>CM018038.1:8497405-9710739 GCA_008638375.1 Nyssa sinensis | reverse complement strand
GTAATGCAGTACAAAGAGTATGCATTAAAATAGTACAATATATAAAATAATACAGTATATGAAACTAGATAGTACAGTACTTATACACCAAGTCAGGGGTTCCGAGTTACTCACAAACTGTTACGCTTATCTCCATTCACAGATATTCTGATATTCTCCAGATACATTAGGCACATCCATGCATATCTTAAATAATAATCATCAATCACAGACAGATCAAAATTCATCCATTCATGACTTATTCATCGTCTTAGGAGTCTATCAGATCCTATAATTAGGTCCATTGGCCTATTACCCACTCCTTGGGTTTCAACTTATGCTCTTAAGTTCTTTAAGTAGGTTTAGTTGCTGTCAGACTTATAATTTACTTCATTTGGACTCCATTCGTTATTAATTACTCACTTATTTAACTTTAGGGGCAAAATGGTAATTTTGTCATTCTTGACCCGAACCCTATCGTGGTCCTCAGAACATTCGTCATGTCTTATACTCCCTCCGTCCCACTATTATAGCCCCATTTGGGGAATCCAACCTTTTATGAGTTTTATTTTATTATTTTAAAATTCTTTTATTTTCCTATTATACTCTTATTCAATTTTAAATTTCCAGCACTACAGTGAAAATTATATGAGTGAAAGAGGTTTGGAAGGGTAGTTTTGGAAATTTATTAGTTAAAGTACAAAATGGGACTCTTAAAATGGGACATTGTAAAATGGAATAAAAGACTCTTAAAATGGGACGGAAGGAGTACATAAATTTTTAAGTCTTTTGGACTTCATTTGGTATCTGCTTTTGATCATCGGGACACATCGATCATTTTTCATTTTATACTCTAACTATTCCAGAGTCTTATTTAGCCCCTTAATTTACATACTTATACTTAGGACAATCATTTATATCAGATTGGCCTTTATTCGGCCTTTACTTTGTATTTCTCGTATTTAAGGGTATTTTGGTCATTTTATATTTTATGATATCCTGACCCTGAATCATTATTTAGTCACATATACGAGTTCACAGTTATTTAGACTTCCATTGGTATCAATTTTTGTCCAATTTGGACTTCATTTGGGTTCGTATTGTATTAGGGGCATTTTGGTAATTTTACATCCCATGGTGGGACTAGCCCAGAGTCCCCGAATGTTAATCAAACATTTTTATTGTGTCCGGAACATTCAAAAATATTAAAATAGCCTTTTCTAGATCTCAATTCGGGCTTTATTTGCTTTATATATGGCCTAGGGGTAAAATCGTCATTTTACCCTTTTTATAAAATAATTTAATTATTTATTTATTATTAAATTATTTTCCCAGTGATATATTTAAATTACTTTCTCAAAGGTTGGGTTAGAACAGGATATTCAGAACTTGTTGGGGGTTAAACTATAATTTACACAAGTTCTAGTTTTATTTATTTCATTTAATCATATATTACACACACACACACACATACACACACACACACACACATATATATATATATATATATATATATATTGAACCGTGATGAGACCACATGTGCCTTAGTGGCACAGTGGTCTAAAGGGATGGTTTAAGTTTCATGTGTGTGACAGATTGGTGGATCAATCTTGGGGAGTTGAGGCTCCCCCATTTTTTTCTTAGAATTTCCATGCCAAACAACAAACAGCTGGTTCTTGGGTTAGGATATCCTAATCTAGGTTTTGGCTATAGTGTTCCATTCGTGTTGCCAAACAATCCACATTTCAGATTGTATGTCCTGACCCATTTCTTCCACGCTTTTCCAGTGCTTGTTCTAGTGTCTTCTCCGGCGCCTATCGCCAAAGCTGCGACCATTTTTTTTTTTTCTCTAAATTTTTACATCCAATTTCCTCTGTTTTTACACCGATCCTTCCCTAAGACACTAGGCAATCCTTTGGCAGAGAGGAGGAATTGGGCACATACCTTGGTCTCAGGCCTAACCTTAGAAGCTCTCCTCTCCCTCCATCCATGGTGGCTTGCACGGCTGCAGCAATTCTTTCTTTCTTTCTCTCTCTCTCTTTAGTCTCTCTCTTTTTCTTTGTTCTTAGTTTGTGGTTGCTTCTCAATTTTTCTATAGACAAGGATATATATATATATATATATATAGAGAGAGAGAGAGAGCTGCACGGCCTAGAAGTTTCCTTGTCACTTGGCAGTTTCCTGAAGACTAGAAGCTTCTTGTAGCTTACACATGCCTCTCAGATTTTCTGCCCTTCGGGATAGTGCTAGAAGCTTCATCCTACTTTTACTTTTTCATATATATATATGGATATATATCGGTCTCCTCTTGTCTCAAATATGGTTGCTGCTGAGGTTTCCCTAAATTTTTTCTTTCCAGAGGCTTCTTTTGGAAGCTTTATGACTGTTATATATTTATATAAATAGATATACTTAAACAATTTATTATACTTATACATATCATTTTTTTTAGACATACTACTTCATATACATGCATACGTAGGGTATCTTCCAATATTTATTACCGTCTTTATATATATATATATATTATTTTACTCCATAAAATATTAACTTATAGGGTGCCGACAAGTTTGGCGTAAAGTCTGGGTTTGGCATCATTATTAGTTATTTTATCAGTTTTGGGTCCCCATTCGTGTCTTATATTATATTCATATGACTTTCATACTTAATTCTCGTATTGACCTCATTTGTCCATTTCGGCACTCGGTTGACTAGGTTGTCAATTTTTCGCACATGCACTATCTTTGGTATTTGCAATGTATTTTTAGCCATTATTGTCACAAGGCTTACTTTTATTAGATCGGGGTACAGTCTGGGTCATGTCAGGTTTTTTGGGGTATTACAATTTTGCCCATAGAGGACATTTTTGACATTTTGCTCATTTTGTCCATAGAGGGTCTTTTGGTAATTTCGCCCATAGAGGGTATTTTCTTCATTTTTCCCAACGAGGGCGTTTTGGTCATTTTGCCTATAGAGGGCATTTTGGTCATTTTGCCCATAGAGGGCATTTCCGTCATTTTTCTCATAGTGGGCATTTCCGTTATTTTGGTCATTTTGTCCATAAAGTATTTTTGTTATTATGCCCACTAAAGGCATTTTGGTAAATACTAGAGGTTTTTTACCTTCTATGGGTATTTCTATAATATTGATGTTATTTTGTCATTTAGAAGGAATTTTGATAATTATAGCATATTCTTGTCCCATATAGGTTATTTTGATCATTTATGGGCATAATGTAATTTATATGTCATTTTACCTATATAGGGTTAATTTGGTAATTTTGGCTCTTAGGGACAATTTTGACTTTTTTATGCCTTAGTGGCATTTTTGTAAGTTCCCTGTCCCTAAATTCTCCACCGAATTAGGGGCGATATAGTAAATATAGGTTTGTCCACCAAATACTTGCCAAATTCCCTTCGTTCCTTATTCCAAGGGATTTATCCTAGATTTGTGCACAAAATAATATCTATATCTAATTGCTTGCACTTTAAACATTCAATCTTGGTCATTCATCCATATGATTCATTATGAGCCCTTGGATCAAAACTCCTTACTTTTTCCCCTATAAATAAGACCTATTGACCATCATAATTAAGGGTTCCAGATCATAGGCAGAGGGTTCCACATCATAATTATTAAGAAGTTAGATGTTGCAGCAATAATTCTTCTCTCTTTTCCATATCTCTTCTTCCATATTTCTTGAAGCCTTGTTCTACACAAGTAGTAGTTCTAATCCATTGAAGGAGGAATTCCACACCATTGAAGATTCAATCCAAGGAGTTCAAACTCAAGCTTTGTCTGATTCAACACAAATAATCAGGTACGCTTCCTAAAACCCTAGTATTATCTCTTTTCCAAATTTAATTTATCCTATCACTCTTGATAAAATAAATTGAGTTAGAGAACTACGTTGGCTCTGATTCCATTATCTGAATGGATACGTAGGACGCCTCATGGGCTCGAGTTTACTCTTTTCCTTTAAGATATTTACTTTATGTCTTTTTTCTTATTTTTATCCATTTCAACCTCTTTCTACTCTTTCTCTTGGCTTATTTACTTTATTTGTTCCATTTATTTTATTCGTTCATGCCATTATTATTATTATCTTTATATACTCACTCTTCATCTTGTTTTGTCATGGAATATTAAGCCTTGTGGATGAACACTTGAGGCCAGTCCATTCGGATTGGGAGGGATGGCTGCCTAATCCCTTCCCATCCCATACCTTAGCTCCCAAATTTAGAATTCTTTGGTTCATTATAGATTAGTTTCACTTTCCTTTATTTTAACCCACGTCAAGGGGTTTAGAATGTAAATGGGATCAAAGCGATGCAATTTCAATTTTCTTTGCTATTCTTTTTACATGTATTTTTTATGAGTTGTATCAGGTTTGCTTGTTATGTAGCCTAAAACAAACTGGCGACCCTTTATGTATTCATGTACACCCCAATTTGAAAAGAGGGCGTCTTCCTCTCCCACTTTGAGGGAGCAGACTTTAAAAGCCGTGATGGGGGTTTGTTTGGCACTTTCTTCCTTTAAATTTTTCCAGCGCCTGCGCTCACACCTATGCAGCCTCAAACTCCTTCCATCGTACTGATTCAGAAATCCACTAGATTGTACTGAACCGATGATTAAGGTGTAATATGAAATGGGTTCTTGTACTCTGAGGTATGTGATTGATCATGCAAACCTTTTGGTATAAAATGAAAACCATAATGAAGAGTAGCCAAAAAATTTAAGTAAAAAATATTTCATTTGCCTTTTATATCTAGGGTTGAAAACCCAAAAATGCAATGTAAATAGGAAAAATAAAATTGCACTACATCATAGCTCGCTCGAATGAGCTAGCTAGCGAGCACTCTCTAGAGTTCGCTCAAGCGAACTCATGCTCGCTCTAGCGAGTTGTCAAGTGAGCTAGTCTATGGGCCTTCCTCAAGCGCTGAATAGTTCTCACTCGAGTGAGCTCTAGTGGCCTACCTAATAAGAAAAATCAAAAGTTAAATTTAAATCAAATTTTCAACTTAAATAAAATGCACAATAACTTGTGATTTTCAACAACACTTGAAAAACAAAGATTTACACCCAGATTAAAAGATCTAAAACATGATATTAATGAAGGTACGTGTGTGTTGGCCTACCTCGGAATACCAGTCCTTTACCTTTTAGGATACATTGATGATCCAAGGTAGTCAGAGATGACCCAAATGAATTTACTGCTGAAATAAACAAGACTTGAGACATTCTAGCTGTTCTAAGGAGCATGATGCAACGTAAGATGTTTTGTCAATATGGATATGCCAATAGAAAAATAGACCGTTAGTCCTAACACTTGGGTTTGGCCCACTATATATATATATATATATATATATATCTTTTTGGAGAAAATAAATTTAATAAATTTATTTAAATTTTCTTTCCAAAAACATTACCATCTTTGTTACCGTTTTAACCAGTTACAAAATGTTTCTATTTTGAAATTTGACTAAAGAATCTTCTTTTTCACTAAATAGTTGCACCCATTTGAATTGGTGCGCTTCGTGTCTATACTAAACAGTTATGAAGTGGTCTATATTTACACCACCGCCGTTATTGCATTATTCATTCATTACATTCACGAATAAGGTTTGCAAAAATAGAGTTTGTGTGAGAGAGTATTGAGTACGAGTTGGTTCGTTGGGTATCAGTGTGCATGATTATTGTATCCTGGGAGACAGTCGTTGATTCAACTCGAAATACCAGTGCGAAGGCAAATTCTATCTTAAAGACATAATATCAAACACTAGCTTTGGTCAATATTTCTTGTTCTTCCCGATTCTGCAAGGTATTGTAAGTTACAATGTGTTTAATTTAAGTTTCAGTTTATAGTATTATGTTTTCAGATTTAAGTCTGTATTAGCAAACTCAGTTTCAAAAAATAATTTTCTGTTTCTGTTTTTAATTTTGTATATGTTCCGTGAAATTCAAATTTTATAAAATACATTTTTTTCTTGTTTTCTAATTATTGTTTTGTTGAAGTAAATCTTGTTTATTATTATTATACTGTTGGATATTAGGACGGGTTTGACCCGAACCCATAGCCATTTGGATTTCCACAAGATTATGAATGAGAGTTGTGATAAGATTATGATTCTTATCATTATCTAGTTGGTTTCAAATTTCAACCAACACACACACACACACACACACACACACACACACACATATATATATATATATATATATATCTCGTATTTTAGTTATGGGATAAGTGTGGAAAGATTCTTTGTTATCACGCATTCTCTTGGCTCCCTTATAAGATTCTTCCAAGGCTACCATGTACACCTCTGAACTTGGGTTGTGGAAAAGACATAGAGGACTCGTATTATAGCCATTCTATTGACGAGAGAGTTCAATCCATTGTGTTCCAATGGTCATTAGAAAGTCATAACATGAGTCAAGATTTTTCATTTCCGCGAACCAGAATCTTAGAGGTAACCAGGTTCACACCTGATTTTATATATATCTTTCCATCATTGGTATCATAGCTTATTTTTACTTGTGTTCACTTATTTGATGTTATTATGCATGAATATATATGAGTATTATTTAATCATGCATAACTTGTATCAAAAAGTTTAACCACTTGGCTATTTTTCAAACGAAAAATTTAGGAACACTTTTTGAATGATCTGTCATGGTGGATGTGTTCATAATATCCCAATTAGTAAGCCTTTAAAATTTCATGACGATCCACAGTCGAATTTGTGAGAGATTTGAGTTTAAAGTTCTAGTTTTTCAAGAAAACGCAACTTTAATACTAATTTTTGGGCTTTAATACGATCCGTAAACCTTTAATTATTATGTATGAAATTTATATTAAATTGTTCCTTGTCGTGAGAGCTTTCCAATGGTATATTTTTCATAATTCTTTTACTTGAGATGAGTGAGATATGAGGTCGTGAAGTTTGGCCGTAAGGATGGAATCGCAGCAGTAGCAACGCGTGATACACACGTGCCTGGGCTGCAAGTGGGTAATTGCCAAAAGCTAGAATCTGATTTTTAAATTAGTTTTGCAAATCCCACTCTCGGGAAGGCACATCTAGGCTCGTTTGGGGTCTTTCGGGCTCCATTTTTTTACACATCCAGAGAGTGTGCCTCACTCACTGAATTTGGGACTCCGTGATGTATTTTTTTTTGTAATTTTTTAAGCTTTTGGAAATTTTAAAAATCATTTTTTATTGGATAAAAAGTGTTAGAAATTTGATTAAATAATTTTATAAAAATTCCAGATTGCTACATTTGAGATTAAAATTACATTTAAGTGTGTTTAGTTTACTGTTGGGGCCCAAATTATTTTTTAGTGAGTTTTTAACCTATGTTTGATATTTTGGGGGCTTTAAAAGTTAGTTTTTTATCCCAAAAATTGGTTAAAATTTTCAGAAAATTGATTTTAAAAGTGGAAAATTCTTGAAAAGACTAGAAAAATTAGGAACAATTACACTATGTATGGATCATATCTTTTGGGTCATGTGTAGATTATATTTGTGGATCGTTTTTGTTTTAATTATCATGTGGATAATTGTTTAATACATTATTGTTGCATATTATTGATCCCTTTAATTATGAGACCCAAATACCCATTCCCATTATGGTGAAGTGTGGTAAATCCATCCAACAAAGCCTATTATATTGTTATGTTTGTTGTAATTGGATGTGCTTAATGAAATTGATAGTCTAGTACATGTGTTGTGTGATGTATAAAATTACAAGAATAATTTTGAGATATATGAGTTTTTGGCGCGGAATCCCCATTTATTTTATTGTTTCTAGTAGATTTATGTAATAGGTTGATTCAAGCTATGCAATCTCTTTTTGTATTAATTTTTGGAAAGCCTTGTAAGGGGATGTATTTTCGCAGCAGACTCATATATCCAGAAATTATCCTTGGCATGTTGTACTAGAATGAAAATTAGACTCAAGTGGAGTCTATTTTTTTTTTGCTATTATTATTATTGTGTGGATGAATTAAATTAGTTTTAATTCAAATTTATTTTGCTCAAAATCAGCTAAAAATATACTTCTATTTTACACAAATGAGAGATGATTATGAGCTTAGTGAAATTTTCGATCTCATAGTGTAAATATAGAATAATATTTTTAATTAAATTTTTAGCAGCAAAATAATATAATATAGAAATGTATGCTAAATGTCACCTTGGGCAAATGGAATGTAAATGGCCTCCAAGAATGTGATTGCTAACCTCACAAAGGGTGAGAAGTTTGTTGGTACCAACTATGATATATGGCATAAGAAAATTCAATATTTGCTAAATGAGTAAGAGGCTCTAGAGACCTTGACTAATAGTATGACCCCACTTGAGGAGGGCAATAGTGCCCAACACTGTCGGAACATGGAAGCCTACCAGGACTGGATAAAGAAAGATCGATGTGTGCACTTTATTATGTTAAGCAACATGCATAATGATCTTATTGGAGAATTTGAGAGTTCCTCCACAACCTAGGATATGTGGAATAGGCTGAAAATTACTTTTGGAGGGACTACTGCCACAAGGCTACGTGTCTTGACCCTCAAATTTGAGGGATACAAGATAGATTCCAAGCACACTATGGTTGAGCACTTAAGGGTGATGTCAGCCATGATTCGTGATCTTAAGGCTGCTAGAAATGATCTTACTAATAAGCAGCAGATCCTAGTAGTTATTCGCTCCCTACCAGATACATGCAATCAAATAAAGCAAATTCTAACCCACGATGAAAATATCAAAATTTTTGTTGATATTTCGGGTCATTTAGAGTTAGAGGCGAAGCACCAAGAGGCGAATCACTCTACTGTCCTTGTCGCCCAAGGTGGCCATGATAAGGCATGTGTGCCTAATCAAAGGAGACGATAAGGAAAGAAGAAGCAGGGTGGAGCAAATAACTTGGCTCCCAAGGCAAGCAGAGTAGCCAAGTGCCAAAAAGGCAAGTGTGGCGGTAAGAGGAACTTTGTCAAAGTAAAATGCTATAACTATGAGAAGCTGCGACATTTTGCTAGTGATTGCACTGAGCTGAAGAAGGTATCCACTAACCAGTACTCTTTCTTTTCACTTGTATGTTCACATGTATTAGTTATTTATTCATCTCCTTTGTGGATATTGGATACAAGAGCAACCAAACATATCACGCGAGAAAGAGTAGATTTTGTGGAGTACCATTGGATACCGGCAGGTAGCCAAAGCATCTTTATAGAAAATAATGCAAGTGCAGAAGTTCTTGAAGTTGGTGATTATCAGCTCAGATTACGTTCAGGGTGTACATTGATTCTCCATGATGTGCTTTATGCACCTAGTGTCTGATTTAATCTAGTTTCTATTTCAGCACTGGTTGAACTTGGTTTTTCTTTCAGCATTAATGGCAGACAATTAGTTATGTTTTTGGATGGTAATATTTTTTAACATGGTTTCCTTTCAAATAATTTTTATCAATTGGATACATTAGATTATTATTCTTCATCTGAATGTTTGGCATATGATGATTATAAAGATGATTCTGTTAAATGGCATACAAGACTTGGCCATATTGAACAAGAAATGATTGCTAGATTAGCTAGAGAAGGCCTATTGGGGTCTTTCACTAAAGTAAGGCTACCTACATATGAGCCTTATTTGGTTGGAAAGAGTTACTGTAAGCCTTTTAGAAAGGCTACTAAGGCTACTCACCTTCTAGAATTAGTCCATTCAAACATTTGCGGACCAATGAATGTGAAGGCATGCAATGACACCTCTTATTTCCTTACTTTTATAGATGACTTTACACGATATGGTTATGTTTATTTGATTTCTCACCAATATGAAACATTGGATTATTTTAGACGTTTTTTAGTTGAGGTTGAAAATCAAATAGAGCAGAGACTTAAGGTCTTTCGTACTGACCGTGGACGCAAATATCTATCAGATTAGTTCAAGGAACTACGTGAGAAAAAAATGATACGTAAGCAATTGACGATTTCTGATACGTCGCGAAAAAATGGTGCTGCAAAGCAACAAAATCGTACATTATTAGACATGGTTAGATCAATGATGGCGCAAGCTAACCTCCCGATCAGCTTCTAGGGGGATGCTTTATTGATTGCTGCTTACATTTTTAACCATGTACCTTCCAAGTCAGTTTCTCAAATCCCTTATGAGCTTTGGCAAGGGCAAAAGCCAGATTTGGGGCATTTACAACCATGGGGGTCAGTAGGTTATGTTCATAACGCTTCTCATCGGTATGGGAAGTTTAGCTTGAGAGCTAACAAAAACATTTTGTTCGTTACTTTGAAAGCTCAAAAGACTTTGTGATGCTAGGTGAGCAACCAGATAAAGGAATGACTATGATTGAGTTACGCGATGTGGATTCCATTAAAAATGATTTCCCAAGCATTGGTGGAGCCAAACGAACCTTGAGCTCTATGAAATGGTAGATTTTGAGGATAACTTGGCTCCTCTCGGGGAAGGTGGGGAATTGGTTTCTTATCTTGAAATCGCCGATGAGGATAGGAGTAATCTTTAATCTAGTGGGAGTTCTCAATTAGACTCTCAAGAAAGTCAAGTTCGTAAGAGTAAGCGTGGAGTTATCCCTCGTCGTCGTTTTGAGATTGAGAGGGATGCATTTATGGCTATTTTACTGGATTTAAAAGAGCCTACTTCTTTTAGTGAAACACTCTCTTCACGTGCTTGTAATAAATGGATGATTGCTATGGAAGAAGAGATGAGTTCTATGGATAAGAATCATGTTTGGGATTTAGTTGATCTCTTTACCAAACGCAAGGCCATTGGAAACAAATAGGTCTTAAAGATAAATCATAAGGTAGATGGATCAATTGACAGATATAAGGCACATCTTGTGGCAAAAGGTTATACCCAAAAAGATGGTATAGACTATGAAGAGACATTCTCCCCAGTGGTAAGGTTTTCCTCTATTTGCCTTATCCTAGCAATTGTCGCACATATGGATTTGGAACTTTTCCAAATGGATGTTAAAACTGCATTTTTGAATGGAGAACTGGAAGAAGAGATTTATATGACTCAACAGAGGGTTTTGAAGTCAAAGGACAAGAGCGCAAAGTTTGCTGTCTCAAACGTTCTATTTATGGTCTCAAACAGTTTTCGAGATAATGGTATGTAAGGTTTCATAAAGCCATAATATCTCATAGTTGTGAGATGATAGAAGAAGACCATTGTGTATATGGAAAACGGTCCAAGGAAAGTGTCTTTGTCCTTACATTATATGTTGACGACATTTTACTTACTAGGAATAACTTAAAGGAGATAGTCGCCACTAAAGAGTGGTTGTCCTCTACTTTTGATATGAAGGGCATGGGCGAAGCACACAATATTATAGGAGTAAAGATCGTGAGAGATCGATCAAATAAGCTTCTTATCTCAAGAGACCTACATTAAGAGAGTCCTTGAATGATTTCATATAAATCACTCCAACCCCATAAACACTCCTATAGAGAAAGGATACGACTTACATCTTGGCCAATGCCCTAAGATAGGTGAAGAAAAGAACCAGATGTCTAAAGTACCTTATGCGAATGCAGTTGGTAGTCTAATGTATGCTACGTTGTGTACACGACCAGATATTAGCTTCGTAGTTGGATTGGTTAGTCAGTAATCTTGGATTAGCTCATTAGAAAGCGGTAAAGAGGATTTTTTTATATCTTTAGGGTACCACTAATCTTATGCTGTGTTACAAAGGTGGGGACTTGAGATTGAAAGGACAGTGATGCAGATTGGGCTAGCGACTAGGATGAGCGTAAGTCCACTTCAGGCTATGCATTCCTACTTAGTGGAGGAACTATTAATTGGTGCAGTAAGAAATAGAATTGTGTAACATTATCTACGATAGAGTCTGAGTATGTAGCTTGTTCGTTAGTAGTACAAAAGACAGTTTGGTTAAGGAGATTCTTACAACACCTTGACATAGTGCCATGTGGGTAGGATGTTGTAGTCATTTATTGTGATAGTATGGCAGCTTTGGCATATGCAAAGGATCCCAAGTACCATGGGAGGACCAAACACATTGATATACATTTTTACTACATTCGAGATATGGTTGCGCAAGAGGAGGTGGTCCTGAAGCATATATTTACAACCAATATGGTGGCAGACCTATTGACCAAACCCATACCTAGATATGTTTTTACATCACATGTTAGGAGTCCGGGCTTAGTTAGGATATGATGTACTGGACACCATTTTGACATTATTTTATATATATGAGTTTTGATTCATATTGTGGTTTTATTCATATTAAGATGAATATAGTACATGCATACATTTTAAAAGATGTCAACAAGCTTTGATTGGCTCTCTCACACGAACAATCGCCTTGGAGCAAGATGAGACATTGAGTTCTTGGCTTGTGGGAGAATTTACTTTATCATATATGTTAGCTTGATTGAGTTAAGATGAGATTTCTTTTTAAAGAATCGAACATGAAGGTTGACCACACACCTCATGTAGCTTGAAGTAAGCCGAGTGTGAACCTTCAAACAAGCGCTAAGAGAGCGACTAGGTTGGAGTGTTCGAGTTATGTGCTGAGATAGTGACAAGGGGCGCTGAGATAGTGACGGGTGCTAGATAGTGATTAGACTAAGATTCGTACGATGTTTATTCTTATTTTTATGAGATTGAGATTGACATGCCCAATTGAGTGGGAGTTCTGTCGTAGCATACATTACATATTGTATGTGCTATTGATGTGACTTTTTATAAAGAGAGTGACTGAATGTATCCTTGCTTCGTCACTATGTGAGCTCTGGGAACCACTTTGAGTTCCACTATGCCCTTTGTGACTTAGGACTATGTTATGAAAAGAGGGCTTGATGTCGCTACTTTAGCATGTGCCTAAAGGATCATGATTGATGTAGTCTGATGGGGTATGTCTAGGAAAGCGGTTAAGTTTAATTAGATTAACGTGAGTAGCTAGGGAAGATGGTTCCGTAATACGCTATTGTGTTGTGAATTATAACCATGGCGATTACGTCGGTTTTTGTCTTTATCGATATGATCATGAATACGATACAAATTAGATGGTTCAAGCATCGTGCTGAGATTGATTCTCAAGAGGGATAAGGGGTGTTAAATCTGGTGTAGCGAAATGGTCTAGGGCATAGACGAGATTAGTTGTTTGTTTGTAGTGAGATACTATGTTAGCGTGATGATAGCTTGTTATAGTACTTCTACCCCGATCTTTCTTGTCCCATCGCATTTTCCATTTCCTGTATGTGGAAAGTGATGTAGAAAACTTAGTACTCACTCTATGTGGATGAGTGAGAGATGTTGGATATTGGGACGGGTTTGACTCGAACCCATAGCCATTTGGGCATCCACAAGATTATGAATAAAAGTTGTGATAAGATTATGATTCTTATCATTATCTGGTTAGTTTCAAATTTCAACCAACCCAGGTATATATCTTGCATTTTGGTTACTGGATAGGTGTGAAAAGATTTCTTTGTTATCCTGCATTCTCCTAGCTCCCTTGTTCTCTCTAACATTCTTCCGAGGCTACCATCTACGCCTCTGTACTTGGGTTGTGGAAAAGGTATAGAAGACTTGTATTGTAGCCATTCTATTGACAAGAGAGTTTCATCTGTAGTGTTCTAGTGGTCATCAAAAAATCGTAACACAAGCCAAGATCTTCCACTTCCGCGAACCCGATTCTTAGAGGTAACCAGGTTCACACCTGATTTTATATATATCTTTCCATCACATACCAACAAGGAAAACCTAAGAAAACTCAAGAGAACCATGTGTGGGTGTGTGTAGCCGAATTATAAATTACATTGACTATGCTAAAAAAAATTTGGGCTAGGCTCGGGCAGGACTTGGGTTAACCTGCCTGACTTGCATTCATAGGCATTTGTGACTCATAATATAACCGGTAGTCCAAAAGTACATACTCTAATGGCATGGTAAAAGCTATTTCATATTTCGACTTTGTTAAAGTTCCTCTCAAATGTAGTAAGATTTTTAGGTAGTTGTTATTCAAGTGAATGGCTTGGATGCTTTCAATCTACCGGTTGAAACATTTAAAAGGCAAAATGTGCATATAATCGGGAATGCTAGTTGGGAAGAAGAATGATTGTTCTGCCAAAAAATAACATTACAACATTGAAGCATGCAAGGTGGATCCCAGTGGGACAAATGCCCCCCCCCCCCCCCCCAAATTTTGATTTGTATTGTTTAACACTAATTTTTCTATAATATTTTAACAAAATAGGACATGCCCCTATGGATTTTTTTATATATTTATATAAACCTTCCTAAATTTCAATACTTGCAATTTCACTCCCCTAACTAAAATTTTTAGATCCGTCACTAGGTGCATAAATGTTAAAATATAACATTTTGGTATTATAACACTGCTAAAAATTAATTTTATCATGACTCAAATAACTTTTAATGTGTCAATTAATATTTTTGGGCTATTTATTTTATTGGGCATGATAAGTTGTGGCCTCTCAACCCATTTTTTATGTTCCTAAAGTCATGTTTGGTGGTGGTTCGCATTCTTACTCAAATTTGAGTAAAATCTTAGTTCGAGTTTCAAACTCTCCTGTGATCACCTTAGTTTGTACTCAAATCTTTTGAAATAATGTCTGCCTTGTCCCAAAAAAAATTTCAACATGTTTCAAAGGTTTTAAATTTGACTATGAATAACGATTTGCGTCTGCAAATAGTATATCACAGATTTAAATTTAAATTTGGATAAAAATAAATTTAGTATAAATTTAAGTCAAAGATTGGAGAGAGATTTTTTTAGAATTTAGACTTAAATTTAAGTTTGAGTTAGCTTAGGTCTCGTTTCCAATTGGGATTTCATTCGGGATTCACTATTTAATCCTAATTAAATTCGGTCCGCTTGGAATGTTTTTTTTTTTTTCGGTTAAAGGGACATAAGGTTTTGTTTAGTTAGGTTTTCAAAAATAGATTTTAAATTTTAAAATGCGGAATACGCGTTTAAAAAGTTATTAATTCTAATTTTTTTTAATTTAAATTATTATATTTAAATATATTTTTATTAATTTTAAAAAATTAATTATAAAATTTTTAAAAAATTATATCTCAAATCACTATTCAAGAGCGGCCAAAGTTTAACTAATTTAAAAGGCGTGACCTTAGTGATGAAAAGAATCCGACCGCTTCGTACCTCATTTGTTTGGGAAAATTAAAAATGTTCACAGATAATACCCACCGGATAGGCGAGGGTTTTTTTTCCAAGGATGCGGTTTTCTTTTCATTTGCAAACCCGACAACACGATCGACATGTAGTCTTCAGCTTTAAACACAGGAAAAGTGAGGGTTTTTTCCACTCTTGTTTTCCATATTTATTCACGTCTAACTTCACTAAGTATCTACAATATCTGTAGTTGCTTATTATTATTTTTAATTTTTGCAGATTCTGGTTGAGATTTTTCTCATCTATAATCTTCTCCACAGATCTGATCTTCTGTACCGTCTACCGATCGACATTCGGGTATTCTTCTTCTTGAGCCCTTATGACTGTATTTCATATCTTTTTTCGTTTTTTTTCTTCTTTTCCCTTCTTTCCCAGTAGGCATGCTGTGATCAATTGTTCGTATCGATAAATCAATGAATTATTGACTTGCAAGAATTACACTAGTCTAATTCTGCCTCTTAAGGATGTTGGTGTGTCAACACTGGTGAATCTCTTGGTCTCCATTACATTTTTTTTTTGGCACTTTTACAGTCCGAATGTATTCTCACACCCATCGGATGTAACCAAGGCGGCCTTGTACCAAGATGTAATATGGTTTGCTGTGTTAAGTTTGTATAGTTAATGATTTTGCATAATTTGTTTTATGAGGAAATAATTCTGAGATCAATTCGTGTTTTATTTATGTTTGTTTGATCATATCAATTATTTTGTTGATGATGAATATTTGTGTTATAATTTGGATTATGATGATTCATGCTATCAGTTTTGCTTTACTGTTTCAGTGAGGTTTGCATATTTCTGGAGCATATATTATATGTTTTTGTTTTGAATTTAAGAGGTAGATATGGAGTATTTCCTGTTGCATTAAAATAGTTATTACTTATTACAGGGCTGTCCAATCCTTTGCCATATTTCAGTATGAGTGGTTATCAGAAATTGGAATTGGTGTTGCAACCATACTTGAATTTGTGCCTGCCAAATGGGTCCTTTTTGTAACATTTTCATTTGTCCTTGAAGCCCTAGGCATGGTCTGCATCCTTGATATTGCTACAAGTATGTAATATAGTTTACCTGTGGAGTACATAAATCGAGGAGAGGTAGTATGCATCATTGCAAGGGGCTCTTTTATGTATTTGGTGCGAGAGAGTAACCAGAGATTTTTGTGGGAGTAGAAGCTTCCATTTGAAATGTAAAGGTTGTAGTGTTTACGACTCCTTATTTTTGGTTAACACGAGTTTTGCTTCTTTTTTGAACACTATGATATTATAGAGTTGATTGTATATAGGTTCACCTCCTTAATACCAACAAGCTCTAACTTGGTATCTCCTCCACCTCTACATATGGGAGGTTGAGGGTTCAAGTCCCCTTAAGGAGCAAAGTGTGTGTGTGTGTGTGAGAGAGAGAGAGAGAGAGAGAGAGAGAGAGAGAGAGAGAGAGAGAGAGAGAGATTTACCTATTAAAAAAGGTGTAACCGCTTAATGCTTTTTTGTTTATAATTTTTTTTATGAAATGGTACTTCTCATTGGGAAAGGAGGCTAATTTTTAAATTTAATTTTTCCTCAAAGTGTAAAAAAGCATTAAATGCCTGTTTTATTAAAAAAATTGGTTTCCCAAAGGGACTCTTTTTTATTGATAGGTAAGACGCGCACACACACACACACTTGTCTCAGTTGGGACTTGAACCTTCAACCTCTGGGAGATCCAAGGGATACCACTCAAGTTAACACTAGGTGGTCTCAAAAGGGACTCTTAATCGATGGAGGGAATATATTTATATATATATTTTTTATTTGATAAGTAAGGTATAAATTGTATTAAAGCCACCTAACAACGTGAATCCATATGTGCAAAGAGGACTCAACACAAAAATTAAAGTCGTAACTAGGGGTGGCAATTTGTGTTTGCGTGTTGTGTTCGGGTTGTGTCAGGACACATATATTATGAAAATAGTGTCAACCCAAGCATGATCCAATTAACTAATTGTGTTAACTTCTCCGACATGAATACGACTCATTTATTAAACAGGTTAACACGACGCGACTCGACTTAAGAAGCATGGGCACAGGACATGGATACAATACGGACACGCAGACACGTTATTTCTCAAAAAGTTAGGACACAAACACGTCAGGGACATGTTTAATATCTATAAATTTTTATATTTTTTATATGACCATATGATAAAAACCTAACATTGTTTTGAATTAAAATTGGTATAAAAAACACAAATTACAAAAATATTATTAAGATATTAAAATAGCAAAGTCATTAAAAAAATTCAAGAACTTTATTTAATCATTAATATCCATGATTCAAGTTTTAAAACAAATTTATTACATATATAATTGAAAAAAAGAACTAATGAAAAGAAGAGAAAAAGAGGAAAAAGTCTCAAAAGAAAAGAAGTGTCCCAACTGTGTTCGAAATTCAGAAAACAAAAAATTTGGACACTCCTTTTTCAGGTGTTCGACATGTGTTTGGTAAGTATATGAGAGTATCAGTGTCCGACACAGACATGTGAGCCAAAATAGAGTATCCGTGCTTCGTAGGACTCCACTCTCGTTTATTAAATAGATCATGTCAAATAGAATGACCCGGCACAACAAGAATAACATGTTTAGACACGAATAACCTACTTGATAAGAATAACCTGTTTGAATAAATTATATATCATTATCAGTCAAATCATAATATATAACTTAATCAAGTCATTCTTATTCAAATTATAATTTAAATAATAAAAGAAAACATCAATCATTCATTAACATGTATTGTTCAAATAAAAATAAATTTTTATAGGAAATGATATTTCATCTAAGTTCAAATGATAAATACATTTACAAAACCAAACTACATATAAATACAAAAAAATCCTTCCAAAAATATTTCAAAAAGATGTTAAAAGAATTCTTCTAAAAAGATTTCAAAAAAGAAAAGCGGCCTTTTTTTATCATCTCTCGTAATGATAACAATCTACTGCCGGTGGTAAACAGTAGAGTGAAAGGCTCCCCGTAATTCACAACTCAAATCATAAATAAGTTCGTTCGACCAACATAGGGGGACTTGCACATCAGCCTACTTTGCCAAGAGGTGGCAGGAGCACAACGACCTAGCCCAAACCTACTTAAACAACCTAAAGGCTTGGCCCGATCTGAAGGAAGAAGAAAGTAGACCTTGTAGAAAAGCAGAGATGTTAGCTAATTTATGTTTCTTATCATAAATGCTTTTTATTAGGATAATTAATATAGTCTAGTTTAATAACATTATTTTAGTGGGGAGAGGGAAAGATAAAAAGAAGAGTAATATATGAGTTATTTAAGTTTAATAATATTATTTTAGAATATTTAAATGAATTACAAGACTATTATGGTTAATTAATATAGTTTAGTTTATTGAATTATTAATTATTTTATTAGGATCTATCTTGTAATCTATATGAACCCGTTAAATTTATTATTAAAGTGATGAAGATGAATTCAACTAAAAAGTTTATTTTCCTTTTAAATTATTATACCTTTATTATTTTTATATTAATACTTATACACTTATATTCATGGTTAAAGTTAATAATTGTATTACTTAATATTTTTTTTAAAAATCTTTCTAAGTATTACTATTGAATAGAGTAAAACTACCGATCAAAAAGAGAGAGAGAGAGAGTAAACAAATATATAATCATATTAATCGTGTCAATTTCAGGTTATTAGGTTAAACGTGTCATTTTCGGGTAACGGGTCAAGACACTTTTAATAAACGTGTCAATTTCGTGTCAGTCGGGTCAACCTGAACACGACACAAATAGTAATCGTGTTAATCGTGTCTGGCCCGATTAAGCTCAACCCGAAATTTGCTAAGTTCGTGTCATTTTTGAATCATGTTCGTTGGTCGAGTCTATTATTGCTAGCCCTAGCCGTGACCCTTCCCCTCCCTAAAAAAAAATTTCAACTAAAGAAACTGCATACATAGGATAAGCCTCTTTAGCCCAAACGTTTCAATTGAAAAAAAAAAAAAAATCCTTAAACCTAGATTGGGGAAGATCTCCCCGCAGAAAAATTCTCCTATTCTTCTTACCTCCACGAGCACCAAAAGAGATATAATGGGGCTATTTTCCTACAAGTCTTTCCTCACCCTACGCCCCCCTAACTAGAAAGGAAGCCCTTCGCTAAGGCCCTTCCTCTATTTTATTTTTAAAAACTAATCTTAATAGACTCGACAAAAAAAAGATCATAATTACTTTTAAGAGAGAGTTACTCAAATATGCCATTGCTTATTTTAAGAAAAAATTAAAAACATTATAAGTTACTTTCTTTGTATGGACAATGGCTTGGGGAAAAAATGTAACTATTGATAATTTGAAGAAAAGGGGCTTAATCTTGGTGAATTAGTATTGTTTATGCAAGAAATCTAGATGCTTTTGGTTGGTCTATTTGGGATTTCATGGGTCTTTCCATGTTCTCCCAAAGAAGTCTTAGAGAGGTAGATTTTGCAATAGGAGAATGGTAAAAGCTTGGAGATTGGCCGCTCTTGCCATTTGCCAGGAAAGAAATAATAGAAATTTTAAGGGCATTGAGTCTCCTCTTTGGAGGGTAAAGGCGTCAGTGTTGACCTCCAATTTTTTTTGTTGTCGTGAGGCTCCACCATGCATATAGGTTCTTTTGTTATCTTTTTGCATTTTATGTAGATTGATTCATAGAATGATTGAATATTTTTGTAGTTGGGTGCACCCCTTGGGGCTCTTCAGTGTTATTTATCTTATTTATCAAAATAAAAAAAATATTCACTGTGTTCAGTGCTTTAATTCATCCTCTTCTTGATTTCTATGCTCTTGTGAGCTACTTTCCCTGTAACAGCCTGTACTCCCATGCTTTCATTGCCTGAAATTTAATTAGGTGCGCCAGTACGTTGTCAATATTTCTTCTATGCCACTCAACTTCATTCTTGTGTTGATGTATACATTCCACTGCCTGGAGGTGCTTGGTTTATAGTATGTTTTCTAATTACCTAATCCAACTACATTTTTAGTCAGTTGTACTTCCTGGTAAACTTTTTTATGCATTCTGTTTCAATCATTTTATCTTAGTGTGTAATTTTTTCTTGCGGGTGGGTTGGGGGGGGGGGTGTTTGAAAATGGACATGTACTCTGTTGTTTCCTATAAAATATTCTTGCATTGTTCATATTATGCACTTGGCTCTGGACAAATGTGGTTGCAATCAATGTGACACTTGGTTCACTTATGTACATATGTTTTAAATTCTGGAATTTTGTAACGCACAATTATATGTGATTCACGTAAGCATGTCACAAAATAATTGATCTTTGTTTTTAAAGTCGAAATTTTATATAAAAATGCAGATCCACATTTATAATGTTTGGACATCCATAAGCCTTTTTATGCGTATATGCAAGTAACAGTATACTCGGTTCACCTATGGACTATGAAGCACGGACACTCTATTTTGGTTCACGTGTTTGTGTCGTAAACCGACACTCTCGGACACGTGAAAAAAGAGTGTCCTATTTTTTTATTTTTTCTAAATTTTAGATACTTTCCGGACACTTTATGGGCACATTTTTTTTGTGTGGATTTTTTCTTCCTTTCTCCTCTACTCCTTGGTTCTCTTTTTGGTTATATATATACACACACACACACACACACGCACACACATATGTTATATGTAGTAGTTAGTAAATTTGTTTTGGAACTTGAATCATGAATGTTGATGATTAAATGAAGAAATTCTTGAATTTTTATTTAATGTTTTTGTTATTTTAATGCTTAATATTATTTTTGTGATTTATGTGTTTTTATGTTAATTTTAATTGAAATAACGTTATATTTTTATTATATGGTCATATAAAAAATATAAATTTTTTCATATATATTCAAAGTGTCCCTAATGTGTCCGTGTCCTACTTTTTGGAAAAATGACGTGTCTGCATGTCCGTGTTGTGTCGTATCCGTATTTTTTAGCCTATGGACATCACAAATCATGCATTTTTTTAAATGCTGAATTGCATATAGAAATGTTGATCCCTATTTAGAGTGGTTAAACATAGGTGAATTTTTGCATATGGGCTTCTAGTTAGTGATTTTTGACTGAGATGGGTAAGAACATAAAAAATGCACCTATGTCGATTTTTTTACGGTTGCCTATTTTTACAGTCGGTCACTGGCTGCCTATTTTCATACAATTGCCAAATTGGTTGCTTATTTTGATAGATAAGCCTGTCTTATCAAAGAAAAATTTAGTTACGACAACATGGGTGCATTCTCTAACTTATTTGAAAACATAAATCTACATACACAAACATATAACTTGCATGAATATTTATATATAGATCTGCATATTGACCATGTGAACATGGAATCAGTGAAAAGGATCCAAAATAAATAAACCAAAAAGGATGAAAATAAATGGAGTTAACTGGTAAGTACCTAAAGAGATGAAGATTAGGAAAACAATGAGAAAACAGTTTTAAAGGCAAAGTTTGCTCAAGAAAATTGGATTATGTTACTATTTGGTATAGCAGGTAGTTTGTTTGTGAAAATTTTCATTTGTGAAGTATTTCTCAAGCATGTTCTCTTCTGATTAGTCTGCTCCCACAATGTAGTTTGGTGCAAAACTTCTAGGCAAGGAGAAAAAATGGATGGATTAGTCGTTTTTGACATATTTGTTAACTGCAATTGTATTTTGTTCTGGTTATGATAAATGTAAAGAAATTTACTTATAAACTTTGTATTACACGATATGTGGCCACGTTTTGGTAATTTTTATCACATTTTCTAGGTTAAAGTACTTTTCAAATTAATCCTTTCTTAGCTTTCTGTATGATTCATGGTAGCCAACATGTGCAATTGTTGATATAATTTTCTAAATTGTTTTTTTTTTGTTTTCTGTATTGTTGGTTTCTTTTTGTTTTCTGCATTTTTCAATTTTATGAAAACTTCTTTACCTAGCCTCTCTCTCTCTCTCCCTCTATCTCACTCTGCCTTTTGCAGACTATAAAGGTAATCTTCAACCTTGTTTCTGGATAGAAAAATGCTAGCGCATAAATCTGTTTGCATCTTGGTTCAGGTTAGCAATTTATTTCCTATTCTCTCTCTCTCTCTCTCTCTCTCTCTCTCGGGTCAGTTTTATTTTATTCAAATTGATACTTTGCCTCAAACCGTTTACTATGTTTGAATTTATGTGTTTTCTTTTCTTGTTAAATTGGATTTTGCTTATCAAAAATAAGATAAATCGTTAAATTGAGGATTAGAACTAAATACGGTTTCATTTTCAACTCTTGCTTAACAAGTTTAGCGTAGTTTGTGGTAAATGACTACAAAATTTTCTTTCTGGAGGGGAGTGGCTAGGAAGTTCTAGTCTTTGCACCTATTGAACAAGGTCTCTCAGTTTAAAATTGTGTATTTATTTATCTTTTTATTTCTATATATTTAAAGTATAAACAATAATTAAAAATTATTAGATGTTATAAAGGCAATTAAATGGAAATTTTTTTAAGGTATCATATTTTGGCTTCTATTACTTAAAATCGTAGTTTCTTTTGAATTACTTTATTTCATAGTTGTTAGTATCTTATGATACACGATATGTATCTTACAATACGTTTTGATATGGACAGAAAATGATTCGTATCTAATAATTGTATAATTTTGCATCGTATCTTATGACATGTTTTAATACACACAATACATGCGATACACGAAATCAGGCTAAACGACATTCATTGACCTCTTTTTTGTTATTTTGTTATATACGTGGAGACAATTTTTGTTTGCTTTGGTTTTATATTACTTTTTTCTAATGTCTTGAGATCTTTCCTCAAATAAGAAAGATGAAAAGTATTTTGAGAAGATGAGGAAGAGTAAGCACATACAAAAAGTTGAGGAAGAAAAAGGAAGTGAAAGCATGTTGGCATTTGATGATAATGATGATCATGGATGTCAAAACGTTTATCGGAGGACGTATCGATTTTCAAAAAATTTATATCATATTATGTATAGTAGATATGCATAATTTTTTAAATATATATAAAAATATAAATATACATGTTTTGAATTAGTAAATACATATAAATATATAATAGAATATTTGAAAAATAAATAAATATTAATATATCTAAAAAAAAGCATATTTGAAGATTGGGTTGGACAACCCAACATTAATCAAATCAGAGCCTAACATACAAGTCAACAATCATTTTAAAAGGTCAAATATAACATTTTAAACAAAAGCCCAACTGGCCAGCCAAAGGATACTTTTTACTGTCCAAGTATGTTCAAAATCATTGCTCCTCTCTCTCTCTCTCTCTCTCTCTCTCTCTCTCTCTATTGTCTCCGTTCTTGAAAAAAATTGGAATTTTGTGCAAGTTTCTCAAATTACTCGTATCACACGATACTTGCGATATGTTTTGTATCGCACTATACTTCCTTCGTATTGCACAATAAGGTGCAAAACGATACAAAAATAGGAGCCGTATCGTTTTATGGTTGTACTGTGACGTATCGTATAATACTAACAACAATGATGATGATATCAATTCCATTGAAATTGGATACACTATATATATAACATTGTATATATAATACATTTTATACACTATAAATAACACTATATATAACATGATACAATATATTTGAAAAGCGAGACAACTATGCTTGGTACTACTTTGATTTTTAATTGTTGGATAAATAATAATAATTTATATATCTACTGATCAATTTTTTTTATATATCTAATTTTTTATGACCAGTGAATTGAAATGTTATTTATATCATTTAAACATTATATATATATATATATATATATATATATTTGTAAATGTATTGAGCAAAATTCAAAAGAGAGAAGAGGATGAAGAAGAAGAGGAGAGGCAGAGTTGTTGCAACGAACAAAAAATTAGAAAAAAGAACCAAGGTATAAGACCTTAAGCCCCTGATGAATTGTAACGAGTAAAGAATCATTTTAGGGCAAATAAGATTAAAGGGTGGGCCTTATTTTGCTAGTAGATAAGTTGGCCTAAACAAAACAAGAGGCCCAAGTCTCAAAAAGGCCCAAAATCAGAAAAAGCTTCATAGAACAGGATCGTAACTTGGATTGGGATACCATGATCCTATGTGATTTGGATTGAGACTCAATCCGACTTTGAAATGTTGTGATGTTTTTAAGCGACCCTGATCAATTTTTGCTTGTAGGATCGTATGATCCGGATCACGATTTTAACAATCATGATCCTTTGTTTTTGTTGGGGTTGCTTCTTATATAGATGCTTATGTGGCCGATCTCGTCTTCATTGATCTCGTCAAACACAACACAATTTTGAGCATCATGCCTTGCTGTTACGACAACTCTCGGTCATCGCGTACTCTGTACACACCATTACTGTCATCTTCGTCGATCGTATCAACTCTATGGTCGCAAGAGTTAATCTTAGCTTTGTCCGATCTTGCCTCGTTGTCATTGTCCTCAATCACTCTCCACTCCATCGTTGCAGTGTCTCATTGCTATTGTTGTCTTCATCCTTTGCTGTGCATGTTTGTGTTTGTGAAACTCTATTGTAGAACAGTGGGCAAGAGGATTAAGATGCGAAGTTTGACCCGTGTCTCTAGAACTCGACCCGAGTGACTTGACTTCCTTTTTTTACACGACTTCTTCTTTTTATTTAAATCAAGCACTGATTAAAGGGTGGGCCTTATTTTGCTAGTAGATTGTTCGATTGCCAATGACGCATTCTACCTTCTGCACCTCCCATCGGCGTTGTATCGCCTTTACGTATCTTACTGGTCCTTCACCAAGGTGTAAGGAAAAATAGGAAAAAAAGTAAAAAAAGTTCTTTCTTGAGAAGTTGATGAGCACTTATTGAAGATTAAATAAAGAGAAAATCATCTACAATGGTTTGGTTGTAATACAATGTAGACCACAAAACACGTTGGCAGAAGAGTGATTTGATTCAAGTTGAAGGTACAAAGGTAACAAGATTGTTGGGATTAAGGCTTGTTGAGTTTATTTGAGCTCAGTTAAGGTGGTTTGAAATTGCATCTTTTGAGATTCTCAATAAGGAATGCTTCAAAGAAGAAATTGGTCATTTGAAGCAAAACTTGGTGATATTTATTTTCCTTTTTTTTTTATATATATATATTTTTTGTTTTTTTGTGTGTTTGTGTCAATGAAGTTGTGATTTGGATGGTAGATCTATTGATTTTAAAAAAATGGAGTTAAGAGTATTTTCTTGGGAGCAGTATTGTGAAACACCTCGCCATCCAGAATGCATGCTTGCCTATGTTTTGGTGGGCATAATTGTAATGCTCATATGTCCGTAAACTAGGCTTTAAGAATATAGAGATGCATAATCACACAAAGTTGAAGGCTTTGGTCTATCAGCTCATCATCAGAGTCTGTGCTGGATGAAACCTGAATTCCAACAGTCAAACTTGGACCGATCATTTGATCAGTCTCACGCTGATAAGTGAGCCACTGCTGAGTTATGCTCTCAAAAAATTACTGCTGACGGTGGCAGATTAACTTTCACAGCGACTCTTCTTCAAGAGAAGGGTGCATTTCTCTCATATAGAGATTAGGTAAACAAGCTTTTGCTGCAACTTATTCCAAAAAAAAAAAAAAATGGAATTATCTTTTGGTGTGGCAAACAGGGTTGTGGTAAGGTTTGCTTTTCTATTTACGGAAATTCCTCGTGGACAGTTCATGAAAGAATTGGAAAGTTGGTAAGGGCAATATTGCCAGATTCATTGGTGAGTTTGCTGTGCTCTTTTTTTATGCTAAGTCTGAGCTGATACTTTTGTATAATAGTTTGGTGTTTTAAAATATTCCTTTCATGTGGATTTTGACAATTGGGAGTTCAATCAAATCACAGGCAAAAGGAGGCAACATTTAACTGTGAATTTGATGAATCTAATGATTTTTATAGTAACTTTGTTAATCGAAATAGCCTTGCAAGGTAGGATTCCTCTGCACTTGCTTCCAGTAGTTAGGATCAGCTACCTAGTATCATTTCCTTCTCCTCTTGGATTCTTTCTGCTGACTTCTTGAAAAATTTGTTGGGGTTAATACATGGTTGGGTCTTAAAATAAATTGTGCTTATATTATCCTTGCCACTTGCTAATTAAGGTCTTTCAGGTGATGAATTTGGGTTAGGCTATTTGGGTCCTTTTAAGAAACCCATGCATAAAAAGGTGAAAATATCTCTCATCAGTGGACGAAATCTTTGTATAAAGTTCAAGCTTTATATACATACACACACACACACATATATTCTTGAAATGAAACTACTAAAGTGGAGTTTTAATTTGTTTCGTCTTAGAGAAGTGAGCATCTTCAGTGTATACATTCATTGTATCATGTCTGTTTCTATCCAGTACTGGATTAAGCAATAAATTGTATTTTTTCTTCTTCTGGGGTTTTAATCATCTTTGATTTTAACATGGGGTAATCTTTATATCTTCAGCAATGTTTGCATGCAGTCAGAGCCTTCAGGTGAAGTTTTTTCGCTTTCCTTCAAATTCTATTCCTTTTTTTTATTTAAGAAAAATAATTTTAATAACAGCCAAGACTGCTTGTAATTTTTTCCACAGCAACAAACCTTTTCGATATGATATCATTGGAATTGATTTGGGTGCTACATATTCACGTTTGGCTGTCATGGAGGCTCAGGTATGTTATCCTGATTGTTTACATGTAATTATGTAAATTTTCTTTGCTTGACATCTCTTAAATAATTAGAATTTCTATCTATTCTTTTCCTGATTGTTTCTCTTAAACTACAATTTCTGATTATATTTATACCATTTAGTTGAAAGATACTTTTTGCGGTGCCATAATAGTTAATTCTTTGATTTCTTGCAAGCATTATTTGAGCTTGAATTGGTTTGAGTTATTTAAAAAAAAACTTCTTTTTCTTTCTATTATTTATAGTGCAATAGAGTGTTGAGTTTATTTGTATTTCAACATTGATTGTTACTTGCAAGGTAATAAGGTGTGACTAATGTTTCATGTAGTAATACCGATCATTTCAATTGAGGGGAACGTCACCACTACTCAGTTAAAGACTTTCTTTTCCTTTTTGGTATGTTGGACCGGTAAAATTAGTATGTTAAAAACATTGAAGATAACCTTTGGAAGCCCTGGTGTATTTTCCAAGATTTATGATGTTTTTAAGCTAAGAAGCATGGATACGGACACAGGACACGGATACGACACGACACAGACACGCAAACACGTTATTTCTAAAAAAAGTAGGATACGAACACTTCAGGGACACGTTGAATACACATAAATTTTTTTTATATCTTTATGACTATATAATAAAAACCTAATGTTATTGCAATTAAAATTGGTATAAAAATGCGCAAATAACAAAAATATTTTGAAGATATTAAAATAACAAAGTCGTTAAATAAAAATAAAAGAACCTTTTCGTTTAATCATTAACATCCATGATTCAACTGTCCGACACATGTTTGGGAAGTGTCTGAGAGTGTTGGTGTCCGATATATGTCCGACACGGACACGTGAGCCAACATAGAGTGTCCATGTTTCATAGTTTTTAAGTTTTTGTATTTTTCAGAAATCTTGTGCTATTTTTTGTAGGCTCCAACAATCCTCGAAAGTGAAGGTGGACGAGTGACCCCATCTTTTGTTGCGGTTGATAATAAGAAAAATATATTGGTCGGTGAAACTGCAAAGTACCATGCTATGGCATATCCTGCAGACGTGTTATTCAATATGAAGACTTTGATCGGGAGGAGGTATAATAACCCAGAAGTACAAAAGTTGATGGAGAGGGTTCCCTACAAGATTATTAGGGGATCCAAGGAAGAACCTTTAATAGAAGCGTGTAATGAACAATTTTCTCCAACCCAAGTTTATGCTTTGCTACTTGGCAAGATGAAGAAGGTGGCTGAGACATGTCTTGTGCAAAGTGTCTCAAAAGCCGTAATTGCTGCTCCAGTTTGTTTCAGCGATGCCCAAAAGAAAGAAATAGAATCCGCAGGGAAAATTGCTGGTTTAGATGTGCTTGGGATTGTTGATGAGCCAATTGCTGGTGCTCTCAGTTGCAAGAACATAAATAATGGGGTCATTGCAGTGTTTGATCTGGGTGGTAGTACATTTGATGTCTCAATCCTTGAGATCTCTAATGGAGTTATCAAGGTATTTCATTCATCTTTGCCCAGCTTTCAGTTCTTTGTTCCATCAATTAATTAGCATTCTGACCTTTTCAAACTTCCTTGGTATAGGTTAAAGCTAGAAATGGTGATGTATTCTTGGGCGGCGAGGATTTTGACCATGTTTTAGTAGAGTACTTGGTTGAAGAGATTAGGAGGATATATTCTGTAGATATCTCCGGAGACAAAGTAGCTATGATGAGGTTGAAGGAGGCTGCAGAGAAAGCAAAGGTGAAATTGTCATCCTCTCTTCATGCTGTAATAGATGTCCGTTACCTCACGGTGTGTGGACTTGGCCCTCTAAATGCTAATATCACCCTTTCTCGCTCGAAATTTGAAGAAATAGTGGAATGCTTGATTGAGAGAACTAGAATCCATTGCAAGAACTGTTTGAAAGATGCAAGCATCTCAGTGGAGGAAATTGATGAAGTTATATTGATCGGGGGGATGTCTAGGGTTCCTCGGGTGCAGCATATTGTTCGAGAAATTTTTAAAAAATCTCCAAGTATTGGGGTGAATCCGGATGAAGCTGTGGCTGTTGGTGCTGCTTTACAGGGTGCTCTTATAATTGAAGATCAGAGGAAATTTTTGCCTGGCAGGATTCCACTCTCTCTTGGGACTGAGACTGGGGCGGGAAACTTCGTGAGGATCATCAACCGAAATTCTATGATTCCAATAAAGGCAAGCCGAAACATCTCCACATTTTATGAAAATCAGGGGCATGTTTGCATTCGCATTCTACAGGGTGAGCATGAGATTGCTTCAGGTAATAAGCTTCTCGGAGAGCTCATTTTTACTGGCATTCCTCCTGCACCACAAGGCATGCCTTGTATTGAGTTGACTTTCGATGTTGACAGAGATGGTATTCTCACTGTTTCTGCTAGAGACAAGGATACAGGCGAGGAGGCGGCAATAAAGGTTCATTCTTTGGGAAACACCAGTGAGGATTATGTTAAAATGATGGTGAAAGGGGCAATACTCTGCGGGCAAAGTAATGTGGAGAAGTCCATCTTGAACCAAATTAGAAGCCTGGCAAAAATTAAAATCAGTAGGATTAAGAATATTTTGAACATGAAGAGGAAGGTTGTATCAGAGAAACTTCTTGTTGAGACACATCGTGTGCTGACTGACTTAGAAAAGGCAATAGATTCTGAAAACGTGTCCTTGGTGAAATTAAAGATTGATGCTGCTCGAAGTGCAGAGTATGATCTACTGTCGTGTGAGTGGGATGATGAATCCGATGAATCCGACGAATCCGACGAGTCCTAGTCCTGGGTCTGTCTGTAGCAGGAGATGGGAGAAGGCCATTGCAATTCTCTGCGATGTGGCTTTCTGGAATTATGATACAAAGGACTAGAGGTTTTTGGGAGGAGATTTTAGGTGTTAAAACACTATAGTCTAGAAATACTTCAAGAAAGGGAAGTATGCTTATATATATATTTTGTTTAATGTTAGCTTATATTTAACCATATGGAATGATTGCTTTTTCTTTGCTTGGGGAGTTGGTGCTTTTTTTCTTTTTCTTTTTTTTTTCTTTTTTTAATTTTATGAATTGCAAATCTAATGATATATACCCTTTGAAATGAATGGGACAAGAAGTATTAGAGATTTGAAATATTTGTCATCTGACGATAATTCATCACACAATTTGAATTACTAATATTCTATAATATTATTATCTTAAATATTTATCTTTTATGATATTGACACAATCCGTTATAATATTAGTTTGACATACTTTTATTTGTATACTGTTACGTACTAGGACAATTTTTTGTAAGTTTTGGTAGGATTTTTTTTGAAACAATGGTAAATTTTTAAATTTCGTTACAAAAATGTTGGTATAAATGCATAATCCTAAATTGTTGTTGCCGTTACTAATTGTAAGAGATGTGGTACATAAATTATTTGAATTTTTTAATATGCTGCTAATTCTATACCAAAATGTTTAAGGTTTTTTTGAATCCCAGAATTAATACCACCTCATTGCTTGTCCTTTGTTAAAAGTTATAGTACCAATAGTTGTTCTCTATGTGCTAGAGGATTTAGGAAGATAGAACAAAGTTTATAAAAGGTGAATTTGAAATTTTAGTATATCTCTATGGCATATATAAGAGATGATGTGGCATAATATGATGTGAACGTCATCATTTCTTGTGGCTTCTAAAGTATTAATCGTTATTGTTTTTTAAATTTTAAAAAGTAAGTTTCTTGTATAAAATATTGATTAGAATACTGCACTTTAAAATACTATACTGTAATATGAATTTTATAAAACCAATTTTGAAACTATACAATAATCTGTTTTTAAAAACTAGTTTAGAAATTAAGTCTAAAACATAATTAACTTCAGAAGAACATAAATTGAAAACAAACAGAAAATGAAACTTAAAGATTGCAAGAAACTAGTAAAAGTACAGGAATAATAATTGATCAAGACTAGTGTCTTACATTATGTCTTTAAGACAATATCGCTCTCGCACTGATGCTTTTGAGTCTTCAATGGCGGTTGTCTCACAGGATACAATGGTCACGCACAGAGAAAAAATACTTCAATCTTCATTGCACAGCAAACTTGAACTTGTTTTTGAACTCTCTTAAAATGCAGACGCAGACTCGCACAAAATATGAATGATAACTCGTAAAATTGAATGCATGATAATAAGGGCCGATTGGGTTTATATAGAGGAACTAGTGACTGTTCGAACTATCACAATTTCTAATGGATGCGTTTGTAAAGAATGAATAGGTGCAGTTGTTCATATTTGAATTAAACAAGACGATTATTCAGTTCAATTTCAAATTTCCAAATTTTCAAAACGACATCGTATTTGGTCGCTTTTTATTGGTAACAAAAACAACAACATTTGTAGAAAAAATTTAATTAAAATATTTAAATAAATCTTGTCCAAAAAAGATATATATAGAGCGGGCCAAACCCGAATCCAACCCGGTTCGGTGCGGGGTCGCGGCAGCGCGCGCGCGTGTGGTGAACCCAGCTTGGACTAGGTCTTGTCCCATCCACAAAACTTAGGTGCCCCTTGGGGCAAAACCCTCATTCAAGGTAATTGTATATATACTATTTAAAAGCCTTGTGCCCAACTTATGTGGGACACAAACTTCACATTTTGTTACCATTTTCAAATGATGATATTTGGAGTCAATTTCTCATTCACTCCTTAATGGTTTGGAGTAACCTCATATATGTTCTTAATCTCCTCATGAAAGAAAATACATTTCCATGTGGACTCATCTAAAATAATGTGTAGGGTCCACTTTAATTTTAGCTCAAAGTTGGTTAAAAAATTCTATGCTCAAACCCATTTTTCCAACAATCCCCCACATGAATAAAATTAACTTATACCAATGCAAATTATATGCAGACATTAAGAGAGAGTTCAGTTGGAAATATCTTGTATAGGGAAAGGTAACTTGTAGCCTTAAACCTTTCCTTGTGAAGTACTATTAGAGTTATAGATTGGTCAGTGAACATGATGTCTTGAACTGTTCAACCGTTTGTGTAACCCTAGACAATATTATTCACATAGTGTTTTTCAGGCATAGTTGGTGTAACACCCTGACCCAACGAAGTATCAGTAGTAACCACGACCTTAGGTAATAGGGTCGGATCGCAATATAGCGATGTGAAGCTTCGGTAAAAGTCTCAGGAAACCAGGACGACCGTACATCACTTTCATTGCAATCACCAATTTGTTTTCATTGATTTCATTGAGACTGTACACTTTCACTTTCATTGCAAACCTTAAATCAAGATAGGAAAAATAGATTGTTACGTCGGGTTGGTTAATGAAGTGAATATAAGAACATGCTAAATACATGTTCAAAATGCACACATTGTTTGTGAAAGTAAGTGATTAGGACCAAAACTATATTTAGATACAAGAAATTTAGCAATATAGATATAGTATGGTAATTGATTGGTGACCAACCAATATATGTAAATGTATATTGTATATATATAATATAATTACTTTAAGTATGTATGTATAATATATATCCAAATCAGGTGGAGAGTAGGGGGGAAGCGGTGCTTACCTACGGTTGTAGGCACTGTTCTCAATGTCTTCCCATGTGATATCAGGTGCATGAAATGATGAAAAACCTAAGGGGCGGCTGTGTGATAAGAGGGAGGTGGCAGCCATGTCATGTGGCCATGCAACCGAGGGATTCTCCATGCAAAACCAAAGGCCAACAGGTGGCAATGCCACCGCCTCAGGGTCGGTAGAGAAGGAGGAAATAAAGAAGGGAAATTAGGGAAGAGAGAGAGAGAGAGAGAGAGAGAGAGAGAGAGAGAGAGAGAGAGAGTGGAATACGTAGAAGGAAGAAGAGGAACTGAGGCAGGAAAAATCTATAACAGCCAGCTAAAACAGGTAAAATTCCGTTTGAAATTATTCAGTTGTGTTTCAAATTTAAAGCATGAAAATACATAATCTAAAACTATGTTGTATAAGCTTTAAATTGCAAGAAAAATGATAGGCAATTATGGAGAATCGACTGAGAACACTAGACTTACAGGTGAACAAAAAATTTCAAAATTCTGAAACAGGTCTGAATCGACCTTTGTTAAACCGATTTTTGTATATAGGAACCTAAACTAGACTGTCCTAGCACCTTAAAAACCTCAGACCGCGACTCTAAAACACAAGGGAAGGACCCTAAAAGACGAGTTGCAGGTTTAAGTCATGAAACCCAGTTTCAGTTGTAGACGTTTAAACCTGATTTGGTGAATGGGAATGGAGTCCCCATGCCATGAGGATCATACAGAACTAAATTCCATCAAAAATGGTGGTGTAATGAGTACTTATGATAGAGTTACAGGTTAGTGTATCCATCACAAAACCGAACGACTGAATTGATCCTAAGGTGTCAAATGAATTCCAAAAGTTCGGCCAACCCTCTAGGAACACAGAGCACCCAAGAGCAGAGGAAATCAATGGTTAAAAACACATGAAATTGGAAGGTTAGAATTGCAGAAAATTAGGGTTACAGTGGGGAGTTGGGGAAGACGATCTACAGTATCGGGTTGGATTGAGTTGGACCGGATCTGGGTTCAGGTCGGATCCCGACCCGTCACATAAAGGGTTTAAATGAGACGACGTCGTATGAAGTTGTGTTTTTGAAATTTAAAGAATGGGGCTGACGTCATCATGACGTCAGCATTACGTGTTGAACCGGATCAAACCGGTTGGTTCAACGAGAACCGGACCGGTTCAGTTAAATTGAAACTGAACCCACTGGTTTAGACCGGAAGAGTTCAAAATTCAATTGTGACCCCAGTAATTTATGGGAAATGTCACTGTGGCCCACCCGAAATAAAATTAATATTAAATTCATAATATTTTAAATGCAAAATATTTCATTAATGCCCCTAAGCCACAAATGAAGCAAATGAAGCAAACGAAGTCCAAATAAAGTAAACAAATAGTGTATTTTTACTATTTTGGACATTCTGAACTCAATGGCGAGATCCATTTCATGAGACGGAACTCCGAAAAATAAAGGCACGTAAAGGGGTAAAATGACCAAAATACCCCTTGTCCAAAAGTTACAAGTTATTAGTGTGTTCTTACTATTTCGGACCTTCTGAGTCCAATGGTGAGGTCCAAGACATGAAACGAAATATGAAAAAATATGACACATAAATATGTAAAGTATAAAATCAAACCTTATGCTTTAATAAAGCTACTGGAAGGGTATCTATAAAAGGTATACACTCAAGATCGAACTTGGAATTTAATTACAATCTTAACATAAGTTACGATCACCAAGAAGTGGTATTGTAGTGACTATGAAGTCAATGAGACTAATTGTGAATTGTTTTTAAGACCTACGGAGGAAGTGGGAAAATGCAATTAGCACTAACCCTAAAGGATCGAGGTGAGTAACCCTGCATTTGAAGTGAAGATATAACTTCACGGATTTGAAGAAGTTTTAAGTTCAGATTGTATGAAGCATTTGAATATCAAATTCAGTTTTTGATTACGATTCCTGTTTTTAAATTATTCTGTTATGACATGCTGGTTGAATAGTTTACATTCAATTCTTTTTGGAAAGATTTGGCATGTCCGCTTTAAATGCAAAATCTCCTTAAATATTCTGAATTTGATTATTTCACGTATTGAAGCTCTATCGTAGAAATTGTATATTTCATGTTTTAAATATTCATGAAAAGTATCTATTGAAGTAGTCATGTGATGAATGTTTTTGCAAGACAAATGGTGTTTAAAGCACCCCCATGAAGGTTGAAATCCTTCGGGATTTAACAGTAAATGCCCGGTAAAAGGATCTAATCCCTCAGGCAATGAAATATCTCCCATGTAGCATTGGCAATAAAACGGGGGTCTGGTTGGAAACAGATTCCACCTAATCAAAGAGAAAAGATGACAAACGCTTTTGAAAATAGAAGCAGGTTTTTACCCCCATTTTATTATGCATGTTTATATGCTTTTGAAATGCATATACTCTATTTAAAGAAATATGTATTTAGCTTGAAAACTTTAAATGTTTCTAAGCTTTCATTTGAAGAAATGCTTGTGAAAATGGAAGCAGGTTTTATCCCCTATTTTATTATGCATGTTTATATGCTTTTGAAATGCATATACTCTATTTGAAGAAATGTGTATTTAGCTTAAATCTTTTAAATGTTTCAAGCTATCCTTATGAAGAATACATATATTCTGTGTTTTGAATGTACGAGCAATTGGTGGTGAGTAATTTATAAACTCTCATGTGCTAAACCACTGCCAATTAAAACCCCATGATAAATGCAGGAATTACTCACAAGTTTAGATTAGCTTACCCGGATTTTATTAGGACCCTCTTTTCAGGTAATGAATGGTGGACGGATTTTGATGACGTCGATGGTGATGTGACTAGCTAGTATGGAAGATGTGTTTAAGTAGTTTCCTTGAGAAACCCTATGAACTCTAATAGTACAGTCGTATTAGTAGACAGTGTAAGAATTTGTATTAAGCCCTCAGGGTAGTGGACATGTAATGTTTAATAACTCTTAAAGCTTTTAGTTGTGCTCTAAATATATGATCATGTGTACCGCGACGTGAAAAGTGGCAGTACCGAACGGATGTGCAAATTTTAAAATAAGAAAAAAAACAAAAAATGTTCATGCTTCCACAACCACATGAAGCACATCTATTCGATACCACTGTAGATGCGAGCCTTGTCCTAAGGCTTCCGGGCCGAAGGGCGACGGTCGCAATCCGAGATCCGTTCAGGGTGGGTTTCGGGTCGTGACAGTTGGTTCTCATGATTATGTCCATTTCGGCCCTGAATAATGCCTGTTTTTCATGAGTGCTCTTAAAGAATTGAACCTTATTATTCTCATAGATCCGACCTGGTTCACACTCACATAGGTGATTCTTATTAAGAGTACTTGCTATACCCTACTTGTATTAAACGAGATATAAGAATTATTAAAAGCTTAGCTTATCCTGACTAACGTTGTAGGTATCATTATTCTTATCATATGAATGAGTAGGAGATTTTATCTCCATAGTGATCTCATTGAGTCATACACAATTCGATTGTCCCTTTGAACCTAGATCTTGGGATCTCCAGTCAGCTAGGTTGGGTTGCCATCATAGCGACTCTTAATTCATAAGCTTTAAACCAATTCCCCTAAATGAACTATTTATTTTCTATCTGGTCAAACCTTTGGTTAACGGAGATGCAATGTTATCTTTTGACCTTATGTATTCAATGATCATAATGTCATTAGAGAGCAATTGTTTCACGGTATTATGTCTTCAATGAATATGTTGAGACTTATCGTTATACATGTGACTTTGTGTGCTACCAATCGCTAACTGACTATCACAATTAATATAGATAGCGGGCACAAGCTTTGGCCATATTGGAATATCTTTTAGGAAGTGACAAAACCACTTAGCTTCTTTACCAGCTTTATCTAATACAATAAACTCAAATTCCATCATGGATCTAGCAATACACGTTTGTTTAGAAGATTTCCATGATCCCGCTCCACCACAAAGTGTAAACAAATAACCACTTGTGGGTTTTGAGTCTTTGATATCAAATATCCAGTTCGCATCATGGTATCCTTCAAGTACTGTTGTATATCTTGAGTAGTGCAATCCATAGTTTTGGATATATTTCAAATACCTTAAAACCCTAATTATTGTCATCCAGTGGTCTGGCCCAGGGTTACTTATGTATCGACTTAATTTGCTGATAACGTATACTATGTCTGGACAAGTGCAGTTCATTACATACATTAGGCTGCCAATTATTTTTGCATACTCTAGTTGTGATATGATTTTTCCATTATTCTTGGATAAATGTAAATTCACATCTACAAGTGTTCTCGATGGAATACTAGTGTTCTCGATGGAATACTATCATATTGATTGAATTTCTTAAGTGTTCTCTCAATGTAATGTGATTGAGATAATACTAGTCCATTCGATGTTCTAGTGATTTTAATCCCTAGTATGACATCAAAAACACCTAAATCTTTCATGTCAAACTTATTGTTAAACATTTTCTTAGTAACTTTAATGACTTCATTATTACTACAAAAAATGAGCATATCATTAACATAGAGACAAATAATGACATAGCCTTTTTCTGTATCCTTGACATATACACATTTGTCACATTCGTTGATCTTGAACCTATTTGACATCATTGCACTGTTAAATTTCTCATGCCAATGCTTTGGTACTTATTTTAATCCATAAAGAGATTTAACGAGCCAACAAACTTTCTTTTCTTGACTAGAACAATAAACCCTTAGGATTGTTCCATTTATATTTCTTCATTTAATTCACTATTAAAGAAAGTTTTCTTCACATCCATTTGATGTATCTCAAGATTGTATATAGCTGCAATAGCTATTAACATTTGAATGAATGATATCCTTGTAACAAGTAAATATGTATCGAAATAACAACCATGACTTTGTACTTATCAATAGATCCATCTGTTTTCATTTTCTTATTGAATATCCATTTATACTCAAGAGGTTTAGAACTTGGTAGAAGATCCACTAGTTCTCACATATGATTTTCCTAAATGGATTCTACTTCACTGTTTATCGCCACTTTCCAATATGGAGCTTCAGGACAGGACATCGCTTCCTTAAAGCTTTGAGGCCCATCTTCTAACAAATAAGTTAGAAAATATAGACCAAAAGATTTTAATGGTCTAGCCTGTTTGCTGTCACGCCCCGAATTTTCGCAAACCCAGGGCACAAGTGAACGAAAATTAAAAGAAATAAATAAATTTAGTTGAACCTACCTTATTATTTCCTCAAGTTTTCCCCCAAAATTAAAATTAAACACTTGCTATTTAACTTAACCAAATTGATCTCCAATTGTCACTCAAACATCCCTCCCATTTATTATTCAAAATGATTTAAGTCACGTTCAAAGATAGCTCCCAAAACATCCCAAAAATGTCTCCAAAAATATCTTAGAATTACAGTCCAAATGGGCCTCAAAATGCCCTAAGGCATAGGCCAAGAATAGGTCATAAAGTCTACCCAAAATGGTCCAAGTATGTGGCCAAACATGGCCTAGAATAGTGGCCAAATATGGCCCCATAAAATGATCAAACATAGCCCAATTGAGTGATCAAACATAGCCCTAAATGGTGGTCAAACATGGCCTAAAAATTGGCCAAACATGGCCCAATATTGCTTAAAAAGTGTCTCAAAAATGGCTCAGAAAGGTGGCCAAACGGTAGGGTCAAGGAGGGGTGCAGCAGGCTGTCGCGCATGGGGCAGGCCATGGCAAGCCCGCAGGGCAGGGTGGCACGCGTGTGGGGAGCGCAACACGCGCGCGGGGCGCCTACGTGGACGCACGGCAGGGCGGTTGGGTGGGGCACTGTTCACAACAGAGAGCTATGATTTTTTTTTTTCTGCATTTTTACTGTTCATGGCTGCAACCTATTTTTCCCATTTTTGAATTTTTCTTCAAGTTTTTCAAGACCACTCTTTCCCCATTTTTCATTTGAATGGTGTTTTACACACTTATTTAATGCTTTAATTTTTTAAAAATTTGGACATAACCTCCTTTGTTTTTCTAAGCATTTTTCTCACCTAATTTTCACAACATCCATATGTGTAAATGTATAAACAACCCACCTCCGCTCAGTGGCCACAAGTTCATCAAATTCAAACATACATCTTCTATTTTCAACACATCCATGTAATACATATTTAAACCATAACCATCATTCATTCCATTGGGTCACAAACCCATACATTTTAAAATGGCCCAAGGCCTATTGTTCATACATTTCTCAAGTTCAAATACAACAAATTGGACTTATGCCCATACATTCAAAAACATGCCCCAATGGCCAAATTTTCAACATAATCCATTTCTTCCCATCCTTTAAGACTTAAACAAGTCTCAAGTGCCCGAGGCCTCATCTGAAAAATGATATCCCACGAATGAGTCAACTTGACAGCTGATATAACATAATACTAAGACTAGGAACAAGTTCAAGGGCGTGGCATATGCAAGTGTACATTCATATCTACATGTACAGTTTTAATCTACATGCCATCCAATTCATCCATACAATGCATTAACAAGATTCATAACACATTCATATAAACTCTATTCCACACCTGTGAATTCATTTACGCAATGTTATGCAAATATGCGTGATACACCCATGCCACTCTATGCCACACCCATGTCTCGTTTTCGAAACACATCCGATGGAACCTGAGTACCAATACCCGTTCACGGAACACATCTGTTGGATTCTGGGCACCAATGCAATGGCCAATTTTAGGTTTTTCACCACAGGATCTACACCTTCATAATGCATTACACCACATGCTTAACCTACACCATGTTTTCAAGGAATCACATTATGCCAAAATGCCATGATCTCATCATGCAATCTCAATGTGACAATTTATCAAGCACATGGTGTCCCATTTCAAGTTATGCATTTTATCCCACATAATTCATAACTTTAAAACTCCAAAACATCATTCACATAATATATGGCATAACTATACATATCAACACATATTCAAACCACCATTTCACAATTCTACTAATTCACAAAGAACATAAAATTTCCATAAAGTACCAAGGCACTAATTCATCACATGGTCCAAACCACAAGGTGTGTCAACATCCATATAGGCCAAAAATGTAACAATACAATCCTATCAATAGAACACACCTTAATCATGGCAACAATTCATCAAACAACACCAAGAACACATATATCCCTAAATTACCAACTCTAGGCTTTTCAAAGGAACTACCTTCTAGGTGGTTTCCTAACCTCAAGTAAACTCCCTAAACAGTCCAACAACATGAAAAAATACAAGAAAGCTTAAACCTATTGCTAGCTTAGCACTACATCATACCTAGATCAGTTTTTCTCAAACTGCGAAAGCTGTGTTTTCTGTATGGCCGAACTGTTCAGTGAGAATACAGGTCTCGATGAGAGGAACAACTTCTCAGAAGGAACCTCGACGAGAATCCCACCCAAAGAGTGTGTTTCGGAAGCTTGAAGCTTGAAAGAACTAGGGCTTTTTCTCCCTTTCTCTCTATGGACGCCCACTGCTCTGAATTTCAGAGTGTATTCTGTTTCTAAATCCTTCTAAGGGTTGTATTTATAGTGGAGGGGCAAAGGGGCAAGGAGTAAATGACCCTTTTGCCCTTAATGAGCCCGAGGGCCCCGTTACTCTACAACCCGTCCCGAAACGCCTCAATTTGATATTTTGTTTTAACCAATGTTCATAAAATTATTTTAAATAAAAATTTTCAAAAAAATAAATTTTCACCTGTGGCCGGGTTTGGCCATTTCCACCCAGGTCACCAGGATGCCTTTTTGGTCCAATTTCTGAAACTATTTTCGTCTTTGCTCAAATTCATACAACAGCTATATTTTAATATTCTAAACATATTTATCTTCTATGACACATTCCAAATATGCTTCTAAATATGACTTATAGCTAAATGATGCATGAAAACGCCTTACCGGCAAAACTGCGCATGAATAGTGCCCTATCGACAAAAATGAAAAATTTACCCTCATTTTTCAAATCTCTACATTTTCTATGTCTAGGTTCATCATCATATTGTTGGTATTGACTACTAGTTTTACAGTGCCATGAGTTCTTTTATTTGAACTTGACTCTTGTGTGGATTTGTAAGGAAATACATGTTCAAAGAACGATGCATTCCTTGACTCGATAATTGTATTAGCATGCATATCAGAAACTTTAGATTTATGAATGAGAAATTGATATGTACTACTATTATGAGCATACCCTATGAAAACACAATCAATTATTTTCGATCTTATTTTAACCTTTTTAGGTGTAGGAACTGCCATTTTAGCCAAACACCCCCACACTTTTAAGTATTTGTAAGAAGGCCTTTGACCTTTCCACAGCTCACAAGGAGATTTATTGGTTATCTTCTGAGGTATTTGGTTGAGAATGTAATTTCTGGAAAGAATTACTTCCCCCTACAAATTCTGAGGTAATTCACACTTTGTTACCATTTTCAAGTGGTGATATTTGGAGTCAATTTCTTATTCACTCCTTAATGGTTGAGTAACCCAATAGATGTTCTTAATCTCTATTTGGAAGAGAATACATTTCCATATGGACCCACTAAAAATAATGTGCGGGACCTATGTTAATTTTAGCTCAAAGTTGGCTAAAAAACTCAATGCTCAAACACATTTTTCTAACAATATTTTAGTAGTTTTTATTGTGTTTTATGTAGAAAGAGTTTTTTTTCCCAATCACATTGAATAATTCCATTCATAGCTTGTGCTCTTTAAGAGTTAATAGTTGTGGCTCCTATGTGCTTACAGTAGTTCACAATGTAATAATTGCGGTTCTAATAGTGGTACCCTTTTTTTTCACTTGGAATGGTGAGTATTATATTGTGTTTTATGAAACAGTGTTATGACACAACTCTCAGTTATTTTTTATTCAATTGTAAAGTCCCGAAAAATTACCAAAATTATCGAAGGGCATTTGGGATTTTTTCTATCTTTTGTTAGAACCAAATAATTAATTAAATTAAAAAGGATCCAAATAAATATAAAATTAATCATTTTGTAATGCATAAGATATTCTAGACCTAAAATGTGAACATAACAATTGTTTAGGCTGGTGTGGGCCATGGTGGCTACATGAGCAAACTAGGAGTACTAATGAAATAACTAATTTTAGAATCATAATTTTGAGAAACAAATTATGTATTTGGAATCTCTGCATCAAAATTAGTAATCGTGTCAATTTTTTATGTAATTTCAAGACAATTGAATTTTGGACGTGTGTACACGCATGTGGCAAGCCGGGAATGTGGTGCATCGAATTGCATATGAAACTTCTCAAGAAAGCTTGAGAAATATTTCAATGTTAATGAGGTGGCACAATAAGAACCAAAAATGTGTCATGGGTGGAAGTACTTGGGTGTGGTGAGGTCCACCATAGTATTTATTTTTGTCTTGGTATATTTGTGTGATTGGATAAGAGAGAGACAAGACCACTCACGTTTTCTCCCCTAAGTCAGTTGACCACCACCATACCTCCCTCTCCATTTTAGCCTTTTTTTAAAAAACTTTATTCTCTCTCTCTCTATAATGTGTAAAATACATATATACTCAACCTTCTTATAGTTGACTGCTAGGACCAAGGGTCCGATATTGTAATTAGCCAATTCGGTTTAACAAAAGTGCTTTAATTGCAATCATTGCATTAGTCCTAGGCTTAGAGTATCTCAATACCCGTTCTACTCCAAAACGGCCCAAGCTTCATTGTTGTGCACATCTACCAGCCGACTTGGTTCATGAAGGGTAATTTTGATAATTTCGGACTTTTGTTTTGATTTGGATCTCACACACTCACACATTGCATGCATTGTATATAATAGGCATCAGATCATCAAGTGTGTTGTTAACTTGTGTTCGTGAATCAATTTTTTCAAAATTTCATATTTCAAAACCTTCAAAAAATTGAGTTCACAAGGCAAGTAGAGGATAATTAAGTAACACTTCGTTGCTCATTCGAACGAACAACAGAAGGCTCATTTTTGTTCGTTCTTATTCATTCGATAGGACTGCATCAAATGAAGATCTGCAACCTTCACATTTACTAGTTTGATGTTCGTTCCTTACTCGTTTGAACGAACACTGCGCGAAAATAAAAAATTTTCTATTTTCAAGCCTCTTTTGCGTGATATAAAATCACAAAAATTCAGTTTCAATTGAGTGAGAACAGAGTAAGAGAGAGTTCAAATTGTGAGAGTTATACACTTGAGAGATATTAGAGCTTTCATAAGTGAACATTTATACTTGTAAATCATATACATCTCTACTCTAATCATTCATTGATTTTGATCACATCACATGATCCAAGTCAATTCAAATATCTTCAATTCCATTTCAGTCCACCATTAAAGAGTTTGGAGTTCAACCTTGAGGATTCATTGTTGAGCGATCGGAGGAGTCCGAGGTTACGAGGATTTTGAAATTGTTATGTAAGGACTCAAAAAATCATCAAAGGCAATTCGATAAATTGCCAACATAAGCTAAGGACAGGCTGCAGATAAATTAGAGATTTGTCAGATAAATTTTAAAATGAGTCCATAAGTCATCAATATGGCACAGTGACGCTAAAAAGAATTTTTTTGTAATTTATTCGGGACTAGTGTGAGCCTTGGGGCTACATAGTCATTTACAAGATGCAGAAAAATATGAAAACCTAAACAATAGAATTTTAGAAAATGGACTGTATATTTGGAATCAGAGCGCTGAAATTAGCTAGTGTACCAAGTTTGGTGCAATTCCGAGACGGTTTCAATTCAAGCTCGTGTGCATGCGTAGTTGGCCAACTGGCCATGTGGCTCCTCGAGAAGCGTGAGAAGCTTCTCCAAGAAGCTACTAAAAGCTTCTAGAAGAGGGACACGTGTCAAGAATTAGGTGGTAGAAGGAGGAGTGATAGTGTGTGTGCAAGTGCATGGTAGGGAGACAAAGGGTTGAGGTATGTGATGTATTAATGGGATTTGAAAGAGACAAGGAAGAGAGAAAAAAGGTGTCACGCCCCGAATTTCCACAAACTCGGGGAGTGAGTGAAATGAAATAAGAAAAGGAAATGCAAGGCCATTAAAGTGGATTGAGTTAATTATGCATTCATTCCCCCATGTTTCCCCAAAATGAAAATGAAGACTTGCTATTTAACTTAACCAAAATAGTCTCCTAATGTCACTCAAACATCCCTCCTAATTAATATTTAAAATAGTTCAAGTCACGTTCAAAAATAGCTTCCAAAACAATCCCGAAACATCTCTAAAATTTTCTTGGAATAATGCCCCAAATAGGCCTCAAATGCCCTAAGACATGGACCAAGAATAGGTCAAAAAGTCTACCAAAAATTTGTCCAAGTAAGTGGCCAAACATGGCCCATAAGAGTGGCCAAGCATGGCCCAAGAATTGGCCAAACATGGCCTAAAAGGGTACCCAAACATAGGTCAAAAGGGCAGCCAAAAGGTGGTGTCAAGGGGGCTGTCAGGCTGGGTGCCATGACAAGGCAGCATCAGGCATGCGTGGGCGCATATGGCAGGCGCACAGGCAGGCGGCAAGGCACGGAAGGCGTGCGCAAGGCAGGCTGAGGAGCGTAGGCGCACTTGCGGTAGGGGGCTGGGGCATGTTGCTGCACTGTGCACTGTAGCTAGCTGCAAGCTAATTTTCCCTATTTCTGAATTTTTCTTCAAAGTGCTGTAGCTGATTTTTTCAAGTTTTGGCCTATTTCCTCAAGACTTTTAACCCCCACTTTATGGCACTTTTTTTCACTTATTCATGAGCATTTTACACACCTAATGACTCTTTTAATTTCACAAAATCTTGACACGGTTTCTTTTATTTTCTAAGCATTTTTCCACCTAATATTCATGATACATCATACAATTAAGGGTTTGTACATTTCTATGCTCACTCGATGGCCACAATCTCATAGAAGCTAAACATACATCATTTAAATATACAATCCATCATGCATACACTTTTACTTGAACTTAAGGATTGCAAACTTCATGCTCGTTACAATTCTTAAGGCCTTGCCCATTGTGTTGATAATATGCAAAAGTTCACACGTTCATTACATATGATTTAGAGCTTATGCCCTCATACAACTCAAAATATGCCCCAAGGGCCAAATGTCCCTCATGGTCCACTTTCCCTCCATCCTTCAAGACTTCATCAAGTCTTCAAGTACCGGGAGCCTCATCTGTAATATGATATCCCACGAGGGGTTAGCTCAATTGCTGGTATGACATAATGCTAATGCAAGGAATAAAATTAAGGTGTGGCATGTGCAAGTGTACATTTATAATCTACATGCCTTCCAATTTATCAACACCATGCAATGAAAATATGCGTGACACACCTATGCAAACTTTATGCCACACCCATGTCTCATTTCACGGATCGCTCCCGTTGGATCAATCGAGTACCACTACCTGTTTCACGGATCGCTCCTGTTGGGTCAATTAGGCACCAATGCAATGGCCAATTTTGAGTTTTTCACCACAAGATCTACACCCTTATAATGCATAGCACGAAAGTGCTCAACCCACGCTATGTTTTTAAAGGATCACAATATGCCAATATGCCTTGATATTTCTATGCAATTTCCAATGAAGTATTTCATCAAACACATGGTATATGCCTTAAACAATGTAATGTACTTAAAGCAACTATAACTTTTATATCACAAAACTTTGTCTATATGAACCTAACATATAATCCAATTAATTTCACATATAAACACATTACTTATTCACAACCTTAACAATTTCTCAAAGATCATAAAATACATAAAGTACCAATACATGGAATAAATCATAACTCTCAAACCACAAGAGTTTCTTTACATGAATAGAAGTTAGAATGCAATGAATTAAACATATAAACAAATTACATGTTCATCACTTTGACAAATTCTCAAAGAACACATAGGTATACAAACTACCAACTCTAGATTTTCAAAGCAACTACCAACTAAATGACGTTCTAACAACAAGTAAACATATAAATCATTCAATCAACCTATAAACATACAAAGAAACTTAAATCTATTCCTTACTTAGAAAAATATCATACCTAGAAAGGGTTTTCTCAACCCTAGGAGGTTGTGGCCGCTTTACAACCAAACCATTGGTGAGAATGTAGCCCTTGACGTGGGAACAACTTCCTAGAAGGAAGTCTTGTGAAAATCCTAGCCTAAAAGTATGTTTTGGAAGCTTGAAAATTGGAAAACCTAGGTTTTCTCTTCACCTTTCTCTCATGCACGACTTGCTGCTGTATCTCAGACCAAAAATGATATTTTTACACTAAAGGGGCTGTATTTATAGTAAAGGGGCAAAGTGGTAAAAAGACTATTTTGCCTTTAATGAATTCGGGACCTCGTTACACTACAACCCGTCCCGAAATGTCTCAATTCGATATTTTGTTTTAATCAAAGTTCTTAAAATTATTTTAAATAATATTTTCCAAAAAAAAATTATTTTCGCCTGTGGTCGGGTTTGGCCGGGTCCATCTGGGCCACCCGGGATGCCCTTTTTGGTTCATTTTTTAAATTGTCTCTGAATAGGCTCAAAGTTTTATAGGAGGTGTATTTTAACATTCTAAGTATATTTGTCTTCTGTGGCATACTCAAAATATGCTTCTAAATATGACTTATGTCTAAATGTGCATGTGTAGTGCCTTATCGGCAAACAACGCAATAATAATGCCCTACCGGAAAAAATGAAAAATTTACCTTGATTTTTTAGATCTTTACATCCTTCCCCCCTTAAGTGAAATTTCATCCCAAAATTTAGAATTGCACCTCTAAGAATAAACAACTCTGGATACCTAGCGCGAACCTCAGCCTCGCGCTCCTAAGTGGCCTCCTCGACCCCAGGATGACTCCAAAAAACCTTGACCAAAGAAATGGTCTTGCCTTGCAAAACTTGGTCCCTTGAGTCCAATATCTCTACTAGCCTCTCATTATAAGAAACATCACCCTCCACTTCAAGATCAACTCGATCGAGTACATGTGAAAGGTCAGGCTCATACTTCCTTAACATCGATACATGAAAGACATCATGAACCCTAAATAATTGTGGCGGTAATACCAACTGATAGGACACTTCTCCAATACCTCTTCCAATCAAGATCTTGCAAGGATCTATAACACTCATGTTGAGTTCTCTATTAATTAAAAGAACTCGTTAATCATATGAAACTTATCACATTAGTTTCAACTCTAACTTGATTTAGTCACTATAATCAACACAATTAGAAACTATTCTACACATCAGATTCATCATTTAGTCATCTCGTTAAAAGTCCTCAAATTGAGTTTTCAACTCACATGATTTCACAATCATCACAAGATACATTATCAAATCATTCTATAGAGAACTCACTCCCCCTGCAATAGCAATTTTCCCAAGTGAATCATCAGAGTGTCCCAAATTAATTCATCACTATTAGTTTTTACTCATTACATAAATTTTATGATTAAAATCCATCGTCATCGACTAGGAAAAAACAAAACAGAATGGGTATGCATAAGCCCTACTAACAAAATGACTTCTATCATCAAAGAAATATACTAGAAAACCTCACCCTCGAAGATCAATCCAACCACCATGTGGCTACAATAAGAAATAGTCTTAACAAAATTTATAATATTTTCATACTCCAGCAAATATCAAAAGTCATCAAATGCACTATTATAATTCTCAATAGCCAACCACAGTTCAATATGAATATCTATAAGTCACTTCATCCCCGAGACATATTATCTTCAACTAATCTTACATTCCAAGAGTATCCACCAATATTGGCAGTAAATCATAACTCCAATATTAACAATAATTTACCATTCCTGTTCACAAGTCATTGGACTTTCACGAGATTATTCCATTTTCAAATTAAAATTTTTCATTCTCAAATTACATGTTAAACAAAAATTTGAAATTATACTCACCACAAGCTTGACCTAACTATACCATTCAAAATCCATTCTCTATATCAAACAATACGATCACCATACTCCATTAACTAATATTTCAACAATCCAATTCCTCAAAGGATAAATAAAAAAAAATCTCTTACTCTATATCCCAGGTATATTTCTTACACATTCCCATATATACAAAGTAATGGCAGGCGTCCATCTTTACATTTTTTTATTTACCTCAGCTACTTCATCTTAGTATAATTCATTTCCATTCATACCACATATTATTAAAAGTTTTCCATCTTCATCTTCTTAAGCTTTCAAGCTTTCAATTTTATGCACTATCCAAAAATATGTTCCAAAATACAATATAACATGCAGTGTTATAAAAATAAAATATGCACTACATGTGTCTTACACACCAAATAATTTTACATGCTTTATCAATACAATAGCCAAGCAATACACATACCATCAAATTAGCTCATTTCTAGCAATCTATGCTCTTAAGCGTCATATTCTCATTACATGTATCAAAAAAAGAAAATATGCAATAGATGCATTTCATCCACTATTAGTAAACTCACATGCTTTATCTTTATGAGGCATCTCTAGGTATTCATACTTATATATATATATATATATATATATTCACAAATACATAAATATAGCATGTCCTCACTTTCGTCAACAATATAATAATATAAGACCTACTTGTACTAAATTTAAAATTCATAAACTTTTTTTTTTCTCATGCATATACTAAATATGTATTACAGTTCTATCATGTATTTGGTACATACCCATGTAAGTTCACATTAGCTAATTTCTTTTCCTTGTTGCCTTCTAACGTCTTATTAGGTGTCTTTTACCTTTTTCATGTATATAACTAGGTGATAACCTTTCTTGGATCACAGTTCTTTTCATTACTGGGTGATGGATTGGCCAGTCCATACACTTGTAACTCGAGACCTAACACCAATTCGGTATATTCATAACACAATTGCAAGTGATCCTATCCACATGAGTTTATAACCTAGGATATACACTTTACATTAAACACTCATAACAAATAACATTTATTCAACCATTCATATATACATAACATGACTATTATACACTATATAATCATGTAGGAAGACATCTTAAGCATGCAATCACGTATACCAACTAAAACAATCTATAGACACACATTAAACAAAACATACTCAACACATACTTATTGTGCATATATAAGTTTTCAATCAGCTATTCATGTCTTTATAATCTTATTATTTTCTATGTAATTCTAAAACACAAAATTCGATTTAAATCATAAGCATGTTAACATATTTTGTAATTTATACGTATAATCACCCTATTAGATATTTTATTCACTTCATCAAGTAGTCCGACATACTAACAGATATAAGCACACAATATGCATCATGATCAGACCAAATCATGCAACACTAAATCAAGTAAGTTTTTTAGAAAGATATCCGAAACTCACACACAACTGATGGTAACACTACCGACACCATCCCACTAGCATCATTTCTAAGACTCGCAAAATCTGGCTACCCCAACTCGGTGAATCACACAGGGGTGGAACAAGGCAATCATCACAAGTTCCCAAATAAAATAAACAATATCCCGAGTATAATATTTATTTTCTAGATCCAGATAATACAATCATTTATAACTTCATCCAAACCAATCAAATTCATTCATAACTTTTTACCCACATATTTTTTTTTAAAATGACAGGTGAAAATCACCATTCACTTATAAGCTATTTAACAATCCAAGCTCTCAAGTTCTAATGCCTCAACCACAATATTTTCACTCCAAGTATATTCACATAATTCGCATCTTAAACACCAGATTCATAATTCAAAAATTTGTATCATCTAACTCTTAACCTGATACACAATTTTCTCTAAAATAACAATCAATATTTACCGTTTATTCAATCATAATTCTAGAATTAATCTTATAGACTAAGCTAAAACTAGGTTCATAATTCACACCTCAATTTGGCCCATTTTATGTAACTCATTTTTTTTTTCACAAGGCTTATATTCACAAGTTCATTTAATCAATCCATTATTCTCATAACAACTAGTATCGATCATCTTATAGGACTAGGTAAGTCAATAGTATCCATCACTAGGTTACCTCCACAGGCCATCACAAAATAACATATTCCAGTTCAATAAAGAAATCATTTCAATCCCCAACTTTCAGATTCACATCATTTGAATTTATCAATATTCCCTAAGCACGAAATCAAAACTCAATGACGTCATAATCTAGATTGATCCACAACAATATTTTTTAGACTATTCATGTTCATACAATTTTCCTAAAATCAGAGATCATCAATCATCACCTAATAACCTTACACATCCTGTAAACATACTTGCTTAATCATAACTTATAAAACTCACGTCAACCACTTCCACCCATTGTTTACAATAAACAAATAACAAGTTCTCACCCAATTTAAACGTAGTCTTTCGCCAGAAAATCTATTTAAGCAATACAATATACACACATCCATAGTATTCCCCCATAATGCTACATGATATCCCGAAGGCAAACACGCATCATCTATTATGTACATAACCATGTACCAAGTTATCACATACAATCATGCCAATACTCACATTACCCCTATCATGCACCACACTGCATCAAATCACGTAATCACGCATCATAGCATAGCATCAACTAACATATAATCACGCATGTAATGCTTCAAGTATAAATAACCACATAACACACAAGTTCCTATCTCATACCACCTGACAGCTCACACTAAGTCACACGCTCTCCTCTAGGTTCCCATGGTGTTCAACAACACCCCACGGTCCCTAAATATTTGAACCTAAGCTCTGATACCACATTGTCACGCCCCGAATTTCTGCAAACTCGGGGAGTGAGTGAAATGAAATAAGAAAAGGAAATGAAAGGCCATTAAGATGGATTGAGTTAATTATGCATTCATTCCCCCATGTTTCCCCAAAATAAAAATGAAGACTTGCTATTTAACTTAACCAAAATGGTCTCCTAATGTCACTCAAACATCCCTCCCAATTAATATTTAAAATAGTTCAAGTCACGCTGATTACGCCCAAAGAATAATGCGGTAGTTGTAGTGTAGCTTTGGGGTGTAGATTCCACAGGAAGACAAAATTAAAAGAATAATAAATAGAATTTCTGAAACTAAAAAAAAAATACTAAATGATTCACAAGAAAATAAAAATATAAAAAATGATTTTAATTGCAAATAACAATTAAATAAAGTGGTTAATAGAAGAAAATACTCAAATTAACGAACAGTAGAGTGTCGGGAATCCCTTGCACATATCCGGTATTTTAGTTATTTTTAATTCACTGATAACTCAATTGAGAATTTAAATTCCAAAAATCTCAGTCGGAAGATACAAAATTATGAACCAAAATTAAACTAAATGTAACCCTTTGAAAAATCATTCATTGCTTTTAAATCACTAAAATTATTATTCACATTGAGAAAACCCAACGACGACAATATACCCAACGAGTAATATTGCAGCAAAGAATTAAATCAATATAAATAATTTATTGTTCCAAAAATAATCAAAGCATTAATCCATTCAATAGAAAAAGCATGACTGAATCTATAAACAGACTGAACCCTTTAATTATTCGAAAAATAAAACTCAACAATAAATTGCGAATGACAATCAAAGAATTTAATAAATTAAAATCACGTACATGAATAAAAAATAAATTAAAAATAAACATTCATGGTACAAATTTATTCCTAACTCTACTTGAAAATTTAGTTACCCATGTACAGGACGGATAACATAAATTTCATGGAAAAAAACTAAACCATGGAGTAGCTGCGCTGATTTCTTCTTCTCTGCGCAACGCTTGTGCAGCCGTTGCAGCTCCTGTTCTGTGTCCCTCCATTTAGCCGCACAATCCCCCCTTTAGGTTTTTTTGAGTTAAATCCTAAACTAGGGTGAAAAAAAAAACTTATTTTCTAAAATAATGTCATTCTGAACTTATTTACCAAAATAGGGTTGTTTCTGAAATCGTCTTTCCAAAAAACGCTTTATTTTCGTTTGTTTTTGAATTTTTTTTTTGGTGCAACGGCTTAAAAGCGTCTTTTGGAAAGACAATTTCAAAATCGTCTTTTCAAAAGACGCTTTATTTTCGTTTATCTCGCTTTTCCAAAAGACGCTTTCAAAAGCGTCTTTCCAAAAGACGCTTTCTTCTCTTTCCTATTTTCCGCACGCCTACTCATTCTGCTATTTGTCTTTGCGTCGCACCAGTTTTCTTTCTTTTGTTCCTGTTCTCAGCCGCTGCCAGCGTCCCCTTTTCTTTCTTTTGTTCCTGTTCTCAACCGCTGCTGCTTCTTTTTTATCTTTTATCTTTTTTTTTCTTCCCCCTGCTGCCAGCGTCCCCCTTTAAGAGTGTCTTCTTCATACATATCCGATTGAAAGCGACTTAATAAAAAAAATAAGTTTTTCTAAAATGTTGTTTTAAATAAAAAAATAAAATTTATATAACTGTTCTTAATTTAATTTTTATTTTAAATGACAAACCATTTAAATATTTCTTCCTCATCAAAATATTATCTTGTGAAGCAAATATCTACCCTGGTAAATGCAAATAAAAGAAACATTTAAAAGAGTAAGGATTTGCAGCAGGACCCAGGATAGAGAATCTCATGCATAGACATTAACAACTCATTTTCAAAGTCACAGCATATTAAAAACCAACTAGGAATAAAAATGAACAAGATGAAGAAGAAAAAAAATTATTTATAGCATAATTTATTATCACTGTACTGGTTACAATGATCATACAACAACTTTTATCTTAGCCCCTAAGCCTTGTGTGATTATGTCAAACTCAATTCGGGTATCTGGTTAATCTCGGGCCAGGGCCATTCTTCCTCCTCCATCTCTTCATCATCTTTTACTTCTTAAAAGCTGACCCATCATTGACAGATTCCAGCATGTCCATCTCCAGGTAAAGAATTTAAGGAACATTTGTCCCTGTGCGCAGTGATCCCATAAAGGATCCATCCGGTGAAGCACAAGATCAGGTCATGAACTTCCCATGTTGAAGGAAATGCCAATCGATCATTTTCCTCAGCCGATGAATTTAGAGTTGTTGATCTGTTCTACTTGCAAAATCTAACAGTACATGCCACAGCCTGCGCCCAAAATTTGAGCCCGGCTTTCACGTCTTCAGGATGATCACCTGTGGTAATAGCAAAAAATTAGAACCAGATATTTCATGCCCCCATCAAGTCCAAAACCAAACAGAGGCAGGCAACAAACATTATTCACTAAATTCAAATGATCAGAAAACATAAGACTTGAGCTAAATTTCGATTTCATAGCAAAGATTAGCTTCAAATTTTTTTTAATGAGTATGCTATTAAGACCAAACAGGGATCAAAATTGGAAGAGAAATTTTATTTTTCTCAAAAAATAAAAGAGACCATATTAGAATCAAACAAAAATCTACTTCTTATTCATCATTTCATATGCAAAACCTCCCTGAGCAGAAAATATCACAATCAAAGCCACAATTTACTTCAAAACATAAGGAAATTATTCATCTTCCTATTTATAGATCACAATGACCGGATAAAGATCAAAAACCATTTCATGTTTCCATCTATACAACACCACAAGCAAACCAAAAGTACAAGGAAATGGATTTCCAGGAAATTTTTCACAAAGAAATCAAATTCACAGCTTTTCGAAAAGAAAAAAGAAAAAAAAATAAATTGTTTGGGTGGGAACACATCACCTCATGGAGGTAAGGCTCTAAACCTGATGATCTGCAGATGTTTGTAATCCAGTACTAGCTAAAGAAGTTTCAAACCTAGAGGGACTATCTAAATATAAATTGTCAATGTTTGTTTCAAGGAAATAGAACATGCAGAAATATTAGTAGAAGAGTTGGTACACGTTTGACTCACGATTCCATATATTATGTGATGGTAACAATGAAAACGCTCACACCAACTGAACAAAGATCCATTAGTAAAAGCTTTCCCTTATTAAAAGATTTCACTGAACAATTAGTAAAATCTCAAAATCGTTCTAATTGCAAGAAATAATTCAGTAATGCAAAATCCTACAAATCTTGAAGAAATACAGCTTGAATAAAAAATTATTGACTGCACCTTGAGCCAAAGTCACCAAAGAGTCCTAAAACCTGCAGTTATACAGCAGAACAGAAGTGATGGTCAAGTACATAACATCTGAATCTATAAATTAGAAGTAAATTGTCAATGTTTGGATAGCCTTGTATAAATCTTATGTACATGGGTTATAGCTCCCTTTGTGCTTTTCTTTTAATGAATTTTACCAATAAAAAATGGATAAAAAAAACATAGGATTATATTAGTCAGTTAAAAAAAACATAGGATTATATTAGTCAGTTTGGCCAAGTATTTACATATGGATGAAAAAGAAACCATTTACCTGATCCCATGGCTAGGCCTGCAAGTGACAGCCTCTATGTCAACATTTGAACAACCGGATCATTCACAAGTTCAACGAAGAAAATAAGTCAAATGCAATCCATTTGCAATGATTATTCAATCTGAAAACCGGAAAAACCAAATAAAATAAATAAATAAATATATATAGAATGTCCTATAAATTTCAAACAACTTAAATGCTCTGTTTGGCAAGAAGTAAGAGTGAGAGGAAAGGGAGAGATGAGAAGATGGGGTGGAGGATTTCCATCGTTTGTTTAAAAGAGGAAGGGAAATAAAATGAGGCAAATGAGAGTTTTCTAAATTGCTGTCACTTGGCAATGTGAGAAAACATCTGATATGTGAAAGTAACCTACAATAGTTGGCCAAACAACTACATGCCTATAGAAGATATACAGTATAATGTGAGGAATATCCTGATCAAACAACTATGGAGCCAAAGTCAAATTTGAAGATTTTATTAATTATCAAAATCAAATATGAAGATTTTACTAATTATAGCAAAAAAAATAGATAAGCCACTCTGTGACTCCAAAATTAAGACAACTTTCTAAAAATCTCAACCAAATAGATTGATATAGGTTTTATCACATTGAAGTGGAATGTATGCATTTTCTAGATGCAAACAAGACAAATGCACATAATCTTCCATGACAGCCATTTCTATTCAAAAGGTAGGTTGTATTTTTAGTGCTAACATAAAATCAAACCTCTCAGATCTCCTCTTGATTTTCTCTGGATCCCTTGCGCCGCCTGTTTCTGGAATCCCTAAATCTGTCTAGTTTTGATAATGCACAAATGATGTGATAATCTTAATAGTTAAGAATTGTTTGGCTTAACAAGGTTGTAGGCATGGTGTATATGTCATTGTAAATATATTGTGAACTTTATATTTAAACAAGAAAATAGAAGGACAATTAGACAAGATTTAAGAAAAAAAATGAACATCAGTTCATTTAAAGAAAAAACTAAGAACCTCACAATTTCTTCTGCTAAACAATTTACATATAGAACAAAGAGTTAATATGGAAGTAAAGACATGCATGGAACGCTGCTATTAATTTGTCAAAAAATTAGGCACCAGAAGATACCTCAATTACAAATCCCAAACATTCATATGAGCTCAAATTAAAATATTGGTTCTCAGTTCCAAAACTAACAATCTCAAGCAAACAGATAAGGCAGAACAAACATACCCACAAAAACCAACACTGCATGTGTGACTAGTCTTATGCTGAAGCATCGGCTGCTTTGGTGTCTTCCTTTGGCTTCAAAGGGGCAGAAGGAGATGGAGAGCCCTCTTGCCCCATCTCAGCTCTCAGATCATTAATGCTTTGCTCTAACTCATCTATCCGGCTACCCATCTCATCAAGTGCATCATAGTTAAAGAAACAAAGAATTCTATTCTATCACTCCCAAATGAGAAAGGCAAAAACAATGTGAATGAAATTGTTCAATTTGTTTTCAGTAAAAGTTTACAGCATGATCCATCATTCTTGTTTTGTTTTGTTTTTTTTTTTTTTTTTTGAAAGGTAAGACACACATACACACAGTCCCATATGGGACTTAAACCCTCAACCTCCTGTTTGGGAGGTCAAGGTGATTTCATTCAAGCAAATGCTTGATGATGTTACAGCATGATCTATCATCTAAACAAACTCCTGTCCCCTCCCCCAACGCAACACACATGCACATCAAGTGAGAGAAGCCAAAAGTGAAAGGACAAATATATTCTTATCTAAAGAAGTGTTCCACAGATACAGAAATAAAGTTGCACAAAATTTTTAGGAAACACACAAAGCTATCCTGACATATAATTATGACAAGAAAAAAAATGAAGTTTAAAATGACAGGAAGCACACAAAGCTATCCTCAAGAAATTTAAGCAATAGGACCTGTTTTTCGCCCATGAAAAAAAAAATATTTTAAAAAAATCCAAACAAACCAGGTATGGATTATGACTATATATAATTTAATTTGTTCTATACTGCATGCGAAAACAGGTGGAGCCGCGACCTTCAAAGAGACCCTAATCTTTTACATAAAAGAAACCCTAATTTATTTTATAGATAAAATCCCCAAAAAATTTCAAGAGATATAAAATTACCTGAGAATGAAGGTATTTGCAGAGGTCTTTGAAGAAGAAACAATACTGGTACTGGTTTAGCTTCAGAGAGGCGAGAGAGAAGATGGAGCCGCGACCTTCAAAGAGAGACGGAGTCAAGACGCGACCTTTGTGTGAGAAAGGCGCAGAGAAGAGAGAGGCGCAGAGAAGCTGAGAGGCGAGAGAGGTTGAGAGATATGCGAAAGAACCTGAGACGAGAGAGGCGCAGAGAAGCTAAGAGATGCAGAGAAGAGAGACGGAAAGAGAGACGATGGCTGTGGTGATACGGAGGAGTCTCCGAGAAGAAAAGAAAATAGAAAAAGTGAAAAACTAAGAGATGGAAGAGAAGAAAACTGAAAAAGTGAAAAATGGTCGGGAAGGAAAGTGAAAAACTGAGAGATATGGGAAGATGAAAACCGAATAAGTGAAAATGTATAAGAATAGAAAGCGTCTTTCCAAAAGATGTTTTCTCAAACCACCCTATTTTGATAAATAAGTTTGAAACAACTTAAAGTGGTGAATAACTTTCAAAACTACCTTAATTTGGTAAAAAATTCGGTTTTTTTTCTTTCTCTATTCAGCACGGGCCCCACTTAAGCTTTTTTTTAATTCTTGGTCAGCCCTGGCCCACGTCACTTTGCTGATTCAAGCCGCACATGCCCACAGCCGCCACCTTTAGGCTCTGTTTTCTCCCAGATAACGACTGAATCTCGAGTCGGGCTCTTCACAGAAGTTGTAGCCCTGGATTAGTAGATAATTTTAGGCTCAAAAATCACCTGATTTGGACTTCGGAAACTCAAGTTATGACCCCTTGAAGTTGGCTGGTCGGACAGGTTTGGAGTAGCTTTTCAGGCCTATCTTTGAAATAACGTTTGGAGGCCCAAACGAACTCCGATTTTTGCAAACTAGACCTTTCTGAAAAGCCCAAGATGTCCTCTAAAAACTTCATGAAGACCACTCCTCATTCTGAAACTCTAACGCCATCCAAATCCCAATTGAATCTCCATGGATCGAATCTACCTAAAAGCTAAAAATTGCACAATATACTCCATAACTCTTCTTTGACCTCCAATGCTTCCCTCACTGTAAATAGAAGTTAAATTAAATACTATCAATTATATCCCAACATTTGTACTCACATTTTTGCAATTTAATCTAATAATAAAGCATTTAGAGTACACTTTTGCGCACTCATCACACGCTTAAAAATGGCTTCCAAAACAGCCCCGAAACATCTCTAAAATTTTCTTGGACTAATGCCCCAAATGCCCCAAGACATGGACCAAAAATAGGTCAAAAATTCTATCAAAAATGTGTCCAAGTAAGTGGCCAAACATGGCCCATAAGAGTAGCCAAACATGGCCGAAAAGAGTGGCCAAATATGGCCCAAAATGGTGGCCAAACATGGCCTAAGGATTGGTTAAACATGGCCCAAAAGGGTACCCAAACATAGCTTAAAAGGGTGGCCAAGAAGTGGTGTCAAGGGGGCTGTCAGGTTGGGTGCCATGACAAGGCAGCAGCAAACACCCGTGGGCGCGTATGGCAAGCAGCAAGGCGCGCGGGGTGTGCGCAGGGCATGTTGAGGCGCGCAGGGGCGCTCAGCGTGGGGCGGGTGGCTGGGCTATGGTAGGGGGCTGGGGCATGCTACTGCACTATGCACTGTAGCTAGCTGCAAGCTGATTTTTGCTATTTCTGAATTTTTCTTCAAAGTGTTGCAGCTGATTTTTTCAAGTTTTGGCCTATTTCCCCAAGGCTTTTAACCCCCACTTTGTGGCACTTTTTCTCACTTTTTTATGAGCATTTTACACACCTAATGGCTCTTTTAATTTCATAAAATTTTGACATGGTTTCCTTTGTTTTCTAAGCATTTTCTCACCTAATATTCATGATACATCATACAATTAAGGGTCTGTACATTTCTATCCTCACTCGATGGCCACAATCTCATAGAAGCTAAACATACATCATTTAAATATACAGTCCATCATACATACACATTTACTTGAACTTAAGGATTACAAACTTCATGCTCGTTACAATTCTTAAGGCCTTGCCCATTGTGTTCATAATATACAAGAGTTCACAAGTTCATTACATATGATTTAGAGCTTATGCCCTCATACAACACAAAATATGCCCTAAGGGCCAAATGTCCCTCATGGTCCACTTTCCCTCCATCCTTCAAGACTTCATCAAGTCTTCAAGTACCGGAAGCCTCATCTGTAATATGATATGCCACGAGGGGTTAGCTCAACTGTTGGTATGACATAATGCTAATGCAAGGAATAAAATTAAGGCGTGACATATGCAAGTGTACATTTATAATCTACATGCCTTTCAATTTATCAACACCATGCAATGGAAATATGCATGACACACCCATGCAAACTCTATGCCACACCCATGTCTCCTTTCACGGATCGCTCCCGTTGGGTCAATCGAGTACCACTGTCACGCCCCGAATTCCCGCGAACCCGAGGCGTGAGTAACGAAACCAAAAGAAAATAAAATAAAGGACAATCTAAACGGATTTAACTAAACATGCATTCATTTTCATCAATACATATAAAAACATAAAATACATCCCATAATTACATCGTTCGCATGTCATTTGGGCTTAAGCCCTTACATATCAAAATATGCCCCAAAGGCCAAAAACACTCCAAGTACTTTCTCCTATCGAGACATCACCGATTCTCACGTAGCCAGGGCGTCATCTGAAATATGGTATCCCACGAATGGTTCAGCTCCATTGCTGGTATAATATAGTGCTAATGCAAGAAACAAACTTAAGTCGTGGCATGTGCAAGTGTACATTTATCTCTACATGTCATCCGATGTCATCAATATAGTACATGATCAATATGCATGACGCACCGATGCAAACTCTATGCCACACCCATGTCTCATCTTACGGTCCTTCCCCGATGGCTTGAGTATCATTGTATGTCTCACTTTACGGTCCGTCCACGCTAGCGTGAGCGCCAATGGCCGATTTTGGGTTTTTCACCACAAGATCTACACCCTCATAATGCATAGCACCATGTGCTCAACTCATACCATGCTTTCAAGGAATCACACTATACCAATATGCCCTGACTCCACCATACAATGATGTAATCCCAACGAAACAATTTATCAACACATAAAGCATGCTTTAAGTCACGCATATTCTACTTAAAGCAATAATGACATTAAATCACATAGCTCAGTCCACAAGTCTACACATCCTAAACAATCAATTTAATCACATGCTTGATTTACACATTCACCATCTTAACAATTTTCTAAAACATAAATCATACGTTGTGCCAATACATAGAATATACATATAGTCATGATCCACATTCATCACTTAACCAAACCTTTAGAAGGATAACAAGAAACACATAAGCATATAAACAATTAAACAAACAAGTGAATCATTAAGTCAACATAGCAATTACTCCTAAACTTAATCCTATTTCTTACTTAGCAAAATATCATACCTGATAGGTTGGTCTCAACCCTAAGAAATCATGCTCGCGGTGTAGTTGAACTAACGGTGATAATGTAGAAGGTCAGACCACCTTCTCCTTGCCTTTCGGTGTCCCTAAAATCATAAAATATAATTCAGTCTATTGCCACTTGAATTATGCTATTCATCAAATTTTATGTCTTTATTTCATTAGTTTCTGTTTTGCTAAAATAAATTCTACCATTGGGTATGGAAAACATCGAAGAAAATAGGTTTAGGCTTTCGCGAAATTTAATTTGGATGTCCGGGCTAGAAAGGGCAAAACGGTTATTTTACACTTTTACGGGTCCTTACATCCCGAGGCCTCCTTTCAAAAATTGGACTCCACGATTGAGTTTGGAATGCTCGAAATAATAAAAATTCACTATTGGTTTACTTTATTCGGGATTCGTTTGATAGCTTTTTAACTCAGGGGCATTTTGGTGATTTTTAAGGGTTCCATGGGTCTTTTATTTTTGGGGACCTCATCTCATATCACAGACCTCACCATTGGTCTTAGGAGGTCCAAGATAGTCAGAAAACACGTATGACTTGTCTAATTTGGGTTTCGGGCCATTTTAGGACATTTAATTTAATTAAATATATTTAATTAATAAAATAGAGTAAAGTGTAATATATATATATATATATATATATATTAATTGCATATTCTGTTGGGTGAGAAATGAGTGGCACATTGGTAGCGTGCCACCTCCCCAACCCTTGCGTCCCGTGTTCAATTCATCCCTTGGCCCAATGATTTAAAACAAGCCCAAGGGTTTTTAAAAAAAAACAAACCCAAACCAGTAGCCCAAGAAGGAAAAAGCCAACCCTCAGAGCCTAACCGCCCCTCACGACTTTTCGGTCATCCCCTTCGGTGAGCTCCCTAGCGCCGGTCACCGGAAAGCCGTAGCCACCCTACTGCTTTACCTGTTTTTGACGTTGGTTTTTAGATTTTTTGCATCAAATTGATCCTAAAACATTGAGGGATCTATTAGGACTGTTTTAAACCTCAAGAATGCTCGGTCTTCGGCACCCAAATTTGTTTTCTAGCCGACTATCCGGCCAACCATTTCTTCTAGTTTCTTGACTGCTCCCCCATTGTTTTAACCCCAATATGTTTCAAATGTTTTTCTACTCCTAATACAAACAGTTCCCCACCATTTTGTTCAAGCATAACACATAAAATATCAAGAATCAAACCCCCACCCTAGACCTGCAACTCAAGTTTTCCAATTCAATTCTAAACCATTTTCATTGATTCCTTTTGCAACGATTTTCATTTTTCATGTGCAACATGGCCCTAAACTTCAAAATAACTAACATGCTTCAAATCTTTAAGACTGAACTGAGTCAACTCACCTTTCTTCCTGGGTTTTTCGGTTGCAGTCCCTCTCTCTCTCCTTTCTGCTTCAACCCTTGGATCCTTCAACCTCCTTAGTTCCTCACGTTGTCTTCCCTCTTTTTGTTTTTCCTCTCTAATTCCTTCCTACCTCAAACACACATATACACATGTATCATCACCCAACTGCCCCTTTCTCTCTCTATTATTTCCCTCCCTACCCATGGCTAGGCCTGCACACACTCAACATCTCACATGTTTTGCTCACTTACACACTCCTACCATTCTGCACTCCCACAATCACACTCCACCTAATATATAATTACATATATATATATATTATATTAACCACACACTCACTCACACACACACATGGTATTATATATATATATATATTTAAATGTATTATACATGTATATATATATATATATACACATAACATACTTACCATACATGTATAATATACACATATATATACATACATTTCACTATATATACCTACACACACATAACATATACACACACCTTTCCAAAAATAAATAAATAAATAAATGAATGACTAAATATTTTATTCCCAAAAAAAAAAAAATATCCTGGTCATTACAACCACTACCTGTTTCACGGATCGCTCCCGTTGGGTCAATCACGCACCAATGCAATGGCCAATTTTGGGTTTTTTACCACAGGATCTACACCCTTATAATGCATAGCACCAAAGCGCTTAACTCACGCTATGTTTTTAAATGATCACAATATGCTAATATGCCTTGATTTTTCTATGCAATTTCCAACGAAGTATTTCATCAAACACATGGTATATGCCTTAAACCATGTAATGTACTTAAAGAAACTATAACTTTTGTATCACAAAACTTTGTATGCATGAACCTAACATGTAATCCAATTAATTTCACATATAAACACATTACCTATTCACAACCTTAACAATTTCTCAAAGATCATAAAATACATAAAGTACCAACACATGGAATAAATCATAACTCTCAAACCACAAGAGTTTCTCTACATAAACATAAGCTAGAATGCAATGAATTAAACATATAAACAAGTTACATGTTCATCACTTTGACAAATTCTCAAAGAACACATAGGTACACAAACTACCAACTCTAGGTTTTCAAAGCAACTACTAACTAAATAACTTTCTAATAATAAGCAAACATATAAATCATTCAATCAACCTATAAACATACAAAGAAACTTAAATATATTCCTTACTTAGCAAAATATCCTACCTAGAAGGGTTTTTCTCAACCCTAGGGAGTTGTGTCCACTTTGTAGCCAAACCAATTAGTGTGAATGTAGCCCTTGACGTGGGGAACAACTTCCTAGAAGGAAGTCTTGTGAAAATCTAAGCCTAGAAATGTGTTTTAGAAGCTTGAAGATTGGAAAACCTAGGTTTTCTCTTCACCTTTCTCTCATGCACGACTTGCTGCTATATCTCAGACCAAAAATGATATTTTTACACTAAAGGGGCTGTATTTATAGTAAAGGGGCAAAGTGGCAAAAAGTCTATTTTGCCCTTAATGAATTCGGGACCCCGTTACACTATAACCCATCCCGAAATGCCTCAAGTCGATATTTTGTTTTAGACAAAGTTCTTAAAATTATTTTAAATGATATTTTTCAAAAACTTTTATTTTTGCTTGTGGCCGGATTTGGCCGGGCCCACCCAGGATGCCCTTTATGGTCCATTTTTGAAACTATCTCTGAATAGGCTCAAATGTTTACATGAGGTTTATTTTAATATTCTAAGCATATTTCTCTTCTATGGCATACTCAAAATATGCTTCTAAATATGACTTATGTCTAAATGTGTACGTGTAGTGCCCTACCGACAAACAATGCATAAATAGTGTCCTATCGGCAAAAAAGAAAAATTTACCCTGATTTTTTAGATCTTTATAATAGGCATGTAGCCCTTTTCTAAAAATTCTGCTTTCACTCTCTCTCTCTCTCTCTCCCGTTTTCAGACTCTCTCTCTCTCTACAATTCCCTCTCTCTTTCTCTCTCTAACCGAGTGTGTGTGTGTGTGTGTGTTTGAAAGTGCAATGGGTGTGTATGTATAAATGTGTGTTTATTGAGACAAAGAGGGAAAGAGACAGAGAGAGTGATTGTAAATGTGTGAGAGTGGCATATGTATACATGAGTGTGTGTTTCTATGTGTGTGTAGTACACAATGTGTGAAACTATGTGTGTTGTGTGTGTAATACAATGGAGGACCGAATAGAAAGAAGAAGAAAAGAAGAAGAGGAATGAAGGAAAAAGAGGAAAAGAAGAGAAGGAAAATGAGGAAAAGAAGGAAAGAAAAGGACTAGGTCGGTAGCCATGGGAGAAGAGCTTCAAGCTTTCTTTTTCTCTCCTCAGTTTCTCTCTCTAGAACAGCGGACAGAGGTAAGGACTGTTAAACCCTTTTAATTTCTTGGTTGATGGATCATCAAATATCTCGCATGCCTGTATATGTGTGGATGCCTCTAGTTATATGTATATATGGTTAGAGAGAGAGAACTAAAAAATAGGTCTCTTGATTTTTCCTTAATTAATTAAAAAGAAATGGCATGGAAGGAGAGAAAAAGGTTCCCAAAATGATTTGGACGAAATTTAGAACCATGAGAGTGGCAGAACAATGACGAACTGGTCGGAAAACTAGTTCGCCGAAAAACGTGTTCTAATGGGAAATGGGTGTTTTTGGCCTATTGATTCATGAAAACTAGTTCAAAGAAAGTGAAATGAGGTTTGGGAGGATTGAGGATGAAAAATGGATGAAAAACGGACAAGAAAAACAAAAGAGAAAAACTGGAATTTTCTAATCGAGTTGGCTAGAAAAGATGACCAGCGAAGTCGTCGATGGTTACTATTTCGACGTTGACCTGTCAACAGTCAACGATTGACCGTTGACTAGTCAAAAGGTCAATCGAGTCAGGTCTCGGGTCGTGGACTTGGTCGGGCCTCGAGTTCGGGTTTGGTCCAGTAAGCTTGGGCCTCAGGGTTTGTTTGGGTACAAGGAAATTGTAACCTTGATTTTGAATTGAAATTGGAATAGGGTTAACCCTATTTCGAAAATTGTGAACAAGATTTTAATTCGGCCTATTTGGTTGTAGGCTTAAGAAATTGAAATTTTATAAATTTAAAAGGGATAGGTTTATTTGAGCTATTTATAATTTAGTGAACTAATTTTAAGGAAATTACGAAAAAAAACTCACTTGTTTATAAAATTGACAATAAAGCCAATTAAAATGCAAGAAGAGGCATTCTTAAGATTTTTGGGCATTTCGGACTCAATGAAGGAGTCGGTTTGGACATTCGAGAACCTGGAGTGGTCCCACATGAATATAAAAAAATTATAAAAATGTCCCTAATGATAGTTTAAGAAACTTAAAGGCTAATTAAAATTCAAAAGGGGCTATTCCAAAGTTGTTGGATGCCCGTGATTCAATTATATGATCAGATTGAGCGAATTGGGACCCGGTGATAGTTCCACATAAAGTGAAAAAATGATGATTATACCCCTAGACCTATATTAAGCAATTTAAAGTCAAATCAAGATATGGAAAAGGCGTTTCCAATATTTTTGGATACCAGGGACTCAAATAAGATTTTAGAATAATGAAATTCGGACTCGGGGTAGTATCGCATGAAAATGTGAAATTACTAAAATGTCCCTAGACATGGAACAAATACTTAGAAGTATTGATAAAATATAAAGATGATACCTTTAGGATTGTTGGACCTTCTCGATCCGATTCTAAGGTTGGTTTTGAGAGACGGCCTCTCGGTGGATACGTAACTTGTCTGATAAATTACGAAAGTACTCTTATGGATTTAAAAGACAGTTAAATGACTTAGAAACAATACGATAGGACTTTCTTAGGGTTTTTGACACCAGGAACATGTTTTTATATCCGTCTGGATAAACAGGCACTCGAGATGTAGGCTAAAGGGTAATTGGCCATAGGGAATCGTAAGACTTGATACAATACCTTAATGCTTTGGGCCAGGGTGGTCCCGGGAGTAAAACAGGAAATACGTAAGACAATTAACAAATATTATGAAAGATACAAGTAGTGTCTCCTTATAGTAGAGTGAGGATTGAGACTAGAACAATGTCCTGATGTGTATACTTGCTATGTTATTCACATGATGTGTTTATCTGTATCATTTAATACCATGCCCTTACATTATTAGTTTGATGTGATTGTTATATTGAATGCGATAATGTTAGATAATTGCATGATGGTACTGGATACATGTGATTGTCATGTTGATGTTTATCATGATTTCTATTTCTGTCATGGATATATATGACTGTTGTTACTCCCGTATCTGTTTGTTAAATCATATATCCTCTCTTATGGTTGTTAGTATTGTTGTGGATATGAATGATGCTGATATGCACATTGTTGATATGAATGATGTTGATATGCACATTGTTGATGTGAATAATGCTGATATGCATATTGTTGACTATACCTGAGCGGTGTGAGATTTGAAAGGATATTGATGAGAATTAGTCACGTTTTTTGTGTGCTATTGAGCGTGGTGAGATTGTGCTTTACCCGGGGTTCTATTTATGATAAGGATGGTGTCTCCCCTCGGCTTATGAGTCATAAACCCACGTAGGTGGTCATTTGTCTTTATCGGGTTAGTAGCCTATAAAGCACTCAGGTTTACCGAGAGTCAAATTAGGTGAATACTCATGGGATTGAGATTATTGAGAGAATGGAATGAGATGAATAAGGTTTTATTCCCTTTTGTTATGAGTGGAATAACTTGAGATTATTTCTTTTGACTTATCTGTGATATTTAATTATAATTATGAATGGATTGTATATTGCCAGTTTATGATACTGTGGCATTTGTGAATGGTTGCTTAGCTGTGAATCCATACATTGTTATTATGGCTTTGAACAGGAAATGGAGGTGCTTCGTGGGGTTGGTAAGCTTACACTTACATATTGTGATTGGTTATATATTTATATATATTGTTCTTGTGGCATTAAAATATGAAATGAAGGTGTTTCGTGAGATTATATGTTTATAATTATGTCATATGTCCAACCCTCCAAATGTCGATTAGCTGGTTGTTATTGCCAAACCATATATAGTGGTGCGATGCTCTTTGATAGTTATGTTTATGCCTGTGTTTGGGATATGATGATGTGATGTGCATGTGATGCATACTAGACTATAAGGTGTGTCCTTTTCGGACTTGCATTAGTTTTTGCATGTTGCTTGCTTGTGTGTTTTGGGAAACCTTACTAAGTATTATGGCTCACCCTTACCGTTCATGGGAATGACAGGTATTGACTTGATGGAAGATAGCTGTAGGAGCAGTACGGGATGGATTGAAGTCAGTATAACATTTAATTACATCCTTGTATTTATTCAACTATGTTTATTAAGGGTAGCTGTACCTTTCAGACTGTTGATGTATATATTTATATATATATAAGGACTGTTAGAGTCAGCTCTAGACATACTTTGTTTAATATAGTTGATGGACTTTTCATATAGTTACATTGTGATAGTAATCATTTGCATTTAATCCCATTACGGGACTTAAACAAGCCTAATCAGGGAATCAAACCTAAACTAATTAAAGGAAATTGTTTAAAAAAAAATGGCATGTATTTTATGTACTTAACTATGATGGTTAGTCGTATTACTTACCTTATCAGGGTCCAATGACCCCTTGGTCCAGCCCTACGGGTTAAGGGCGTGACATGTTAAGTGGCCTGATTGGAGGATTCCGAGACCATGAGGAGCTTCTGGTTGTATGAAGATTCTAACTATGGAGAGTTTTTGGATTCAAAGGAGATTGAAGACATGAATGGGTAGAACGGAACTTGAGGTACAAAGCCCAGTTCTTCATTTTGTTGTAATTCAATCTCAATCACAGTGGAACTCTTCCCTGAGCATGGCTTGCTCCAGAGTTTTCCACTGCGGATAGTTTTCTGTGGTGGTTTCTCTGTTATCACTTCGGTTTGAAATTTCTCTTATTCTTCATACATCATAATTTCTAATTTTCTTGAATTGAATGCTTACGCTAAATTGAGATTTAAGTTTTCATGAATTATGAAATTTGATCATCCATTGAATAATGAAAAACCTTAATTGTGAAATTGGAATTTTTAATTGAATTGTAGAATTGGAAATTGATCACTTAATCTAATTTTTAATTGAATTGTTTAATTGACATTGAAATTGGATTAGAGGATCAATTTAGCTTACGTTGAATGGTATGTATGCCAAACACTACATGATTACTCAATTGGATGGATTGTGTTTTTGATTGAGTTATACACAATTGTTTAATATTGATTGAATTTACAATTCACATATTTTTTCATTTTAGTAGTTGTTAAGGGTTGTGGTTGAAAAATTGAAAGAATAAAAAAAGTTAGTGCATACATAATCAACCCCCCTTATAGGTTATTTTACTATGCATTCAGGAGAGCAAAAGTTATTTTACTCTTTATTTACATTCATGCTAATAAATGTGCTTATATATATGATTCTCAAATGTCTTCATTTAACCCACTTACTATCATCCTGAAAGAAAATACGTTGACTAGACCTAACTATGTGGACTGGAAACGGAATTTGGATATTGTCCTTACTGTAGAGGGGTACAAATATGTGATTACTGTGAATAGCCCAGACCTTCCAGGGGCTAATGCTCCCTAAGAGGACATTGACCGCTATTTTAGGTAGGTCAATGCTGATGAGATGGCACGTTGCTATATCTTAGCTTTGATGTCAAATGTTTTACAACATCAGTATCAGAGTTTCCTAACAGCTAGGGATATGATCCTTAACTTAAAGGAGATGTTTGGGGATCAGGGGCGTCCTACTAGGCAGACTTCCATGAAAGCACTCATGAACACTAAGATGACAGAAAAAACTATAGTAAGAGACCATTTTTTAAAAATGATTGACTTTTTAAATGTGCTAGAAGTTCTAGGGGCTGACATTGATGGTGAGTCCCAGGTTGATATTACCCATGAGTCACTGCCTCACTCTTTTAATCAATTTAAGCTCAACTATAACATGAACAAAATGAATTTGACTTTGGCTGAGCTTTTAAGCTCTTTATAGGCAGCGGAGGGTATTATCAAAAGCCATCCTAGTGCTCATGTGGTTTAGGGTTCTTCTTTTAAACCCAAGCCCAAAGGCAAGGGCAAATGGAAGAAGAAACAGAACCCCAAAAACTCCAAGGAAGATATGAGTCCTAAAAGGGGTGTTGGAAAAGGGAAGAAAGGGGCAACCACAGAGGCAACCACTAGGCCAAAAGGAAAGTGTTTCCACTGTGAGGTTATGGGGCATTGGAAGAGAAACTGTCCAAATTATCTAGCCAAGAAAAAGAACACAAGTATGATCGAATCACTTGTTATTGAAGTAAGCTATATAGCGGGTATTTTAGATTCCTGGTGTGTAGACTCTGGTACAATTAATCACATATGTAATTCATTGTATGGGTTTTAGGAGACCAGACGACTAAGTGATAGAGAGATTATCTTGCACTTGGGAACAGAAGCAAAAGTTGCAGCGATGTCAGTAAGAGTAGTTAATTTATGTTTTTCTTCAAATAAGATACTAGTACTTTATGATTGCTTATATGTGTCTGGCATTAGAAGGAACTTATTATCTGTTTCAAGTTTAATAAAACAAGGTTATTCAGTTTATTTTAATTCAAATGTTGTTATTAAACATAGTGGTTCTTTTATATGTTCTGGCGCAATAGTTAATGATTTTTATTTGATTACTCCTAAGATGTATGAGATACATGACACCGAAAAGAATGAACCATCACAAACTTTACCACTTAAAAAAAAAGTTTCTTCTACTCATTTAACTTATCTTTGGCACTTGATGCTAGGTCATATTAATCTGGATAGGATTAATAGACTAGTAAAGGAGGGTACTTTGTCTTCCTTGGTTGTTGAACCACTGCCAATCTGTATATTCTGTTTGGAGGGAAAGATGACTAGAAAACCCTTTGCTTCAAAGGGAAACAAGGCCAAAGAAATATTGGAGTTAATCTATACTGATGTGTATAGACCCTTAAATATTAGGGCTAGAGGGGGCTATGAGTATTTCATCACTTTTACTGATGATTTCTCTAGATATGGTTATGTCTATCTATTGCACCACAAGTTAGAAGCCTTTGAAAAGTTCAAAGAGTTTCGGGCAGAAGTGGAAAAGCAATTAGATAGGAGCATAAAATCACTTCGATCTGATCAATGTGGGGAATATCTCTCTAGTAACTTCAGTCAACATTTGTTGGATAATGGGATTTTATCCCAATTGTTTGCACCTGGCATGCCTCAGCAGAACGGTGTAGCAGAGAGGAGAAACAGGACACTTTTAGATATGGTAAAGTCAATGACGAGTTATTCTGATTTGCCTATATTCCTTTGGGGGTATGCGTTGGAGACAGTGATATATATTCTGAACCCAGTTCTAAGTAAGTCTACTCCCAAGACTCTAGTAGAGCCTTGGACTGAGCGCGAGCCACGTCTAAACCACTACTGGATCTGGGGGTGTCCAGCCTATGTGCTTAAAGGAAAGACTAGCAAGTTGGAAACAAGATTAGAATTGAGCTATTTCACTGGCTATCCTAAGGGGACAAAAGGTTGGCTCTTTTATAATCCCAGTGAGCATAAGGTATTCGTTAGCACGAATGCTATCTTTCTAGAGGATGATTATATTATGGGTCAGAAGCCCAAAAGTAAGATCACATTAGAAGAAACATCATATGCTTTTTCTATTCCTCAGGCAAATGATAATCATGGAATAGATGCCTCTATTCCAACATCTTCTATTACACTAGTGCCACGTCGTAGTGAGAGGACTGTCAGGCCACTTGATAGGCACATGTTTTGAGGAGAGTCTGTCTCAGATGAACATGTTTTAGATCCTAGTAGCTACGATGAGACAATCTCTGATAAAGATTCGAGACTTTGGCAAAATGCTATGAAAGCTGAGATGGAATCTATGTATTATAATTAGGTGTGGGAACTTGTGGAACCACCTGCCAATATTAAACCAATTGGCTGTAGGTGGATCTACAAGAGAAAGAGAGGACCTGATGGATCAGTTGAGACTTTTAAAGCTAAACTGGTGGCGAAAGGGTTTACTCAAAAAGAAGTTATTGATTATGAGGAAACTTTTTCACTAGTTGCTATGGTTAAGTCTATTCGAATTTTCTTATCCATTGCAGTTCATTTTGATTATGAGATTGAGCAAATGGATGTCAAGACAGCATTCTTGAATGGTTATCTTGAGAAAGACATCTATATGATGCAACTAGATGGTTTCATAGATAAGGACCAAGAGCATATGGTATACAAGATGTATAAGTCCATTTATGGACTTAAGAAAGCTTCCCGAAAGTGGAACATCTGATTTGATCAGGCAATCAAGTCATTTGGTTTTGATCAAAACGCGGATGAACCTTGTGTGTATAAGAATAGTGAAGGAAGCGTGGTGGTGTTCCTAGTTTTGTATGTGGATGATATATTACTCATAGGGAATGATGTAGGGGTGTTTTCTACGATAAAGGTTTGTCTAGCGAATCAGTTTGATATGAAGGACTTGGGAGAAGCCAGTTACATCCTCAGAATTAAGCTTTTGCGAGATCGAAAGAACATGATGTTAGGCTTATCTCAAGCTGCTTATATAGACAAAATTCATGTCAAGTTTGCAATGCATAACTCCAAGAAAGGCTTATTGCCTTTTAGGCATGGAGTACTTTTGTCCAAGAATCAGTGTCCTAAGACACTTGAGGAAGAGGAACGCATGAAGGCGGTTCCTTATGCTTCAATTGTAGGAAGCCTTATGTATGTTATGTTTTGCACTAGACCAGATATTGGTTTTGCAATGGGCATGGTCAGTAAATATCAATCTAATACAGGACCAAATCATTGGACTACCGTGAACCATATACTCAAGTACTCGAGAAGGACTAGAGATTATATGTTGAGATGCGGGGGTGGTGATCTGGTTCCAGTTGGCTACACAGACTCTAACTTTATGTCAGATCAGAACTCTAGAAAGTCAACCTCAGGATATGTGTTTACTCTTGGTGGTGAAGCTATCAATTGGAGGAGTGTTAAGCAACAGTGTATTGCTAACTCAACCACTGAAACGGAATATGTAGCTGCCTCTGAAGCAGCTAAGGAAGCAGTTTGGCTCAAGAAGTTCCTTTCGGAACTAGGAGTGGTACCACAGTCTCAGTTGCCTATGGTCTTTTATTGTGACAATAGTGGAGCTGTAACTCAATCCACGGAGCCAAGAAACCACAAAGGTGGAAAGCACATAGAGCGCAAGTATCACCTCATCAGACAGATCATTCAGCACAGAGACATTATCGTCACCAAAGTTGCATCTGCGGATAATCTTGCAGATCCTTTCACAAAGGCTCTACCTTTTAAAAGTTTCGAGCTTCATGTGGATTGGATAGGTGTCAGATGTTATGGAGAATGGATGTGAGTGCAAGTGGGAGTTTGTTAGGATGTGTGCCCTCATTTCCAAGACATTTTATTAATATTTAATAAATTTGATTTATTATTGAGTTTCATATTATATCATGAGATGATTAGTCCTTGAATTGTCACTAGGAGTGGTTCATGTGTATAAATGAGATTTATACACAAGAGATATGAACTGCTTATGTAAGTAATTCTAGAATTATTCGCGGCTATTGATAAAACTGGACATCTTATCTGTAAAGCTGTAATATGATAAGGTGGTTGTTAACTTTTATATGATAAGGTGGTTTATTTCAACCATCAGAGTAATGGACTCTAGGTTATTGTATTGGTGTATTGGAAATACACTGAACTGGATCACTATAAGAAACACATCATTTGGAACTGTCACCTTTAATAAGTTTCTTGTTCACTATTCGCAGTAAGCTCTTAATCTTGAGAGGATAGTGAACTCAAATTCTGAATAGTGATGACTTTGAGTTACCAATGAGTGAGGTTTTTTAGATCAACACCTTGGTATCTTGATGTCACGCCCTGAATTTTCAAAACCCGAGGAGTGATTGAAAATAGAATTAAAAAGAATTAATTAAATACAGTTATATGGATTTAGTTGATTTCATATTAATTTCTCCATATTTTCCAAACTCAAGAATAAAGTTTTGCTAACTAAACTCACCCAAGATGAGTTTCAAATACCTCCTCCAACCAATGGTAAAAAATAGTCTAAGTCATATTCAAGCATGGCCCCCAAGATAGCCCTAAAATATCCCTAATATGCCTTGAAATAATGGCCCAAATGGGCCCCAAAAGGCGGTGTCTAGCATAGGGGTATATGGCCTTGAAATGGCCTTAGAAGGCAAGTCATGGCTTGCCCATGGCATGCGCAGGCACAGGGCTGCAGCAGTAGCGTGCGAAGGGGGGAGTGCAAGGCGCGCAAATGCGCGAGCAGTCAGGTGTAGGCGCGCGGGCGTGAGGCACAGGCGTGCGGTGCTCGGGCACGCACGCGGGCGTGCAGGCGTAGGGGCTGACTGGTCTGCTGGGCTGGCTGGTCCACTATTCATTGCTACAGTATTCCAATAGCTAAAATGCTACAGCACCAAATTTCCAACCTTGGCCTAAATTCTTGATTTTGAGATTTTTATACCCATTTCAATTTATTTCATCACCAAACTTGGTGTGGGACCCTATAATATATAAAATGACCATTTTACCCTTTTCCCTTATTTTTTGACCTTAAGTGATTTTCGGGCTAATCACCCCTATTTTTCATTTCTTTACCTTTCTTTCTTTTTCTTAAGTCTTTTAATCCACTACTTAGAAAATCTAGGCATGCTCTCCCACTCTACTCAACCTAATTACCATTTTTTTGAAAAATTTCACCTTAGTTTCCTTTGTTCATTGAACATTTTCCCTCATCCCATTCCTCCTCATCATCCTCCTTAACACCAACAACACCAATAGAACATTTATTTATACAACTTTATATTTCTAATATTCACAATTATATTTTAAAAACAAGTAACTACATGGAGCTCCATGCTCTTCATTTACATTCAATACACAATTTCATACAATCTATCATAAAATTAAATTCATAACTTACAGAAGGTCTAAGTTTTAAACATGAAATAAACTTCATGGGACTTATGCCTTTACATACAAGATACAGCCCTTAGGCCAAATATACATCAAAAGCCACTTTCCTCCTCCATGCTTCTGGACTTCTTCAAGTCTCAAGTGTTGAGAGCCTCATCTGTAATATATAATCTCATATAGGATAAGAACGATGACTTGTATGACATAATGTTAACATAAAGAATAAAGGAAAGGCATGACATGTGCAAAGTGAACATTTATGAGCTATAAACCTTCCAATTCATTAATGCAATACAATGGCAATATACATGACACACATGCAACTCTATGCCTAACCCATGCTTCGCTTCACGGTCCACTCCCGTCAGCACGTGAGTACTGTTCATTGGCCAGATTTTAGATTTTTTACCACAGGATCTACACCCTCATAATGTATAGCACCAAAATGCTCAACACACGCCATGTTTCCAAAGATTCAAAGTATGCCAAGATGCCTTGATTTTTCTATGCAATTTCAACGAAGCATTTTTATCAAACACATAGAATGTCCCTTAAATTATACATCATGCATTAAGCAAACCATAGCTTTCAAACCACAATACTTTGTCTGTATGAACATAAACTGTAATGCAATCAATTATACATATATTTATGCTACATGTTCACAACTTTACCAAATCCTCAAAGAACACACAAGTACACAAAGTACCAATACATTGAGCAAACCATAACTTTCAAACTACAAGACTTTGTCTACATGAACATAGGTTGTAATGCAATCAATTATATATGTATTCATGTTACATGTTCATCACTTCACCAAATTCTCAAAGAATACACAAGTACACAAAGTACTAACCCTAGGTTTTCAAAGCAACTATATGCTAGGTAGTTTTCTAACATCAAATAAGCATGTAAGTCATACAATCAACTTATAAAAATACTACTAAACTTAACTTTATTCTTTACTTAGCAAAATATCATATCTAAAAGGGTTTTTCTCAACCCTAGGGAGTTATGCTCACTTTGAAGCCGAACCAATTAGTAGGATTTTAGCCCTTGAGATGGGGAACAACTTCTTAGAATGAAGCCTTGAGAGATTCTAAGGCTAGAGATAAGTTTTGGAAGGTAGAAAGTTGAAAAACTTAGGTTTCACTTGTGATTTCTCTCCAACCCCGACTTGCAGAACTTTCTTCAGCAATTTATGAAAAAAATTTAGCTTAAGTGTCTTATTCATACTAAAGGGGCCAAGGGGTAAAAAGACTCTTTTGTCCTTAATGAGCCAAGGGACCCTGTTACATTACAACCTGTCCCGAAACGCCTCAAATCAATATTCTACTTTAACCAAAGTTATTAAAGTTATTTTAAATGATATTTTTCTAAAAAATTTATTTTCACCTGTTGGCGGATGCGACCAGGCCCACCCGGGCTACCCTTTTGGGCCCATTTTTTAAACAATCTTCGATTTCTCTAACATTCTTACAAGAGGTATATTTTAACATTCTAAGCATATTTCTCTTTTATGGCATACTCAAATTATGCTTCTAAACATGACTTATGTCTAAATGATGCATGTATAGTGCCCTACTGACAAATAGTGCATGAATAGTGCCCTACCGACAAAACGAAAAATTTACTCTGATTTTTCAGATCTTTACACTTGAGAAGTCATTATTTAGACTACGGGAACACATATTCTCAAGATAGAATCTACACTCTATATATTAGAGAGATGGATACCACCTTTGTGCTAATTCAATGGGTTAGTCATTGAATTCTAGATCTGATTTTTCAGTAAATTATTTATTGAAATAATGATCAATTGCAAGTGATTAATAATTATTAAATTAGGTTCTTTAAATAATTAGAGAATTAATTTGACAATATAATATGAAACCCTGATTATTAGTATCCATGTAGAGGGGCCAACTGCAGAAGTATAGTGTATATGGGTTTACTCTATTCTACTAAGTTCAAGTGCAATTTCAATTATATAGTGGAGTTAATTGAAATTAATTAGTCAATTAAAATTAATTATGAGATAATTAAGATTTAATTGACTAATTAGAAGCTAACTTAGTGGGACCCATTAGATCCCTTCTCTTGCCCTAATTAGGTTAAGCCCTATATATATAATATGTAAGAAGCTGTTTATCATAAGTTTTTGTGCTAGACAAAAATAAGAGGCAGCTCACTCTCCCATAATACAATTTGCCCAAGGGAAAAGAGGCAAAAACCTAGAGGAGTAAGAGAAGGAATATTGCATCAATCTCGTCAAGAAGACTTCTTCAACAATCAAGATTATTAAGAACAAGGTAATTCTAACCCGCTTTTCAAGATTGCATGATTCATGTAAATAAAAAGATTCAAATAGATTTTTAAATTGCTTATGCTGTGATTACGAACCCAACAGTTCATTGTTGAGATCGGCCCTTAACTTAAGGACCACACACACACAAAAGAAGCATCCTTCATTAAGCCTTAGAACACTAGACTGCTTTCTATGGAAAGTTTCCATCCCCCTTCTAGCCAACTACTTGTAGTGGGAACTCAGTGTGATTTTTTTACTGTTGTCTTTTCACCATATAGTCAAATCTGACATGTCAACTTTAGGCTTGAAACTTTGAAGAAGGCCTAACATATTCACTACTTCATCCATCTCTGAATCATTAGAGTTCCTTTGAAAGTAATGAGTCCAAACGATTACCCCTCCGAGAAGGAAGTAAAATTCATCATCATAGCCTAAGGATTCGAAGAAAGATGGAGTAGACAAGGGAATCTATCCTCCAAAGTTAATTTTTTGCATAACTCATTCTTCCAAAATCTTATCTTAGAACCATCCCTAATGACAAAACCAATCCAATGGAAAAAAAATCCTCCTTCTGACTTTGAATTGTCTTCCAAAGACATTCTTTTGCTTTCTTAGAATGTACAAACCTAACTTCTATCTCACTCCTTAACTCCGCACCAATGACTCTCCTCCACATAACCTCCTGTCCCACCGCAATTCTCCACACCCATTTGCCCAATAAAGCTTAATTGAAGATTCTTAGTTCTTAATCTCCAAACTCTCATCCTTAACTCAAGTATGAATTTGTCCCAATTAACCAAGTGCATTTTACTTAGAATCCTTTTATATTATATCCAATCTCATCTCAACTTAAGCCAAAATCTAAAAATAAGGACATGAAATAAGTAGGAAGACTCACCAACATACATAGATTTAAATCATGATTGCGGTGCAACGGTATCGGATGTATCGGTTCATCCGTAACTTATGAAGCACGAATTCTCAAATTTTGCCAGTGTACTAGTGTCGGATATGTTTGGGACACGAACACACTTCGACAAGTCCCAAACACATGTCTGACACGCCCAAGAGAGTGTCTAAAATTTTTTTAATTCTTTTTTATTTTCGACACACTGGGGACATATTGGGACACATCCAAGACACGTTGGGATATGTTCGAACACGTTGCGAGTCAAATTTTTTATTTTTTTAAAAACATGGGATTTTATTTGTAATATTAAAAAGTGGAGGGGTCTATTTATAATTTTATTTTTTTAATTTCAGTAAAATAACCCCAAACCCGATATTTTTATTTTTCTTCTTCTTTTCTTCTTCCTTCTTTTTTCTTTTTCTCTTTTCTCTTTTCTCTTTTCTCTTCTCTTTTTCTTTGTACTTCCCTCATATCTTCTATTAAAGAAGGCATTTAGTTAATGTTGTGCTGCCCAACTACGGTCTCCATTTGGTTGCAAAATTGTTGTTATGATATTTTTATTTTTCACTACGTTCTCTTTCTCTCCTTCTTCTAAACAACTTTTTTTTTTTTAATTTCATTAACAACTAACTGCTCTCTAAAAAGAGAAAAGACTTAAAAATATGAAAAAAAATTGTTATGTTATCTATAATCTATTAACTATTGAAATATTTGGTACTTTATTTTTAAGTTAATCACTTTATGATGCTTCATGTTGGAATTATGTTAATTGTGTAGATGTTTCATTGAACGATAATCATTATATTGGAATGTTGAAAGCTTTGAGTGATTATTAATTAGAATTGAAAAATTGATAATTGATATCTTATGTTTTGTTGATTTTTTTATACCTAATTTGATTGATATAAAGATAGAATTTGATTATATGATTATATATATATATATATATAAATAAAATTTATTCAACATGTCATCGACATATCCATGTCCTAATTTTAAAAAATTACGTGTCGACGTGTCCATCCCGTGTCTCGTGTCCATGCTTCTTTGTCCATAACAAGAATCAAAAACTATAACCGTGAGTTTTTTTTAAACATTTACAAATTTCGTAAAAGTCACTGATACACATGTCTTGACTATAATTTATCACATTTTAATATTTTTTACTACTATTTTTCAATTTTCCAACACGTAAAAAATTATAGGATTAATTACACTTACCTCCCTTATGATTTTTGACAATTGCAGATACCTCCCCTATGATTTGAAAACTTACACTGTCCCCCTTTTGCTTTAAATTTTAATTGTAAATTCCCCCTGCTGTCATTCACTGTTAGTTAACTTAACAGAGTTTAATGATGTCAGCAAAAGAATTACTTGAAATACCAACTTTACCCTCACAAATAATGCAAAGACAAAACTACCCTCAATTTCTCTCTCAGCCCAATCCCTGCTTTTCCTTCCTCCTCCATCGACCCTTTGACCGAAGGAATTGTAGAAACACAAGAGAAAAGAAAAAAACCAAAACATTTCTCTAAAAATCAAAAACTAAAATCCAAAGAATTTTTCTCTTTCTAAAAGTTCAAAATCCTTGTTATCTAGCAAAACCTAACCCACATTCATGCATTCACCGTAACCATCAAGCCAACCATCAAAGTCAAGACTTGCAAACAGCCAAAGAAAACTAGTAACCACCCAACAAAGGAAATTGCCTTTCACAAGCTGCAACTCAGAGGAACAAAAAACCAATGATTTCAAACTAAATTTATGCACACACATATATACACTTTGTATCTGCGGGTTGATCGTGGGGGCGACGGCAATGGGGCGCTGTGTAGGCGGCTACAGCGGCGGTGACGACGACGGCGGGCTGTGCAGGTGGTGTTCCAGATGGCAATGAAAGAGAGGCGATGAGAAGGGGGTTGCGCTGTTTGGAGCTTGGTTTGGGGCTGAGGGAGTTTTGGCCAGAGAGATGTGCGATGGAGGATGAGAGAGAATAATAAATAAACAGATTTTTTGTTTTTTTTTTTATTAAAATAAAAGGATAAATATGTAAATTTGCATATTCTGTTAACACCGTTTGTCTGACCAATCTGACAGGAGGGACAATGTAGGTTTTTAAATCATAGGTGAGGTATCTGCAATTATCAAAAACCACAGAGGAGATAAGTGTAATTAACCAAAAATTATTTTTCCTATAAATAACATCGGAGAAGATATTTTTTTTTATTTTTTATAAATTTTTTAAAGTCAAACTAATAAGAAGAATCATTTAATTTGAGTAGTATTGCAACAAGTAATATAAAAAAAAAAAAAAATGAGTATAAGAATGGAAATCAATTTAACTTGATTAGTTACGGAATAAAAAAAATTTAAAAATTTTGAGGCCAAGAGGCTTTTTGGAGGTCGTATTAACCCGAATGTTTTGGTAATCTATTTCAATTTTTTCGAGTTATTTTGTTAAGTATCACATGTACATGTTCTCGTGAGTACTCTTCTTACCTTTTGTTTTACTTTATTATGCGATCTTATATTTCTTCTACTCCTTCCATACATTTTTATTTCTTTCCATAAAATAACCTTGCACTCGGACACCAAGGCCAATCCATTTGGATTGGGCGATTTGTACTTTAGCCACTAAACCTTGGGTTTTTATTTCCAGTTGTAATCGCAAGATCAGTTTTCTTGTTGTGTCATTATCAAGTTATAACCCAATTTTGGGACTTAAACTGTAATTAGACCAAAATAGTGTACTTTTCCATTTCTTTTTTAGTCTGATTTACTTGTATCATTTTCTTTAGATTGTAACCAAATTGCTCATTTAACTACTTAAAATGAGCTGGCAACTCCTCCTTAACCATGAACATTAAGGGCCATTTGTTAGGGGTCCTTAGATATTGTTCATGTAATTTACGTAGATTTTCACAAATGAAAATGTTCCCGCGTGGCACTCACAAGAGCAAAATGGTGTTGGAAAAGTGTTCTCTTTTTCATTTTATGGTCGTCATTTTAATGAGATGCCTTTTTTATTGTTTCTTGGTCTTCTTTTTTTGAGGAAATCCTCTATTTTAAGTGGGATATAGGTGTTCTTTTGATTAGTTTGATGTATAAGATTTGAATGAGAAATACATGTGTCAAATTTGGTTAACAATTGTCCAAAAACGCAAAATACTCAAGATGCACCAAGCTTGTGTTTAGTTGTCTCAACTGATCATGAACATTGTAGAGTTTTCATCAATAGAATAACTACTAGAGTCCTTCATGAATGTGACACAATCCAAATGCAAGAGAGAAAAACTTAAGAGAAAATTTGAAGAGGAAGAAATCAAAAGGGGAGGGAGAGAGAGAGAGTGTGTGTGTGTGTGTGTGTGTTTTCTTTTATTGTATAATATAAATTATATGCAACACTTACGTAGAATATAATCACAAAATATTAGAGTAGTCTTTCAGCACAAGTTGGAATGAGACTCCCATAAACACCAACCACTTCTCTAAAAATATAAGATAATAAATTATCTTATTATATCTTACCTCTCCATCTAACCCATGTGGATCACCACATGTTATGGGTACTAAAAAACAAATGACCCAAAGTCAAATATCTCTCACTTACCCACATTGGGTGAATTCTAAATTCTCCTTATCTCTCATCTATGCATCTAATCTCTACCAACAGAAAATGGATCATGCAATCAGACAAGAAAAATCAAGGTAGAAGTACTATATTAAGCTACCATCAAACTAATATAGTACTTCACTATGAACAAGTAATCTCGTCTATGCCCCAAACAATTCTACTACACCAGATTCAACATTCATTATCCCTCTCAAGAGCATATTTCAATGTGATACTTGAACCCTCAAATCTATCCTGTGTCATGATCATATCGATAAACTCATAAATTGACACTATCACTCGAGTTATGAGTCACAATACAATATTGTATTGTGGAACCATCTTCCCTAACTATTCATGCAAATCTAATTAAATTCAATTGTTTTCCTAAACATGCCCAACCAGACCACATCAATTATAATCTTTTAGGTACATGATAAAGTAGCAACATCAAGGCTTTTTCATAACACAGTCCTAAGTGTTAAGGACATAAGTAAAACAAACCCAAGGCGGTTATCAAAGCTCAAACAATGACAAAACAGGAATACATTTAGTCATTTACTACTAGTGGTCGTATTAGTAGTACTTCCAATATATTATATCTTACTCGTTATCTAAGAACCAAAGCAATTACTCATGTGAGATACCAATCTAAGCCTAATAACATCTTTTAGAAATGTAGGCTCACATAATAAAAAATCATCTTAAGATGAACGTAAAATTATATAACATCCTAATATATCAAATCTTAAGCAAACCCAATCATATAACATAAAATGTAAAACATTTCTAGCCAGAAGCTTTGGCAATGGGTTAGGTACCATCCTGACTGTGGAAATATGCCTTTGGACCAACCCTATTGCACAACTACATATCAAATATGGTAAAAATTAATGTCAATGTGTTTTGGTTCTCCCTTGATACTTGTGACCCTTTGCATATGTCAAAACTATTGTTTAACTACATGATCCAATCCACTTTTGAGGTATCATCTGCTATTGGTTTACCCTTCCACTAACAAGTCTAAACTTCCAACCCGATGGCAAGTCTCTAAGGTTTTCTTCCTTTAGGATTTAAGCCCAAAACATGCCTCCGAAGGGAGAGGCATCGCCAACACTCATATCTCATGAGTTTTTAAAGCTTGCTGACGATGTTGGATAAGGTTGCGACGAACGCAACAATTTCATATGCTAAAGTTGTCATACAATCATAACTAATAAAAATATTATCCTGCCTGCAAGGCCCTATGTCAAAGAATTACAAGGATCTCCTTAACCAAATTATTTCCTCAATTGTGACAACCAATCATATATACCAACATCACTTAAATATTGAAATATCTAATTTTTTGTAATCCAATGAACAAACACTATCAAAAACTTAACTAACCATATAAGCAGCAAAAATAATCCAGTACGCAACAAAGTGCACATATGAATCTCATTTGCATTTATCTTTACAGGCCTCTCATCATAAGAAACATCACCCTCCACTTCAAGATTAACCCAATCGAGTACATGTGAAGGGTCAAGTTCTACTTTCTCAACATCGATACATGAAAGATATCATGAACCCCAAATAATTGTGGCGGTAGTGCCAACCGATAGGCCACTTCACCAACCCTCTCAAGGATCTCAAATGGCCCTATAAACCGTGGCAATAGTTTCCTACTACGCCCAAATCTCCTCAATCTTCGTCGTGGGGCTACTTTGAGGAATACACGTCCCCCAACATCAAATGACAGAGGTTGTCACTGAACTAAAGAGCATCAGAGTGAACTAAAGAGAAAGGTGTATGAGAAATTGAAGTACTTTTATTAAATGGTAAAGCTGTCAAGTTTACAACCGCGACACTCGGTAAGCTCACTAAGTGAAACTTTACCCAAAAGACCAGACTGAACTAAAGATCGTAAACGATCAACAGACAAATGACCTAACCGCGAATGCCATAAGTAAAACTGACTAGACTGAGAGTCTAACTGAAAAGAAGAACAAGCAAATGAAGAAACAGTAGCAGGAAGATGTAAACTGTCCACCACATACAGATCTCCAACTCTACGCCCGGTCCTAATCTGCTTCTTGGACAACCGATCCTGCACAATACAAACAGAAGAAGAGAAAATGACATCAAAACCAGAGGCATCAAGTTGACTAATGGAAAGGAGACTAACTGATAAATTCGGAACATAAAGAACAGAAGGAATTGTCACTGCAGATTTGTCTGAAGGTAATACAGAACCAATGGATAAGACAGACGTGTGAGATCCATTGGCAGTACTAACAGTAATGGGAGAGGGAGGTGGGATACAGTTGTGTAATAAAGAAAGATAGGGAGTCATGTGATGTGAAGCACCAGAGTCGAAAATCCAAACTAGAGGAGAGATACCTGAGGAAGACCCAAGCAAACCTGAATGAAGAGATAAAGCAAAAGCAGAGGCAGAAGGCTGGGTGGCAGAAGACACAAGTTGCTGGAGCTGAGCAATCTAAGCACTCAAGGAAGCAATGTCGGAATCACTACCTGAAGAGGATGCTGTGTAGGCTACTGAAGACCGAGAAGTATGTGGAGCAGGGGCTCGGATTGGTGTGGAGGACTACTGAGAAGAAGTGGGTAGACGTCCCTTCTTTGGACAATTATACTTCTAATGGCCCTTCTGACGACAAAAAGCACACTCATCCGAGGGTAGTGAGACCTTCTTAGGCCTTCTAGTGGACTGTAGCAGATTAGCATGAGGAGTGGGCAATAAAGCTGGCTGTGTAGGAGCAAAAAAGACAGAAGAAGATAAGGACTGACTACCAGTCTTCAGTCGGGTTTCCTCAGAAAGAAGCTCACGAACAATAGCATCCACAGAAGGAAGAGGAAACCGGTGAAGAATACCACCACGAATCGCCTCAAACTGAGGAGAGAGGGCAGTTAAGAACTGCACTAAACGGCCATCCTCCCGAAACTTCAGATAGTCATCAAGTACACGTATGCTAGAGGGCTCCATCATAGCAAGCTGATCCCAGAGACCAGTCATCTCAATATAGAAATCTTGAATAGACTTGTCTCCCTAACGAGCACCCTGAATTGCCGCCTCCAACTCATACCGTTTGGCAAAGTTGGACTGCTGATAAACACCAAGTAAGTACGTCCACACCTCTTTTGCCGTAGAGTACTTAGAAAACATCATCCCAATCCGATCATCCACAGAGTTATAGAACCAAGTCAGAATCTGAGCATTATCACAATCCCAAGTGTCACATGCAGCCTCATACCCTTCTGTCTTAGGATCTGATGGACGCAAGACGGAACCAGATACATAACCCCACTTTTTGCGACCAAGTAAAAAAATTTTCATAACAGTAGCCCAATAAGTGTAATTGGCACCAGTAAGTCTGCAACTAATAGCAAAAATTTTATCTTCAGCCATTGTACTAACAGAAACAAACTGAACAGAAGCGGACAGGAAGTTTGCAAAAAATAAACGGACGGATCGAGGCGCTGAAAAGAAAAAAAGAAAAAGAAAGACAGCGGCAGTATGGTGCAAGAAACTGACTGAACAGGAGAAAAAAAATAATATAATCAAATGGAAGAAAGAGACGGTTGTCTGATTAAAGCAAGAACAAAAGATCAAGTCTGAACTGGGTGGTTGGCCAAGAAATCAAATGGAAGAAAGAGACGGCTTGGCCACTGGCTTGGTGCGGCGCGCAAGGCGTGATGGTGCAGAATGGACGGCTGACCAAGGATGATGCGTGTAGTGGAATATAGTCTTGACTTTCTATATTCCCATATGCAATGATGGAGATTGATGAATAAGACAAAAAAAAGAGATGATGCGGCAGTATGTTCTTTATGTTCTTTATGATGGAGATGGAGTAATATAATGAATAAGACAAAAAGAAAAAGAGAGGCAAGGGGGGGGCCAGGTGGCTAGTGGTCGCAACAGAGAGATTAAAGAAAAGCTGGAGAGAGAAAGGAAGAAAAAAAAAAGTTGCTGAAGCAAGCAAGGGGGCAGTGCGCGGCAGACAAGATAAAAGAACAGACGGCAGAAGGAACAGAGGTTGAGGCGCTGCGGCGGCTGGGCAGAGAAGCGGAAGAGGTTCAGAAGAAAGGTTACGACTCTGATACCATGAAAACTGAATCTATTATTTTCATATTATAAGTTGAACCAATACACGTGTATATATAGGAAAACCCTAAACCAAAACCCTAAAAATCATTTCCTAAAATATATACAATAAATATATTCAATAACATAAATATATTCTTCACAGTCACCTCCTGTCTGCATAACTCTTTTGGCGACTCTGTGCTGTCAACAGACGCTGTCGAATCATCTGTATCTTCTCCGTGGTCTCATGGACGATGAATCCCATTTGCATTTAAATATGAATGTACCTTCACTAATCCAATTACAATAATCAAAACTAAAATATGTCCCTTTACTGATTTAATACGTTAGGATTTGTACTCACAAAATTGTTTATAGAATTTTCAAGACAAAAATGAGAAATCCTTGAAAATAATTTCCACAAAACTCAAATTGGAGCACATAGTCTACCTCACATGTCCTTATCCACAAGATAGGACAACCACTTCTTAGTGGTGATAACTAATTCCATATATGTTAGCAATCATATAAAAGAGCAAAACTCTTTCTTTGCACCACTTAAATATATGTTGTGGCTTTCCTTGATTATCATGAAGTCAATTAATCGATGAAATCTAAGGTTACATTGCCTAGATGATTGAGTCACAAATGAACACTTAAGAAAAAAAAAACATTACGCAGTTTGTCCCTAAACCTTAAAGCTCATAAATTGATTCACATATGAATCATCGTCTAATTCTCTATTGAGAAAATAATGTTTAGTCTATCTAGAAAAAAAATTACATCCAAATGTGCAACAATCACTGGAATAAGGTGGATGGATACAATTTCCACCACTAGAAAGAATCTTAAATAATCTCTCCTCATAGTCGATAAGTAGGGCATTTTCAAAAAAATGAGTGATAAATACTAGTTAACTAATCCTACACAAAGTATGAGATCAACCACTTCTCAAGTTTATCCTTATTGTTTTTATTCTACTTATTACTCAAAGCAGCCATTCATTCAATACCATCACAGAAGTCTTTGCTAATACATAAAAAAGAAAAATTCTCTACAAACATGTGGAGCATTAGTAAAAAATTTCGATTAATCTCACAAAGACAACATAGAAGAATTTTTACATTTAATTCTACAAAACTAAAGATTTTAAGAATCATTCTCCAGTAGTACATTCCTACTAATAGCACACTCCCACTGGGCAAAAAGTCACCGCCACTATCCATGGTATTCTAAATGATTACAAATTTAGATAATAATATTTCACTCTTGCGGAGAGATGGTGCGACTTCCTTAGATTATATTAAATCCCAAAGTTAAAAAATCCCCTATAGCTTTCCCATGATTGCATATTGTGTAACTCAGTTTTAGTAATTTTTTTAATTAATATGTTCACTAAAAAATCAAATAGCCATTTGTACTTGCAAAAGGAATGTTCTGAAAAATAATATTTTAAAATCTTAGGGCCTAGTTTCTACAAATATAGTAAAGAAATTTTACATATCAAATATAACCCTAAAGACGACAAGCTCTTTAAGTTTTTCTTTTCTCTATCATTCAAGGTTAGAAGTAACTGGCTAATACAGAACTCGATTAAAGATATAGGCTGCATTCAGGAAAATATTCTCCAAAAACTTATTTGTTTCATCATCAATCAAACCTTATTTATCATAGTTCAACTGTCTCTTTTTTTCTCACGTAATCATCTAGAACTAATTAGACTAGTATCATCCCTCACATGTAGTGTAAAGAATTTTTATATCCCCCATTTTCAAAACCTCTACCTCTAACAAAATAAGCTGTTGAAGCAATTAGTGCTTCAGGCATGTGAGTCATAAAATAACCAAAGTGCGAGTAATAATTGAAGTAGGAAAACAAGAGGTGCCCAATTATCAAAAATATCAAGACTGGCTCTATTGGATAAAAAGCTCGGTCTGATATATGCGAAAGACCCTAATAAGCATTCTCCAGCCAATCTAATCATTCCATCTACTCCTATTTATCCCAATTTGACATGTCCTCTCCAAAAATAACATCATAGAAGGACATATAAGGAAATATAAGTGTCCAAAACTAATCAAATAATTAATAGACATAAAACCACCGCCATATTCATATAATGAAGTTGCTACTTACACGAGGTAATCAAACTAGGGCTGTAAACGGATCGGATTCGGACCGGATCAGAGGTGATCCTAATCCAATCCGTTTATCCGACGGATCATTCGAATGTTGATCCGTATCTGAATCTATTAATAACCGGATCTCTGATCCGTTAATCCGGTCCGATCCGATCCGATCCGTTTAAAATTATAATACTTTACATGGCTATAAATTTGTATTAAACTAAAATCTACTATTTAAATAATTATTAAAAATAAAAACTGCACTAACCAACCATAATTAAATAATAAATCAATCATAAAATTATAATAAATAGTTATTTAAAAATTGAAATATAATAAAAAACTACCATGTCCATAATATTAAAACATAACAAATCTTTACATAAAACTGAAATCAATAAGTCCACAATATTCAAACTATTACATAATTAAACATATAGATTACAAACTCATTATTAAAATTATTACATAACCAAAGTCCACAATAACATTTTTCTATTACAAATTTTCATCACTTTAGCTCCATCCATCCAATCAAGGGCTGATCTTTTATATAAAGCTTTTATAACCATTGGATTGACCCAGATCAATAGTCCTTATTTATTATATATATATATATTAACATATATGTATAATATATATTAATTTTAATATATATATATATATAAAAACGGATCGGATCGTGAATGGATCGAATCAGCCTATATCATATCCGGTGGTTTATATTTGGGATAATCGGATTCGGATCGGATCGGGTCGTAATCTGCTCTATTGACAGCTCTAAATCAAACTAATTAATCCATAATGAACTATTATTCACTAAGAAAAACATTCCATTTAATCTTAAAGAATGAAAGCTAGAGATGAAATAAAGGATAAAATAAAATAAAATTCAATTGACTCATAGCTGGACTAAACAATTAGTCAAACACCAATATATAACTAGTTCCTAAAATGTCATTTATAACTTGAAAGAATTATTCAACTCACCCTTGTAGTAATTAATTCTCATCTTAGCACTAGTGCACTATGTACAAAATATCATTAGTAATGTAAAATTGCACTTCATTTGTCTCATGTATGTTTCTTACTCAATCTCTTATTTATTTTGAATGAAATGATCAACTAACTTTGACATAGCACTTATAAGCAAAACGATCCATTAAATCAGATTATTAGCTCATTCTAAATGAGTCTCACCATTTGTATGACACTTGGCTATTTGCTTACTTTTGCCACAAGTTTTTCAATCCCACCCTACTTAACTACACTTCATGTCTTTAAACTTTGACTCAAAATCCTAATTTGACCCACTTTAGACGATAAAGTTAGTTAAACAAATTGCCTCTTAACATGTTACCTTTAAACTTCTTACTTTTCTATGTGGGCAAGAATCCACCGCCCATCAAATGCAAGTCTCAAAAGTTTGTAGAACAAATCTGAACAAAATTCAAATAGGATCTCAACATGTTGCTCTATATAATAAAGCTTATGCCCCAACTTAAACAATTATAACAAGCTTTCATTTCTCAAGATGTTAAATTATGTTCCTTAATGGCCAGTCAACACACATACCATGCGTCTAATCATTTAGCTTGAGCAAGTCAAAATTTACATCCATCGAGACTATTTTACTAGGTAACATTTAACACATCTATTATATATATTATTTTGCTATCAAAAATCTAATTAAAAATATTATCATCAAATCACCCAGCAGCAAGTTCTTATTGCTGAAAGCACACAATTCAACCCGGGAGAGAAAAAAATATTGAGAGAGAGAGAGAGGGAAGACATCGACCATCCATGCATAATATATATATATATATATATATATAGAATTAAATTTGTGACCAGGCCAAAGCACAAAGTTAAACATGGTTCGCCAACCAACAAGTAGTCATGCTTCCGAACATAAATAAGGGCACTCGTAACAAGTCATCCAACAGAAACCCCAAAGAGGCCACATTTGTGATAAGCTAGCCGACCTGGAGCACCTAACCCAAGTTTTACAGACAAAAACATATATTCTTAGCTGAAACAACTGAACCAAGTCTTAACTCAGATCATAAATATTCCTTCCCTATACAAACACTACAGACTGTTTTGAGCAGATCTAGAACATGGAATAAATGTCACACAAAATATGAACAGTCCCAACTCATCATTTTTTTTCTTATATTCAGACCTTCCCTTTTGAGGTAGCAAGGGCGGTGAGGGTTGCAGCACCTAAAATGAACCCTGACAAGCGTTTCATTACCTGGCCCCCGGTTTTCCTTCCCACTTGATCTTTTAGTCTGGACATTTTATCGAGTACCCAACTCTTGGACACCGACTTCGCTCCATTTTTAAGTTGGGATAACTTCTCAAAAAATCGTCTTTTAAGCATTGATTCTGTGCTCCATTGATGGGCCTGACAATTGACACGTGTAAATTGCATTTTACATCGAATTTACATACAATATTTATATGCTAACAGTTACCAAGATAAATTTGTTATGTCCAACATGTAAGAGTTCTAAACCATAAAGTCAATTCTTATAATAAACTAGAAGTCAGAAAATAAACTTCAGCTGTCGTGTTATGTCAAAAAATAAACTTCAGGTGCAGCCTCCGAGTATGTCATGTCAAAAAATAAACCTCAGATATGCAAGTGCTATCTGTGAATCCAGATAATTTACAAGAAAACTGCTTTGTTCTTTAACACCATAATACCCTCAATCCAGTAAGGAGTAAAAGATTATCAAGGATATTTTAAGAAATTAAAAGAGCTGTGCAAGCCGAAGCATCAATTAGAAATAATAAAAATATACATAGTATATACAAAAATACATATGATAGATTGTGTGCACAAACAAGTATCATTAACTATCCACAAAGTGCATGAGCTTTCTACCACTGCAGGGTCGGAGTCACAACCTTATCCCAGTAAGTGGAGAGACTATTTCCGCAACTTGGACCTTGGACTTGCATCCTATAGGTTGCTATTTAGTAACTTTACTGTTTCACTACAAACTAACTTCTAAAATAAGATAACAGCTAAAGTAACAAAATGAAAAAATACCGCATTTGACAACAACAACAAAAAAAAACTAGCATCCACATCTTGTTCAGATCATGCAAAACTTAGAATGTTTGTTAAGCCCAAAGTACACCACATAATATCAAAAATCAAATTATAACATCTATCAAAGCCAGGACTAACGTATCACATTCGGCCTGTCATGGTCTGCCTCTTTTTCTGTTTGTTTCAAACACCCTTCACCAAATGAAAGCATTTTTATCCATCCATCCAGAGATGGCTCATGGTGGTAAATGATAGCCTGACGTAACTTAAAAGGGAACTAAATCCCCATTTAACTTATTTAACTTATCAAATAAAAGGGAACTAAATCCCCATTTAACTTATTTAACTTATCAAAAAATAGGGGAACTAAATGGGGGAAGATGGAGAGAGAGAATGAGATGAAGATACTTGAGTTCTTCACTGTAATGTACAAAATAAAAAGCTACAAAACCAATCAATCAATAATGAAATTCAGAAGGAAAAAAAAAATCAACATTTCGGAAAATAAATCAGGCATGACATATGAAGGTAAGTTTAATTCAGAAGCTCCAAAACATTAAAAAAAATGACACGAGAAAAAAAAATTATACGTCTAATAGTGATAGAAAAATTGAAAACAAAGTAAACCTGTTTGTATACACTGAACCACCCACGTCAGAAACATGACACTCAGACATGGGCATTGAACATGTTTCATTGGACATGCACCAGGCAACATGTCCGCTGATTCAAGTTTACTATATAATTGTCAATAAAACATAATACCACCACATGACATCAGACTAGGCATTTTGGGTTACTACTTTACACGCAGAATCACATGCCCCAAGACAAACACATGTATGGATTTAACTCCAAATCTACAACACAAATAATGAAATGTAGGCATCATCAAAGAAATATATGATGCATGTGCAAAGGAGAAAACATAGAAAAAAATTCAACTATAAAACAAATGTCTAAAAATACTGAATACAAGGATTTTTTTTTTTTGGATAGGTAATACAGAATACAAGGATAAAGTAGAATATCTAGCTACGTTTCTATAATGAAAACTGCCATTGCCAAAAGAAACTAATCCTTTAAATAGGAACACAGCCAGAGAGAGAGAGAGAGAGATGGAATACACATTGTAGCTTTGGGTTCATATTCCGACCTCGAGGAACCTTCAAAATGTTCGCATGATGTCAAAATTGGATGCTAGCAGTATATATCAAAACCTGTTAATGTTACCTCCAAAAGTCTTCACTGCAGAGGAACTAATATCACATGAAGCCCAGAAGCAACATATTACATTAGATAACAGTGCAAAGGCAAAATGGTGAAGAATTGTGATTTTTTTTTTTTTGATAAATATAATTTTATACACCAAAGGGGGCGACCCCGAATACAAAGAGAATCACTACACTATAATCTCTTATTTTTCAAAAAAATTACGAAGCCATACGTATGCCTCAACTATCCAAAAGTATAAAGTTTTCAAAAAATGATCTTTAAATATATGTATCGACATTAATTCCCCATGATAAAAAAAAATGGCAATTCCGCCCTCCCCACAAGCACCAAAACAAACAAATGGGAATTATCCTCCAAACTTTCCTTCTTCTCTTCCCACCACCTGCCCCTACCCAACCTTTGAAAAACTCCATCGTTGAACCAGGCATAATCCAACAACAACCAAATAGAAGAAAAGTAAATACCACACTTCACATAAGAACAACCCTCATTATCAAGACAAAAGCAGCATCTTCCCGCCAAGTGAAAACCTTTCCTCTTAAGATTGTCCATTGCAGGAATTGCACCCCACCCCCCCCACCCCCCCCCCCAAAAAAAAAAAAAGCGAGTGTCCAAGAAAATTTCTACAAAAAAATAGGGGTCCAATACAATGCCGCCTCCAGTAACGGTCATGTAATCCGTTACTCTCGCCTCCTTATCCGATGCAAGCTGGTACAAACACAGAAATCCCCCCTTAAGGCCACCTCTCCACGCCAAATATCATCCCAAAACCTCACATGTATCCCCTTCCCCACCGAGAAAGCCAACCTCCTTAAGAATTCTTCATTGCTTTTACTAATAGAAGCACATCCCATAGGGTCGGTCCCTCTACCGATTGCAACACCTAACCATCGCCCAAGTAACCATATTTCACCGCTATTATCTTTCTCTAAAAAGCATATTGATCCAATGCAAATCTCCAAATCCACTTCCCCAACAAGGCTTTGTTGAAATTTTGCAACTCCTTTACTCCCAATCCCCACGGTCTTCAAATATCGAATTTTGTTCCAAACCTCCAACTCACCAGGTGCAACTTCCGATCTCCTTCCTTCCCTTCTTATAAAAAAATCCCTCTGAATCTTATCCAATCTATTCTCTACCAAGGCTGGGATAGGGAACAAGGACATAAAATAGGTAAGCAAGCTCGCCAAAGTATTCCTGATCAATGACAATTTCCCCCCTTTGGATAAGTAGCTCCTCTTCCACCCCACCAATCGTTTCTAGAAGCAATCAATGATGGGGTCCCAAATTTCCTTACTCATTGATGAAGCACCCAGAGGAAGACCCAGATAAACCGTAGGAAAAGATCCTACCGTGCATCCCAAATTCCAAGCCAAGGAAGTAACATCCTCCACCTCACCCGCAAGAACAATTTTGCTTTTGTTAAGATTCACTCTCAACCCCGAGGCCACCTCAAAACACAACAAACGACGCCAAAGATACAAATTTGAGTCTCGAAAGCAACTCAAAACATCATTCTATCATCAAAAAATAGCAAATTAAACATCATAATCATCTCCTCCCTTCTCCTGCCAATCTCAAAACCTATAAGTAAACCCCTCTCCATAGCTTTGGCCATCAAATTGCTCAAGCCCTCCATAGAAACGACAAACAAAAGAGAAGACTGTGGATCTCCCTGACGTAATCCTCTAGAGCCATGAAAGAAACTTGTGGCCTCACCATTGAGCAACACTAAAAAGGACAGAGTAGAGGTACACACCACTTGATCCATCCAATCAATCTTTCCACAAATCCCATCCTCTCCTCAACCTATGAAGCACAGACACATCGGTGAGCCTGGAGTGTCAGTGTCCGATGAGACACAAATACGCTCCGGATACTTGACGGACACGTTAAATGTGAGTATCCAATTTTCTTTTTTATTTTTAAAAATCTAGACATGTTTCAGACACATCGGAGACACGTCCAGACGTGATCAAGAAGAATATAAGGCAATTTTTTTGCGTATTCTTTAGATTTTTTAGAGAAAAAAGAAAAAAAAAATTATTTGAGAAGAGAATCAAGCAAATACAGTCGACTCTCTTATAATTAATATTCAATAAGTTAATAATCTCTAATAATTAATAAATTTTTAAGGAACCAACTTGGTTCTATGGTTTATAATTAATAATTCTATTACTTAATAATTAATGCATTTTTCAAAAAAATCATTCATAATATTAATTATTAGAGAGAAAAAATTACTTATATATTTTATTTTTGACATGTTTTAATAATTATATTTGTTAATTCTGGTAATGTAAGTGAAATATATTATGTCTACTAATGGAATAAGATTAAATAAAAGAGTTACAAATTCTTTCTTATAGGCTTGAGTAAATGGGATCAAAATTCTTTCTACTAATTATGACTTTCTCGTTCACTTGAGAAAGTTTCAAGAAAAATTACGACATGAGCAAGCACAAGGAACACAACCTTTTTTAGTTCAAAAGGATATTAGGAGTTCTTTTATGCCTTAGGTTGAATATTATTTATATTTTTTGTAAATGACCGAAATGTTGTTGAAAAGTTGTGTATAAGGTCTTCTTTTTGTACTGAAAGTCATATATATGTAAGAAAAAAAATTTTGATTATTGAAAGTATGAGAAAACTTTATAATTAATAATTCTAATAATTAATAAATTTCAATCTCCCAAGTATATTAATTATAAGAGGGTTGACTATATCAATAAAAAAATAAAGAAAGTGAATAAGAAGGCAGTGGCCTACCTGATGGAAAGCAATCGGCTGCTTTGGTATGAACAAAGCAGAAAAGGCAACTCCTTTATGTTTGTGGTGGTGGTGGTGGTGGTGGTGTGTGTGTGTATATGTATGTATCTATATATATATATATATATAGAGAGAGAGAGAGAGAGAGGAACAAGAGAACTTTTTTAGAGGAGCTGAGTCCCCGATACATAATTAAGAACTTTCTTAGAACCCATTTTTTTCCCAAGGCTTCCAAGACATACTTCTCTCCCTTAGATTCCTTTTTAGATTTTTTGGGTGCTTTGCAAGATACTTTTAGCTTTTGAATACTTCTCCATTGATCACTTTGGTGATTTTATGAATACAATTATCTTTAGTAGTATAAAAAAATCTAAAAATTATGAAAATACTCTCAACTTTTAAACATTAAAAAAAACATATTAGAAACCAAGGTTTTAAGTAACGGTGTCGAAACAGTAACAGTCGCAGTGACGTGGGGGTGTAACGTAATAGACACAGTTACCAAGAGCATGAAAAAAAAAAATTCATCGCACAACTACCTAAAATTGTATCGATACACATATTTTAATCACATAATTTCATATATTTGGATTTTTACTGAATGTTTTATGAATTTTTGAAATTTATAAAGATGATTTTACATGGCTAATGAATTTTATATTAAATTTTATGTCACTGACTATAAGAAAAGTCTAGTAATTATCATATTTCAGTTCTTTTATGTATGTAAATCTACTTCAATATGAAAATAAATTAAATATATAAAAGTTGACCAGTAAACTATATATCTCAATTACTCACTTATAGATAAAACAAAAGGGCATTGTTTATTTCAAATCACCACCAATTCCAATCAAAAAAAAATCAAATCACTGCCAAAATTTTTATCTATTTTTAATTAAAAGTAAAAAATTATCATGTACATAAATAAAAAATTACATGTTCAAATTTATTATTATCATCATCAATTTCTTGACTAAAAAAAATTATGACTCCCTAAAAGGCCAAGTGGCCATCAATTGTTTTTAGTATTATTATTTTTATTTATTTAGTAGTATTATTTTTGTAAAAAAAATAATTTACTACTTTTTTTAATTACTATATTATCACTATCAGGATTAAGAAAATATTTTGACTCAAGCCAAGTGGCAATCGGTCATTAAAATTAAACAGAATTAAAAAAAAATAGCTGCATGTAAGTCAATTGATCATAACTTCTTGTCAAACAAAAACAAAAATAAAAAATAACTGCATGTAAGGCCAATTGGCCATTACTTAATAGAAAGGAAAAAACAAAAAAAAAAGGCAAGTGGCCATCACTTATTAATGAGAAGAAAAAAAAAAGGAAAAGAAAATTAGAGGAGCAACTAAAGCTACATGGCTGTTAACCAGAATAAAAAAAAAGGCAAGCCATGTACGCTAGTGGCCTCACATGTTAAACGTTAAATAAAAGAAAAGGAAAAAAAAAAAGAGAACAAATAAAAGATTCCAACTGTGAATAGGTACTCTCTAGAAGAGTCCAGTCTATCCAGAGGAGCTCAAAAAAAGAAAATTTGATCTCTACAACAAAGGGAAGAGATGATCAGTAAATGGAAGAGAGGGAAAGAACAGGAAGAAACGAAGATTCGAAACAATGGGAAAAGTTCCATAGATCCAATCGTCCAAAGAAAGAAGGGTGAGTAAAAGAGGAGAAGGATATACATACTTGTACAAATCTGTCTTGACAATGGATGACCGACTCATCTCTTCTCCCACAGCCACCCAAAGTCACCATACCAGTCACAGTCAGTCTCTAATTCCTATTTAGTTGTTTTCTTCAACTTTTAGGGAAAATATTGATTGATTGATGATATTTTCTCCTCTAAATAAAAATTCCTCTGTTTTCTTTTAAGATCTAAAAAACAAAAACAAAAAATTTGCAAGAAATTGGTTGTAACGGGTGTTACTGCACTCTAATGGCTGTTAGGGCTGCGCCGTAACACCCGGTACCGTAACGGTCACAACGGTGTGAAATCTTGTAACTTAAATAACTATAATATAACACTTAATACTACTAAAACTTTAGAATGAAAGGTCCCATGATGGCCCCCACTACAAAATCAATTTTTTAAAAAAAAATATATGTTCTGAGTGTGACTTGTAAATTAGGAATAGGGATGAAGTGAAGAATGAAAATCAAGAGATAATAAAAATCAAGATTTATCTAGATCACTTATCCATCAAGAAAAAAAAAGGGATGATGTTATTTTATAATTAAAGTGACATCGGTTAAGTGGAGAAATGCATCTAGCGTTATGTGTGATTGACATACACCATTAAAATTGAAAGGGAAAAAAAATCTATCAACAGCTAACAGACCAGCAATGCTCTATTGAACAAAATGTTGGGTAGCTGAGAAACATATGAATGAAACAGTGTGCCAAAATGAGAGTGTTGAGATGGATGTGAAGTAAAACAAGAAAGAAAAAATTAAAAATGAATATATTTGTGAGATAGTAAAAGTGACACCTATGGAAGATAAAATGAGAGAAAATCTATTAAGGTGGTACGGTCATGTACAACGAAGACCAATAATTGCACCAGTAAGGAACTGCGACATGATTCACATCAACAATTCTGCTAGTGGATGGGAGAGACCAAAATTAACTTTAGTAAAGATAATAAAAAAAGATATGATAAAGTGTAGTTTAAATAGCGTAAAATAGCAAGACAGGATTCATGTAGCAGATCCCAAATAGTTGAGATAAAGCTTTGTTGCATTGAGTTGAGAGGGGTCATTGCTTGGCGTAATGGTAGGGGTTCGTTTGGCAGTGTGGCTTAGAGAGAGTCAAGCTTTCCTGGGCTATAGAAGCACCTACTCAAGGTATGCATAAACTCCCCCACAGTCTCCACTTCCCAGTCATGGAAGCTTCTTCTAAAGAGAGGTTTCCACACTATAGCTCCTCCCACCATTTCAGCGCAGTCTGCAACTAGCACCTTCTTGTCATTAGCAAGGCTGTAAAGCAGGGAAATCACACTCGGAGAGCCTCCTTCCCGCACCAAATGTCAGCACAAAACATCACCCTCCTCCCATTCCCTACCTCAAAACTGATCAGCCCCTGAAAATCTGCCGATCCTCTCCAGATACTTCTCCAGAGACCACACCCATGAGCTGCCCTGTTAGTTTTAGAGAACCAACCATCCTCCTCCACCCCGTATTTAATAGCCACCACATCTCTCCAAAGAGTGTGATCCTCCGCCGCAAACCTCCAATGCCATTTACCAAGCAAAGCTTTATTGAAGGTTCTGAAGTCCTTGATCCCTAAACCACCACCTGAGAGAGGGGCTTTCACACGATCCTAGCGAACTTGAGGAATTTTTCTCTCCCTCTCTCCTCAACCCCATAAAAAGTTCCTCTGAAGCCTCTCCAACTTTCTCACCACCGACACTCGAATGGGGAAAATAGACATATAGTACATTGGCAAGTTAGCCAAAGTACTCTTAATAAGAACAAGCTTGCCCCCCTTGGAAAGAAATTGACTTTTCCATCCCGCAAGTTGCCGCTGCATCCTTAAATCATCAGGTCCCAAGTAACTTTAGAGCTTGGAGAGTCCCCTAATGGCAACACAAGGTACGTGGAGGGGAGGGAGCCCACCTTGCACCCCAGCACATTAGCCAGTTCCCCTATGTTCCTAATATCCCCAACAGGGATCAGCTCACTCTTCACAAGATTTACCCTTAGCTCACTTTAGATTTCGTTATTCTCTAGTTTCATCATTTTGTTACTTATCAAAAAAAAGTTTCATCATTTTGGTGTTGGATCTTAATAAATTTACGTCATTGTCTCAATGTCTCAGTAAGCAATAGTAATTGTTTTGAAATTAATTATTTAGTGCTTAACACTTGGTGTATTTCCACATCACTTGCCCAAAAAAAAAACAAGAAACAAACACAAAAACTTAAGATATGCCAAACAATATGGATTCATTAAGAAAGAATATACATGACACATGACATGAAAATTGCATGTTTCATGAACACCAAAAAACTTGTGTACCTAATAAAATAAAATAAAAAACTCTAAGATTGCAGAAATTCTAATTACTTAACTGCCAAATCTTGTTTTCATTATTTTAACATTCTTATGAGATACTGATGGTATGACAACTAGGCAAGACTCTCCCACAAGTTATCAGACCAAAATCAATATCAGACAGTACCAAACAAGGTTGTTTAGGGCTTCTATTTGTGTTTTTTGGGGGTAGGTTGGTGAGATTAATAGTTTTAGCATTTCCAAAGGTGTAACTAAAGGGAAAAATTTGTGTTTTGAATTAGCCAACGAGAGGGGAAAGCTTAGGGGCTATTCTGGGCACTGTGAGCAGTAATCTTGGCAGCTTTTTTTCATTTTTTGTAGTCTAGATTTGATTGATTGAAAAAAAAAATGGTTAGGGGTTGGTAGAAATGATTTTAAAAAAAAAAGGACAAATCAGGTCTGCTTATGGAGTTTTAAAGTTAAAAGAAGTGCCAAAAAAAAAAGGTAGAATGAACTAGAAATCACTCCTAGGTTCCCTTAGGAATCAACCCTTGGTTTGAACTTCATCACAATTCACACAATCCTCCGAGTACAGAAGTGCTGCAAATATTCTCTAAAACAAGCTCTCGCCTTCAACTGAAAGCATTATACGAGATAAAGAAATTTCTAGGCATTCCCAACTCCAGTAGTACTTGCACTCCAGGAAACAGTAAGTTATGGAAAGTTAAGAATGTGGTTTTGCGTTCCCTTTTTTGGGTTGTCGGGGGATCCCCCTTGGTTGTTCTTTAATGAAAGATTTACTTATCCAAAAAAATAATAATAACACTTTTACTAGCAATTGACGAAAATAACAAAAAAGAAATTAAAAAAAAAACCTTTGATTAGTAAATCCTATATGGGCCGAACAAAAACCATAATTATAAATAAAGGCCAATGTCATAATTCCATCCAAAATAAGACCCATGGACGGGCCATAGACAGTAGTACAGCATGTCAAAAAATATATAAATTACCGAAGTTGACTTTGCATTTTTCTTTTTTATTTGAGATAATACTCGATAACTCAGCTCAACTAAGCATTTTGACAGATTTAGTCACCAGAAGTTATCATATAGCTAATGTTAAAATGTGTCCCAGTCACTCTTTCTCACTGTAGCAGTTATAGGTCTTCGTTTAACAAGAACAAACCATCTTATGTATTCTCTCATTTTCTCTCTAATGGGAGCCACAGATGTTCATTTCTAATTTTATCATTTCTTATCAATCTGCACATCCACCTCAACATCCTCGTTTCGGCTATATTCATTTTATAGACATGTTTCTTAACTGACCAACATTTTGTCTCATAGAACATAGCTGGTCTAATGACCATACTTTCTTTTCGCTTTTGTTGCTACTCATTGATCACACATTTCCAAGATAGCCCTCCACTTAACCCATTATGTTTTAATTCTATGAGACACATCATCTCCAATCTCTCTTTCCTTACGATGAATTGATCAGAGGTAACAAAATTGCTGATTCAATCTTAACTACCTTCCCTTTATACTGCTGGTATGTTAAAGTTACATTCCATATGTTCAGTTTTAGTCCTACTTATCTTAAAGCCTCTAAATTAAAGTCTCTCTCCAAATTTCTAATTTAGTATTTATTCCCCATAGTTTTATCTATTAAAACAATATTATCAACAAATAGCATACATGAAGGTGTCTAATCAGTTCATCCATAATTAAGACAAAAAGGTGTGGACATAATGCAAGCCTGATGTAAACCCACACTGATTATGAATTCACTTGCTTCTCCTGCAAGTTTTTTTACTATAGTCAAAGCTTCATCGTACATGTTCTTCATCATATCAACTGTGAATTCTTTCTTTTCCAAGTCACCATGTTATATTCCTAGGAACCTACCATAACCTTTCTCCAAATCTTGAAAAACCATATTAAGATCATTCCTCTCTCTCTACACCTTTCCATTAATCTTCTTTGCAAGTAAATCACTTCTATTGTGTACGTCATTGGCATAAATTCAAATTGATTTTTAGAAACTGTTGTCATGAATCTTGGTCCATGCTCAATTACTCTCTTCAAAAAACTTTCATATTATACTTTTTCGACACGGTCAGGATTTTCTTAGTTGATGTGATTTTATTAAACAATTTATTAACTATTACATACAATCATCTCCTAAACATTTCTCATTTTCCTCTTCTTCTTCTTTTTTCAATAGGTAAGTGGTCCTCAGGGTGGGAGAAAAAGGGTCAAAGGTTAGCTCGTGTCTTAACTTGTTCTTTTTTTTTTTTTTTTGAAAGCCTAGCCAATCGCTAGGGTCAATGGGATTAAAACCCTTCTAACACCCCCACCCCCCACCCCTTTCCTTGCCCCTGCAAGAAATTGAACCCTGCCCTTCCCTCTAGGAATGAGCAGGTAATGCTGCTGGGCAGTACCCACTTTAGCTTCCTTAATATGTTTTTTTTTAACCTCGAACGCTCTAACATTGCCAAAAAAAAAAACAAAACAAAAACTGTATTCTCTAGTCTTGCTGTGGTTTCCATATTCTCCAAAATCAAAAAATTTGGATGCCCATTTGGGGTAGCTTTTGCAAACCCCCCCCCCCCCCCCCCCAACCTTTGCATTTTGAGATGCACATACCACCCTGCTTTGTCGTTGCCAAGACTTTGAAACTGGTTTGGGGAAGTTCCCCAAAAACAAAAAGGTAGGTTCAGGAAAAAGCAGCCATATTCTACGTTTGGGGAAGCAAAACCCCAAACACCTACTTATATGATTTTCATTACAACTTCTTAAAGTAGCTTTCCATCTTTTCTTTTTTTACCAAGACCTTCATATCCTCATTTTTTTAAACATTTGGCCTATCAACCTTTAAATTGAAAGCTCTCACATTCTTTCTTTTTTTAATTAGTACTTATTGATTTTTTTGTAGATTTTTTCTTTTTTTTAAGATACAAGAGTATAGATACTTTATTTTTGTATAATTTTGCATGCATCCTGTGTAAAAGGAGCACTCCCATTTGTGGTAGTTTTTTCAAGTAATGGAAGTTCACTTTTCCCTATCAAAAACATTGTCAAAATAATAAAACATCAAGGTCCTACATTTGTTTCTCATCAATTATTGACATTAAATAATCCCCCCTTGATTCAGACTTCGTAAGGATGCAATTAGTGAAAGTGTCTGATTTTTGGTTATCTTTAATAAAATCATATATTATATGCATGTGCATATATATTTTATACAAAAATGTCTTGGTGGAGCTTGAACCCCCTCCTTGGCTTGGAAGAGCAATGAACCAATGGGCTACAAGGCCTATGATACTCCTAAAACTCATAACTAGTAACAATTTTTACAGAATTGTGCAAAGCTATGAAGTCATCATTTAAATCTTAATTCGAAAGAAAACAAATGCTATGATTTTCCATTATGATTGTAGATTAACTCCCATGCATCCTGCTCAACGTCATATCATCACAGAGTCAATCCCAAGCCCAAAAAAGAGAGGTGTGCTAGTAGTAGTTGACAACCAACTTAAAGCATTGTTAATTCTCTTATGAACATGAATCCTGAGATTATTTGCGACGATATTGAGATGAATGTGTGGTAAGACGAGAAAGTATATTTTTTTAAGGAGAAAACTCAAAATGAATAAATTTGTAAGATCGTGGAAGTAGTACCCATAGGAGATAAAATGAGAAAACTAAGGTACTATGGCCATGCATAGCTAATACAAGTAGCTGCACCAATAGGGAAAAGCTACATGGTTCACATGGAGGGTCATGCTAGGGGCAGTGTGAGACCAAAAATTAACTTGGGTAGACATAGCAAACAAAGATACCATAACTTGTGGTCTAACTAAGAGGATGACCTTAAATATTGCAGAAATGCAGGATAAGATTCATGTAACGAACCCCAAATAACTGACATAACGCTTTGACAAGTTGAATTCAGTTGACTATAGACTAGATACCATAATAGAACTTCAAGTTTTCACTAACCCACCCAACCACATGCATGAATACAGAAGGAAGAGGTATAACAATACCTCTGCAAAATACAAAGTACTGAGTTGTTGAGCCTCAACAACACGTTTAGCCACAAGATTCTTAAATCGAAAATGTTCAAGATACTGTCCCGTCCTCATCTGAGCCAAGCATCAAAATACAAGTATATAAGTTAATCAATAAAGATAATTACTAAACTGCAATGAAATAAAAATATACAATGTACCTCCACAAATTCCTTGTTTGTATTAGCAAGTTTCTCAGAATACTCCTCATTGATCGCCTCCAACAAATGACTTCTCAACCACTATTGCAGATCATTAACAAAATGAATAAAATAAATAAAGAAATAATAGAAGATAATCTCTACTTATCGATAAATAAATAAATAAATAGAGGATAATCTCCCCCCTCCAGTTACCCATCAAATAAAATATAAACAAATATATATACATATTTATTTACTTATTATGAGTTTTTGTACGTTTCAACTTTTACAACATACCTTAAGAAATTAACTGTTACCAATTTATTTGAGAAAAAAACAGTCTAATAACCATTATAGTAGCATTAAGCAATACTAAATAATGTAAGTTATATATTTAATTTATTCTATGTGTTTCACTCAGCGTCAAGAAAATCATTGAATCTTACCTCGGGTGTGTTGAAATTACTGACCGAACCCATTATGTTTCCGCCATTCTTCAACCGATGAAGAAGTAAGAAATGTTGCTGCAGTGAAATTAAATTCAGTTTGTAAACAGATTCCCGGTAGAGCTAAAGAGTTATTTACTTACATCCAAGCAGGCGGAGAGATAGGAATTGGGCAGCTCAGACCACATGTTTTCAGATTTGAGTTTTTCAAATATTTCATCAAAATCACTGTTCCACTGAGACAAAAAGGAAACGATTACAAAAACCATATATTTGTGTGTATATATAAACACATACAGAGAGAGAGAGAGAGAAATAAGTCTTAAAAAATTCAAGTAAAAGAGAGATCATGCTGACAAACACTAATTTTACCTTTATAAAATCACATTTTGCAAGACTTTTCCTGTATGCATAAAACTGGTGAATGGAGTACAAATCCTTTAATTTAGAAATATGGCGCTGCAAGAAATAACACATATTTAGAGTAAATAGCATTTCCATTATATTTCAAGAAAAAAAATGCTTTAGCGAAAACTATATCTGCTTACCTACGTCAACCAACATTTCCAGTCAACATGTAGAGTTTGACTAACCAATCCATAACTTTAGTAGGACAGCATTAGTTTTTGTACAAGATTTCGCCTTCATCCACCATATAGACCCACACAAATTCACAAGATGCACACCTCAAGCAACAAAAACTAAATCTACAGAAATTTGTCAATCTCAATATCATCCCGAGCATGTTTTTAAATAAGGAAATTTGGTTTTGTAGTCCCAATCCCGATACACCCAGATGTATCGAGGTATCAAAATTTCGCAGGGCATTGGCTGATACGGAAGTATCAATACGTATATGCCAATATGCACCGATGTTGTAGCATATCGGCCTATACGGGCATCAATATGCTACATTTTGTAGATTTCTCTCCCTCTCTTCAAAAAGACATACGAGCATAGACTCAAGCCTCCATTGTGAGATTTGAGATTGAAATGGTTATATAAAATTCAAGATATCACCTCATATAATTATGTTATATTCAATTTATATAAGCATGATTTCATAATCAATATGTAATTATGTACTCTTTCTTCTTGTTATCTTAATATATTTTTTATTTTCTTTCATTCCATAATTCATTACACTAAAGTACTAAACTAACCCTAGCTTGTGGTGGTCCACAGATTGGAGAGATTACGGAGGGCCTTCTGTTGAAGGGTAGTGACGAGGACTTCAAGTATCATTTAGTGAATTGGGAAAAAGTGTACACACCATTGAGGGAAGGTTTCGATACATGTGGATGTTTAAATAAGGCACTTTCAGGAAAATGGTTATGAAAGTATGGATGGAAAGTCGTCTCTCGAGAAGGGTTATTGATAGCATGGGTCAGAAGAGGAGATTGGTGCTCTAGCGAAGTAGGCATGGAAGGGTCTCAAGCATTGATGGAATGAGTTCTCCAAACATTTTCGGTGGAAGGTGGGTAATGGTTGTAGGGTCGCCTATGGATTGATATCTGGTGTGACACAGGGCCTCTTCACATGACGTTCCCCCACTTTTTCCGCATTGCATTGAGGAGACAATTTCAGTTGCAAAATGTTGCAAAAGGATTGGAAAGGAATTGGTGGGAGACTATGAACACAGACACTCTTTTTTGTTTCACGTATCAACGTCGGACATGGACATGTTTGGACACGTCCCAAACACGTGTCGGACACAGGAAAAAAGAGTATCCAATTTTTTTGAATTCTGAACAAGTCTTGGACATATTAGGGACATGTTTTGGACACATTTTTGGATATTTTATTTTTTGGATTTTTTCTAGATCTTTTTCCACTTTTTTTTCTCCGCTTTTTCTTTATATATATATACACACACACACACACACACACATGTACATATATATAAGAACAAATTTGTTTTGAAACTTAGATCATGAATTAGGATGATTAAATGAAGTTCTTGGATTTTTATTTAATGCTTTTTTTATTTATATATATATATATATTAATAAAATTGTCAGGATTTGTATGTTATTATGCCAATTTTAATTGAAATAATATTAGGTTTCATTAAATGGTTATATAAAAAATGAAAAATTATAGTAAATGTGTTCCCGATGTATCCGTGTCCTACTTTTTTTGAGATATGTTGTGTCTACGTGTCAATGTCGTATCGTATTCGTGTCCCGTGTCCATATCTATGCTTTTTAGGGCCGGGATATCAATTTAATTGGGCATCTTCAAGATTGGGAGATGGGTAAGTTGGTAACATTCTATAGCATGCTCTACGGACAAATCATTACAAGGAGGAAGACAAGTTATGGTGTGTAGGACCAAGCCTAGTACTTTTTAGGCAAGGTCTTATTATGCCATCTTGAAAGACAAAGTTAAGAGTTCCCTTGAAAAGCTATTTGGAAAGCCAAATTCACTCTCAATGTTTTTCTTTGGTGGTGTGCAGCCTTAGGGAGAATCTTAACTGTGGACAACTTGAAAAGACAAATAATTGTCAAGTAGTGTTGCATGTGTAAAGTAGATGGAGAAATGGTGAACCATCTTCTAATACATTGCTCAATCACAAAAGCAATTTGGATTTTACTGATCAGTCTCTTTGGGGTAAGTTGGTTCATGTCGCGATCTACATTGGAAGTGTTAGCTTCATCGTGGGGCAACATGACAGGAAGGACAAGTGGCGCTTGGCAAATGGCCCCGTTATGCTTATAGAGGATCATACGGAGGGGGGAAAATGTAAATTTTTTGAAGGTGTAATTGTGGAATGTAAAAGCAAAGGTTGCATTAGGTACCATTTCTTGTTTTTGGTTTTTAGTTTTCTAAAAATGAAAACTTTAAGCTGCAGTTGGGTTTCAAAACGCATTAAGCTGCGGTTGGACCACCCATCCAAACATAGCTCTAAGTCTCAGTTTATTTAAAAAAAACAAAAACAAAAACAAAAAATGAATTTGGTACAACAATATTGTTTCTTAAAAAAATGAAAACAAAAAGGGGGAACGTGTTTGATAACCAAAGTAGCATCAAACCTAAATTCCACTAGAATTTGCACCCCCATGAAGTGGTTAACAATCAAAATCTTATCTCTACAATTGTCCACGGGTCCTCCATAAATCCAACATCATGGATAGATGATACCTCAAGAAAAATTTCAATGCCACCAAGAAGAGCCAAGGCTCTCCAAACATTTTGCAATGATGTTCCTCCTAATCTCTTATGCCAGAATACTATCAAAAAAGGTTTTGGAAAAACCGAAAAAAAAAAAAAACACCACTTTTGTAGAACTATTATCCCAACATCTACACAAAAAAAATGAAAAATGATGATCATTCTATCCCCTTTTTAGCACACACAACATCTACTTAAATCACCCAATTTTTTCTAATAAGGTGGCCAGTAGTAAGACTATTATCCCAATATGGCCATGCACAATTAGAATGCCTCTTAACTTCAAAACTGATAAAGTACTCTAGTCTCTCCCCCCCCCCCCCCCACTTTGTCCCTCTCCCGTTGTATCCTAAGCTTAGCTTTACTTTTAAACCCCTAAAACAGCACACCCCCCCCCCCCCCAAATATTTAGTTCAATACTTTATGCTAGAAAAGAACCTATTCGACACCACCTCAATTGCCATCCCTTAATTGGAGTAGATTGTTTAACACTATAGGTTTACTTTTAAACCCCTAAAACAGCACACCCCCCCCCCCCCCCTCCCCCCAAATATTTAGTTCAATCCTTTATGCTAGAAAAGAACCTATTCGACACAACACCTCAATTGCCATCCCTTAATTGGAGTAGATTGTTTAACACTATAGGTTTTTGTGCATCAATAACTTTGTTGGACTTTGCTATTCCAGTAAACATCAAATTCTCCATCCCAAAACATGGTTGCCCGATTACCCTTCACTACCTCTGATAGCACCATCTGTAGAACTACTTCCCAAAACCAAAAAAAAAAAAAAAAGAAAACAACCTCCTCCATTATAAGCATTAATACAATGAAACAAGTTTCATCGAACACCATGCTCAAAGTCACGACTAGTGAGCTTGAAGGGAATTATTTAAGGGACAAATGTTATTTATAGTTACAACCTGTGCCTGATTAGTACCACCAGTAAACCTGTTTGCAAATTCATGCTTTTATAAAGAAAAGATCTCTATGAAGGTTTGACTATAAAATACAAAAATAAAATAAAGAAAAAGGTTACTAAACAAGTAAGAATGAATCACACCTGATCAATTAATGGTGGCAGATTGGTCTGGAGGGGAGAGCGATCAGTGAGATCAGGAGAGTAGCAGCGTTATGGAAGGGGATGGCACCGATGGAGGGTTCTAGAGAGGAAGGAGCCGACCGAGGGTTTTGTTAAAAAGGCCAAAACAATGAAGAAATTTTGAGCTAATAGGACTTGATGTCCCAATCTCATTGAAGTTGAGAGACACGTGTGTTGTTCCCGTTTTAGATTTCCGTTTTCAAAAATTCTGGAAACCACTTTTTTTTGTTTACAGTTTTTAGCCTAAAATTGAAAACGTTTTCAAAAAGAAAAAAACGAAAATGACTAATCAAACGCGTTTTTTGTTCTCATTTTAAAAAAATGAAAACTAAAACAAAAAACCGGAAACGGAAACATTATCAAATGGGCCCTAAATTGTTTGGTACCCTTTATTTTTGGCTTTCATGAGGCTCCACCTTATCTATAGATAGTTTTTCTTCTGTTTTGGGTTCCTTGAGAATATAGTTGTAATTGTTGATGTACATGGGAGCACCCTTTTGGTGACTTTAGTTTTATATACACACACATTACTTGTTAAAAAAAAATCATAAGAAAAATCGGGTAAACCACAGGGGCTGTCATAAAAATGATAACAAATACTTTAAAAATGTAATAAATTAGGGTCAAAATAGGTGTACCAGTGAATTTAGGAGGTTTGCTAGAATAATAAATTAAAAATAAAAACAACAACAACAATTCTCAGTTGGGATTTCCAAGTCCCGTTACTGGTGGCATAATACTCCCGATACTATTACATTGCATCCGCGTCGTATACCACGACTACAATTTAAATCCATAATATAGAGTATTGCCTGTAAGCACAGAACCACATCTTTGGCCATTGAAGCCCAAGTCCTGGACTGCCTTCACAACCCAACAACTAAAGAGGTTCACCGCCTCTTCAACTTCAATGTACTACCAAACAAGAGAGAGCCTATTTCTCCATCACATGTTTACCCTGGCAATCCCCAATATCTTATTCTGCTAAATTTTGTTTCCTATTTAAAAGAAATATTATACAATACAAAAATTAAGACACGAGAATAGTTGATGCAAATCAGTAGGCAATATTTCAAAGCTCAGATCATTCATAGAACTGGAAGAGGGCCTACATTAACAGTCAACTGCTTAAAAATAATATTCATCACAACTTTGAACAATATTTATAGTACAGAGAGAGAGACAAGTTCTGCAAACAAAAAATTAAGGGACAAAGAGAAACACATACAACTTGAAAATCTGTCACAAAGACTCTTGCCCGTGAAAGAAAAACAAAAACAAAATTGGGCTCAATTTTCTCATGGCCAATGGCACATGAAGACAAAAGCATGGCCACAAAAAAGAGATATGGATACAACATGAAGCAGACGTGTCAATACGGCGATCACTTTTAAAAAGAAGGATCAAATGCGGCAAGGACAGGGCAATAAACACGTTATGTGTGTATGTGTGTTGAATGTACATATATATGTGTGTGTGTGTGTGTGTGTAATTGGTGTGTCTACATATATTGATGAGTAAGATATGTATATAAAATCGTCCAAGGGTAAAAGCACTTACAAAAAAGGAGGTAGCTTTAATTAAGAGCCTCAATTCTCCTAGGAACACTACAAAAGAATAAAATATAAGACTGATAATTTTCAATTACCCAAAAGTATGAAGTTACCAAAAATAAATATTTTAATTTACAATAAAAACCATTTCTTTACCAAGCCATCCTTTGAAGAACTCAAACACCAAATTTGGCATAGTCCAGGCACAAGCCATAAGCAAAAAAGAAAAGATAGCATAAGACCTTCGTAACCGAGAAATTAGAAACCAAAAACAAATGACAGATGGTTTCTTCCTCTTCTTGACACATACAGCACCAATTTGCCATGTCTGAACCCCTGTTATGGAGATCCACCGTCAAAACTGCCCTACAAGTGAACTGCCCAAGAAAAGAAAGCCACTTTTGCATCAAATCGCCTACACGGGAAATCTCTAGTTCTCCTCCTAGCCAGCTCCAAGTAAAATGGTTAACTAAGAACTTATCATCGAAGTGAAAGCTGGAACCAATGGAAGGGGAATCAAGTAAAGCAGCAGAAGCCAGCATGGAGACACCACGGGTACGTTCAGTTCATCTCAATGAGGAGACTATAGTCAGGCCTCTGTCAAAAAGGCTGAAGATTTCTAAAGGAATACAGTGGTGTCTAAAACGGAAGATGAGCATTGGCCAGTACAATAAGACAAGTAATCGTCAGAGGGATATAGACTACACAAAGGAAATGTTAGAGAAATTGCCTCAATGGTGTCCAAATATGAGGACCCCCACTTTAATCAGGGGCATTTTGGAGCTGCGCACAGTAGTTCCTGAGACAGTAGAGGAGACAATGCTGGGAAATGATCGGCATCATGCTTATAAGATAGAAGATCATGCTGCAGTAGATGCGGATACAGTAGAACATGCTGCGGAAGATGCTAACAGGTGGGAGGTTGCCTTTGCAGATTCTTTCAGAGAATGCTATGAAGGCCAGGGAAGAGGCAGGAGCAGGAAATCGTTGTACCATGGAAATGGTGGAGCCTCTGGGTCAAGATGGAGAAGAGCTGATCAGATGCAACCCAGTGGCAATCATCCTTCCAGTTGAAGGATCGAATCAGGCATCCGAATTGAAAGAAAACAAGAGGTTGGAAATTTAATATTGGTGCCGAGGAAGATCATAGAAGTTAGCAGATATTCAGGGCTGTGAAGAGAAATTATTGAGACTGTTAAGGGATATCAAATTAGGAATCAACAGGGCAGAATAATAGCGCTACAAAAAGAAGGGAGTCGGCAAAAGAAGTTTCTGCCATGAAACTCGGGAGGGAGTTGACACATCCGACTTCCTCAGTGAAATATGATGCAGGGAGCTGATAGCATTGGGTGATTGATGATGTTAAAAATTATATCATGGAGTATTAATTAACTGGACAGAAGGTCCGTAGAGAAGGGTGTTTTGAGGGAGTGGAAGCCATGCTTGCGGGAAACAAAAGTTGAGGAGATTTATGCTAGGTTTATCGGGAGACTGTGGAGTAGTAGATGGGTTGGGTGGAGTGGTTTGGCAGCCAAGGGCACTGATGGTATTTTATCAACATGGGATTCCAGAATGGTAGCAGGTCTGGACCATTCAGAGGGAAGTATCAGAAGATATTCTATCTCCTGCAAGTTCAACCTATTAGAGGAAAACTTTTTTCCTTTTGGACCGGATTAGAGAGGAACTTTTTATGGTTATTCTTAGGTAGATATGGCCCTAATATGGACACGGAAAGGAGACAGCTATAGGAATAACTGCAAACTGCTGCAAGCGGGTGGTCTGTCCCATGGGTGGTTGATAGGGATCTTAAAGTTATTAGGTACCCCTCCGAGAAAAGAAGTGGTGGGAGGTAGACGAGAGGTATGCGGGACTTCTATAATTTCATTTATTATAACAATTTGGTTGACTTGCCTTTGGAGGAGGGAAGGTATACTTGGGTCCAGCTAAATCACGGTTGGATCGTTTTCTTTTTTCTATAGGGAGGATCAATTCCCTAACTCTTCTCAAAGATGTCTTCATAAACCTGTCTCCAATCATCTCTCTATTTTGCTAGACTGTAGAGGTGTTAGATGGGGAAAGAATCATTTTAGATTTGAGAATATGTGGCTACGGGTCCCAGGGTTCCGTAAATAAGGTGGTAAACTGGTGGAATGGGTACAGCATTTGTGGGAGTCCAAGTTTTGATATGGCCAGAAAATTACAACTTCTCAAGGCAGATTTAAAGTATGGAATGAGGAGGAATCCGACAATGTGCAGGTTACGGAAGAAAAAATTCTGCAGGATATTTGGACATTAAAGACCTGTCCAACACACTCAAAAAAGGAGAGGGTTTGCGAGGACGGGTTGAAGGGAGAGTTGGGTTGGGTTTTGAAGTCAGGATAAATTTCATGAAGACAGAAGTATAGAGTTTTGTGGCTGATGAGGGGGACAAAAACACCAAGTTCTTCCATAGGGTTGCAAATGCCCATAAAAAGAGGAACAACATCAGCTCAGTCATGATTGGGGAGAGGATATTCTATAATGTGTAGTTGAGGGGCAAGATTGCAGATTTTTTTATAGGCTTATACAGTGAATCTTGTGAGTGGAGAATGGGCCTATAAAAATTAAAATTCAGCTCTATTTTGGAGGAAGCTTCTGTTTTGGAAAAACCTTTTGAGGAGTTAGAGGTGTTTCAGCCTTGAAGTCTAATGATGGTGATAAAGCACATGAACAAATGGGTTTACAATGGCATTTAAAAAATAATAATTTGTTGGAGAGAGCTTATAGTAGATGTTATGGTTGTATTTGCTTACTTTCAAGATTTTGGTTCTTTTGAAAGGAGTTTGACTGTGTCATTCTTAGCATTGATTCCTTAAAAAGGAGAGGAGAGAATAAAGGATCTTAAAACTATTAGCTTGGTGCGTAGTGTGTACAAGTCGGTGGCTAAGGTTCTTTCCTTGATGCTTAGGGAGGTGATGAAAAGGATCATTTCTAGTAGTCGAAACGCCTTTGTAGAGGGTAGACAAATCCTAGATGCAGTGCTTTTGCGAATGAATGTATTGATTCGAGGACAAAAAGGAAGGAGACAGGATTGGTGTGTAGGTTGGACATTCAGAAAGCCTTTTTTATCATGTTAATTGGAACTTTCTTTTCTTGTTGAGGAAGATGGGCTTCAGGGATAAGTAGAGAGGGTAAATACAGGCTTGCATTTCTACAATCTCCTTCTCAATGATTGTTAATCGGGGTCCAACACATGGCCTAAGACAAGGAGATCCTCTATCCCCTTTCTTGATCATGATTGTGAAGCAGTGTTAGAGGCATGATGAGGGATTTTGTTATTAACAATGGTAGAGATCTCTCACCTCTTGTTCACAGATGATGCCATAATTTTCTATGAAGCTAAGGATGGCCAACTTTGATTTCTGATGTATTTTCTTGTTTTTCGAGGCAGTTATAGGGTTGAGAGTAAATCTTAATAAAAGTATTCTTGTACGTGAGGTGGGGGAGTTGGAGAAGCTGTCTTGGGGTATGATTGTGAATAGATTGAGAGTAAATCTTAAATAAAATTATTGCAACATGTGAGGTGGGGGAGTTAGAGGAGCTGGCTTGGGGTGTGGTTTTGAGTGGGTAGCTTTCCTTCCACTTATTTTTTTTTTTTGATAAGTAACAGTTATATATATAGTGGTGCCCAAGGAGGGCAACAAGGGCAAAAACCCCAAAAGCTTACATATGTTTAAGAGAATCCAAAAAATCTATAAATGAAGAGACATTTACAGGAAAAACCTCTTTGGTCCAAAAGAATAATAAACGCAAAAAGGCATCCTTAAGGAGAGGAAGAGAGAGCTCCAAGTCTTCAAAAACACGGTTGTTCATTTCAGCCCAGATGCTCCACATGAGACAAATAGGGGCCATTCTCCAAACTCTCTTTACCTCCTTCGGAAGACTGCAACCTTCCCAAACCAGCAGGAGATCTTTAACTGAGCCTGACATTACCTAAGAGAAGCCAAACAGGGCAAAAATCATATTCCAACAGCTCCATGAGACAGGACAGTGGATGAGCAAGTGATCCAGCCTTTCCTCCTCATTCTTACAAAGATAGCATCTGCTAGCCAAAAGAAAACCTCTTTTCTTCAAATTATCCGCCGATAAAATAGCTTTCCAAGAAACTTCCCAAGCAAAAAAAGAAGCTTTAAGGGAGACTTTGGAATGCCAAATGAGCTTCCAAGGAAAGGGAGAGATGTTCGAGTCAACCATACTTTTATAGAAAGATCAGACAGAAAAGGATTTCTTGTCCGGTCTCCAATCTCTCTTATCCTCTTTGTCTTCTATAGCCTGGAAATCATTGAGGTAACGAAGGAAAGAGCCCGCCTCTTCAAGCTCCCAATCAAAGAAAGCTCTCCTAAAACGGGGAGTCCAAACGAGCTTGTGCCCAACTTTCTCCAAGCACTCACTAGCCCAAGCCTCTTTATTGCTAGCAAGGCTATATAATCTAGGAAATTGCGCCCTCAAAGACTCATCCCCAGTCCAGGTATCATCCCAAAATTTCAGCCTAACACCATTACCGAGGACAAAACGGCATCGTGCCATGAACGTCGACCATCCATCTCTAATGAAACCCCAGAGACCACATCCTCTAGGCCCCTCCACACTGCCCGAGCACCATCCTCCAGAATCGTACCCATACTTAGCAGCAATGATCGCTTGCCAGAGCTCCCCATTTCTTTCCCCAAATCTCCAAAGCCATTTTCCTAAAAGGGCTGTATTGAAAGTGCCCAAATCTTTAACCCCTAAACCCCCGTGAGTCACTGACTTCTTGATTTTATCCCAAGCAACTAGGTGAATCTTTTTGCTCTCCCCTCCATGGCCCCATAAGAAGTTCCTCTGAATCTTCTCAAGCCTTCTGCTCACAGTTTTCGGGATGGGGAAAAGGGACATGAAATAGGTTGGAAGATTAGCCATGGTGCTTTTGACTAGGGTGAGTCTGCCTCCCTTAGATAAAAGTTGGGCTTTCCAGCCTGCCAGCTTGCTGAGGAACCTATCAACCACAGGGTCCCAAATTCCAACTGAACACGGAGAAGCACCCAGCGGAAGACCCAGATACACTAAGGGAAAACTACCTATTCTACAACCGAGAGTGCTGGCTAGCAAATCCAGCTCAGTGATCGACCCAACCGGAGTAATGCTGCTTTTTGCAAGGTTGATCCGCAATCTTGACACAGCTTCAAAACAAATAAGGATGCACCTGACAAATCTAAGCTGACGGACTGAAGAGTCACAGAAAATGATAGTGTCGTCAACAAACAAAAGATGAGAGATGTCAACTCCACCGCCTCTGCTATCACCCAATCGAAAACCTTTGACGAGACCAATCTCCTCCGCACGAAACAGAAAGCGACTCAAGGCCTCCATAGCAATCACATAGAGATAGGGGGAAAGGGGATCTCCCTATCTTAGCCCTCTCGAAGAACGGAAAAAGCCTGCAGGGGAGCCATTAACAAGGACCGAAAAAGAAACTGTGGAAATGCATGACTGAATCCACTTCATCCACTTTGCCCCAAAACCCATCTTTGCCAACATATTCATCAAAAAGCTCCAGCTAACATGATCAAAAGCCTTCTCAATATCCAACTTGCACACAAGACCCTTTTTTCTTTGCTTTCTCCTAGAATCGATGCATTCGTTTGCGGTGAGAGCCGCATCCAAAATTTGACAACCTGCCACAAAAGCATGTTGGCTGGAAGACATGATACTACCCATAATCTTCTTCATCCTTAAAAAAAGGACCTTTGCAATCAGCTTGTAAACACTACTCACAAGGCTTATAGGACAAAAATCCTTGATGTTAATAGCTCCTTCCTTTTTAGGGAAGAGAGCAATGAAAGTGGCATTAAGACTACGCTCAAAGCCCCCTTCCCTGTGAAACTCCTCAAATACCTCCATAATATCCCTTTTCAGGACACCCCAGCATTTTTTAAAAAAAGCCATAGTGAACCCATCAGGACCTGGAGCTTTATCCCCATTGCAAGCCTCTAAAGCTCTCACCACTTCCTCTTCCAAAAATGGGAGCTCCAAATTAGAGGAATCATCCCCATTCAATCTTTCCAAGCACAGGTCATCCTCCCCAGGTCTCTAGCTGTGAGGCTCCAAGTAGAGGCTAGAAAAGAAAGCAACAATGCCTTGTCTAATGGAATCTTTCTCTTTAAGAACATGATCATCAATAGCAATGGAGGAGATAGTATTCTTTCTGTAATGGATAGAAGTCATTCTATGGAAGAACTTAGTGTTGCGGTTTCCTTCTCTAAGCCAGATGGCCCTAGATTTCTGCCTCCAAAGGATCTCTTCCATCTTGAGAATCTTCCCAATCTGACCCTTCAAACCTTCTCTCTCAACCATTTTTTCAGCAGAAAGGGAACCCAACTGGTCCTCCCTATCCAACTCCAACAGATTAGTCAGCAAAGACTGCTTCCTAGCCTGAATAGAACCAAAAACCTCATGGTTCCACTTCTTCAAATCAGCTTTAAGAAGCTTCAATTTTCTGGCTAGACAAAAGCTTGGAGATCCAGTCACAATATAAGAATCCCACCAATTTTTAACCAAATCCACAAAGCCCTCAGATTCGAGCCACATGTTCTCGAATCTAAAGGGACTCTTTCCTGCGCTAAAGCCCCCACAATGCAACATGATGGGATGATGATCAGAGCAAGGCCTTGGAAGACACTTTTGGGAAATACCTGGAAAGCCATCCTTCCAGTTGTGAGAAACCAAGAATCTATCCAAGCGAGACATAGCCGACTGATGGCCTCCTCTGGACCAAGTGAAGCGACCTCCCTCCCTATTGAAGTCCACCAAACTTTGGGAGTTAATAAACTCGTTGAATCTCCGCATGGCCAAAGTTAGCCTTCCACCTCCTAATCTTTCATTCGGATTCCGAACAACATTGAAGTCTCCCCCTATACACCAAGGGACTTGCCAGAAGGAAAGCGACGACTGAAGCTCTTCCCAAAAAGCGCCCCTAGCTCCATTCACCACTGGCCCGTAGATGCCACAAAAACCCCACACGAGAGAGTTGGAAACCAAGGTAAACTTGCAAGAGATGGAAAACTCTCCCACTCTATACTCGGTACAATTGATCAACCGAGAGTCCCGTGGCACTAAACTACCTCCTGCCGTACCTTGGGCATCCAGAGAAACCCACTTAATCCATCTTGACCCCCAAATGGAGCGAACAAAGGTTCTCGAAATGCACCCCATTTTAGTTTCTTGAAGGCATATAACTGTAGGCCTCCATTCTTGTAATAATCCTTTGATAACTGAACGTTTGTCTGGGTCATTTAAGCCCCTCACATTCCAGGATAAGATTTTTAAATGCATAGAAAACTAATTCTTCTCAGTGCCGTCAGAGAGGACTGCCATCTCCTTGTTGTCCCCGTAATTTATCGAACATGACAACTCCTTCATTATTCTTCTCAAGCGTTTTGCTGACTTATCCTGCTTGTCTGACACAGTAGCAATTCGAGGGCTGGTTCTAGACAGAGAATTGCGCAAAACAATTTCTCTAAATAAATCCACCATACGGTCCTCAAAACCTGAACACGGAACTCCTAGAATTTTACTCACCTTTCCCAATTTTCTGAGCACCCAGTCATCGGATATGGTCTGTTGGTGTTGTAGGAATGCTGCGGAAGGCGCCTCTTGAATTTGGGTGGAGGCATCGGCATAATCTGGCCGAAGAACAACTACTAATGGGTGGTAATCTGCTGAGTTCTCCAATAGAACCTGATTTTGCAAATCCACTTCGGCTGGAGTATTCATGTCCAGTGCTGAATTCCAATCTGCTGCTGCAGCAAAAGGGCAGTCTGTTTCCCCCTGATTGGCTGACAGGGTTGTCATGCCTTGAACTGTTGGGATTTCGTCCTCCGCAGTGAAGGAGCATCCCGCCTCCAAATCATATTGAGAAGGACCTGTGTTATAGCTTTTTTCCAAGTACTGAAGAAAGTCACGCTCATCTATCATACTGCTTTGATCAGAGTCATATTGATCTGATCTGCCCTCCACCTGCACAATCTGCATCTCTAAGTTTTCATTTTCCTTCCCTTTTCCTTTTTCTCCTCCACTCTGCGCATCCTACCTTTCCTCTTCATTTAACTGTCTGAATCCTGCAAATGACGCCAGAGACAGAGAGCACTGGATGTGGGATTACGTTGGCTTAGCCTTGCTCCCTTGACTGGGTTCAGTTTCAACTGACTGGGCTGCCCAGGCCCCGTCCTTTAAAGCTGCCTTATGGTTTGCTAGAGAATGCCCATGATGGTTTGCTAGAGAACGGCCCCTTTTCTTTCTGAAAATCCGAGGCTGTTGGAGATAGCCCAGGCCATACGGCCCAAAAAGTGTAGAAGAACGAGATGGAGCAACCCTGCGCTGCGATCTGGGCTCGGTCTCAGATCGTTGGGCCGGCCCAGCCCCCTCTTTTAACCCATTTGCTAGAGGAACACGGCCCCAGTTCTATCTGAAATCCGGTGACTGTTGGAGATGGCCCAAGCCATGCGGCCCAAATTGTGAAGAAGAGTGGGATGGCATAACCCTACACCGCGAGCTGGGCTCGGTCTCAGATCGCTGGGCCGGCCCATCCCTTTCTTTGAACCCTTTCTTAGATTGGGCCAAAATAGGACTGCTTTTAGACAGCCCCTGGGATCTATGCTTGTGGATGAGGCCCAGACCCCTTGGCCCAAGATGGTTAGCATAAAGAGGTCGGTGGTCCGTATGATTCTCTCTTCTCACATTTTCTAGAGTGTTCCAGTAGCCATGTGACCGACCGTTGGTCGCAAGGGAGTGAGGGTGTAGATCGCCTGCTCTGGATCTATGGAGGTGGCGTCGGCGAGTGTCAGGTACTCTCCTGTCAGTCGGGTGTCCGACGATTGGACGCGCCGAATAGTCAGGGACATGCCGTCGTCGCTCGTCGTTTAGCAGGTTGGAAAGGATAGCGTTTCTAAGGGAGAAAGGATTACTCTTATCAAGCGTGTGTTCGCGAATCTTCCAACTGAATCTATATTTAACCAAAAAAAATTCTTCCTACCTATAATATGTCGCTTTTTTCTATTCTTGTTGCGGTGAGGAACTTCCTATGGGACAGCATAGAGGGTGAAAGGAAAATTCACTTGGTTCATTGGGATAAGGTGAAGCTTCTATATGTAGTTTCTACTAGATGTGGGTGTGAGGTTTTTTTTCTTTTTTGGGGGGGATGGGGGCAGTCTATATGGACATGGATAGAAGACTTAATAAGTTTGTGCATTTTGAGTTGGGGAAGGGGTCGAGGCTGTTATTTTGGAAGGATACGTGATGTTTGTTATAGGCCTTTAAAGGAGCAGTTTACTTCCCTTTATGGTATAACTACCAACACAAATGATTTAGTTGTTGATTGTATCGCAATTGTTGGTGGTAATTTAGTGTGAAGCAAGGTTGTTAAAATTGGGATCCTACAATGGATCGATGGAAGGATCCTCAAGATCGGATCGGGAATCATAAGATTCTACAAAATGTGAAAATTAATACCAATTAATATTTTTGCATCTTAAGAATCCTTAAAAATACACAATAAATAAGTTTAAAATACATGAAAAATATATCAAAAAAATTACAATAAACATTTAGAGTACAAAAGCTTCTACTAATCCTAATATTTTTTTAGTAAATTAGTATAACAAATGTTTTATTTATATAAAATTTAGCTAAAATAGCACATTAAAATATTAGATTTAGATTAGAAGAAAATTTGTATTTTAAAATAGTTGGTCTAATCGGCCATGAAAGACTCTTTAACAAAACCTATGATATAGGAAAATCTCTAGGATCTTATAAAGTATAAGAGATCAATTGGTTCAAAACAAGTTTATTGAGTTTTTATGTATATATGTAAGAGAGAGTGGGGGACGGAGAGAAGCTAATTAGCCTAAAGTACTTTTTTTTTTTAAATGGCAATATCAGACCATACTAGTCATAATAAAGAGTTAAATGACTTAAATTAACTAGTACAACACTTGACTAGTTCAAAGCAAATTAAAAGAGTTATTCAAGAAGTAAAAACATGAGCAAGTTTTGACATAATTGTCTCACTTCAGATATTTAAGTAAATCTTAGTATTTGTTTTATAATATTATTATGGTCTCGGGTTGTAACTTATCAAAGACACATACGAAAATAACATTATAGGCCTATAATGTAGGATCGTTAAAATTGGTAGAATCGGGAATCAACTCGGGATCCTAGTATTTTTTAGGGATTTCATAAGATCCTACCCTTTAGAGACTTTTTATGGGATCCGGATCAATTTTGTATTTTTGGATCGTAAAATCATAGGATCGTAAGATCTGGGTCAGGATTTTAACAACCATGGTGTGAAGTCCTCGTTTCCATAGAAAATTCAATGATTGGGAGTTGGAGGAGATTGATGGGCTTATCGAGATGTTGAGTAGACGCGAGCTGAGAGAAGGTAGGGAGGATGTGATGATTTGGCCAGCGAACAATCACAAAAGTTCACTATTCAATCTTGTATGGCGGGTAGAAATGAGGAGGCTTTCCCTTGGAAGCTAGTTTGGAGATCTCGGGTTCCGACCTCACCTTTTTTGCTTGGCCGGCAGCATGGGATGCAATTCTAACAAAAGACGACCTTAATAGGAGAGGATTTCAATTTCCTAGGAGTCGTTGCTTGTGTAAGAATGAGGGAGAGACGGTGGATCATCTTCTTAGCCATTACATGATGGCTGGAGATGCATAAAGTCTGGTCATCTCTTTATTTGAGTGTAGTTGGGTAATGTCAGCCACAATTAGGGAGGTTTTTTGAGGTTGAGCAGCCGGGTTAGGAGGGATACGACGATTGCTTGAATGATGGCTCCCTTTGGTCTTACAAGGTGCTTATGAAGGGAGAGTAGCATGAGGACTTTGGAAGGGATTGAGATATCTCCTTCAAGCTTCAAAGACGACTTTTTGTATTTACTTTTCTTTTGAATTAGGGAGGCAAATCCCATGTATTTAGACACTACTATAGAGTTTTTGGAGAATCGAAGGCTTTAATTTCTGTCCCTCCCCCTTTTTTGTATTATGGGTCCCCCCCCCCCCCCCAAAACGCCTTTATATATGCATAAAAAACTAACAAAGTGCCACAAAGAAATGGTCTGAACAATAATTTAATGGGGATGCCAACCAAAATTGTAAAATTATTCCAAAGGAATGCTTTGAAAATACTTACATCTAGATGGTAGCTGACATCTGATTCGCCTAAGTTGTAAAAATTTTGCAAGTCCAAGACATCATCTCTTATAATTTGATCCAAATCGCTATCATGCTGTAAGAGGGGAGAGGTGGAGAATGCATCAAAAATCAAAGAAATGATTAGCGAATCATAGCAATAACATGTTTAACCTTTTAGGAAGCACTTCAGATGATTAAGAAAAGAAAAATATACGCATTTGAGTTTCCTTTTCTTTTTCCTTCTCAGTTTTTGCTGCAAAGCTGAAGTCAAAAGCATATAAACTAGAGGGAAACATAGGAAACAGCTCCTATGAAAAAATTAAAAGCATGTGGCATGGTTTTGAAGGCAATGAAATCAATGGTGATGACTTTATGTTAATGATGGTAGCAAAGGAAAGACAGTAGCATTGTGTCACAGGGGCATGGACACTGAAGGTACCAATAAATGATAAAATTTGGCAGTGGCTAATGGAGGGTGGGGTGGTTAGAGCGGCAGCAGTGCTTGCTTAGCTGTGGTGCCAATAATGGTGAAACCAGTGGCAGATTGAAAGGTGCGGATAAAATTATACAGTTAGCTGATAAGAGGAGATGCTGTGATAACGATGTTAAGTGGTGGTGTTAGTAACTATAGTGTCACCGAAGGTAAAGGCGATTGATATCATGATGATTGAACATGTGTGCAAGATACCATATTCACAAGTTGAAAAGATACCTGTATGAAATCACAAGTCTGTAGATAAGCATAGAAATAATAATTCTGAAGCACCTTTTGTTCCTCCTCAGCAGAAAACACATCAACAAACTGTAAAGAATAATAACACATCAACAGCCAGCTCATTCAATTTATTCAAAAAATAATCAGCAAATTGTCAAGTGTTTCAAATAGGATGGCGTAAACAACTAGAAATAAGAGGCTCAGCAAAGAATCAATGAAGAATTTTGTTTCCATGGAAATAAACACAAAAAACAAGTACGTCTAGAATAAAACCTTCCAATAACAGGAATAAATACTTTAAAGTGATTCGTATAGCTTTTGGTACCACACCATTGACATGAATGTTAGACGCAGACTGAGATGCATTCTTTTATGCTTTGCAGCGGCTTCGGGGTTGAAGATCAATTTGAGAAAGACAGAGATCATCCCAGTGGGGGAAAGTGGATGCAATCGAGGAGATGGCGTTGGTTTTGTTGGGTAGTGTGGATCCTGATAAGTACTGAACACTAGCCCAATGGTTTTGTTAGTTTTTTTGAGGGTATTTTTTATATTTCACATTATTTCCCTATTGTCCTAATACTGCGTATTTATAGTTGAGGAACCGCAACTCTTGTAATCTGTAACTCTTTCAAATCATAGTGAAACCGCAACCACCGTGGACGTAGTCCTATTCTAAGGTAAACCACTTAAATCTTTGTATTCTTGTGTGTGCGTGTGATTTTAGATTCGTTTTCTTGTTTGCTTTCGTGTCTCACCGATCTTGGTTAGGTGATTATATTCCTAACTAGTTTTGGGGTGTGAGGTGGGCAGTTTCCCCACGGTGTATCTTGTTCTTCCCTTGGGTGCTTATTCGAAATCGGTGGGGAAATGGAATGTGGTGATTGAATGTTTTCAGAAAAGATTGGCAAGGTGGAAAAGGCAATACCTCTTGAAAGGTTGCAGGATCGCTGTAATTCGAAGTACATTGGACTATGTCTCTTTCTCCGATGCCAGCTTCAGCTCAGAGGAAACTTAAGAGAGTTCAAAGGGATTTCTTATGAGGAGGTAGGAATTTGGGCATTAAGGATTTGACGCTCTTCAACCAAGCCTTGTTAGGCAAATGGATTTGGAGATTTGCTAATGAGGAGAATGATTTATGGCGTGAAGTAGTGCATGCTAAGTTTAGAAGTGAGAGCGGGGGGTGGTGCTCAGGTGAAGCTATTGGGACGTATGGTTGCAGTGTATGGAAAGAAATTAAGAAAGGTCAAAGTTGTTTTAATGTATGTGCTAGATTTGATATAGGGGCTGGAGCAAGGGTGAGATTTTGGGATGATCTTTGGCATGGCGATGTGATGTTGAAAGAGAGGTTTCCTAACCTTTTTAACATTGCTTCGGATAAGGAGTGTCTTGTGGCGAACTACATAGAGCGGGAGGGAAATAGACGGGTGTGGAGTCAAAAGTTTAGGAGACATTTTTTTGATTGGGGGCTTGAGGAGGTAGAGGAATTTTTGTCTACCTTAAACAATGTGGAGTTGGAAGATGGGGAGAGAGACGGAATGTTGTGGAGGGGTGGAGGAGAGGGTAAGTTCACGGTTTGCTCCTTTTATAGGAAATTAGTGGAGGGGAACTCCCTTAGAAGATGGTTTGGAGGTCTAGAGTAGGGGTGTCAATTCGTATTATCGTGTCGTGTTTGGGTCGTGTCAAGGCATACATATTCGAAAATATATGTCAACCCTAACCCAACACTATTAACAAATCGTGTCAAGTTTCAAAACCCAAATCCAACCCATTTATTAAACAGGTTACACGTGTCGACACACTTAACTTGTTTATTTTAATTTTTTTTATTTTTTAAATAAAAAAATTTACCTATCTTTTAATATGTATAGATAATTTTCAAGTTTAGTAACTTTGGACATGGGCCAAATCAAAGTAAAAACTTCTTTTATAAGTAAAAAATTTTCAAACCTTGATAAATATTTAATATGAGACGAATTACCTTAACTCATGATATTTTTTATAATTAAACGTGTTAAGTCGTGTTAAACGGGTTAACATTAGTAAAACCCAAACACAACCTATTTACTAATCGTGTTATACATGTCAACCCGTTTATAACCCACACCCATTTATGCTCAACCTAAACCCGTTAACTTCGTGTCGTGTACGTGTCGTGTTGTCGTGTCGTCGTGTCGTGTCAAAAATTGACACCCCTAGTCTAGAGTGCCCACAAAAGCCTCGTTTTTTGCTTGGGAGGCGGCGTGGGGTGCAATATTAACAATGGATAGCTTGAAGAGGAAAGGTTTTCATCTTCCAAGTCGATATCCTTTATGCAAAGAGGACGAAGAAATAGTCGACCAACTTTTCTCGAGACGCTTGAAACTTACTTTTTTGCATTTTTGGGTGTTTATGGGTGATGTCGGCAAAGGTAAAGCAACTCCTTTTGGGATGTAGATGTCAAAGGATGAGGAAGGAATTAAGAATCGTGAGGAGGATGGAGCCCATTTGCCTTATTTAGTGCTTCTAGAGAGAAAGAAATAGAAGAATTTTTTAAGGGGAGGAAGCCCCCCCTTGGGAGTCTAAAGATTTTTTTTTTTTTGAGAACCTTGATCTTTTGGATGAAGAATATCCTATGTATCTAGATATGCTTATTGATTTTTGTGGGATCTTAGGTTGTAATGGTTGTAGCTGGTCCCTTTCTAATTTTTTTAGGGTGCCTTTCTCGGGCCCCTTTAATCAATATATTTTACATTTATCGATCAAAAAAATGAATGTTAGATGCAAATATGTGTCCAAGCGTTGGATTTTTTCAATTTGATTTAACAGACATGCTAGATAGCATATCAAACCATACATATTGGACACATCCCCTACCATACATGTAATCGAAAAGTCCATGTAATATAAGTACAAAGTGTTTCAGATGCAAGGCATACAAACAAGAACATAAATTAGGAATCTAATAATGGACTTGCATTAGACCTTGTACTCAAGTTCTGATTTGACTCGAGTGTTACTTTTTGTTAACCATACTTTAATTTGTCGTCAGGATAATTTCTAGATTTGTGGACATAAGCTATAGTTGCAGTACATAGATTTTTATTAAGGGTCAAGTTAAATTATAGGATTTGTATGTGTAAATTCTTTAGGTTAAAAGTTCTTAGTAATCAAAACATCAAAGTTCCCTATCGGGAATCCTACCTTCGTCTTTTGAAGGAAAAAAAAAAGTAGCTTATATATAAATTTGATTTTTTATAGGTAAATCACACGGACGCACACTCACACCCCTTTAAGTATACATGCATATATATATTTAGTAAGATATTTCATTGAGAAGCACCGAGGGGTCGCACTCATTTACAAAAAACATATACCAAACAAATATTTCATTGAGAAGCACCAAGGGGGTGCACCCATAGACAAAAAATATATACAAAACATTATATGCTTCTATGCTCATAGAGTGCAGATTAGAGACAAAAGAATCTAAAGACATGGTGGGACCCCAACAACCAAACATAAAGGGAGCTCAATACCGACGCTTTTACAATCCAAATAGGGGGCACAATACCCTCAAATGTTCTATTGTTCCTCTCCCACCAAATGGAACACCAAATACAAAGCTCACACACCAAGCTTCCCCGTCCTCCTACCAAAAGATCTCCCCTTCCACGAAGCTAAAACCTCCAACATAGATTACAACACCACCAAAAAATCCCAAATAATCAAATCAAAAGCATCCAAATTGACCAAGTAAATGGGCAACGAATGAGAAGATGATTGACCGTTTCCTGGTTACATTTGACCAAGCAACACCAATTCACCAAAATTCAACCTCTCTTCCGAAGATTATTTATCCATCATCAATATCTTTCCCCAAGCCACGGTCCATGCAAAAAACGCCACCTTCAAAGGAGCTTTAGACTTTCAAATAGCCTTCATGGGAAGTGTTGTCCCCTATCCCCAAGCAAAAGCAAATAATAGGAGTTGACTAAGAAATCTTCCCCTCTATGCACCCAACAAAAGCGCATCTAAACTAATATCCCACACTAGAGCAACCTCTAAAGTCCAGATATAATCTACCACCTTTGCATTTTTGTCAATTGCAATCCTGTACAAACTTTGGAAAGCTAAGCTAAGAGGCCCCGTTTACTCCAAGCATCCAACCGGAAACTTCCAACCTCTTCTAATGCTCTTCCACACACCAACACAATACGAAGATCTCACCTCCTTAGAACATTAATCTCGTGTTTCTACCCCCATACTTCCTCTCCGCCTCCCTTCTCTAAAGGCTATTTATCTCCCCCCTAAACCTCCACAACCATTTCCCCAATAAGGCCTCATTATTGAACAATCAGATTCTTTTGATACCCAATGGTCTCAATCCCCCATCCTTCAATGGATTGCAAATTTTCTCCCAATTGACAAGATGATATGTCACGCCCCGAATTTCTGACCGAAACCCGAGGTGCGACTGACGAACAGAAAGTAAATAAAATAAAAGATAATTAAACAGATTTATGAATTTACGTCAAATTAAATAGAGTTCTTTAATTTTCTAAAAATTTCGGCAGCACCTCCTTTGTTTTTCGAACCTTTTCCCCCTGATAAACACAATACAACATATATATATATAACAGTTACAATCCATCCTCACTCGATGGCCACAACTCTATCAAAGTTAAATATACATCACCTACTTATACAATCCATCACGTCTACTCCTACACTTAAACTAAAAGATCACAAATTCATTATTTATTACAATATACAATGTCATTTCCATGCTTTTCAGAAATACACCAATCTTTTATAATGTCTAAATACGCCCCAAGGGCCCAAATATTCTTCCAAATTCATTCCCTCTCCTTTCTCCAAGATTTCATCAAGTCCCGCGTGCCAGGAGCTTTATCTGAAACCTGTGCCCACGAATGGGTCAGCGACAACATGCTGGTATGACATAATACTAATGCAGGAAACAAAACTAAGGTCGTGACATGTGCAAGTGTACAGTTATTTCTATATGGCATTCGATGTCATGATGACAGTATATGAACAATATACAGTATATAAGCAGTATGCGTGACACACCCATGCAACTCTATGCCCACCCATGTCTCATGATACGGTCCTTCCCCGCTGGCATGAGTACCGCCACGTATGTCTCGCTTCACGGTCCGGAATCCGTCAGGCAGGCGAGTACCTATTGGCCGATTTTGGGTTTTTCACCACAGGATCTGCACCCTCATAATGCACCAGCACCTCGTGCTGACCCACACTATGCTTTCAAGAAATCACACGATGCCAATATGCCATGATTTCGTCATGCAATGATACAGTTCAAATGTAACATCTCTTTCATAAGCATATGCAACATGCTTTAAATAATGCATCACATTTAAGATTAACAATAGCATTTAAATTACAAGATTTCATCCATAAATCTACGTGTCATGCTCGATCAATCCCAACACTTATACAATTCTACATGTCGCAATATCAGCGATCCTTCTAAAACATAAATCACATATGATGACAACTCAAGAAGTAATTCATAACACCCACAGATTCATAAAGAACACGTAAGCATATAAACAATCAAATTCTAAGTGGTTTCCTAATAGCAATTACGCATAGAGAACATTCAATCATCTTATCAAATACTCCTAAGCTTAATCTCATTTCTCACATTAGTAAAATATCATACCTGATAGGGTTGGTCACAACCCTACTAAGCTGTGTCCACTCTGCAATCCAAGCAACCATGTTAATCTTTAGTCCACGGTTCAGAAGTTGGAGAAACACACTGGCATGTTGATCGAGTCGGCCAACCATTTTAAATCCAGTTTCATCAGCTTCTTCAGCCTTTTTCCCCTAAGCAGATGATGATCCTGACAGATTCTGCCCTTTTATCATCCCATCCATCAGATATTGAAGAACTTTCCCTTCCTCTAATTCGTCACAGAAATCACAACATCCAATAGTTACAGGTTTTCCCAACCTCCATCACTGGACAGCAGTTCTGCTGCTCATTTCTTCTCCACATATTTCCTATACTCCTCAAGAGTTGTTGCACAAATGCACTGATGTTGGCCCTTCAAGATTTCTAATTCAGTCCACAAGCATGGCCTGATGTATGGTAGTGCTGCAGGAAATTAAGGAATCCCAAACCCGAACATCCTCTCTCTCTTTTATCCCAGAAAACTGCTACCTACAATCACCCGATCCAGCAGTTCTGCGACACCCATACCTACACATATATACCTTAACTTGTTGCTCTGCCATTTCAGTTTCACTACTATCAGAATACTCCAAGAGACCCAAAATGCTTAAAACCGTAGCAGAAACCCATAACACTAGCCGCAAAACCTAACCAACAATCCCGATTCTTGACACGGTTTGAATCTCGGTTAACATCTCTGCTACAGCCATCATCGGTCCATTCAAAGCAAAATCCATTCAACAGATTAATCAATAACTCCAACCTGAATTCGAGACTGTCTATAATAGACTCTATTCGGCGTCTCATCATCTACTGCCAAAATCTCCATCACCTAGCCTCAATCAGATCACTATTCAACTGCTACTGCTGCTTAGAGTGATTTAAATCAAACCCCAAGCCTCCAACGTCCCTACTTCTATGGCACCCAACTGCTCCACCGCTACTGCCCTTCACTTCCTCTATTTTCTCACTATCTTTCTTAATTTATTTTCTCACCAGTTACTTAGAACAATCTCCATAAACAACCCATGTTCTCAATTGAAAATGCAAAACAGAGGAACCCCCAAAATCTCAACACCCACACGCGCAGATATATATATGTATGTATATATATATATATATCCCTCTCTAATCTCTACAAATTCCATAAACTGCTACACGCATACATATACATATGTAAATTCTTACCGCAGCACCGTTATCGCCGTCCAATGCAACGCCAGTAGCAGCCACTTTCCTTCCTCTACCCCGTTGTTCCCAACGATCGGCTGAATCCCATGGATGGGTTCACTCCAACTATACTAGTTTGTTTGGTTCCTCAAAGTTCAATACAGATTCATCAATTGAACCTCCAACAGTGACCATAAAAAAAAACAGGGCAATAGACCATCCCGCAACAGCCTAGACCTTTCAGATCTTGAAGCCTCAATGTCGCAGATCGTGAAACTCAGTAGCAACCACCATTGACAACAATGAGGTACATCGATCACCTCCAACACGGCCAGATCAGAAGATCCGACTTGGTCAATCTCATTCCGACGGACCGACTCAGCCGTAGGGACCCCTGCTTCGAAGTCCAACTCAACGGCCAAAGTCGACAACTCCCCGACAGATTCGTCCCAACCCGTCTGCCGCTTCGCGTCCCTCCAATCCGCAACACACAGCCCAATCGCAATCCAAGGAAATCCGTCGCAAACCGTCGCAAATCCGTCGCAGACCCGTCGCACTCTGACGCGAGCTCGGACACGCGAGACGCGATGGCCGTCGACCAGATCTCCCCCCTCGCGACCACCGCCACGCAGACCCGTCGCACTCTGACGCGAGCTCGGACACGCGAGACGCGATGGCCGTCGACCAGATCTCCCCCCTCGCGACCACCGCCGTCCGCAGCCCCGTCCGTTCTCTTTCCCTCTCTCTTTCCTTCCTTTTTCTCTCTCTTTTCTTCTCCCTTTCCTCCTCCCCTGTTCTGCCGTTCTCCCTCAGCCGAGACCTGCACCATCCCCTTTTCTTCTTTTCTCTTTTCCCTTTTCTTTTTCTTTCCCTCTTTTCTTCTTTTATTCATTTTCCACCACACCCATATATATATATATATATATATATTATACCATACATTATATTTTATTCATGTATACTATTACACATATTTTTATTTTTATTTTATTTTATTTTTCATATATTAATTTTGAATGTAAATAAAGTTGGTATAAAGCTGGCTCAATATCAGTATTATTTGTTTTGACGTCTCTGGGTGTCCGTTCACGTCTTATGTCATTTTTATTATTATTTTTTTTTTCAAAATTAAATTAATTAGAAATTAAGGACATTCACATAGCGTTCTAAAAAAAAAAAATTCTATTCCAAATTTTCGAATCTTTACATGATACTTGAACTCATCTTCCACCCCTCCCCATAAAAAATATCTTTGAAGTGTCTCCAATCATTTTACTTCTGATAACGTAACACGAAAACGTGGAAGGAATCGAACATGTCGAATTCCTTGAAAACCAAGTAACATTGGAATTACTCACACAACAAGAGAACACTCTCTAAATTCGAAATTGTATGTATTATTTATAAAAGATGTATATTATGAATCTATTACACCATATTTATAGAGCTAAAAGGTTACTAATCCGAATAGGAAACTACTAATTCCTCTTACTAATCCAATTAAAAAACTACTAATCATAGTTGTTAGTATCATACAATACAGCGTATCGAACGATACGTGCAAAAACCAAAAATTGTAGTTTTTTGTGTTTTTTTTTTCGTTTTGGCTAAGGGAAAAACAATGTCATGTTGCCTTAGTATAACAGCTATTATGGTTCCTCACTTGTACTGAACAATCACGCTCTCCACCTCTGTCATCGACCCATCAAACTCTTAAGTCCCTATTCTAGCAATATTTGCATTATGTAACTTGTATAAATTTCTTTGTGGGTTGCATTCTATTTGTACCTTGTATATATTGTTTTGTTATAATTTCTTATTTTGTATTGTATGGACTATGGAATATGGATTATGGAATTTAAGCCGAATTTTTTATTTTATAAGAGAGTTGAAATGTTATTTATATCATTTTTAACAATGTGTATTTATATATTCATATGTATATATATTTATAAATATATTTTAAAAAATTGCGAGCATCTTACGATACACATTTTTTGAAAAACGATACACCCTCCGATACACGTTTCGACAACCTTACTACTAATACTAATTTGAATAAAATTAGGAAACCAAAATAACCCCCAAAAAAAGGGTCAAAAAGCAGTAACCCACACATTGCCCATTTTTTCAGATCGCCTCGGGTCGTATCGGGTTGTGAAGGATCCAGCAAGTCAATAATCACAAGTTCTACGTTATCTGATGCTGGAATCGGAAAGAGACAAAGTTGGCAGGCTAGACAATGTGCTCTTCAAAATGGTGAGATGACCTCCTTTTAAAAGGTATTGCTTCTTCCAAAGGCCAACGGCCTTTCAAATCTCTCCACAACTACATCCCAAACACTCTTGACTTCTTCACCAAAGCTCCAAGAAGAAAACATAAATAGGAGATAGGCCACCTAAGAAGCACAGATACAATCATACGACACGACACGACACAAACACGGCATTTTTAAAAAACGTAAGACACGAATACATCAAGACACGTTGAATATATTTTTATATTTTTTATATGACCATATAATAAAAACTTAATATTATTTCAATCAAAATTAACATTAAAATACACAAATCAAGGCAATATTATTAATATAACAAAATAATAAAACCGTTAAATAAAAATTGAAGAACTTCGTCATTTAATTATTAACATTGATGATTCAAGTTCCAAAACAAATTTATTAACTATTACATATAATATATATATATATGTGTATATATATATATATATAAAGTAGAGAAGAAGGTAAAACTAAAAGAAAATCAAAAAAATCTCCAAAATGTGTCCCCAACATGTCTGGGACGTGTCCGAAATCAAAAAAATTAGGCGCTCTTCTTTCACGTGTCTATATCCTTGTCCGACATGTGTCCAATCGTGTCTGTGTCCGACATGAGGCAAAGTAGAGTGTCCGTGCTTCATAGGCAGTGACCCACCTGACACCCCAAAATAGCAACTAGTTTGCCCCTATCCACCACTCCAACCCCAGTTATTTCACTCTTAGTCGTATTGATTTTCAACCCCAAAATCACTTGAAAGCAAATCAAAATGCATCTTAGGAAGCCCAATTGCTTTTGATCGGCATCACAAAACACAATGGTATCATTCGCATACAGGAGGTGGGAAACCACAACTGAAGTTCCCTTACGCTCCCAAACTAGGAAACCCCTCAGCATCCCTTTATCAACAGCTCTGGCCATCAGTCCACCAAAAGCATCTGTCACCGTAAAAAAAAAGATGGCAATAGCAAATCTCCCAGCCCGAGGCCCTGAGTACTATTAAAGAAACCTTCTCAAAACCCATTAATTAGGATAAAGAACTTCACTATAGAAATGCACCACTTTATCCACTTCCTCCATTTAAGCCCAAACCACATCCTCTCTATCATGCAATGTTTTAAAAACCGGACCAGATTGGCCGGTCGAACCGGGACCCTGTCAATTTTTTGGTCCAAAATAACCCCCAAAACCATTCTATGAGGTGAAAACCATTTGTGGTTTACGTATTTAGGACATTATTCATTCCATTTCTCCACATCTTGCCTCTTGCCTCCTCTTCCAAATAAACCTCCCTACACATCCCAAGAGCTTCCGCTCATGACGATGGCCTCTTATTCATCGACAATTATGTATGACAATCGAAAATCCATCAGCGTAAGGTGACCTTCCTTATCTTTTTCTTGTATTTCTCCCTCCCTCTCCCTCTCTCTCTCTCTCTGGTGGTAATTGATCAGATTTCTTCTCTTTCTTTCTCTCATCCAGTATTTCATTCTCTCTTGTCTGATATGTATATATGCATGTGCATATAGTCTATGAAATATGTATATATGTGTGTGTGTGATACGTGTAAACGCGAGTGTGATGTCGCCTTTGTATATGTGATCTCTTGGATCTATTTGTATATGTGATCTCTTGGATCTATTTGTGTATGTAATATGTGTGTGATCTGTATATTTGATGGTAGATGGGTGAGAAGTGATACAAAGCTATATTGTATTTGTCCCGAAGATTCTCACCCTTACATTGATGGGAATTTTGATTATCCCCTTCACAGAAGGCCTGGTGATGGGCTTTTGAGATGGAAACGGCAACAAAATGGATGTTACATCCCAAGGTAAGATCTCTTTAATATGCCTTCTTGGGATATATATATATATATATATATTATATCTATATACATAAATACCCACACATTTAATTTCATAATTTTGAAATATTTATTTGGATAAACTAAAATAAATCACCTTATGCAAGTTAACACCAGTGTATGAGGTCAATTGTGGGTTGACATTGCATTGATCTCTATGAATGTGCAATGATATACCTTAAATCAAATCATCACATTTGAATGGTTCGGATTCACAATGTAAAAAAAATTTGCATATTTTCTTCTTTGTTAGCCTTCTTATTCCAAAATATAAAGATTTTGTCAGATTTGTTATAATTAATTTATTAATAATATATTTCTTACGTAATTATGATGTCATGGTTCAATTCTGGTTAACCCAACAATTGAACCGGTAACCTGTGACCCGGTCCCTTTCGGTTTGTTCAACGGTTTGGTTTTTAAAACATTGCCATCATGTAAAGCAAGAAATCCCAAACAAAAAAAAAAAATGATCATAAGCTTTTTGGATGTCAAGCTTAAAAATCAAACCTTTTCTTCCACTTTTTAATCTAGCATCCAAGCTTTGATTAGCAATAAGAACCGCATCCAGGATTCTTCGTCTCATCACTGGTTAGTAAGCGACAAGGATCCTTTTGATTAGGTTGTTTGGGAAGAGCAAGGGATGCTTGGCAAGTGGCTCTGCTATGCATTTGGTGAATTACATGGCAAGAGAAAAATTAGAAATTATTTAAAGGAGTGGATCTCCCATTTGGAATGTGAAGGTTTGGGTGTTTAGTACCCACTAGATTTGGTTAACGAGGAGCTCAACATTGTTTATTGTGAGTTTTGTATCTTTTTTGAACTTTATGAGTTTATAGATATATAGTTTGGATGTAAATGGGTGCACCCCTTGGAGAATTTTTTTTATAAAATTTTATTACATATCAAAAAAATATCCAAGGTATGGCAAGCCAACTCTAGGTAATGGCATTTAATTAGGGGTGCAACTCCAACCCGAGCCCGGCCCGGATTTTTTAGGACTTGGGCATCATTTTTTACACTTTGGGTTGGGCTTGGGCCAAAAAACTCAAGTCCGATCTAAATTAGGATTGGGCTTGGGTTAAGACTTGAAAACCCGAGCTAAAACCGAACCCGAATTCAATATTTTATATATTATATTTTTTATACTTTAGTTATCCACCATTAGATTAATAAGAATTCCTTCCAAGAATTGCTATTAAATTTTTATATTTTCAAAAACTTGTTCACCTTTAACATTTTTTCAAAATTAAATTATGTTGAAGAAATTATTTTAACGGTTTTTGGTTTCTTTTAGAATAAGAAATTGAGAGAAATTATTGAAACTTTTAGTGTATAATCAAAATAAGAAAAAAGACAACAATTTATTAAAGGAATAGTGAATAAAATTTAAAAATTAAAATTAATAATCAGGTTTGGGTTGAACTCGATACTAATGAATTTTAATTCGGGTTGGGTTGTTCGGATTCAAGGTCGGGTTTGAACCGGGCTCGAGTTGACTGTTTTAGAGCTTGGGCTGAGCTTGGACATGACTCAACCCGAGTCTGGCTCGCCCAAGTTGCACCCCTACATTTAATGAGGAACAAAAAATAATTAATTATAGTTAAATAAGTACTACAACCTTGGTTTAAATGGTATAGAAGCATATTACCATAGTTAAGGGAAGGAAATTGTTACGATCGTCATAAATATTATATGAACATATTATATAGAATAGCAAATTACTTATTCATCAGGAAACGCATAATAATGAGGGTTGACATGTGCTTGCAAATTTGTATTGTCATGCGATTCTTATATATGAAACCTACGACACTTACATGCATCTCAAGAGCTAAGGGCAAAAATTTGCCAACCATCAACCATGCCTTGCCTTGCCTTGCCTTGCCTTAAGATAAGGCTTTGTGGAGTTAGAGTATTAAACCTATGTACTATGCAACCACCAAGCATCAACTTGAATTGCATCTCCTCCACCTCCCAAAGTAGAAATTGAGGGTTCAAGTCCCGCTTGGTTAAAAAAAAGCACCAAGGGGGTGAACCCATACAGATCCAACACTGTGATTCAAAACTCATATAGCTCAAAAAAGTTTATAAAAAAAACTAGTTACAAATGTGGTTGAGCCTCCCGACAACTAAAAATAAATAGTGCTCAACACTAAAACCTTTACGATCCACAAAGGAGACTACACCCTCGAATAATCTTTTATTCATCCCCCGCCAAATAGTCCACCAAATGCATGGAGTTATTCGTCAATCTTTCCTTCCCATCCTTCCAAAAGAACAACCCTCCACATGGCTAGAACTTCTGAAGTTGACTATGCGTCATCCAATACATTCCAAAGGATTCATCGTACTACCCTAGTAACTAGACAAGGAACGAGGAGTTGGTTCACATCCTCTTCATAAGTTATCAAACAAGAAAAAAGGAGAAAAAAAAAAGGGAAGAGAAAATGAAACTATGAACTATGTTCATTGGTACCCCCAAAAAAAGTCAATTTTGCCCTTCGTTAAAAGGGACAATGAAAAAACTATTATTCAGGCAAGACAAGGGAGTAGCATGATGATTTACCTAATTTGAGATGAGGATCAAATTTGGAGATTTTCCAAAATTGAGATAGCAAATGGGACAATCAATACTAAAAAAAATTAGGGTGCTACCATGTACACATGGCGTATACAAAAGGAAACTAGATACACCGGAATGCCACCTAACAGTCTGCAAAAGAATCTATGGATAAAAGAATGCTCCCTTAAATCCCACCACCCAAAAAAAAAAACAGAGAGCTAAGCAAATTGAGCTTCAATATCCGCAGAGGAGATTCTACTGCTTCAAAAATCTTTTCTTCCCACCAAAAGAGGGAGGGAGAAAGAAGAGAGAGGGGGGGGGGGGGGGCAACATTCCAAAGCTCAAAGGGAAGATAGGGAGAAAATAAACTGAGGACTCAAGTTTCGAGAAAGAAATAGAGAATTGAGCTTCAATATCCACGGAAGAGATTCTACTTCTTCAAAAATATTGTATTCCTTTAGATTTATATACACCACCAAAAAAAAAGGGAGGGGGGGAGGGCACATTCCAAAGCTCAAAGGGAAGATATGGAGAAAATAAACAGAGGCATCTACTCAAGGTTGGAGAAAAAATAGAGAATCGCGAGGAATAAAGATGGGGAAAAAAATAGGGTGGTCAATGACGAAAGGATCATAAAACATAGGCCTAGGGCTTTTGCATGGTAATGAGACAGCTAAAACAATTTTTGAAATTTTTCTAAACAATTTCAGAATGGGGAATCACGATTAGCAGCTAGGTCATCATGTATTAGGATCAGTTGTTAATTAAAAATGCTAACCTCTTATATACAGTGAAATGCTCCCATTGTTCTTTCAGAGGAAAGAAGAAAGAAATGAAGCAAAATAATTATGGCAATAAGAAAGCAAAACAATAACTATAAGCAAGTAATAATACCTTAGTTTCAGCAATGACAGAAAGTAAAGCAGAAGAAAATACGTCAGTGGCAAAGTAGCGAAACTTTGCAAAATCGTCCATACTCTCTTTAGTTTTGAGGAACTTGTCCAATTTATGCCATTGAGTCCTGTTGAAACTTTCAGACAATAACACTGCTCCTGTGGCAAGCACTGGAGCAAATTCACCTACCCCTCCCAAGTTCATTTCTGAAACAGAAAACAAATTCTCAGTGACAACTTCTTTAAGAGAACCAATATTAACACACAAAAAAAAAAACTAGCAAGGCACTGCCAATGAATCCATACCAGCACAAGTAGCCAAGAAAATAGAACAGCCTCATTAAAATAAAAACATATAATTCATAAGAAAAACTCAAGCATTAACAGAATTGAAGCCCCAGAGAATAAAAAATTCATTATCAGCAACAATAAAATAATTAAAAGTAGTGCAATTTTTTCTGATAAGTAATTAGAAGTAGTGCATCTTAGAAATAAATATGAAGAGAATTAAAGAAGGGAAATGAAGATCAGCCAAGATAAGGAAAATGATTTCAGCAAGTCTTCCAATAAAATTAATACTCATACATACTACATAGTTTCTGCACCAATGGCTTTGCTAATCAGTCCAAAAACCTGAAATTTAATAAAACTGATGGAGAGCGTGGGTTTTGAATTAATCTGAATTTCGCATGTGACAATTTCAGCATACACTTTTTTTTTATAGGTAAATCACACACACACTTTGCAGCTAAGGGGACTTGAACCCTCAACCTCCCATGTGGGGAAGTGGAGGAGGTACCGGCAAAGCTAGAGCTTGTTGGTACAATATCAGCATACAAATACAAAGATATACATCAAGTTATATACAAACACACAGATATACATGCAGTAAACATATATATACACACAGAGAGAAACTCACAAACAGATTACATGGCACAGCTATTGATTCACACAAATTTATATACACACAATATCGCAAATATATTGAAGATTACAGAGTATATAGTAAAGATACATGTATATACAGTTTACGGACTATATATGTATATATTTAGTGTATATACACAGTTACATAGGTAGGGAGAGTGAAACAAAGAATTGAACTTGAGAATAACCTTAGCGAGGGGCCTATGCATATGTATGTGTGAAAGTGCATGCGAGATACGGAGAGCTGTGAGAGAGTTCAGAGACGGGGTTATGCCAGATGCCGAGGGTTCGTTCTAGGGCAAAATTTTGAGGTAAATTTGAGGCGGGGAAAACACGAACGGCGCCGTTTTTAAAAATGATTTGCGACGCCAAACAAAGCAATCTTTGCGACATCACACCATCACCAAAGCCCGATAAGTGAAGGGCAACTAAAGTTTCAGTCTCCCTGTTCTTCTTCTTCTTCTACTTTTTTTTTTTTTTTAAGAGATATTTAGGAATAAGTCAAAAGGCAAAGTTGAAATAAGCCAAATGTTATCTCTTATGCATAAAATTATAAAGGGATCAATTTTTATTATTTATAAATTATGGGGCAAAAAATATGCTTTAACGGATTTAAAAATTAGCAATTAAGAGTCAATCACTTTTTTGTGATCTAATTAAGAGTCAGTTATGTGCAATCTAAGAATTAACCAAATGTCATCTTTATAATCAAAATTAAAAAAACATCAGCAAAAAAGAATAAAAAAATATCAACTTTATCTCTCTAATTATTCCTATGACAAAACTACCCTTTCAAATATGAAAGAATATAACAAAAATATTTCACGTCTAAAGTTATTTGAAAATTCAATCGCACAAATGTACACCAAATTTCCTTTTTTTTATGACCCTGAATTTAAATTTTTATTGAGTCATTATGATACTTTTTCCTTTAATAAAAAATTAAGGTCACAAATTTTGTCTCCAAAACCAATGTCAAATAAAAGTACTCTTCAAGAGGATTTCATCGATTTTTGAATCACTCTGATGGGATATTAAATGGAAAAGATATCGCAAGTCAAGTTTTGTTCATAAAAGTCAATAATTTAAAATATATTGCATTACACTAGATCATAACCCAATTCCCATATCTCTTTGTAGGCCATGACAATGCAACATTCATATATATATATATATATATATATATATATATTGTTAATTTAAGGGTGTACATGGGTCGAGTTGCAGTAGATTCAGAACCAACCCGACTTTAGGCGGTTCTAAAAAAATAGAACTGGAATCGAAACTGTGAACTATTAGACCTGACCCAACCCGACCTGAACATTTTTGGGTTGAGTCGGGTTGGTTCATTTTTTTTTACAGAAACCAAAACTAAAAAAAAAAAAAAAAAATTAACTCTTGATATATATATATATATATATATATGTTGATGTTGCTCTTTTGTGATTAGAAGGGCCTCTCGTCCTTCGTTACCTGTCAATAATTTAGGATCAGAGGATCACCGTGAAGGCTCCGGTGGTAGCTGTTTTAATGATAAAATTAGTAAAGAAAATAAAATGTAATTGAAAGAAAGAATTGAACATAAATTGAAAGTGTATCTTACGGTCTTATTTATAGGTTGTAGATCTCCTAAATTAAGTAGGATTAGGAGCCATGAAAGTAAGGATTTAAAGATATCCGAAGATAGTAGTTGCCATATTGAACTTTGTTTCTTTATTCTGAGGTCGGTAGATATGGAAGGCGGTGTTATGTTCTGAACCATATACCTTTGAACCCCCCATACCTGTTTGATCTAGATAATACAATCCTTCTTGATCTGTACCCTGAAAAGCTCTGTACATACATGTGTCATGCTTCGAATATATTTGTCACTTTATGGTATATCAGTTACTCCCCCCCCTCCGAGCCTCAGTTCTGTGATACCCGTGCAGAGCTGAGGTCTAGGTTTTCTAAGGCGTTACACGCGTAATAGGTATAAATGCGTTGTCGCATATTTTGAAGAGACAGTCATTGATGTGACATTCATTGCATCAGCCACCAGTTGGAATTACGAGGCCATTATTGTTCTAACCACTGTGACGGTTCGGAATCGAGGGCCTTCCACGTGACATCTATCATATCTGTATAAAAAGGGTAAAGGGAGCACACTAATGCCCCTTTTTTCATCATTTTCTGCCTCTTCTCCAGAGAGAACTTTGAGTAAGACGAACTCCGGCGTCTAAGAAGATTGATTTCGATTAACTCTACGGTCAGGTTTAATTTCAAATCTCTCTTCAATTCTTCGTATCTTCTTCTGTTCCTCCCCATTTTCTTATCTCAACCATGTCGCCTCCAATACTCAGTCAAGCACCAGTTATGAAACAGAAGAATCCTTTGAGATATACGACCAAACAGAGACTAACCTCGTAGCTAGTAGCCCATCGGAGAATGTAGAAAATAGGATTGTTGTCACGTCCTGAATTCCGGCGAACCTGAGGCATGAATAACGAAACTAAAAGAAAATAAAATAAATGATAATCTAACAGATTCAACCCAAACTTACATTCGTTTCCTTCAATGTACATCCATGTAAAACACAGTCAATAAAAACATTCAACGGGCTTAAGCCCTACATCACAAAATATGCCCCAATGGGCCAAATATCCTCCTAAGCTCATATCTCCTCTACTCTGCAAGACTTCCTCAAGTCTCAAGTGCCGGGAGATTCATCTGTAATGTGTTATCCCACGAATGGGTCAGCTCAACTACTGGTATAATATAATGCTAATGCAAGGAACAAAATTAAGGGCGTGGCATGTGCAAGTGTACATTTATATCTACATGTCATTCAATATCATCATACAATGCACTAGCAATAATTTATATGCCATCCAACTCATGAACATAATATAAGACGTGTCATGTACAAGTGTACATTTATATCTACATGCCTTTCTAATCATCATGTAATGTACTGATTATATCCATAAAGCATCCATGCAAATTTTACACCACATCCATGAATTCATTAATACGATGTAATGAAAATGTGCGTAACACATCCACACAACTCTACACCACACCCATGTTAACTCTAAGCCGTGTCAACTCTATGCCACGTCCATGTCTCATTTTCGGAACACATTCGATGGAACCTGAGTACCAATGCAATGTCTCATTTTCGGAACACATCTGATGGAAGCTGAGTACCATGTCTCGTTTTCGGAACACATCCGATGGAAGCTGAGTACCATGTATGCACAGCACCAAGTGCTCAACCCACACTATGCTTTCAATGAATCACACCATGCCAATATGCTTTGATCCCACCATGCAATAATACAATCTCAGATAAGCAATTTACCAACACATGGAGTATGATTTTAAACAATGTATTCCACTTAAAGCAATCACAGCATCTGAATAATAAAACCTCTTCCACATGGATGTATGCGATACATGATCAACAAAAATACATGCTCAAGTCATGTGTTCACAATCTTAACAACTCCCCAAAAATATAAATCATGTACAACCCAACGCATAGAATAAATCATATCTCCATGGAGCAGCAAGAAGCACATAAGTAACGTAAACAATCAACTCAAGGTTTCTTTTTAAAGCAACATTCCTTATGTGATTTTCTGACATTAAACAAATAAATATATGATCCATTCAATTAACATGCAAATCATTCCCAAACTTAATCCTATTCCTCACTTAGCACAATATATCATATTTGATGGGTTGGTCTCAACCTTATGAAATCATGCTCGATGTGTAGCTGAACTAAATGATGATGATGTCGGTGGTCAGACTGCTCTCTCCTGTGCAGTCAGGGTCCCTAAAATCATAAAATACAACTCAATCTACCGCTATTTAAATTATGCTATTCATCAAAGTTTATGTCTTTATTTCATGAGTTTCTATTTTGCTAAAATAAACTCTACCATTGGGTTCGGTATGCCGAACAAAGTCGGTATAAATTTTCGCGGAATTCAATTTGGACATTTGTACTTAAAAGGGCAAAACGGTCATTTTACACTTCATGGGTTTCTAATTCTCGGGGCATCTCTTCATAATTCGGACTCTACCGTTGAGTTCAGAATATTTGAAATAATAAGAATCCACTATTCTTTTATTTTAATCAAGGTTCGTTTGACTAGTCTTTGAATCAGGGGCATTTTGGTAAATTTTTAAGGTTTCTACAGGTCTTCTAATTTTTGGGACCTCATTTCATGAAGTAGGTCCAAGATATTCGAAACACACCTATGACTTGTCCCATTTGGACTTCGGGTTAATTTCTCCTTATTAAATTAATTAATTTCATTTAATTAACTTAATATTGTAATTATGTAATATATATATATATATATGTATTTTACACTGGGAAACAGGTGGCACGTTGGCAGCGTGCCACCTCCCCAACCCACGCGTCCTGTGTTCAATTCCTACCAGCCGTGCATTCCATTTTTTTTTTCCTTTTCATTTCTGTTGCAATTCTTTTTCTTTTACTCCTTTTAAGTGGCCCAATCATGCGAAGCCCAACTCACCCATTAATCCCAAATTAAATCAGCCCACTAAGAGCCCAAGGATTTTAATTAAGACCGGCCCAACTGTTTAAACTCAAACCAACCCAAACGGTTTTTAAAATTAAAACAAGCCCAAAGTCTAAAATCCAAAACAGTCCCAAACCTTTTAAGTTAAAACAGGCCCAACACCTCCATCGTTGCCCCAATCTCCCGGTCATCTTCTCCGGTGACCTGGCCAGTGCCTGTCACTGGAAAGCCATGGCCCCTCGCTGTTTTCTCAAGTTTTTGACGTCGGTTGTTAGCTATTTTGATCCCAAACTGTTCTAAAATGCTTTTAAAGTTTTTCAATATGGTTTTGAGGCTCTCCATTACAATGAAACAGCCCCCAAATTTCCTTCCTCTCAGTTTTCCGACCAAGAATCCTAGATTTTGGCAGCCCTCATTTCTTCACTTTTTAAGCCTATCTCTTCACTGTCTTGTATCTTCACTTTCTCTAAAAATTTTCCTACGCTCATGGGGGTCAATCCTAGGTCATTTAGTTAAAGCTTCTTGCATAAAATGTAAAAAAAAAAATCGAAATGGCATAGACCTGTAACTCCATCTTTTTCACTCATTTCCTAACCATTTTAGTTCATTCTTTTTGCATTAATCTTTCTTTTAACCTCAATCATATGACCCCATACTATGAAGTAATAGATGTGAAAGAAAAAAAAAAAACTTCAAGAAAAGAAAAAAAAGAACTTCATAAACTCACAAATTTTCTGGTGCAGGTCTCCCCTTGTCCCCCTCTTAGCTTACGTCTGAACTTCTCCAACCTTCAATGCTTCTTCTAACTCAGCCTCTCCCTCTTTCTGGTTTCCTTTCTCTTTCCAGCCCAACGTATGCATTCCCAATACACACACATGGATATACACAAACATCACCTCATGCAGGCCAACTGTAGCCCATCACTGCCCCTCTTTCCTGACTCTCCTACTGTCCAAATTACCCCTTCCTTTTCAGAGTGCATTAAATGCTGCTTGTTGGCCTAGTTTATCATGTATAGATATATTATATTATACATTACACACACAGTACACCTTGTGTACACCCATACATAACACTACATATTTTTATATATATACATGCATTATATTTATACACACATACATATACGCATGCCATGACTAACACATACATCACACACTTTTAATATACTAAATAATTAAATAAATGAATAAATAAATGCACACACCACTATTTAAATAATAATAATAATACTAAATAATTAAGCAAATGAATAAATAAATAAATAAAAAATTTCTTCCCAAAATTTCAAATCTTTACAATTGTTAGTAACCCAAACCCTGGTTCTGAAGTTAGGATAGTAGAGGCCTTCATAGAGCCTAGAAATACTGTAGGGGAAACCTTGTAATGACCTGATTTTTTTTTTTGGAATGGAAAATTTATTTATTTATTTATTTTTAATAAAAATTATTATTATTATTATTATTATTATTATTATTATTATTATTATTATTGTTATGTAAGTGATGTGTGTATATGTGTATGTCTATGGATGTATGTATATTTAAAAGAAATATTTAAATATGTGTGTGTATTATATATATATATGTATATATATATATATCTATATATCAGGTTTGTGCCAACCGTGTGTGTGTGTACTGTGTACAGTGTATGTGTGTGTGTGTGTGTGTGATTGAGTGTAAACCACTCAAGGTGGTATGGTGTGGAGTGGTGTGTGTAAGTGAGTAGGTAGGTTTGGTGGAGTGTGTAAGGGTGGTTTGTGTGTGTATAGGTTAAATAGGTGAGGGGGTGTGCAGGCAGAACGTGGAGTAGAGAGAGAGAATAATAGAGAGAGAGAGAGAGAGAGAATGTGTGATATGTATGTATGTGTTGGGTTCTGATTTCTGAAAGAAAACCAGAAGAGGAGAATTCAAAGTGAGGGGCTGCGAGGTTGAGAAATCAGAAGCTAAAATAGGAAGTGAGGACAGAAGAGAGACGGAGGTTGGCTTCAAGTAGGTTGGTCTTATTGCCTTCTGTTTTAATTTTTTTTTTTAGCATTATATTTAGATATGATCCTAGGGCCATGTAGCTCATTCAAAAAGAAAATGAATGAAAGAAAAATCAGGTAAAATGGTTGAGGGATGGCCGAAATATCTAGGGTTACAGGTCACGGGTATAGGGTGGAGTTATGATATTTTATGTGTCAAACTCGATTTAAAAGATGGGAAATTCATGGGGTGAGGTGCATAAATGTTTAGGAAAAATAATTACAACAAAACAGTCACAAAAAATGGGGTTTTGGACTTGGCCAGAGATTCGGCCATGGCTCTTTGACCTCCTATTCATGACGATTGAGTGAACCAAAATGAAAATGGAGGTTGAAAATGGAATCTAGGGAAAAAATGGAAGAAAACAACATTTTTAAAACTTGGAAAACCCACCAAAAAATTATCGTCGGCGCCGGAGAAGGCGCCGAAAATCTACCAGAAAAACGGGGAAGAAGGCACTATGCAGTCGGGTCTGGTTCGGGTCTCGGGTCGGGTCAAGACCAACCCACCCCTACCACGTGTCAGTCGCTTGTTTTAAATTAAAAGTGAATAAAAGGGTGTTTGGCTACGGGTTTACAAAATTGAAATTGGAATTAAATTAGGGATAGGGATATCCTATCCCTGTTTTGGGGCATAAGCCACTGTTTGGCTATCTAGGATTGGAATAGGAAATTTAAAAATTACAATTTGGCTCCTGTACTCTTTGAAATTCAATTTGGGCCCCAGGACTTTTGAAAATTGAACTTTGACCCTAGAACTTTTAGATAATTGCAGTTTGACCCCCTTAAATAAAATATTAATATAATTAAATTAATTAATTTAATTTAATTATTTAAATATCACAAAATAGTCCGGAGCCCAAATGGGACAAGCCATTAGTGTATTTTGACTATATCGACCATTCTGAGACCAATGGTGAGGTCCGTTTTGCGAGACGGGGTCCCAAAAAATAAAAGACCCGTAATTAACATTAAAAATTATCAAAATGCCCCTGAGTTGAAACGTAGTCAAACGAACTCCGAATTAAGTAAAAAAATAGTGAAATTTTATTATTTCGAACATTCCGGACTCAACCGCAAAGACCAATTTGTGAAAAGAGGCATCAGGATGTAAGGACCTGTAAAAAGTGCAAAATGACCGTTTTGCTCTTTTTAGCTAAGATGTCCGAATTAAATTCCGCGAAAACCCAAACCAACTTTCTTCGACGTTCTGGACTCAATAGCAGAGTTTAATTTGACAAAATAGAAACTCATAAAATAAAGACATAAAATTTGATGAATAGCATAATTCAAGTAGCAAACGAACTGAATTCTATTTTTATGATTTTAGGAACACCGACAGGTAAGGAGAAGGTGGTCTAACCTTCTGTATTCTACTACTAGTTCCGCTACGTAACAAGTACGCTTTCTTGAGTTGAGACCGACCATCAGGTACGATATATTGTGCTAAGTAAGAAATAGAATTAAGCTTAGGAGTAATTGCTATGTTGACCTGTTGATTCACATATTTGTTTGATTGCCTATGTGCTTATGTGTTTCTTGTTATCTTTTTGAAAGTTGGTGAATGAATATGGATCATGATTATATGTATATCGCATGCGCTGGTATAACGTGTGAATTATATTCCTTGAGAATTATTGAGATTATGAATTATGTGATTTAAAGCATGTTTCATGTATGGATGTAATGCCTTATTGAGACTGCATCATGGCATGATAAAATCAGAGCATATTGGCATAGTGTGATTCCTTGGACATGGTGTGAGTTGAGCACGTGGTGCTGTGCATTATGAGGGTGCAGATCCTGTGGTAAAAAACCCAAAATCAGCCATTAAGTACTCGCATGCCTGACGGGTTTCGGACCGTGAAGCGAGACATATCATGGTACTCGCAGGCCATCGAGGAAGGTTCGTAAAGTGAGACATGGGTGGGCATAGAGTTGTATGGGTGCGTCATGCATACTGTTCATATGCTTCATTGATGATGTTAAATGCCATATAGATATAATTGTACACTTGCACATGCCACGTCCTTAATTTTGTTTCTTGCATTAACATTATATTGTACTAGTAGTTGAGCTGACCTATTCATGGGATACCATTTCAGATGACACTCCGGCTACGTGATATTTAGTGATGCCTTTATGAAGGAAAGTACTGGGAGTTACATTTGGCCCGTGGGGCGTGTTTTGATATTGTACAAGGGCATAAGCCCTAGACCATTTCATGTCTAATTGTATGTTGTGAGTTGACAGACAAAACCTTATGAATTGTATCAGAATAGGGACTAGGTTAGTGTGTGGAATGTATGTGATTGTTATTGACTGTCCTTTATTTCTTTATTATTTTATTTCTTTTTGTCTCGTTACTCGCGCCTCGGGTTCGCGGGAATTCGGGGCGTGACAAACATCGGGTAGACCCCACAAAGGGAGGAGAGAGAAAGCTCCACGACTCAAAACATGATAGATCCTCTCAGCCATTTCCAAGTTAACATTACGGTCGACTGTATTGTGTATACACACACACTGGCGTGCATTTTGACGTCGATGGCCTGTGATATGACCCAATCAAAATGCAATATTAACCTGAAGTGTTATGAAAGAAACCTTTGAGATCCATTTGCACCTATTTAGGTTATAATTTAGAAAATTTCGGTGGAGGGCTTTTGTTTTCTCTCTAGGTATGGCCAGCTACATTTGTTTATTATAAATTCCATTGATATTGATTTGATTTTGTATTGTTTCGGCCTAACATTTGAAAAATTGGGAGTTTTTTTGCAACTGGGTTTTGCGAGCTAGGTTTTATGTTTGATACGTAAGATCTCCGTAGACTCCATGATCAGGGCTATGAAGCCAACAAAGCAATTTTTTTAGGCCCCACTCAAGTAGAGGCCCCAAATTTTATATATCTATAGTATAATTAAATTAGAAGTGTAAGATTAATAAAATTATAACTATATAAAAAAGTCTCAAATTTTGTGTATTTGTTGTATAATCAAATTAGAAGTTTCAGCACAATAAAAATCTAGTTCTATAAAAAAAAAAAAAAGATTCCATAAAGATTTCATGAAAAAGAACTTATTCTATTAATAGAATTTTATACGTATTGTACTCTAATATTTTATTTCTATCTATTTAGATAATAAAAAAATTATGTAAAAACTCTATTGTTAGAGTTTTATTCAATATATAACCATTCTTTGTTGACAAATAATTACATTTTATATTATAAAATTAATATAATATATATACAAGCTAAACAATTACATTAATATTAAAAAAGGCCTCATTTGGAACTATCGCTTTATCATTTTAGGCCTCCAATTGTATAGAGCCGGCCCTATTAACGACATTGGTCCGAGCCCCATGGTGGTTGTGAGTGGAATTGCCTCGTCAACGAAACCATGTTAGAGAGAATATTATTGAGAATAGTGAATGTGAGTCTACTCTAAATCAAAAGTGTTGGTTAGTTACGGTTGAGAATTGTAACTACAATGATAATAGGTTGTTCGTTGTGGCAAATTTATATGTGAGTTGTAATTGTAGTGACAATTTTTTGCAGTGGCAAAATGGAAGATGTTACAATTTGTTGAAATGAAAGAATTCGAGTTTTTTGGTACTCAGCAATAACTGAACTAATGTTGATCTTTTTTGGTCTGAAAGCTTCCTCTCCCAAATTTCCTGTCAAGAACTTGAGATCAGAAGGTCACTAAAAAGGCTACAGTGATAGCCGCTTCGATGATAAAGTTAGTAAGGAAATAAAGACAGTAATTCAAGAGAATAATTGAACATAAATTGAAAGCGTATCTTATGACCTTATTTATAGGTTATAGATATCCTAAGTTGAGTTGGATTAGAAGTTGTAAAAGTAGGGATTTGAGGATATCCAAAGATAGTAGTTTCCATATTGAACTCTGTTTCCTTATTCTGAGGTTGGTAGCCTATGAAAGGCAGTGGAAAGTTCGAAACCCCTCACCTTTAAACCCTTCGTGCCTAGTTGATTTTGGAAACAATAATCCTTTCATGATCTGTACCTTGAAGAGCTCACTATAGGATACCCGAGCCTATAGATCGCCCTTCCGATGTTCAGCATGGCGAGATTTGTGCTTACCTTGAATGGTTCGAGATAGGAGTTTGATTTCCCTTTCATCGTATCATTAAGGAATTCTTTAGGTGGTTTAACATGCACCCAGCTGATCTGAACATAAACAGCTGGAGGCAATTGCTAAGTTTTATATTTTTCGGCCACTTGAATGGCTTAGAAGTGGACATTCCACTAATCAGAAGTAACATGAACATGAAATACCTAAAGTCGGAAGACATGTTCTATATGTCTTTCGATAAAAGGTTCAGACCTCTCTCTTTTGTACCCATTTTAAATAAGACTTGAAAGAAGTGGTACTTCCATGTAAAGGGAGGCTGGGAGTTCGAGGATTTCGAGAATCAGGCTTTAACCTTCCTTCGCAGAATTGGCATAAGGGTGAGCCCTCTTTCTTTTTTACAACTTGCCTCACTGTCTTTATTTTTTTGTGTTTTGGGCCTAATTTATTTTTGTTCTATATTTCTATTTAGATAAAAAAACTTGGAAGAAATCGATTGTAAAGATCTGAAAAATCAGGGTAAATTTTTCGTTTTGCCGGTAAGACATTATTCATGCACTATTTGTTGGTAGGGCGCCACATATGCATCATTTAGATATAAATCATGTTTAGAATCAAATTTTGAGTATGTCATAGAAGATAAATATGCTTATAATGTTAAAATACACCTCCTATGAGAATTTGAGCCTAATCAGACATAATTTAAAAAATGGACCCGAAAAGGGCATCCCAGGTGACCCGGGTGGGCTTGGCCGAAACCGCCAACAGGCGAAAATAAATTTTTTTATAAAAATATCATTTAAAGTAATTTTAAGAACTTTGGCTAAAGCAAAATGTCAAATTGAGGCGTTTCGGGATGGGTTGTAGTGTAACGGGGTCCTGAACTCATTAAGGGCAAAATGGTCTTTTTCCCTCTTAGCCCTTGAGTAAAAATAAAACACTTGGGACATAAATTTCTTAGAATTGGTCTGAGAATATAGCAGCAGGTCGTGCATGGAGAAAAAGGTGAAGAAAACCTAAGGTTTTCCAACTTTTAACCCTCCAAAACTCATCTCTAGGCTTGGATTTTCATAAGACTTCCTTCTAGGAAGTTGTTCCCCACATCAAGGGTTACGTTCTTACTGATTGATTTGGCTGCACAATGATCACAACTCCCTAGGGTTGAGAAAAACCCTTTTAGGTATGATATCTTGTTAAGTAAAGAATATGGTTAAGTTTAAGAGTGTTTTATATGTTGATTGAATGATTTATATGTTTTCTTGTTGTTAGAAAGTCACTTAGTATGTAGTTGCTTTGAAAACTTAGAGTTGGTAGTTTGTGTACTTGTGTGTTCTTTGAGAATTTGTGAAAGTAATGAATATGTAACTTGAATATATGTTTAATTCATTGTATTATGGCTTATGTTTATGTGGATGAAGTCTTGTGTTTTGAAAGATATGATTGTTTAATGCATTGATGCTTTGTGTAATTATGTATTCGTTGAGAATTGGTAAGGTAGTGAACATGTGACATGAGTGTATGTTTAATTGATTTTATTATAGCATATGTTCACGTGGAAGAAGTTTTATGGTTTGAAAGTTATAGTTTACTTTATGTATGAGGCATGATTTAAGGTGTATCTCATGTAATTGAAAAAGTGCCGCATTGAGATTGCATAGAAAAATCAAGGCATCTTGGCATACGTGAATCTTTGAAAACGTAGTGTGGGTTGAACACAATGGTGCTATGCATTATAAAGGTGTAGATCTTGTGGTAGAAAACTCAAAATTGGCCATTGTACTCGCGATCCAATGGGGACGGACCGTGAAGCGAGACATGGGTGTGGCATAGAGTTGAATGTGTGTGTCATGCATATTGCCATTGCATTACATTAATGAATTGAAAGACATATAACTTATAAATGTACATTTGCACATGCCACTCCTTAACTCTGTTCTTTATATTAGCATTATGTTATACCAGCAGTCATGCTGACCTTTTATGGGAACTATATATTACAGATGAGCCTCTCGGTACTTGAGACTTGATGAAGTCTTAAAGAATGGAGGAGAAATGGACCATGAAGAACATTTGGCCCTTGGGGCATATTTTTGAGTTGTATGAGGGCATAAGCCCTGAGACATATGTAATTAACTTGTAAAACCTTGTGCAGTAAGGAAACTATGGGCAAGGCCCTACATTTGTAATGAGCATGAGGTTGTGACATTTTCAATTTTAAGTATATGTGTATGTATGAAGGATTGTATGTTTTAAATGAGGTATAAATGTTTAGTTGAATTAAAGGATGTATTTTGGTTACTAGCTTGAGAAATGGTGGATTGTATTGTAGGATATTAGGTGAAAAAAAACTTAGAAAACAAATGAGACTATGGTGAAAGTTTTCAAAATATAGCAACTAGATTGAGTGGAGTGGAAGAGCATGCCTAGATTTTCTAAGTAGGGAAATAAATGACTTAAGAAGAAAAAGAAAGGTAAGAAAATGAAAATAGGGGCCAATTAGTCCAAAAATTACTTAAGGTTAAAAAATAAGGGAAAAATGATAAAATAGTTATTTTACATATTGTAAGGCCCCACACTAAGTTTGGTGATGAAATAAATTGAAATGGGTGTAAAAAATGTCAAAATAAAGATTTTAGGCCAAAGTTAGAATTTTGGCACTTTAGCATTTTAGCTACTGGTTTACTGTAGCTATGAATAGTAAACCAGTAGCCCAGTAGTCCCCCCAGCCCATCGCCCAGCCAGCCGCATTCACCCCTGCCCCGCGCATGCCTCACGTGCCCATGCTATGCCCTGCACACCCAGCCTAGCCTAACACCTCTTGACACCAGCCCTTGGCCACCCTTTTGGGCCATGTTTGGCCACCCTATTGGGCCATGTTTGGCCACTTCCTTAGACTACCTTAGGGAGAATTTTTGGCCTATTCTTGGCCTATATCTTAGGGCATTTGGGACTCAATTTGGGCTATTATTCCAAGGCATATTTAGAGACATTTTAGGCATATCTTGGAGGCCATTCTTGAACACGACTTAGACTAATTTTGAATATTGGTTGGGAGAGATATTTGATTGGCATTAGAAAACCATTTTGGTAAGTCTAGTAGCAAGTTTTCATTTTTTTTTTATTTTGGAGAAACATGGGGAAATAAATGAATAATCAATTAAATCCATTTAATTGCCTATTATTTATTTTTCTTAATTCATTTCACTCACTCCCCGGGTTTATGAAAATTCGAGGCATAACATCGATCTTCACTGCCGATCTCCAAAATAAGTACAAGAAGCTCCTCCAAACCAACAACCGTTCTCACGAGGCCATCCTTATATCGAAGAACTTAATAGAGGCTGGGCTAGTGAAGGATCGTAACAAGAGTCTAAAGAAGTCCCTAGTCTCTAGATGGGTACCAGGGAAAAAGAAGAAGGTCGGGGAGACTTCATCCCCTATCGAGCCTCCTACTCAAGAGAAGAGGAAAAGATTGATTTCTGACTCCCTTGAGCAGACAGTCTCGAAGGAGTTGGATCACTCTCCAGCTCAGAGGGCCCTTCCGCCTCTGGTCTTTACTGTGCCGAAAAAGAAGAGGGGGAAGGGTAAGACGACTATTACCTCCACAGAGCCTGAGGACTTCAGTGCAAGTGCCATGAAGAAGGCTTACAAGGATTCTTGGGCAACAGGCCCGGGCAAATTTTCTGGGCTGAAGCCCTAGAAGATAGCCAAAGATTTAATGGGTATCCACATGAGGGTTAGTTTTATATTCTTTCTATTTTTTGTGTTATATTTTTATATTCTGCATACATTCACTTCTAACATGAGTGTTTTATTTTTTAGGCTATTCATGGTCTGGCAGGCATCATGGACTATCCAGAAGATACCGAGCAGATTGATACCCTTCAATTAGAGCTCGATAAAGCCAAGCTATAGCTGGGGACTGCTAAGTTGGCGGTGGCTATCGTTAAGGAGAAATTGAAGGAAGCCGCTAATTCATACTCTATTCTGGAGTCCAGAAAGGACACCTTGGCTGTCGAACTGGAAGGTCTTAAAAAGAGATTTGTAGACTTTGAGGTTGCTGTTTCCAAAAAACTTCAGGACAACATTAAAGCTATTAGAGCTCAAATTGAGATCGACTCGAAGGCTGAAGTCTAGGATCTAGGGGACGAACTCATCGAGTAGGGATATCGAACTTTTAGAAAGAAGTTCCAGAAAATGTATCCAGACCTGGACCTAACTGGGGCGAATGACATCCTAAGATGAGGTAGATACTCTAGATACTAATGATGAAGAAGAAGCGGCTCCAGAACCCCCTCAAATTGTTTCGCTAGAGATAGCTGAGCCAATAGTAGAGTAGATTTAGGATTTTTGTACTTTTTTCTTTTTTGCTTTTCTGACTTTGTAACTTTCCCATTTTTGGACTTTTAATATATGAATTTTTTGTTACTTCAGAAATTGTGTCCAGTTTGACATCTTCGTGTTATTTCTAACTTTGAGATAATTTCTCTAATATCCAGACCAACAAAAAAATATAAGTTCTTTTAAGGATTCCAAAGTACTTATAAGGTATTTCAGAGGCCTAAATAACTGGATATACAAACCTATAACACTTATAAATAAATTATGATCTTTTAGGCATTTGTGTATTGATAAAATAGAATATACAAACCTATAACACTTGTAAATAATACAAGGTTTTCTTGAGGTCTGTATAGTGAAAAAATAGTCCAGACCTGTAACACTTGTAATGAGTATAAGGTTCTTAAGAGTCTGTATATTGATAAAATGGACCAGACCTGTAACATTTGTAATGGATACAAGGTTTTAGGGGTCTGTACATTGATAAAATGGATCAGACCTATAACACTTGTAATAGATACAAGGTTTTTAGGGGTCTGTACATTGATAAAATGGACCAGACCTGTAGCACTTGTAATGGATACAAGGTTTTAGGGATCTGTTCATTGATAGCAAGCACTGAGGTGAATTGAAAATAAATTTGTTACTGATAATACTTGGATAAGTGTTCGATGTTCCAAGGCCTGAGTACAGACTTCCCAATTAAAATTTCCAACCAATAAGTTGTAGGTCTAACAATCTTGGTTACTTTATAAGGCCCTTCCCAGTTAGGAGAAAGTTTTCCCATGGTGAGATCTTTAGTGTTTGGGAACACTCTTCTCAGGACGAGGTCTCCGAGCTGGAAATTAATGGGTTTTAACCATTTGTTGAAATATTTGACCATTCTTTGTTGGTAAGCTTTGGTCTTGATCTAAGCTTACTCGCACATTTTCTCTAAAAGGTCTAGATTTTCTACGAGCTACTGCCATTGGTCTCTTGGTCAAAGAGTTCTGTTTTAAGGGTTGGCATACCAGTCTCAACAAGAATGATTGCCTTGGTGCCATAGGCAAGTGAGACTGGTGTTTCTATAGTCATAATTCTTTTAGTAGTTCGGTAGGCACAAAGCACCCCAGGGAGCTCTTCAACCTATTTTCCCTTGGCTTCTTCCAACTTTCTCTTTATGGCCTTGAGAATAGTACAGTTGGTGACCTCGGCTAGCCCATTAGCCTCAGGATGCCCTAGAGAGGAGAAATGGTGGCCAATATAGAGGTCTTCACAAAACTTTTTGAATATATTTCTTGTAAATTGTGTCCCATTGTCTGAAATGTTGGCTTTGGGTATGCCAAACTTGCATATAATGTTTTTCCAAGTGAAGTTCTTTACCTTTACCTCTGTGATGTGGGTCAGTGGTTCTTCTTCTGCCCATTTAGAGAAGTAGTCAATGACGACTAACATGAATCTTCTGTTCTGATAGGCCTTTGGCAAAGGCCCTACGATGTCCATTCCCCATCAGGAAAAAGGCCAAATACTTACAATAGGGATGAGTTTATGCTGAGGTTGATGTTGGTAAAAAGAAAAATGTTGACATTTGTCACACTTTCGAGCATATTCCTTAGCTTGCTTTAGCATACCTGGCCAGTAGTAGCCTTAAGTCAGTGTTCGGTAGGCTATGGTTCTTCCGCCGTTATGGTTGTCACATATCCCCTCGTGTATTTAGGCTAGAACATAGTAGGCCTCTTTTGGAGTTAAGCACCATCGGAGGGGTTGTGTGTAAGACCTTCGGTAAAGTTTTTCTTTAAGGATTAAATACCAAGCTACCCTGATTCAAATTCTTCTAGCATGATTTTTGTCTTCTAGAAGCAATCCTTCCATCAGGTGTTGAATAATGTGAGTCATCCAATTCAGAGATTACTAAAAAATCTGAACGGCTTGCAACACTTCAATGCTAGGCTTTACTTGATAGGAGATTTTTACCATAAAATCTCTTTTTGGCCTAAGATGGGAGGTCATATTTACTAAAGCGTCTGCACTGGAGTTTTGATTTCTTTCAATCTTTTGAATAGTGAATTTGTGAAAAGATTGCTTTAGTGATTCCACCAGTTCTGAATACGTGGTCATTCTGCTATCTTTGGTAGAATATTCTCCTAGAACTTGATTGACTACAAGCTGAGAGTCAGAAAATGGATCAAGGTCCAGAGCTTCGAATTCCAGAGCTAATTTTAATCCAAGGATAAGTGCTTCATATTCAGCTTCATTGTTAGAGGCTCTGAATCCCAAGCTGACGACTCTTTCGATTATGATCCCATCAGGAGACTAAAGTATTATACCTACTCCAGAGCCCTTATCTGTAGAAGAATCATCAATGTGAAGTAACCATGCCAAAGTGTTTGTAGAGGTTTGGGCTTTTGAATGTTGCGTTCCAGTGAATTCACCTATGAAATTGGCTAATGCCTAAGCTTTGATAGCAGTGTGTGCAATCTAAGATATGTCAAACTCTCATTTTTTCCACGGACCATTTAACCAGTTGTCCCAAAACTTCAGGTTTGTGAAGGACTGACTTTAGAGGATAGGATGTGGGGATTACGATAGAATGAGCTTGAAAGTATGGTCTGAGCTTCCGAGTAGATATTACCAAGGCTAGACCCAATTTTTCAATTTCAGAATACCTTATCTCGGTGTCCAGAAGTGTTTTATTGACATAGAAGACACACTTCTTAACTCATTTATCTTCCCTAATCAACGCAGAGCAAACCGCACTTTATAATACGGCTAAATACAAGAGTAGTTTTTCCCTTGGCATTGGTTTTGAAAGAAGGTCTGAGTAGGCCAAGTATTGCTTGAGTTGTTGGAAGACTTCTTCACATTCAGAGGTCCACTCTGGGGCCTTACTCCCCCTCAAGTCTTTAAAGAACGGAAGGCACCGATCCGTTGATTGAGAGACGAACCTCTTCAGTGCTGCTATCCTTCCATTTAGCCCCTAAATATCATTTTTAGTTCTGGGAGATTCTAGACCAATCAAAGCCTTAATTTGGGTAGGATCTGTTTCAATTCCTCTCTGAAAAACTAGGAAACCCAGGAATTTTCTCACCGTAATCCTGAAGGTACAATTTGATGGGTTAAGTTTCATTCTATACTTCCTTGGGATGTCGAATGTCTGGAATAAGTGGTGGATGTAGTTAGCCTTCCGAACACATTTGACGAGCATATCGTTAATGTAGACTTCCATTGTGTCTCCGATCTAAAGGCCGAACATTTTGTTCACAAGCCTCTGATATGTGGCTCTAGCATTCTTCAGATCGAATGACATCACTCTATAATAATAGAGACCTCGTTCCAATATGAAGGTTGTTTCCTCCTGGTCTGAAAGAATTATTTGGATTTGATTGTACCTAGAGTGGGCATCTATAAAGCTCATGCGTTCGTGACCTGCAATAGCATCAACGAGTTGATCAATTCTGGGAAGAGGAAAGCAGTCCTTAGGACAAGCTTTATTGAGGTTGGTATAGTCAATGTAGAGTCTCCATATGTCGTTCTTCTTTGCGAGAACTGTATTGGAGAGCCATTCAAGGTAGAACACATCCCATATCATTCCAACGTTAGGCAACCTCTGGACTTCTTCATTGATGATCATGTGATGTTCTGGGGAAAATGTCTTCATCTTCTGTCTTATTGGATGATGGTTTGGATTTGTCATTAGTTTGTGAGAAATGAAGTCGGGATCTATTCCTTCCATATCTTTGGATAATAAATATATATATATATACACACACACACAATTTGTTATATATATATATATATATTGTTAAGCCTGAATACTGTTATGCATAATAAATATATATATATATATGTAGATGTATACTGTTACAAATAAACAGAAAGTATAAACACTGTTTGAATAATTAAACCAAAATGAAAGACATTGTATTAAAATAAACTCACTATTATTGAAGTTTAAATAGAATTAAATTCGAGCCTTGTGAAATTCACAATTTCTTTAAGACGAATTTGCTTCCTCTCGGTGCTCAAAGTGATGAGCAATCGTCTCTCAAGATAGAACGAATTTTGGTTCTAAAGAAACAACACTTCAATCTTTAGAACCCTACGAATACAACTATATCAACATTCGAACTTGACTTATGCAGAGAGAGAAAGAGAATGCAATATTTTGGATGGGATGAAATGCAGTGAGGGTTTGGTATTTATAGGCTTCTTCATGACTGTTTGGTACAGTCATGAAGGTTCAGTTGTGTCTGTTCATGGCGAACAGACACAAGAAGACGACTGTTCAGTCAAACCAACGCCATCGCAAAACGACGGCGTTTAGGACTCCCAACGATAACCGTACACATGTCTCAAAACGACTGCGTTTTGGACTCCCAACGGTAACCATACACATGACGCAAAACGACAGCGTTTCGGAATCCGAATGGTAACTTAAACGCAAGTTTAAAACGACTGCGATTTCTGGTTGGAAAATTTTAAATAAATTTTCTTCAAAAAGATATATACACAGGAAGCCCAAGCCCAGGCCCAGGCCCAGAACCCAGAACCCGAGCCTGGCCCGGTTCGGTGCGGTGCGGGGCGGGGCGGCGCGCGCGCGCTCGTGTGTGATGAACCAAGCATGTGCTAAGTCCTCCCCCCTTCCACAAAACTGGGGTGCCCCTTGGGGCCTAAACCCCACTCCAAGGTAGGTGTATATATACTAATAAAAGGCCTTGTACCCATCCTATGTGGGACACAAGCTTTTTGCACAAGCTTCAAGCTTTTATTACCATTCCCAAGTGGTGATGTTTGGAGGCAATTTCTCATTCACTCCTTAATGGTTTTGAGTAACCCAATATTTAATCTTCATCTCCTTATGGAGGAGAACACATTCCTATATGGACCCACTAAAATTAATTTGTGGGACCCACTTTAATTTTAGCTCAAAGTTAGCTAATTATAATGTTCAAACCCATTATTTTAAATTTTGGCTCAAAGTTAGCTAATTATAATGCTCAAACCCATTATTTTCCAACATATATATATATATTAATAATTGGTGTCGTGTTCACTAGCTCTCACTACAGATTGGCTACAGCTCAGCATTTCTAACTGTTCTTAATATCACTTTTAACGAACTATAAATTCCATACTGTTGCTCAGATGGACAACATTGATCGTGTAATATCATTTGTTACCGTTATTACTGAAAGCGGACTTCCGATTACTTATGCTATGAAGATACTTAATATTGTTAATGCTAGACCTTGCAAAATAGAAAAGGAGCAAGTAGTTCCATGTGGCCCCACTTGCAGATTTAAGTAATGAATAGTGGAACACAATCGAGTTATTTTTTGGCCCATATGTGGTTAACAATGAGCTTTGACCTTCTGCGCGCTGCATGAATTGACAATGCATCTTGTTTTTAGGCACAATCCTTTATCCAATTATGTACCTATATTTAAGTTTGATTGATCTTGTAAAGACCTGAAAAATTAGAGTAAATTTTTTGTTTTGCCAGTAGGACACTATTCATACACTATTTGTTGGTAGGACACTATACATGCATCATTTAGATATAAGTTATGTTTATAAGAATATTTTGAGTATACCATAGAAGAGAAATATGCTTAGAATGTTAAAATACACCTCCTGTGAGAATTTGAGCCTAATTGAAGACAATTTAAAAAATAGACCATAAAGGGCATCCTGGGTGACCCGGGTGGACCCGGCTGCACCCGCCCACAGGCAAAAATAAATTTTTTAAAACAATATCATTTAAAATGATTTTAAGAACTTTGGTTAAAGCAGAATATCGAATTGAGGCGTTTCAGAATGGGTTGTAGTGTAACGGGGTCCCGAACTCATTAAGGGCAAAATGGTCTTTTCACCTCTTGGCCCCTTTATTATAAATAGGACCCCTTGGTGTTAAAAATACAAAAAATTGGTCTGAGAAGGAGTTGCAGGTCATGCATGGAGTGGAAGATGAAGAAAACCTAAGTTTTTCCAACTTTTAAGCTTCCAAAACACATCTCTAGCCTTAGAATCTCACAAAGCGTCCTTCTAGGAAGTTGTTTCCCATGTCAAGGGCTACGTTCTTACTGATTGGTTAGGCTGCACAGCGAGCACAACTCCCTAGGGTTGAGAAAAACCCTTTTAGGTATGATATTTTGCGAAGTAAATAATAGAGTTAAGTTTAAGAATGTTTTTATATGTTGATTGTATGACCTACATGCTTATTTGTTATTAAAAAACCACCTAGCTTATAGTTACTTTGAAAACCTAGGGTTGGTACCTTATGTACCTATGTATTCTTTGGGAATTTGTTGAAGTGATGAACATGTAATATGACTATATGTATAATTCATTACATTCTAACTTATGTTCATGTAGACAAAGTCTTGTAGTTGGAAAGTTGTGATTTATTCAATGTGTTGGTACTTTATGTGTTTTGTAATCTTTGAGAATTTGGTAAGGTTGTGAATATGTAGTATGTTTATATGTGTAATTGATTGGATTACGTGCTAGGTTCATATAGACAAAGTTTTGTGATTCAAAAGTTATAGTTGCTTTATGTGTAATGCATTATTTAAGGCATACTCCATGCGTTTGATGAAATGTTTCATTGAAATTGCATAGAAAAATTAAGGCATCTTGGCATTCGCGAATCTTTGGAACATAGCGTGTGTTGAGCACTTTGGTGTTATGTATTATGAGGGTGTAGATTCTGTGGTGAAAAACCCAAAATTGGCCATTTGGTACTCGCTAATCCAACGGGAGCGCGCCCGTGAAACGAGACATATAAGTGGTACTCGCGAATCCAACAGGGAAGGACCGTGAAACGAGACATGTGTTGGGCATAGAGTTGCATGTGTGAGTCATGCATATTGCCCTTACATTGTATTGATGAATTGGAAGGCATATAGATTATAAATGTACACCTTGCACATGCCACGCCTTAACTTTCTTCTTTATATTAGCATTATGTCATACCAACAGTTATGCTGACCCTTTATGGGAATCATATATTACAGATGAGACTCCCGGTACTTGAGACTTGATGAAGTCTTGAAGAATGGAGGTGAAATGGACCATGAAGAACATTTGGCCCTTGGGGCATATTTTTGAGTTGTATGAGGGCATAAGCCTTAAGACATATGTAATTAACTTGTACGACCTTGTGTAGTATGGGAACTATGGGCAACGCCCTACATTTGTAATGAGCATGAGGTTGTTACATTTCAAATTTTAAGTATATGTGCATGTATGGAGGATTGTATGTTTTAAATGATGTATAAATGTTTAGTTGAATTAAAGGATGTATTTTGGTTGCTAGTTTGAGAGTAGTGGATTGTGTTGATAAATATTAGGTGAAAAAAGCTTAGAAAATAAAGGAAACTATGGTGAAATTTTTTAAAATATAGCAACTAGATTGAGTGGAGCGGGAGAGTATGCTTATATTTTCTAAGTAGGGAAATAAATGACTTAAGAAGAAAAAGAAAGGTAAGGAAATGGAAATAGGGGCCAATTAGTCCAAAAATTACTTAAAGTCGAAAAATAAGGAAAAAATGGTAAAATGGTCATTTTACATGTTATAGGTTCCCACACCAAGTTTGGTGATGAAATAAATTGAAATGGGTATAAAAATATCAAAATCAAGATTTTTGGCCAAGGTTGAAAAATTTGGTACTGTAGCATTTTAGCTACTGGTTTACTGTAGCAATGAACAATAGCTATAGTGAACCAACAGCAGACCAGCCCAGGACAGCCCCAGCCCACGCCCAACCCAGCGTTGCCTGCCTACTGCCACCCCCTACGGGCGCACGCCTGCGCTTGCTGCGCCCTACGCCTTGCTGCCCTGCTGCTTGACAGCCTTGGGCCCCCAGCCCCCTTGCACCTTGACACCAGCCCTTGGCCACCCTTTTGGGCCATGTTTGGCCACCCTATTGAGCCATGTTTGGCCACTCTTATGGGCCATGCTTGGCCAATTCCTTAGACAACTTTTAGTAGACTTTTTGGACCTATTCTTAGCCTATGCCTTAGGGTATTTGGGATCCGTTTGGGCCATCGTTCCAAAGTATATTTAGAGACATTTTGAAGCTATTTTGGAGGCCGTTTTTGAACATGACTTGGACTAATCTTGAATATTGGTTGGGGGAGATATTTGATTGACATTAGAAAATCATTTTGGTTAAGTCTAGTAGTAAGTTTTCATTTTGAATTTTGCGAAAACATGGGTAAATAAATAAATAATCAACTAAATCTATTTAATTGCCTTTTATTTATTTTCCTTAATTCATTTCACTCACTCCCCGGGTTTACGAAAATTCGAGGCATGACACATCACGTCCTCAGCATCCGCGTAGGGTGGGGTGCCGGGTCGTGACATCAGGTATTGGTCTTATTCATAATTAGGTTATCCTTATTTCAGATTATTTAAATAGCCAAACAGCCCAATTTCTTCATACCTAAAACAACACCGTGTACTAACCCCATTCATATACGGTCGGGTTCCGACCCGACCCGGTCTAAGTCCAACCCAATAGTTTAACATTGACCCATTCTGCTTCACGATTTTTCGGCGACTGTTTTGGCGTCGTCTCTGATGCCGGTCGTTGGAACTCCACACTATTTTCCACTATTTATTCTTGTTTTAATGTCCATTTTTAATGGTTTTTATATCAAATTTCTTTTAGAGGCTTCAACAACTTATTTAGAACAGTTTTGGACCCTAAACACCTCAATTTTTGACACCTACATATTTTTGATACCCATGCACCGGTGTTGGTTTTTTGACCATATAAGGGTCATTTTTTGACCATTTTCCTTGATTTAGATTTGTTTTGGATTTCTGGAAAGATTTCCTACCCATTTCTATTTATAAAACCAAGTTTGGTTTCATTTATATGTTTACTGCTTTTGGTCGTACAATACAGAGAGCTGCTCTTAAATTTTCTTTCAGTTTTCCTACTGGTTTTGGTCCCTAGTAGTCTGAAAAACATACAGAAGAGAGAATTAAAGCAATAAAATGTAAATTGGTACCTGTTTTAGTTAGTTTCTCACTTCTCCCAAAATCTTAGAATTTCTTCTTTTTTGAAGTTCTCTTCTTCTTCCTTCTTTTCTTTCCTTCTGCTGCGCCTCAATTACTCTATTTGGTATAGCAGTTTCTCACACAGCCCTCTCTTTCTCTTGCTTTCTTATCTTCTTGTTGTTTTTATTTGTTGGAATTTTTGTTGTGGTAACACATTTTATATATATATATACTACTTTAGACCAGTCAAGAATGCCCTAGTAAGTGTCCCTATGTCGGTTGCCACCCTTTGTGCTAGAAGTTTCCTGAATTGTCTCTTGCTTTTTCTTATATATATAAGTTACCTGAAGTAAAACTTTCAAAACCTCTTTTTAAAAACATAGCAGCTCTAGGATAGGTTAATAAAATGCTTCAAGAATTAGTTATACCAATTAAAACTAAAAATCCTAGTTCGTCCAAAACCGTTGTAGCTCAAACCAAAGCTACAGACAGTTCCACATCCTCATCTGATGATGATAGTCCATTACAAACTCAGTATCAAGAATTAAACCAGTTACAAGATCAACTCCAAGGTCTTACAGTCAATAAATTCCATCGTCCCAAGTTCAATCCTACCAGTATAACAAACAATAGATATAGTCGTCCTATCCCCCTAGACCTCCAGTATGAGGAACGACTACTTCACAGTCAATTCTCAGTTGCTTCTGATCGCCTCTATGAGTGGAACATAGATGGTCATTCAGAACAAGAAATCTTGAATAAACTAAGTCACATGACAATGACAACCAATTTTTATATTGAGAAAAACAATAGTCCCCAAAGTGATGTAGTTAAATTATTAGTCCTAGGATTCACCGGAAAACTTCTCACTTGGTGGGAAAAACACCTCACCGAAGAAACCAGAGAATCCATAGTTCATGCAGTAAAACGAGACCCTGATGGCAATCTAGTATTTGACGAAACCATAGGTCGAGGACAACCTGATGGAGTTAATACCCTTATTTACACAATCACTAAACATTTCGTCGGAACTCCTAATCACGTAACAGCTAGGATTCACGACAAGTTAAGTAATCTCAGATGTCCCACTCTAAGGGACTTCGAATGGTATGCAGATGTCTTCTGCTCCAGAGTTATGCTTAGAGATGACATTAACTCTACTTTTTGGAAAAAAAGTTCATTAATGGCCTTCCTAATCTTTTTGCCCATAAGATTAGAGAACTCCTCAGTAGAGACACAGGTGTCATAGATTATCCCAGTCTCACTTACGGAGATATCATTTGCATAGTTCGCAAAGAAGGAATGCGGATGTGTGTAGACATGAAAGTCCGTAATGAAGCCTCTAGGAACAAGAAACGCGCCAAGTATGAACTTGGGAATTTCTGTCTTCAATATGGCTTACCCTCAGTTGCTCCATCTAAACGACGTTCACATAAGACTCATCAAGATAGTCACAGTCACCGCCAAAAACACTGGCCTAGTCATAAACACAAGAAAAGCCACCACCAAGGTGAGCATAGTAACAAACATACACGCAAGTATTACAAAACAAACCGTAGAAAGAAAAAATCTACTAGTAAACATACATCCCGCAAAGCTACATCTGCTGATGTTTGCTTTAAATGTGGTAAACCAGGTCATTTCCAGTCAGACTGTAAAATTAAACAGTTAATTAATACCTTCCAAATTAACCAGGATCAGAAACAAGAGTTATTTAGGATCCTAGAACTCAAAAACACAGATAGTGAAACCTCTAGTTCTTCATCTTATAGTTCAGATGATAGTGAGAATGAAATACACCAGTTAAATCACTCTTCTGATCACCAATCTTGCTTTTCTGATAGTCCCCTAGTTAAGATAGGATGCATTGATAGTTGCAATTGCAATTGTTGCAAAACAGTTAATGTGTTAAGTAAACAGGAAGAACTTCTACTTGAGTTAATTAACAACGTAGAAGATCCTATAGTTAAATCCCAATATTTGAACCAGTTCAAAAAACGTTAGTAATGGATACTAGTAAATCCTCTTTAACCATTCCTAATAGTCCTTCAGTTCAATTTAGTAAAATATTTGACCGATTTAGTCCACCCAAACCAGTCACTGTACAAGATTTACAATATGAAGTTAATCAAACCAAACAGGAAATTACAAAGCTGCATCTATTAGTTAATACCCTGAAAATTAAACATCAATCCTTAGAATATAAGGTTAATAGTCATCTACTTCCTCCTCCTCTTACTCCAGCTTACCAACCCACAAACGATGAAATTGGACCAACCAATAACATCACTGTTTCTCAATCAATACCCTCCACCAGTCAAGAGGACCAAGCAAGTTTTTTGAAAGCAATCACCAAGATTGATTTTAAAAAATGGCATTGTCTAGTTAAAATTATCATATGCGAAGAATTTGAGTTAGAAACAGTAGCTCTCATTGATTCTGGTGCAGATCTCAACTGCATCCAAGAAGGAATCATTACCACTAAGTATTTTGAGAAAACCCGTGAGCGTTTAAAATCCGCTAATGGCAGTTCAATGCAAATTCAGTACAAATTATCCAATGCACATGTGTGCCAGGATACTTTTTGCTTTAAAACCTTATTTGTCTTAGTTAAAAACATGTTTGATACGGTCATTTTAGGCAACCCATTTATGTGTTTGTTATATCCTTTCACCACCAACAGTGAAGGAATAACCACCAAACCTTTAGGACAACCAGTTACATTCAAATTTGTTCAAAATCCTCAGTCCAGAGAAATCAAATCTTTACAAGATCTCTCTATCCGAAGATCAGTTAATCTTCTTTCTAAGAAAAAATCCCATGTTGACTTCCTCTTAAAAGAAATGCAGTGTAAACGAGTTGAACAACAGTTCCAATTCTTCAACATTGTATTCACCAATTTGAGTCATTAATTAAACAACAAGTTTGTTCTGAGTTACCCATAGCATTTTGGCATAGGAAACAACACATTTTCCATCTTCCTTATGTCAAAGATTTTAGTGAACATAACATCCTAACTAGAGTCAGGCCAATCCAAATGAGTCAAGCTTTAATGGAATTATGTCAAAAAGAAATCAATGAGTTACTCAGCAAAAAGATAATTCGACCCTCTAAGTCACCATGGTCATGCTCTGCCTTTTATGTCAACAAAAATGCAGAAATAGAACGAGGTGTTCCCCATCTAGTTATCAATTACAAACCATTAAATAAAGTCTTAGAATGGATTAGATATCCTATTCCAAATAAAAGAGACTTAGTTAATCGATTACACAAAGCAGTCATCTTTAGTAAATTTGACATGAAAAGTGGATTTTGGCAAATCCAAATTCATGAGTCAAACAGATATAAAATTGCATTCACAACCCCTTTTGGTCATTACGAATGGAATGTAATGCCATTTGGATTAAAAAATGCTCCTCGTGAATTTCAGAATGTCATGAACGACATTTTCAATCCTTTCTCCAGTCATATTATAGTCTACATAGATGATGTTCTCATCTATTCTGAATCAATTGATCAACATTGGAAACATTTGTATTCTTTTCTTAATGTTATCAAAAGTAATGGTTTAGTTCTCTTTGCCAGTAAACTCAAGTTGTTTCAAACATCAGTTAGATTCTTAGGTTTTGATATTTCCTATGGACAAATCAAACCTATTCAACGGTCTATTCAGTTTGCAGAAAAGTTTCCTGATCAAATTCTTAATAAAACTCAGTTACAACGGTTTTTAGGCTCACTCAATTATATTTCTGATTTTTATCCTAATCTCTATTCTCAGTGTAAACTTTTATTTGATCGCTTTCGAAGTAATCCCCCTCCATGGACACCTGCTCATACAGCTATTGTCCAACAAGTTAGGCAATATGCCAAGACTCTTCCTTGCCTTGGTATTCCTTCCCCTTCAGCTTTCAAAATAGTTCAAACTGATGCCTCCGACATTGGTTATGGCAGCATTCTTAGTCAAAAATTAGATCCTAATTCCCTTGAATAGATAATCTGTTATCACTCTGGAATCTGGAACATCACTCAGTTAAATTATAGTACTATTAAAAAAGAAATTTTATCACTTGTTTTATGCATCAGTAAATTTCAAAGTGATTTATTAAATCAAAAGTTTTTAGTCAAAATTGATTGCAAAAGTGCTAAACATGTTTTAGAAAAAGATGTTAAGAACATTCCTTCTAAAGAAATTTTTGCACGCTGGCAAGCCACTCTTTTTGTTTTTGATTTTGATATCCAGCACATACTTGGTGAGGATAACAGTCTCTCTGACTTCTTTACTCGTGAATTTTTGCAACCCAAGAATGAGCGGGAAGAAAGACAAGCAGTCACAATAGTCAACTCCCTCTACAAGAAAAACCTCATCAGTCCCTCCTCGTGCCCCTGCACCCATAAAGTCATCTCCCTCATCTCAAGGCAACATATTCTCCATCCTCAGCAGCCCTTTCTGACCAAATTACAGCCTACCACAACCCAATTATTTACCACGACCCAGTTATGGCCTTCCAAGCCCAAGCCTTCCTAGCTACAGTTCGGCCCTAGTTATAGTCCCTCATAGTCCATATGAGATTACTGATCCCTTTGATCCTTCAAAAGAACAAAGGATTGTTCCAGCCAAATTCCCAGTTAAAACCCCATCGACCCCTTATTTTAAGAAGTCTTACTCAGTTAATATCTTTGTCATTGAACCTCACAAAAGTAAAATCCAAGACCCATAGATTCCAGCACAAAGTTACTTTCCTCATAATTGGCATTTCATCCCCAGTCATCCCTCTAAATCAGTCCTATGGTATAAAGTCATTCTCCTTCATTCTGATTCAGTAAGGTTTGAAGATATTCCTAGTAAACAAGATCCCAGCCAAATCCTATATCAAAAGTTCATCATAGTTAACTTTGTTTTAGAAAAGTCTTTGGGCTCTCACCCTTCTCAACTCCGGACCATCCCCCAAGTACCCATCCAATACTCATACTACAATTACAACCAAGCATTCACCAAAGTACTCTACATTCAAAATGAGGCTAACAACCACTCATGGTTCCTCATGTTTGATCAGAAGTTCAAAAGCCAGCCTGGTTCAATGAATGCTGGAAAAAATTTGGACTTGTTCTAGAAATCCTTCCATCTCCTCTCTATTCAGCAATGCAATATTTTGCCACAGTTTATCCAACAGATCAACATACTGCCCAGTTCCCAATAATTCTATTAATGACCAGTAAATATAAAATACCCTGGATCATGAAATGGAATTATGCAATTAATCATAATACAGTCATCAGAGAATTTTCAGTAAAATGGTGGGATAGACTCAATCATGACAGGTTTATCTCCTTCATTAATAAAGAATTTCCCCCAGCAACCCCTTAAGTAACAACACAGTCTACTGCAAATAAGACCAAGTCATCCTTTAGTATTGATCAAACCCTAATCAAAGGACAGTCAAAAGAAGAACTAAAAGAACTAGTCAGACAGTTAATGATTCATGTATCACAGATGGATGATGATCAAGATACCCAGTCTGATGCTGAATCCAGTTGTCATCCACACCATCCAATTGATGATGAATTCAGTCAAGACCCATATGCGTTGGATAGTGATTTTGACTTTCTATAGTAAATTCCAAAGGTGCATTATGGAAACAGTAAACCCGTGATCGACAAGTTACTATTCCTGCACAGTAAAAGATATGAACAGTAACCACACTCCTGAAAAGCCAACAATACTAGTCAGCTTTTACCTCAGCTAAAGCATTTTCACCTCCGTAATTCCCGCTGAGAATCCCGTCAGTAAAGCAGCATCCAAGGCGCTTCCCTCCTCTATATAAAGACAGTTTCTCCTCAGTTACTACCACCTTCAAAAAACTTGAGAGAATTCCTTCAATGAGAGCAACCATTTGTAAAAATGTCTTTGGATTCACTCATGTATTCAGTTTTTATTTCTTATTCAGTAAAATAGGCTTTTAGCCTTTAAGTTAATTGTAAGTTATTTTCATTTATACTACGCAGTTTTTAGTTTCATACTTTATCCATTAATTCCCATTCCCCTTATGGACGGTTATACCGCCTCCCTTTGCATATGCATTAATTCAGTTATATATCCTTACGCCTTTTTCTCTGTTCCTTCCGCCCCACTGGCTCGTCTAGTCCCCTTTTTATCACTTGTTTTATGCATCAGTAAATTTTAAAGTGATTTATTAAATCAAAATTTTTTAGTCAAAATTGATTGCAAAAGTGTTAAACATATTTTAGAAAAAGATGTTAAGAACATTGTTTCTAAATAAATTTTTGCACGCTGGCAAGCCATTCTTTCTATTTTTGATTTTGATATCCAGTACATACCCGGTGAGGATAACAGTCTTCTTGACTTCCTTACTCGTGAATTTTTGCAGCCCAAAAATGAGCGGGAAGAAAGACAAGTAGTCACAACAGTCAACTCCCTTCATAGGAAAAACCAATTATCTTCCTAGATGTATCATCTGTAGGAGGTAGTTTGAAGGGGGGAAGCAACTACTTCTTTTCCTAAGTGTTGTACTATGATTGTGCCTATGGGTGGATGACTAAATTGGATTGTGGATTTATCATCTTTAATCCATCTTGTTTTGGTGAGAGTATTACTAGAAGGGTGGTTGTAATGGTTTTCTACGTAACTAAGAAATGTAATATTTTTTTGTTGGTCAAGCATGAATGTTTGCCATTTGTTTTAAATGTCTAACTTTTGTTCTCTAGTGTGAGTAGCTCTATATTATTCACGTTTAATTGTGTTTGCGTCAGACTCAAATTCTACAATTAATGTGGGCATATCTATGATGAACTCTTTCCTGAGGATATATAACTGAAATTTTTGACCAATATATATAATCAACAGTGAAGATTATCAACAGAACCTTGATAGTCAACCCCTTAGGAATTGGAACATCCCTAAGGTCCCAGTCAATTAGATTTACCATGTCTCTTCATGGTTAGGTTCTAAAGCCTTCTCTTCTTCTCTTAATGTTAAGACTGTAGAACAAACCTATGCTCTTAACAAAGACCAAGTTAAATGTCAGCTTCTTACTCAATCTGCCATTAGAGACCATATCAGCAGAGGATACAACTTCTTACATATAGGTCTTGTCCAGGTAGGCATTAACCCACTCATTCGTAGAGGTCTTAATGCTTCAATTCTAGTGGCCCTTAGAGATGCCGACACATAGAATGGTCAGATCAACATTTGTTTCTGTATGGGTAGGAAGGGGATGAGTTTCATTTTCAATGGTCCAAGAAAAGGGAAAGGTTACTTCAGACCATTGAATTGCTCGGGGAACCTGAATGTTGGTTCCTTCAGCATGAGACTGAATTAAAATGGTTTTGTCCTTTGGACTTTTCTGTATGGCTAGAGCATTGACATTAGTCTTAAAGCACTTATAGTAAATGCGATAGACTAAGGCTAACTGTTTGGTACCTTTTAACATTTTGGTGCCAGATGTCTGGATATGGAGAGTGAGAGATTTCAAGATATGAGGATCTTGAAGACTAATTATAAAATGTGGGAAGCAATCAAAGTTCAAATCTTGTTGAAACAATCTAAACTCCTGTAGTGATCAACATATTATGGTGAAATTGGCAATGAATGATATTATTCATTCTAGTTATAATTCTTTAGATTATACTCAATTTATTATTCTTTTCCTGTCTTACTATGTTATCTATTTATCTTCCCTTCTTAGTGGTACCTGCGCCTAAATCTGTACCTTCTCAGAATTCCACAGACCAAGGAGGCACCGTAAGTCCCGCTAAGCTAGGAGGGCATTAGGTAACAAGCTTACAGTTATTAATGGTTGGGAGTAGGTATGTTAGACTGTATGTCAGGCCAAGCCTATTAAGAAGAAGATAAACAATAAACATAGTTAGATAGCCAAAGAATAGTAAATTCTGGATAATTTAGAAAATTATTTCTAAAATGAATAGATTATTCAGATCCAATTCATCTGCTTCTTCTTCTTCCCTTTCTTCTATTCCAGACATAGTTAACAGTGAAGATTATCAACAGAACCTTGATAGTCAACCCCTTAGGAATTGGAACATCCCTAAAGTCCCAGTTAATCAGATCTACCATGTCTCTTCATGGTTAAGTTCTAAAGCCTTCTCTTCTTCTCTTAATGTTAAGACCGTAAAACAAACCGATGCTCTTAACAAAGACCAAGCTAAATGTCAGCTTCTTACTCAATCTGCCATTAGAGACCATATCAGCAAAGGATACAACTTCCTACATATAGGTCTTGTCCAGGTAGGCATTAAACCACTCATTCGTAGAGGTCTTAATGCTTCAGTTCTAGTAGCCCTTAGAGATGCCAGACACATAAAATGGTCAGATAGTCTCTTAGGTCTTCTTCAACCCCCCGTGCATCAAGGTCCAGTTCACTTTGATTGCTTCCCAGATTTTATAGTTAGTCTTCAAGATCCTCATATATTGATATCACTCACTCTCCATATCCAAACATCTGGCACCAACATGTTAGAAGGTACCAGACAGTTAGCCTTAGTCTATCGCATTTACTATAAGTGCTTTAAGACTAATCTCAATGCTCTAGCCATACCAAAAAGTCCAAAGGACAAAACCATTTTAATTCAGTCTCATGCTGAAGGAGCCAACATTCAGGTTCCCCAAGCAATTCAATGGTCTGAAGTAACCCTTCCCTTTTCTTGGACCATTGAAAATGAAAATCATCCCCTTCCTACCCATACAGAAACCAATGTTGATCTCATCCAATAGTTCCAAGATGGTTCAGTTAGGATTAGTTTTGATGAACAAAGGTTTAGATCTTCTACATCCTCTATCCCTCTCAGTCGAACAAGATCTGAACTTTCAACCCCTAGATCTGAAAAACTCATTCCCAAACAACGAAGAGATTTAAATCTAGATCTCCAAGGATTAAAGATGAAATCTCAAGTTGCTACTCCTTGTTACACTTCTCAGTCTCAAGTCTTAGATGAGGAGGAATCAGTCACCTCTCCCAATCCATCTGACTTTGAGAACTAACATAGTCACCCTAAACTCAATACACTCAGTAAAGAGTTCATCATAGATATGGATAGGCTCGTTGTTGATTTCATGTCTCTAGCCAATAGTGTTAAAAGTGAACATTATAGGCAAACTCATACCAAAGAATAGAAATATGATATTCGAGAAAAATGGAAAGAATTCATGACTAAACATTGTGAAAACATTCCCTTCGTCCATTATTTTGAGAATTGTCATAACAATCCTTCCCAGTGTCAACCCTGACAAAAACCAGATGGATTAAGAAGGACCAGTCTACCGTTCATTCTAGTCATCCACCTTTAGGAACAATAGTCGTCAAGTACAACGGCTCTCAGGTAGTTGCTTCCCCGTTCAAAGTAGTTCCCCAAGAAGATCCTTCTAGGAAACTAGTTGAACAAAACAACTACACCAACCAATGTCTAATAACCATAGGCAAACAACTACACAAAATAGAGAAAATAGTTGAAACGAAACCAACTATGTCACGACCCGCAACCCACCTTTTACGGATTACCGGATCGCAACCATCCGAACCGACCCTTTTGTCGAATTGGACCTATCTCTCCCGTTGTAGTACTCTTAGTGCACTAACATGTAACACAGCAGAAGACAATACAATAAAAAGTCTACTAATATAAAAATAGGGTCTGTAAAATTTCTAATCATCACCTCCTCCACAGGACGTGAATACACAAGAGTGCTACAAGACTGTATTACTATTACCTTTACTTTGTCAAAATGTCCACCCTTTAGCTAGAGTCTCTTGTTGTCTATCCTCGATATCTGTCCCTGAAATATATATATATAAATAGGAGTGAGCTACACAAGCTTAGTAAGTAAGTCCCCTATTCTGCATGTGTACAAAATCTGAAAGAAAATTGAGTAACAATGAATATGATAGCCAGTCAAGATCATATAACAATCATAACTCATCAATGGATATCAAAGGAATCAGGAATGATAACAATACTCATATCTCATCAATGAATCTCGAATGATCAAGACTAGTAACATCAACTATAGCTCTGTAAGGTATATCGATGATCAAGGATACAAATGATAATCAAGTATCAAGTATAGCTCATCAAGAATCTCAATGATCAAGACAAATCACAATCAAAGCTTGTCAATGAATCTCAAATAATCATAGAACGTACTCAATAAACGCTGAGTAACGAGTTGGCCATTCATGCAAGAATATGATTAGACAATGAATCTCAATAAAAGATAGTGATGTCAAACTGGTGGATCATAACTAGTTCAAGGCAACATAATATAACTATAACTTTTTACGGCTATGTTACCGGGCTACCAAGAACAACATCTGGCCCCTTTTGGCCCTTCGTACAAGTGTACAAAATTGTCTTTTGCACAAATGTACGGAATCTCATGATCAGTATAATAACATCTGGCCCCTTTTGGCCTTGGCTCCTTTTGGCCCAAGTCTATTGGAGCGCGGATGTATCGCCATCCTCCTGAAATTCTCAACAACATGTGTCATGGATTAGAACTCATGATCAAGATATAGCATCAATAATGAATATGAAACTCAAGAGCAAGATGTAACATCACAGCTGAACTAATCCACTGATAGGCAATATCACATGTGTGGAATCATAAGAATCTGATATCATAATAAGAGTACAAGGGTGTATAGAAAGAACTGTGACATGGCTGGGAGTGTACTACATGTAGAGGTCGGGTATTACTTGTCACGACCCGAAACCCACCCTGTGCGGATCTCGGATCGCGACCGCCGCCTTCAGGCCCGGGAGCCTGAGGGCAAGGCAAAACATGGGTGACGGTATCGAATAGCGGTGCGGCCTTGATTTGCGGAAGCGTGAAAAACCTTTTTCTTTTTTTTTTTCCTTTTAAAAATCTTTTAAAAACTTTCGCACAGCCGTCCGGTACTGTCGCTCTTCATAGCGGTACACATGAATAATCACATCAGAGCATACTAAAAATTAAAGTCTTATACATAATACATATTCGAATGCCTCAAGGGCTTAAGTACATATTTGGTTGCCTCTTGGGCTTAAATACATAATTGTTCAAAAGTACGACATCAAAATTCGACTGACCATAGGCCCTAATACTTCCCAAAAATATCTCCAGAATCCTAATGGAGCTGCCTATCATTTCTCCCCAAATTGGGCAAGGGTCCACCCATCGTCATCACCTGAAAAATGTTAGGGAATGGGGTGAGCTTCGAAAAGTCCAGTGAGTAATTCTAACATCTGTCATGGGTTTCAATTGGTAGTGGTTTCGCACGTGAGAATTTTGTAAAATACTCACTACCAATTGCTCGTATACTTGGAACATAGAGTACATGCATTCTTTAAACAATGGCTTTGAAACATTACAGTATTCAAGCTAACTTGTACTTTCGGAATAAAGTATGTGAATTTCAAATCATGTAAATATGCATGGTGAAAATGAGGAAAAAGTCTGCTTCCATTTTCAACACACACCTTATCACTTTCATTAACAGAATCTGTTTCGAACCAGATTCCCATTTTACTTTTCGTGGAGATATCTCATATGCCTGGGGGATTAAATCCTGCTACCTGGCATTTATTCGTATCGTAGTTGGGTTCCTAAGAAACCCGATAGAAATCCGTGGTGCTTATGCACAATTTATCTTGCATTTAAAAGCATTTAACCCATAATTCCTTTGTGTGGATGCATTTAAAAGCATTCAAAACATATAGTTTATAATCTCATGATAGGGTATCGAAATACGTGAAACATGTAAATTCAGGATATATAATAACATTTGAAATCGAAATTTTAGACATGCAGAAGTATATCTCAAAGAACAGTAGTAAATTATTCAGGAAGCATGTCATAACAGAATATTTAAAACGGAATTGTGTAAAGACAGAATTTGATATTTAAAACATCATTCAAATCCGTGGAATTAAATCTCCACTTCAAATGTGAGGTTACTCACCTTGATTCCCCGGGTTTGCACTACTGGTGGGCTTTTCCTTTCCCTTTGTATTTCCTAAGAAAATTATAAAGAACTCGTTAACTTCACATTTACCTTAAATCGTTACCTATTCATGCTCTTTCATTTAATTTTAGGCCTGACGTATTCTAACTTCCTAGGATTTGTCTTACTGGTCAACTTGTGGTGACTTGATGAGTTTTATTTTTCACGTGACTAAATTTTTAGTACCTATTTTGGTGTTATGGACTTTACCGTTGGGTTTGGAATGTCCGACATAGTCAAAATAGACTATCTTTTAGTTTCATTTGGGCTTCGGGTACCTTAGGGGTAGTTTGGTCATTTCGCGCGTCATATTTTTCGGAGTCCCGTCTCGTGAATCGGACCTCACTGTTGATCTCAGAAGGCCCAAGAAAATAAGATTACACTAATAACTTGTCTTATTTGGACATCGGTTACATTAGGGGCAATTTGGTAATTTGTACTTTAACGTATCGTAATTTTTTGAAGCCTCGTCTCGTAAAACAGACCACACCATTGAGTCCGGAACGTCCAAAATAGTCAAAAATCACTATTCGTTTACTTTATTCGGACTCCGTTTGACTTATTTATGACCTAGGGGTAATTTGGTCATCTTTATTTAATTAATGAATTAATTAAATAATTTAATTTATTATTTATTAATTTATCAGGGGTATAAATGAATTAAAGTTTCAAAATCTGGGCCAGAATGAAATTTTCCCAAAACTATTGGGTCATTTCGTAATTTCCAAAAAATTGTAACTGAACCAAACGGTTCAGTCAGCATGCGACTGAACCAGACCGGTCCAGTCCGGTTCAAGGTAATGTGCTGACGTCAGGCTGACGTCAGCCCCACAATTTAAAATTTTGAAATAACAGCATCAAAACGACGCAGTACAGTTTATGGGTTTTATCCGTTTCTCGGTCGGGTCGGGGCCCGACCAGAGCCCGGTCCATGCCCGACCCGTACTGTTCATCATCTTCCCCACCGTTCTACACACTGTAGCCCTAATTTGCAGATTTTTCTTTTTCTATTTCGTGACTTTTTAAGCTGATTCGATCTCTGTTTTTAGATGATATGGGCTACCGAATGTTTAAGAGACATTTTGGCATTATTTTGATACTCTAAAACCAACCCAATCGTTCGGTCTAAGCTTGAATACCCGAACCTGCAACTCCATAGTAGACCCTTGTTTCTTCACCATTTTGGGCGGGGTTTGGTTCTATGAAGTCCCCACAGCAAGGGCTTCGATCCCCTTCCTTAAATCTCAATTTGGTTGCGGTTTTGGTAGGGTTGGGTTGAAGGCCGTGACCTGCAACTCACGGTTTGGGGGTCAAAACTGAAGGGTTGAGGTCGCGGAATAGGGTTTTAGTGATCCTAGGGTGGTCTATTTCATGTATTGACCACTAAAAGTCCATGTGGTTGAGGTCGGATCAGACCTGCAACTTCAAGCTCCATTAATGGCGTTTTAGCTACGGGTTCGTGGTTTGGGCAGTTTTATAGGTTCAAATCATTCACAATCAACCCAGTTTCATTATTAAATTACTACACATGCATTAACAGTCCTGAAAAGCTATATTACAGTAGCTTAAATTCAAGAGAATTTCTGAAAAAAAATTTGAATAACTCACGTGTACAGTGGTTTCCTCACTGGTTGTGCTCAAGCAAAAGCTTCAAGAGCTGGATTGGATCCTCCCCCGTGCAGTTCCTTGGCCTCCTCAAGCTCCTTCAATGGCTTCCCACAACTCAAGCTTTCTCTCTCTAACTTCCTCTCTCTAACCCACTTTCTCTCTCTATAAGATCAGTGCACTAGGTTCTCTACTGATCTGATTTCTCTTCCATGCATATATGGAGATTATCAAAATCAAAATCAGATTGTCTTTAGTGTTTCATTCCCCCAAGTGCATGATGGATTTGCATGCAACTTGGTTGGGGGGAGATGCAATCATGGGTGTATAGGCACATGATGATCTATGGGGGCATAGGAGTGATGCATGCTGATGTGTTGCATGCTTGGTGATTGGTCACTTGGGAGGTGGCCAAATCAGAATGGTATTTAAATACATATCTTTGCACATATGTTCACAAAGAGGTTCCTAGCCTAGTTGGTAATTTTTTGGTAACCCAAATTCTACCTAGTTTGGTCAAGGGATCAAATCCTCTTGGCCACAATTTTTGGTCCTTTTTCCATATTTCGGGCTTAGGCCCTGTTTGGTTGGCGCATTTAATTATTTCAGCTATTTTCCAAATATCTTCTTTTCCGTTGCTTATTTTTCAACGCGGTTTCTTTTGGCTATTTCCTATTTAGGTTAGCTTCTTAATTATTCTTTATGTTTGGTTCAAATTAATGATTAGTAACTTATCATTTCTTAATTAGGGTCGGGGTGTTACATTACTTACCTTGAATTCTTAACATGGCATTCATCTGACTATCACATTAGCTTTTCCATAGCTCTCCTTCTCATTTCCCGTCATTGGAATACTCCTATAATCATGGATTAAAATATGTGGCATATTGAATCAGTATCCATTTCATAACTCTACTCCTGGTAAACTCATTAAGTCATAAGTCATAAATACGCATTCTTCATTTTATAATTTATTACCGAGTCTTGTATATAAACTTTCGAGTCTTTTGGATCTCATTGGATATCAACTTTTGGCCATTGGGACACCTCGGTCATTTCTTATTTTATACTCTGACTGTTCTAGAATCTTATTTAGCTCCTCACTGTACATAATTATATTTATAATAGTCAATCTTATTAGATTAACTTTCATTCGGCCTTTATTTTGTGTTTTTCGTATTCGGGGTTATTTTGATCATTTTATATTTTTACGTGTCTTTTATTTCCAGGGTCTCTTTTCATGATCTTGACTTTACCACTGGGTTCGGAATGTCCGAGATAATAAAAATTTAACTATTCGTTTGCCTTGTTTGAAATCCGTTCTTCCTATTATTATTATTATTTATTTATTTATTTTTATTATTATTATATATATATATATATATTTTTTTTTTTTACATCAAATTGATTCTGCTTGTCTTTTCCTTGTTATAAAATGCTTCCAACAAAGACATATTCCAGTAGATACTTGATTCATAATTTCCTTTGTCACCTATTATGATATCTCCATTTTAGGCTATGAACGTGCTTCAAAAGCTATTCAAATGAACTGCAACTTTTGGCAGGGCACCTACTCTTCCATAAAGATTTACAACAGGCATCTTCAAGTAACACCCAGTGTTCTGCCAACACCTAAGACGACTTCTTCTCTCTCTCTTTATATATATATATATATATATATATATATATATATATATATATACAAGAACCACGCCTCTCTCCTGAAGTATTCATTTGACAACAAATGGAAAATCATTCACACTCAAGGAAAACACAAAAGTCTTGAAAACGAAATGACTTGATCAATCACCACAACAAGATTATTCACTCGAGTATAAAAGTATACTCAAACTCCATGTTCTGCAACTTCTTATGAATAATATAGAGAGATACTGATTAAGTTTCTTGGATTTTCTTTAAGGTGGGTTCTAATTAATTCTAAAATTTTTCTACAATAATGTAAGAAAAAATAAAAGCAGTTAAACTGAGATTATTACCTGCTTCAGCCGCTCCCTTTCCAATTTTTCCCTGAATTTTCAAAGTTTCTCTTTTCTTCTCTTTCTTCTTCTGCGTTCAACTTCTTTCTCTCTCTCAGTTTGAGTTGGTTCAGCTTTGCTTTCTCTCTCCTTCACTCACTTTCTCTCCCTTTTATTTCTCTCCTTCACTGACCTTAAGGTCGGTGGTTACGTTTTTTTTTTTCTTCCTTTTTCTTTCTTTCTCCACCTGTCCACCCTTTTTGACTTTTCTCCACAAACTTCCACATTTTCTACAAGCTTCCACTACCGACAACTTCTTCTCTTTATTTCTACCAACTTCCATCAACTTCTACTTATTTTATTTTCTTTTCATTTCTTTTTATTTCATTTCATTCCTTTTATTACTTTATTATCTCATATACAAGTACATATCTATATATTATAGTCTACTTATGGGTAGCTGGTAACACTAACTTCTTCCAGCAGCTTCTTCTTGAAGCTTCTTTGTATAAATATCTTATGATAGATATTCATGTATTAATATATATATTTTTATGTATGTCTATTTCTAGTGTTCATTGAAATATGGTATTTTTATTTCATAAAATATTAATTTACAAATATTGATAAATTTGGCATAAAGCCGGTTTCGATATTATTATTATTTATTTTGTCAATATTGGATCCCTCGATTATTCTTTATTTTATATTATATTTTATTTTTAATAATTCCGTCTCGGTATTGGTTTCCGGTCGTATTTTATATTTTATCCATATTATTTCCATAATTAATTCTTCATATTTGCCTCATTTATATACATATATTTTTATATACTTTAACATATTTCAAGTTTAAATATATATTTTTTATTTTATTTATTTTCTTATCATTTCTTATTTATAGTATTTCTTTTATTTTTTTATTTTTTTTTATATATTTCATTTTATATCATTTTATTTATTTTTTCCGTTCCGGCTTCAAGGTCAAATCGTTTTGACTCTTTTTTTGATTTGCGTGTCTTATTGAACAATTTAGTATCGTTCGCCCATTTTTAAATTTTATTCATGGCCTATGGTTATTATTTATTATCATATTATTTTATTATTTTATTATTTTATTTTATTTCATTATTATTACTATCACATTATTTTATTTTACTATCTTATTTTATTTTATTATTTTATCGTCACATTATTTTATTATTATTACTATCACATTATTTTATTTTATTATCACATTATTTTTATTATCACTTGCTCTCCACTTTTATAATTTCATTTCTCTTATCATTTAATTATTTTCTAAATTTATAATATGATCATTCACATGCATTTTTCTCATAATTCTCAAGCTTTTAGTACGAGAGGCCTCGGGTACTCGAAATTGTCTATTATTAATTTGTACATCAAACTTTATTTAAATAATAAATTAGTATTTGATTCGAAGTTACATGTCATGGCCTCGCTCGACCCGGGTCGGTTATAGTCTAACTCGGGTCGGCACCACCTAACTGGGGTGGGGGTATTACAAACTATTCCAACCTCTAACGTTTCTTCCTCTTCCTTAGAACAACCCTTAATCAAGTTACCAGAAGTCAAATTGTCAGCAAAACCTTTCCCTAAGGATACCACGGCCTTAGAACAGGTTAACAAAATGCTTCAGGAACTAGCTATCCCAGTTAAAGAAGAAAAACCCAATTCTTCTAAAACAGTTATCACAATAGAAAAAACTGATGTTTCTGAAATCTCAGAATCATCCTCTGATGATGAAACTCTATTAGAAACTCAGTACCAGCAGATAGACCAGTTGTACAACCAATTTCAAGGTTTAACCATCCCTAAAACACAGTTCACTAAGGTCACTAAGTACAGTCGACCTATTCCTTTAAATATCCAACAAGATAACCATACCCAATTCTCAGTCCAACCTGAACGCCTCTATGAATGGAATATAGATGGCCTTTCAGAACAGGAACTCCTTAATAAGATTACCCACATGGCTATGGCTGCCAATTATTACATCGAGAAGAACCATACTCCTCACAATGATGTAGTAAAACTCCTCGTCTTAGGTTTCACAGGTAAACTCCTTACTTGGTAGGAGAAACACCTCAGTCAAGAAACCCGAGAATCAATCATCCATGCCGTCAAATTAGATCCTGATGGCAATCCAGTATTTGACGAAGCCATAGGTTGAGCAGAACTTGATGGTGTCAATACCCTCATCTATACCATCACCTGACATTTCATAGGTACTCCTAGTCACATAACTGCAAGGATCCATGATCAGCTCATCAACCTTCGATGTCCAACTCTTAGTGATTTCGAATGGTATTTTGAAGTTTTCTGTTCTAGGGTCATGCTAAGAAATGATAGCAATTCTTCATTTTGGAAAGAAAAGTTCATCAATGGCCTTCCTAGTCTCTTCGCCCATAAGATTAGAGAAGTCCTCAGCAAAGATGCCGGAGTCATAGACTATCCCAGTCTTACCTACAGTGATATCATTTGCATAGTTCGCAAAGAAGGAATGCGGATGTGCATTGATATGAAAATTAGCAATCAAGCCGCTAGGAACAAGAAACGTGCCAAATACGAGTTAGGCAATTTCTGCGTTCAATACGGTCTACCCCCAGTTGCTCCTTCCAAACGACGTTACAAACAAAAACATGCCGATAACAACTCAGGTCATCGACGTAGTCACAAACATAGAAAACATCATGCTTCAGGTGAACCTAGTCACAAACAAACTAGAAAGTACTACAAAACCAATCGTAGGAAAAAATAATCCAAACCCACAAACAAATCTTTTAACCGTAAAGCTTCTGCTTCAGACACTTGTTTCAAGTGCGGTAAGAAAGGACATTTCAAATCTGACTGTAAAGTCAAACAACTCATCAACACCTTCATAGGTGATTCAGAAAAACAACAGGAATTGTTTAGGATCTTAGAACTCAGAAACACAGATAGTGAACCTTCTGATTCTTCATCCTTCAGTTCAAATGACAACGAAAATGAGATAGAGCAGTTAGATCACTCCTCTTCCCCTTCTGATTCTAGTCCTCAACCAAATAGTCCTCTAGTTAAGATAGGTTGTCGTGACAATTGCAGATCCAATTGTTGCAATACTCTCAATGTCCTTACAAAACAGCGGGAATTCTTTCTTGACATGCTTAGCAATATTGAGGATAAAACTCAGCGTAACTAGTACTTAGTATAGTACAAATCCATCCTCGGAACGGAAGAACCCAAACCTTCCCCAGCAGTTCCTCCTTCACCTCCCTTCCAGATCAACAAAATCTTTGATAGATTTCAGACATCCAAACCTATAACTATCCAAGATTTACAACAAGAAGTCAATCAGACCAAGAAAGAAATTTCTAAGTTAAAACAAATAGTTCATACTCTAAGTATCAAACATGAATCCTTAGAGCAAAAAATTGACCAACAACTCCCTTCTCCTTCCCCAACTAGTGAGAAAATCAATCATTTCTCTGATCCCCCTTCTATAAGTCAACCTCAGGATCCTTACAGTCAGGATGACTTGTTAAACGTTCTATCCAGAATAGACTTTCAAAAATGGAGATGTCCAGTAAAGATCTCAGTATGCGATGAATTTGAGTTTGAGGCAGTCGCTCTTATTGATTCAGGCGCAGATCTTAACTGCATCCAAGAAGGTCTCATCCCTACTAAATTCTTTGAGAAAACCCGTGAGCGTCTTAAATCCGCTAATAGTACCAACATGAACATCCAGTACAAACTGTCTAATGCCCACGTGTGTCAAGACAATGTTTGTTTCAAAACTCCTTTTGTTCTTGTCAAAAACATGTTCGATAAGGTCATCATTGGGAATCCTTTCATGTGTCTTCTCTACCTTTTCATAACAGATAGTGAAGGAATTACTTCTCACCCTTTCGGACAAACAGTCAATTTCAAATTTGTTAGGAATCCTCAATCTAGAGACATTCGTTCTCTCCAGGATCTTTCGATCAAACACTCAGTAAGTCTTCTTTCTAAAAAGGAATCTCAAGTTCAATTCCTCTTAGAAGAAATTCAATACAAAACCATAGAACAAAAACTTTTAAATCCCTCACTTCAGCTTAGGATCAGCCAGTTTGAGTCTCTTCTCAAAACAGAAGTCTGTTCTGATCTACCAACAACCTTTTGGCATAGGAAACAACATGTTGTTCACCTTCCTTATGTCAAAGATTTCAGTGAAAGAAACATACCCACTAAAGCTAGACCTATTTAGATGAATCAAGCTTTAATGGAGTTATGTAAGCAGGAGATTAGTTCATTCCTCGCAAAAAACGTCATTCGTCCCTCCAAATCTCCATGGTCATGTTCTACCTTTTATGTCAACAAAAATGCAGAAATAGAACTTGGTGTTCCCCGTCTCGTCATCAACTATAAATTTCTTAACAAAGTCCTCGAATGGATTAGATATCCTATTCCAAACAAGAAAGACTTAGTTAATAGGCTTCATCAGGCTGTCCATCTTCAGCAAATTTGATATGAAAAGTGGTTTCTGGCAAATTCAGATTCATGAGTCAGACCATTATAAAACAGCATTCATAACTCCCTTTGGCCATTACGAATGGAATGTAATGCCTTTTGGTCTTAAGAATGCACCCAGTGAATTCCAGAATGTCATGAATGACATTTTCAATCCCTTCTCCAGCCACATCATTGTCTACATAGATGATGTTCTTATCTTTTCTGATTCCATTGATCAGCACTGGAAACATTTGCAATCGTGTCTGATCAGTACTATTAAACATCATGGTCTCGTTCTTTCTTCTTCTAAACTTAAGTTGTTTGAAACTTCGGTTAGATTCTTAGGTTTTGATATCTCCCAAAAACAAATCAAACCTATTCAACGATCTATCTAGTTTGCAGACAAATTTCCTGATCAGATTCTAGAAAAAACTCAGTTACAGCGTTTTCTAGGATCTCTTAATTATATTTCTGATTTCTATCCCAACTTACGTTCTCAGTGTAAACTCCTTTTTGCATGACTTCGCAGCAATCCTTCTCCATGGACACTTGCTCATACAGTTGTATTCCAAAAAATCAAACAATATGTCAAGACCCTTCCATGTCTTGGTATTCCTTCCCCCTCTGCTTTCAAAATTGTTCAAACATATGCCTTTAACATTGGTTATGGTGGCATTCTTAGTCAAAAATTAAGTCTAGATTCTCCCGAGCAGATTATCTGCTATCATTCTAGAATCTGGAATCCCACTCAATTAAATTATAGTACTATTAAAAAAGAGATTTTATCACTTGTTTTATGCATCAGCAAATTTCAAAGTGATTTAATCAACCAAAAATTTTTAATTCGCATTGATTGTCAAAGTGCCAAGCATATTTTGAAAAAAGATGTTAAAAACATTGCAACCAAACAGATTTTTGCACGATGACAAACTATATTATCTGTTTTTGATTTTGATATCCAGCATATCCCTGGCCCCCATAACTGTTTACCTAACTTTCTTACTCGTGAATTTTTGCAGCCTCAAAAATGAGCGGGAGGAAAAATACCTCCAAACAGTCAGCTTCCTTCAGTTCAGGGAAAACACCAGTTACCCAGTCAGCGTTGGTCCTACGACCTCCGTCACCAATCCAATCTCTTTCTTCTCTCCCACAGAGTAACCGATTCTCCATTCTTAGAAACCCCCGACCTAACTATAGTCTTCCCCGTCCTCATTTTTCCCCAGTCAGCTATAGTTCAGCACTGGCTTCCATTCCCCCCAGTCCATATGAAATTACAAATCCTTTTGATACATCCAAAGATCAAAGGATAATACCATTAGGTCTGCCAGTTCGCAATCCTTCTTCCCCCTATTTCAAAAAATCCTACCCAGTCAAATCTTCTTTGTTGAACCATCACAATCCTAGATAAAGGACCCAGTAATCCTTGCCACTTCTTACTTCCCTCCAGGATGGCATTTTATTCCCAGTCATCCTTCTAAATCAGTCAAATGGTATAAGGCAATCCTTATCCATTCGAAATCGGTTCGCTTCGAAGAAATTCCCAGTTCAATCCTGTATAACAAATTTGTTATTCTTAATTTCATTTCTCAAAAATCTTAGGGATCTCATCCTTCTCAGCTAAGAGATCTTCCAAATTCCTCCACCTCTTATTCTTATTATGATTACATCAATGCCTTCACCAAGGCCCTCTATCTCCAGAATCAGACCAATGATCATTCATGGTTTCTGATGTTCGACAAGAAGTTCAAGAGCCAGATTCCCTCTTGGTTCACAGAATGGTGGAATAAATTTGGACTTGTTCCAGATGTACTTCCATCCTCTCTCCAAACAGCACTACGATACTTTGCCACAGTTCACAAAGTAGACCAGCATAATTCCCAGTTCCCTATCATATTAACCATGACCAGTAAATATAAGATACCATGGATAATGAAATGGAACTATGGAATTAATAATCAAACAGTAATCAAGGAGTTCTTAGTAAAATGGTGGGATAAATTATATACTGACAAGTTCATCAATTTAATTAACAAAGATTATCCCCAACCATCTCAGCAATCCCCTACTCAGCCTATTGCACACAGGATCAGGTCTACTTCTTCATTGGATCCATCCCTGGTACAATCAAAAGAGGAGCTCAAAGAGCTCGCCAGACAGTTAATGATTCATGTGACTCAGATGGGTGACGATCCAGCAACTCAGTCAGATGCTGAATCTAGTATACACCAAGCAGCTTATCATGATTTTAGCCAGGATATATATATATATATATAGATATATATTGGTCAAACATTTCGGCTGCTCAAAGAGGTATCCAGCAGCTTCCATTTGAAGCTTTCCAATTTCATATATATATATATAACTAGCAGCTTCTTCAAGAAGTTTTTGATCTATCTATCTATCTATCTATCTATATATATATATATATATATATATATGTATATATCTCAACCCCTGCTTTTCATTTGCTTCCAGCAGCTTCCTCTTGGAAGCTTCTGGGTATATATCTATATATATCGTTATATAATATGTGTAGTTATATTATTATTTTATTATATGTATATTATATATCTTCATGTATATACGTATTACCATGTTTCATTTTTCAATACATCTCATCGTATTATTGTTTTATTTCATGAAATCGTAATTTATGGCATGTCGGTGAATTTGGCTTAAAGCCGAGGTCGGTATCACTATTATTTATTTTATCGGTTTTGGGTCTCCGTTCGTGCCTTAATATTATATTCATATTATCTGCATAATTAATTCTCCGTATCGGTCCCATTTATTCATGTCAACACTCGGTTGACCGGTTTGTCAATTTCTCGAGCATACACCATCTTTGGTGTTTTAGATTTATTTCATATTTTTTGATAATTTATCCCATTCATACGAGCTTTGTTACTGTTTTAGTCTTATCGTATTTTTGGGGTATTACAGTTGAAGTAATTAGAAAATATATATTTTTCCCAAAATCTCTTTTGTTAACAACCTAAAGAGATATTATGGCAAGGCTCCTGCAGTGGTCGAGCTGTGTGTGCAAGCAGGGGCACCTATTCCAGATCAATATAGGAGTATAGTAGATGTGGTCTCTCCTGATCGCGATGAAGTTGATCTTGTTGCTTGATACCTGTCTTGTTTATATAGATAGTTGGCATGCATCAACCAGATTGTTTAAAGCTCTTGAAACTACCCTTTAAATAATTGGGTTGTTGGTGATGCTTTGGTATTGGTTGGAGTTGAATTCAATGACGTTTTTGTTGAGAAATTATTTTCTAGACCATTAATGTGAGAGGGATTCTGATGTACTTGGTTGGAAAACAAGATAGCATACTTTACTTTATTCAGTGGAATGACTAAAAAGGTCCATCATAGTAACTTGGGGCTTCCTGATTGATCACTGCAGACTTCAAAGTAAAACAATGTCAAGAATCTGTAACTGGCTTAAGCTTAATGAATTCTAGACTGTTCATGATCGAGGAATGGTGTATGTCCAACTTAGCCACACTATGACTAGCTTAAGCCTAATGAGTTCCAAGATTGTTCATGATTGACGAATGGTGTTGGTTCAACTTAGACACTTGATATTCCAGCCTATGGTCACAATGATCCATCTGGACAAGTAAGGGGGTAAGTTCAATATAAAGTAAATTTTTCTTCCATGTACTTATTTTTCATAGACAATACCACAAAATTATGGCTAACACAAATGAACAAACCGGCTCTTAGTATACGAAAGAGGGATAGATTGCACTTTGCAATTGAAAGAATCCTAGATCCAAAACCTTCTTATAGTGGATTGTCATAATCTGATTTGATCAAATGGTTTCTTAACCTTGATGATGAGGGGATCTAATAAGGTAGGGGCAGTAATGAAACTTGTGAATCTAGTGATATCTTGTCCTACTGATATATATTACCTTGCTACAGGGGTGATTTTGTAGTGGAATTTTGTCTAGTAATTGATACAAACCACTGAAGTGAAGTGCCCTGTCCCAATTGGATTTCTCCCACATTTTTCTTTAAGCTATGGTTTAAGACAAGGTTAGATGGCTGAAATCACAGTTTATTTTCTCTAACTAGACTTTTGTCATGCTAGTTAATGGTTGAGGGCCTTGAGGCAATACAATATGGAAACTGGAAAGGCCATTTTGGTCATTCAGTGAGAAAAAAAATAAAGAATGAAAATTCGTCGAAGACAGTATTTGTAGATGACTGCTTGCTACGATTGTCATATTTGTGTTTGTGTGTGTATGCATCCATTCATTCCAAAATTAATTGTTCTTTCAGCTCAAAATTTCAATTCTAGTGAACTTCGTTTTTTTTATAAAAAAAACGAAGGTGAAATTGATATCACAGTTTTATTGGCAAAGATTATGCATTAAATGAACAAAACATTTTTTGCCCTAACGAAGCCAGAGAGCATATGTTTCTATCCATATATTCATCTTCAAGGGTGTGACCAATATTCCATTTTTAAATCATTGATAGGAAGAAGAGAATCAGGAGGTAGGATAAATTGGAGGAGTGGATGTGTTTCTGGTTATGCTCATGCCCTTCCGGTGTCAGAAATTGGTTGATGCAACTCTTTGGAATTTTGAGCTTGCTGGTGAAGCTGGATGATGCCTTAGAATTGGTACTGCTGGTACATTGAGATTTGATTAAGATGGGAACTCTTGGTTAACAAAGCTTCTCAGTCCAATTTGTTCTTCATTTATTATTATTATTATTATTTCTGCTGGATAGTCTTTCCGTGAACTTGAATGAAACATCTACTATTTCTGGGTTGTTCCTCTTCGAAATCGTGATAATGTTACATCAGGGTGGGTCTGATAAACTCCATTATCACTTTTCCTTCCCTCTTTTCTCAGTTTTTTTTTTTTGTTGTATAAGTTTAGAATGGCCATTTTTCCTCTCTGAAGAAATGGTTGAATTGGTTTTTTATATGGAGGTCACTGTACAAACAGAAACACTTTTTTTATTCAATCATAATCCATTATATCTTTTAAAGATGGACCCTGTTTGAAACTTGGTCAGATTACAAATTATAAGTTTAATAGAGTCGAACGATATTAAGAAAATCAATAATATGCTCGCTCTAAGTCTCAACGACTACACCTCTCATTTTCAAGAGAAAGTCTCCAATGCGCTTGGAGCACCATGTGACGGTTTATAGAAAAAGTCTTTGGTAGGTCTTTCGTGGCAGTATGCTTTTCTAATAATATTTTGTTGTATGTGTTATAATTCCTTGAAAAAGAGATGGATTATAGAAAATGTCATGATATTATTAAAAAAACATATTAAAATAGAAATGTACCAACAATATATTAAAATAAAACTCATTAAAGATTTTTCCTTGTTTTATGTCCTATTTAAAAAGGTAGGAAAGAAAGTTTATAAGCCTGAGGGTGCACCCATATACAGAGAGCTATACAACAATAGAATCATAGAATTCAAAAAAGATACAAAATTGTCTATAGAAAAATTCGAGCCCTATGTTAAAAAAAAAGAGAGTGCTCAGAACCGTAGCCTTTCCATTCCATATTGTTACTCCACTTCTTCAAACGTTCCTCTGATTCACTCCTTCCAAATAACCTACAAAATACATAGAAGCACTGCTCTCCACTTCTCCCTTGCCTGTTTCCTTACATACCTTCCTTTTCTTAGTAGACTGCTCCCATGAAAAAAGATCTGACACATTTTTTAAATATTTTAATATGATTTATAATTATCTATGAAAATTCTTTTCTAGTTATCACTTGAGGATTTTTAAATCTTGTTAGATGTTCTGTAGCAGTATGCCTTTTGAATTACGTATATGCCTTGCCATTCTCTTATGATCACTATTTTGGTTCCTTAGTTGCACTCTCTGGAAGAGATTACTTGGTTGGCCTTGTTAGCTGCATGAGGAAAGTTCTATTGGTCCATTTGTTACCTGTAGTTTGTTAACGTTAGGTGTATTTGATATCTATTTTTTTACCTGTAGTTTGTTAACGTTGGGTGTATTTGATATCTATTTTTTCATATAGCATTTGAGATGGTACATTGTGTGTGTGTGTGGGGGGTGGGGGGCGGGGGGGTTGCATTTTTTTTTTTGCCTGATATTTTATCTTATTTTTGCGTTCTTTCAAAGCAATATTGTTTTGATATGCATCTTCTCTCTTGTGCATGATGTTGGTCCTTTTCAGATATTTATGATGATAGCATAAGCAGACCAAGTTCGTAGAGGGGCTGCTTCTAGACTGAATGTGAACCTAAATAATTTTCTGATTTTCTGGAAGTATGTAAATATGCTTCTATCTAGGTACTATAATCAGATCATATTGTGTGGGGAATTATAATATATGATGCTGCACTTTTTGGCCCACGTGAGATCCAAGCTCGGCTCCCTGCGAAACACTCGAAACAGAAGATCAGAGGACTACCGGGTTGGCTCCGGCGGTAGCCGCTCCGATGCTTAAGTCAATAAATTGAATTGAAAGACTCGTAATGAAAGCCAAAATAATGAGCATGAAAATAAAGCGTACCTTTAGGGTTGAATTTATAGGCAATGTTTCTCCTAAGTTGATTAGGATTTGGAGCCATGAATATAGGGATTGGATCTCCGGAGATATCAGTTACCTTGTCGAATATGGTAACTCAGTATGGCAGTTTCCTTGTTGGAGATAGCTTCCTTATTTCCTGCTTGGTGCTCACTGAAGCGATGATTAGGTCTGATCATTGATGTGTTGTATTGCAAGCTTGCATCTATACAAGTTAGTCTTTATGGGAGAGCTGTCCTGCTTTGATACTATGAGCTCGGCCCATGTAGGTTATGCCCTTGACTGACCGAGGATGAGATATATGACCGAGCGTGTACTAAATGACCGAGCACAGATTATAAGGCCGAACATGAACTAAGCGACCGAGCACAAGTTATATGGCCGAGCCTGAGCTGAGCGACCGAGCACAAGTTATATGACCGAGCCTGAGCTGTATTATTGGTCATGAGCTGATCTTGCAGTTACACGTGTCATGCAGTGGTTGGTGTGTCACATAGTGGTATATCAGTTACTCCCCCCCCAAGCCTTAGTTGGAGCTCGGGGGATAACTAAGGTTTTAAGAGTGCCCGAAAAGTCACGCGTTCTGTCTTCTCGTTTTCCTAGACGTCCGTTGGTACATCATTTATTGCGCAGCCGGTTTTTGGGTTTCTCAAATCATTATTGTTGCGATACTGTCGTGACGGTTCGCCTGGGTAGCCATTATTCTCCGAATGTATATAAAAGGGGGAAAGAGCCTTGTACGACTCTTTTTACCATCTTCTACTTTGCAAAGTGAGATATACATCCGCCATTGTCGAACCAGCAAGCTACCTTGTGAAGAATCCCATCCATCCGAAGTCCCTTACTTTGATTCAGGTTCGGTTTTAGTGTTTTTGTTCATCTTTTCACTTTCTCTTCTTCTCCTTTCGGTTATTTTGAAATGTCGACTTCTTCGGCATCTTCTGATGTTGGTAATGGGTCGGGGAGCCTCCCGGAAGCTCCTTCCTTGTCACAAACCCTAATTAGGGGTAGCACTTCCTCGGGGACTGAATCGGAGGAGACTCACTCTAGTCCCTCGATTAGAATAGTTGATGCCTTCTCGGAGTCTAGGGATAGAGAGGGTGAAGTCTCGGGTCGGTCTTCTCAGATAGAGAGTACTGTAACATCCTCTTGGTTGGAGGTTATTAGGGAGAAGTATGAGATTCCTCCAAATGTCACCCTTAGGGCTCCCGATGACTTCTACTACCCTTGGGAAGTTCAGGATGGGGAAATTTGTGTTTACACTGCTTGGTTTGAGATGGGGTTACGCCTTCCTTTCCCTAGACTGCTTAGGGATTTTTTCTGTTGGTTCAATCTCTGCCCGGCCGGTCTGCTTCTGAACAGTTGGAGGCATCTGTTAGGGTTTATGGCCTTAGGTCGCCTGAATGGTGTTGAGGTCTCTTTAGACCTGATCCGTAGTAAAATGGATCTTAAATATAGGAAGGCGGAGGGCCTCTACTACATGTCGTTTGACAAGGGCTTCCGGCCTTTGACTTTCGTGCCGTCCTCCAACAAATTTTGGAAGGATCGGTTCTTTTTTGTTGGTGGAAAATGGGAGGTGACCGACCCTGAGGACCAGTTCTCCACGTTCCCCCGGAGCACGGGGTTTATGGGTGAGACACCCTTTTCTTCTGTAATTTTGCTTTGTGCCTGTCCTTTGTGTATCTGACTAACCCTTGTTCAAAACTCTTTTGTGTAGCCAAGAGCGTCAAGAAGAGGCCGCACTTCACCCCTGTTTTGAAAGACCAATACAAGAGACTCCTCCAAACTCCAAACAGGGATTACCGAGCCATTCTTCATTCAGGCCCTACAATGCCTCCCAAGGATAAGGGTGTTGTTGACGACGTCCTCAAATCTCTTGCTGGCAAATGGGGGTCGTCAAAGAAGAAGAGGGTGGCTAGCCAGCCTCCTCCCTCTGCGTCTTCTTCGAAGAAGACGAGGACAACCGACCCATCCCCATCTGTGCCTCCCAAGAAGGGGGCGGTCTCCTCTGCTTCTCCCTCTTCCCGACCTCCTCTGAAGGGAGTTATGATCAGGGAGCCCTCCTCTGCCCCTCAAAAGGGGGTGGTGATCGGGGAACCCTCTTCTGCCCCTCAGAGGGGTACGGCGGTTCTTCGGCCTGTCCCCTCTTCGGCCCAAAAATCTCAACAGAGGGGTAAGGCGAAGATGGGTACTGAAATGCCTGATGGATACAAGGCCGTCCATCAGGCCATTGAAGATTTCTGGGCTGAGGCCCCTTGTACTGACATCCCTTCCTGCAGCACCAGAAAGGGTACTGAGAAGACTGTGGCCGGTGCCATGAGGGCCCATCTGAAGGTAACGACCGACCTTTCTGCTTTTGTGCTCTTCTTCCTTTTCCTTTTTACTGATGTGTCTTCTTATTTTTGCAGACCCTTCATAGCTTGGCTGCTTTAATGGAGGCCACGGTGGATCTCCAGGCCGTGGAGAGGTTGGAGGAGGAGCTGGATGAAGCCCGGCTTCAGCTCGATACGGCTCAATCTCAAGCCACCACAGCCGAGGACGAGCTGAAGGAGGCGAGGAATTGCTTCTCAATTATGGAATCCGAAAGGGATTCTATTAAACTTGAGAGGGATTCTTTGCGATCTGAACGAGACTCCCTTCTTCAGGACCTGACCAAACTGAAGGAGGAGAACAGTGCTCTTCAGTCTTCAATTGTTCAGAAGGTTGATGAGGCCAAGGTTGAGACCGAGGCCAGGTTGAAGACCGAGCTGGAGAAGATGGGAGACACTATTGCGCAGCTCGGTTATGACAACTTCAAGTCCAAGCTTCTCGCCAAGTACCCGGATATTGATCTGTCGGGGATTGACGATGATGATGAGGACGAAGATGGTGATCAGGACGACGGATCTGCAAGCCCTCTAGCTTAGGGAAATTTTTTGTTAATCCTGTCTCATCATGTTTGTAACCGAGTTTGTATTATCAATGAAAATGTCTTCTCTTCAGTTTCTGTCTCTATCTTTCTTTGGTTGTTCGGCCTTCTTTGAGTTCTGCTCTAAAAAATGTGTCAATGCTTTGTTGTGTAACCGAACTTCGATTTTTGATGTTTGTAGTATGATACAAGTAAACCTACTCGGTTTATGAAGTACTGTCTTTACCGATCATGGGTTGTCTCCAGAACTAACTTATGGTAATCCTGAAGCAATGTGTAGTTATAGCAGACTTGTGCCGAATTCTTGATATTGGAGAGGTTTTCGAATCATGGACTTTCTTTAAGAAAGATAACTTGAATAATGATCGATCAAACCGATCACTAATCAACAATTGTAAAAACTGGTATAGGGCAGTTATTTTGATCTCTTTGAACAAAGCCCGAGCTTGATTGCCGACTACGGTCGGTATGACTGAGTACTTTAAAGATTATTCTTGCCTATTTATAACTTCTGTCACAGTGCCTTTGTGCGCTTGTAGTGAAACATCAGCTTCATCTACCAAGATGGACCAGACTTGTCGTCTGTACATTAAGATGGACCAGACCTGAGTCTGTGCATTTGAGATGGACCAGAACTGAGTCTGTACATTGAGATGGACCAGACCTGAGTCTGTACATCGAGATGGACCAGACCTGAGTCTGTACATCGAGATGGACCAGACCTGAGTCTGTACATTGCGATGGACCAGACCTGAGTCTGTGCATTTGAGGTGGACCAGACCTGAGTCTGTGCATTTGAGGTGGACCAGACCTGAGTCTGTGCATTTGAGATGGACCAGACCTGAGTCTGTACATTGAGATGGACCAGACCTGAGTCTGTGCATTTGAGGTGGACCAGACCTGAGTCTGTGCATTTGAGGTGGACCAGACCTGAGTCTGTGCATTTGAGATGGACCAGACCTGAGTCTGTGCATTTGAGATGTTTCACGAAAGATGTTGAAATAAAAAGAAAGTACTTTATTGATAATATTTTCCTAAATGTTCCATGTTCCAAGGCCTGGGAACAGGTTTCCCATTCATGCTTTCCAACCAATAAGTGGTCGGTCTAACTGTTTTGATAATTCTGTAGGGGCCTTCCCAGTTCGGTGATAACTTCCCCATGGTGGGGTCCTTGGTGTTCTGGAAAACCCTTCTTAGGACGAGGTCCCCAACTTGGAAATTGGCAGGTTTGAGGCCAATTTTTGAGCGGTTAACCATCCTGCGCTGATATGCTTCCATTCTGATTACGGCCTGCTCTCTTCTTTCTTCGAGCAAATCCAAATTTTCTGCTAGTTGTTGGTCATTGGTCTCTTCGTTGAAAGCCTCAACCCTTAAGGTCGGTATGCCGACCTCAACAGGGATTACTGCCTCAGTTCCGTAGGCTAGGGAGAAGGGAGTTTCCGATGTTGGAGTTCTCCTGGTTGTCCGGTAGGCCCAGAGTGCCCCAGGGAGTTCCTCGACCCATCCCCCTTTAGCTTCCTCTAATCTTTTCTTGAGAGCGTCCAGGATAGTTCGGTTGGTGACCTCGGCCTGCCCGTTTGCCTGAGGATGACCAGGGGAGGAAAAGTGCTGTTTGATGTTTAGGTCCTGGCAGAATTTCTTGAATATTTTCCCAGTGAACTGTGTGCCATTATCTGAGACGATCACATGAGGTATGCCGAACCTGTAGACTATATTTTTCCAAGTAAAACTCTTTATCTCTTTTTCAGTGATGCGAGTCAGTGGTTCTGCTTCGGCCCATTTTGAGAAGTAGTCAACAGCCACCAGTAGGTATCTCCTGTTCGGTTTGGCTTTAGGCAACGGTCCTATGATGTCCATTCCCCACTGCGCAAAGGGCCATGGGCTAGTAATGGGGACGAGCTCATGTTGCGGCTGATGCTGATAAGGGGCGAACCTCTGGCATTTGTCACACTTTCGAGTATATTCCTTTGCTTCCTTCAGCATCCCAGGCCAGTAGTAGCCTTGGGTTAAAGCTCGGTGGGCTATGGTTCTCCCTCCGTTGTGATTTCCACAGATTCTTTCATGGATTTCTGCCAAGACATATTGAGACTCTTCAGGTGCTAGGCATTTTAACAATGGCTGAGTGTAAGACCTTCGGTAGAGCTTTCTGTTAAGGACAAGATACCGAGATGCTCTGATGCGGATTCTTTTTGCCTTATTTCTGTCTTCTGGGAGGAGTCCTTCTTCCAGGTACTGGAGTATAGGAGTCATCCAGTTCTGAGGCTGTTCTGTGACTTGGGCGACCTGGATCTCCTCGGTGCTAGGCCTCGGCTGGTGAGAGAACTTTATCGTTGACTCCACCCCCGTTTTCATGTGAGATGCCATGTTTGCTAAGGCATCGGCTCTGTTGTTCTGTCCTCTTTCTATTTTTTGGATTGAGAATGCTCGGAAGGAATGTTTTAGCAAGTTGACTAGCTCCGAATATCGGAGCATTCTTTCATCCTTGATGGCATATTCTCCTTGAACCTGGCTAACCACCAGTTGGGAGTCAGAAAATACCTCGAGGTTCTGTACCTCGCACTCCTGAGCTAGCTTCATCCCTAAGATAAGGGCCTCATATTCCGCTTCGTTGTTGGAGGCACTGAACCCCAAGCTAATTGCCCTTTCGGTTGTAAGTCCATCAGGAGAGTGTAGTACTAGCCCTGCTCCGGCACCTCGGTCAGTGGATGATCCATCAGCATACAACTTCTAAGTCCCCACATCGTCTGAGACTTGAGCTTTGCCTAGTAGTGCGGGAGTGAATTCTGCGACGAAGTCTGCCAAGGCTTGCCCTTTAATTGAGACTCGTGGAATGTAGGACACATCGAACTCCCCCAGTTCCACTGACCACTTGACCAACCGTCCTGATACTTCTGGTTTTCTCAGGACTGTTTTCAGTGGGTAGGCAGTCGGAATTTCTATGGGATGTGCTTGGAAGTAAGGTCTCAGCTTCCGTGCAGATACTATGAGAGCAAGGGCTAGCTTCTCAATTTCGGGGTACCTCTTTTCTGTGTCTAGTAATGCCTTGCTGACATAGAAGATGGGCCTCTGCACGCTCCTGTCTTGCCTGACCAGTACCGAACTGACAGCGTTCTCAGAGACTGCGAGATAGAGAAGCAGCCTTTCTCCTTGGATCGGTTTTGATAAGAGCTCGGGCGAAGCCAAGTATCTTTTGAGTTCCTGAAAGGATTTTTCACACTCGTCAGTCCATTGCAAAGATTTGTTATCTTTCAGAGCCTTGAAGAAGGGTAGACACCGATCAGTGGATTTGGAGATGAATCTGCTGAGAGCTGCTATCCGGACGTTCAGAGCTTGAATGTCCTTCCGGGCCTTTGGGGATTTCAGTCCGATCAGAGCCCCGATCTGAGTCGGGTCCGCTTCTATACCTCTTTGAGAGACTATGTACCCAAGGAACTTCCCTTTTGTTACACCAAAGGTGCACTTTGAGGGATTGAGCTTCATTTTATATTGTCTGAGAATATCGAAGGTTTGCGCTAGGTGTTGGAGATGACTGCTCTTCCTTAGGCTCTTGACCAGCATATCGTCGATATAAACTTCCATAGTGCTGTCGATCAAGGAGCTGAACATCTTATTAACAAGACGTTGGTAGGTAGCTCCAGCATTCTTTAGTCCGAACGGCATCACTCTATAGCAATAGAGACCTCGTTCGGTGATGAATGAAGTCTTCTCTTGATCGGGAGGATGCATCTGTATTTGATTGTACCCAGAATAAGCATCCATGAAGCTCATGAGCTCATGCCCTGCAGTTGCATCGACTAACTGATCTATTCGTGGAAGAGGGAAGCTATCCTTCGGGCATGCTTTGTTGAGATCTGTGTAGTCAACACAGACTCTCCATTTACCGTTCTTCTTCTTGACCAGAACAGTGTTGGCCAACCAATCAGGATAAAATACCTCTCGTATCATGTTGGCGTTGAGCAACCTTTGAACTTCGTCGTTGATGACCTGATGCCGCTCTGGAGCGAGAGGCCTTCTCTTTTGTCTCACTGGTGGATGATCTGGATCCACCATTAGTCTGTGCGTAATCAGGTCGGGATCTATCCCTTCCATGTCGCTTGTCTCCCAGGCGAATACGGAGAGGTTTTTCTTCAAAAACTTGACCAGCTCATCCTGCTCGGCATGTGTCAGGTCGGGACCTATCTGCAGATAACGTCCTTGATCCTCTAAGCTGACCAGGACTTTAATAGGCTCCCCTATAGGCTTGGCTCTGCTATCCCTTCCTCTAGGGCTCAATGGTTCTTCAATCTTGGAGGGACAGTCTTCTGCCTCGTGACAGCAAGGGTAGATTGCATCCTTGCACACACGGGCGTGCAGTAATTGCTATTTGGGGGCCTTAGCTTTGAGTGCGAGGGCATGGCACTCTCGGGAGGTCGGTTGGCATCCTCTGATGGAGTAGACTGTCTGATTGTGAACGTATTTTAAGCATTGATGGAGAGTTGAGGTGACCGCTCCCATCTCATGTAGCCAGGGCCTCCCAATTATGACGTTGTAGGGAGATTTGGCTTTTATGACCATGTACTCGGCTATCGTGGTCTTCTGTCCGTCCCCTTCACCCGCAGTGGTGGCCAGATCGACCCTTCCTAGTGGAGTGTTAGTGTTTCCATCGAAGCCCGTCATGATTATGCCCGTGGGCTTAATGTCATTGGGGTCGAGCTTCATATGCTTGAAAGGGTTGTAGAACAGTACATTGGTCGAACACCCAGTGTCGACGAGAACTCTCCGGATATCGAAGTTGGCGATCTTAAGGGAGATAACCAGGGCATCGCTGTGAGGACAATGAACTCCCATAAGGTCATGATCCGTAAATTGGATTTCTGGCAAGGGCTTTAACCTTTTCTCCAAGTTAGCGACCTGCATGACGTTGGGAGCAGACCTGGCCTCCCGAGCATATCGTTTCCTTGACCTGTTAGAGGTGCCTGTTGCAGGGGAATCTGCGTGTAGAACATAGATCACCTGATTGTTCTGTCGTGGGGGTTCGTTCCTGCCTTCTTTCTGTTCCTGCCTCTGGTCGATTTTTCTCTGCTGGGGTCGTTCGTCACGGGGGTTCTGTCCTCCGTCCTGCTTGACGAACTCTTTCAGCCTTCCTCTCCTTATTAGCTGCTCAATCTCATGCTTGAGAGCTTTGCAGGTATTGGTTGTGTGCCCTCGGTCCTTGTGAAAATCACAATATTTGGTCTGATCTCGATAGTTGGGGTCTCCTTTCAAAGGCTCCGGCCATCTCAGATTTTCTCGAGATCTTACTTGCTTCAATATGTTGTACGGAGAGGCGTTTAGAGGAGTAAAGTGGTTGAATTCCTTCAGCCCAGAATTGAAGGAGGTTCTGGGGGCCCCCCTTTTTTCTGGGCTCCTGACTCTCTTCCTGGCCGAGCTGGTGTCCTTCTTTTGGTCGTCCTTCCTTTGACTATCTTTCTTGTGATCGTCTTTCTGAGCTTGCTCTTTGACCTTTCTAGAGGTGTCCCTGGCCTCCTCCAGGTTGATGTACTTCCTTGCACAGTCCATGAGTGCCGCCATGTCCGTAGGGGGATTTTTGGTCAGGGAGTCTCTAAAACCTCCTTGAGCAAGTCCAGCGGCTAGAGCAGCCACTAGGAAACCGGGGCTGCAGTCTGTTACCTCGGTGAGCTCGGCGTTGAAACGTGCTATATACCCCCTGAGCGATTCTTCCCTTGTTTGCTTTATGTTTAGAAGGAATTCCGGACCCTTTCTTAGCCTCCTGCTAGTCATGAATCTGTCCAAGAACCTTCTGCCGAGCTCATAAAAGCTAGATACTGAGTTCGGCGGGAGGTGGTGGAACCACTTCAGGGCGGTACCATTGAGGCTGGTCACGAACGTTCTGCATAAGAAGGCATCAGAAGTACCGTGCAAAGCCATAGTGTGCTGGTAGTGGGAGAGGTGGTCCCCCGGGTCCCCAGTCCCATCATAAGGGGTGAATTTAGGGACGATAAATTTCTTGGGTCTTTCCTCGGCCATGATAGCATTGGTGAACGGGGTGGCCGACCTCCCGAGCAATCTGGCCAGCTCGTCCTGTTCTGGATACTGGGCACCCCTTATGATGGCAGTACGGTCTATTGATTCAGCAACTTCTTAGGCTCTTACTGACCCCCTTGGTAGGATGGGCTGCTGCGAGGCAGGTCTCACGACCTCAGGGCCTATATGGGTAGGCTGATCTTGGCCCACTACTGGGGGGTTGTTTTGATTCTCTGGTACTGGTGGTACAGGAACCACTCGAGGAGGTGATCCTTGTGGAACGTAGTTTACTCCCGAGGCCCCAGGGATGGGGAGTCGGGTAGTACTTCGATAATGGACCTCCGGGACAAAGGCGGGAACCCCTCGACCGGCTGCCGTCGACGGCTGGGGGTCTACATGAATACCGGCAGCTGCAGGAGGCTGCTGCTGTTGAGTGTTTGTGACAACGGGTGGATTTTGAGGATTGGTTTCATGATTCTGGGTGAACATTGCCAGGGTCCTGGTCATGGTCAAAAGCTGTTCCCGTAGCAACTGGTTCTGCCGCCTAGTTTCGATCAGTTCTTCTTGTACAGGGTTATTCACTCGCCCTCTTCCTCGTCCGGCAGTTGGTTGAGGATGAGGGTTTTGAGTGTTTTTCCTGGGTCGCAAGTTGGGAGCCATGATCCCTCTGATAAACGGAAGATGAGCTTAGATTGAGTAGAGCACTTTGGTGATTGTCGCTCCCACAGACGGCGCCAAACTGATGCTGCACTTTTTGGCCCACGTGAGATCCAAGCTCGGCTCCCTGCGAAACACTCGAAACAGAAGATCAGAGGATCACCGGGTTGGCTCCGACGGTAGCCGCTCCGATGCTTAAGTCAATAAATTGAATTGAAAGACTCGTAATGAAAGCCAAAATAATGAGCATGAAAATAAAGCGTACCTTTAGGGTTGAATTTATAGGCAATATTTCTCCTAAGTCGATTAGGATTTGGAGCCATGAATATAGGGATTGGATCTCCGGAGATATCAGTTACCTTGTCGAATATGGTAACTCAGTGTGGCAGTTTCCTTGTTGGAGATAGCTTCCTTATTTCCTGCTTGGTGCTCACTGAAGCGATGATTAGGTCTGATCATTGATGTGTTGTATTGCAAGCTTGCATCTATACAAGTTAGTCTTTATGGGAGAGCTGTCCTGCTTTGATACTATGAGCTCGGCCCATGTAGGTTATGCCCTTGACTGACCGAGGATGAGATATATGACCGAGCGTGTACTAAATGACCGAGCACAAATTATAAGGCCGAACATGAACTAAGCGACCGAGCACAAGTTATATGGCCGAGCCTGAGCTGAGCGACCGAGCACAAGTTATATGACCGAGCCTGAGCTGTATTATTGGTCATGAGCTGATCTTGCAGTTACACGTGTCATGCAGTGGTTGGTGTGTCACATAGTGGTATATCAATATATATAAATAATGTTTTGTTTTGTAGGTTCTATTGCAACAATTGTATGGGTTTGATTGCTCAGTGATTAATCTCTTTTTCTTCAATTACTATATCTCCAATCTCCTTATGTTGGGAAGCTGTTGGGTCTCTCCATCTCCTGCTAGGAGTGCTTATGACATCTGGACAAGTAGTCTATAGCAAGTTTTGTTGGAGCATCTGTTGCAAGACCAATCTATGTGAAGGGGCACTTGTGGCTTAAGTCTACTTCGAGCTTTGTCTGCATCTTTCTCACTTTGTCGACCCCACCATCTCCTCGGCATTCCGCTTCCTTTTCAGTTCTGGTTTTGGTGTTGCATCCGTTTGTATTTTTTTTCTTCTCTTGTTTTCCCACCTCAACCTAAGGTAAACTGCCTTGGACTCTCTTGAAGACTTGGGGCTTTAATTTTTGGTTGTTCTGATTATTTCTGTAAAAAAAAAAAAACATGGCATTAGAATTTTATTGAAAGAATCTGAAGGATGATTTAATTTCTTTTGGATATAGGGCTTGCAGTTTCTTTTGGATGGTCTAAGTACTATGGTTAGTGGATCTGTTTTATTTTTACTATGTGGCTGACTAAAATGATTATCCTGACTTTGAGTATTCGAACTTTAAGAAAGTATTTAAATTCGAACTTTATGTAAGTATTTAAATTCATAAAAGGGAAAAAAAACTAAAACGGGTTGGCATGATCCAACCCGAGTTTGACTCGAACCGTAATGAATCTGTTTAGTTGTGGGTCATATCTGGGCTTAACTCGTTTTTAACCCGACCCGTTTCCAACTCAACCCAAACCCGCCCAACCTGCCCATTTTGCCAGGTGTACATATAATACATACCGTGCTATTTAAAACGTGCATAACGGTCATATGCTATCTTAGGACTTAACGGAGTTCAAGGTCTACCGCTCCATATTTCAACTCTTAATAATTATTTAAATTCAAATTTAAATAAAATTTTATTTAAATTTAAATTAATATAAAATTAATCATAAATTTAAATTTAAATAATAACATAAAATTTAAACTCAATTTTTACTTAAATTTAATTAAAATTTTGAATTACTACTGAAAAAAATGCTTCAGCTCCAATAAAATCCAGTAATATCACATTTGGAGATCTATTTTTTTTGGCAGAGACTTAAAACAGTAGTTGAGCTCATTTAAGATGTGTGAAGAGATTTTTCAACTCTCGCTTGTATTGCTAGCAACAAACAAAAGCTCAAGACTTCAACATCAGTAGTTTTTTAAGGGTAAGGGTTTTGCTTCAATAACAAACAAAAGCTCAAGAAATGGCCTTAGGTATTATTGCCTCCTCTTCAAGTGTTCTTTTCTTCCAAAGTTTACTAACTTTGCCAATCTATTACATTACCGCAACCACCGTTGGCAGCAACCGCAATATATACATATATATATATATATATATTTCACCTTCATCGAAATTCAAATCATTATCAAATCAATTTTTCCTTGCACCTTTGCTTTCCTTGTTTTTTCGCACTTTCTTCTTTTCTTTTTATCCCCTTTCTTTGTTCCACAATCTTCTTTTTTTCTTGCTGAAATCCATGGATTTCAGATCTGTTGATTGTTTATGAAAAAATTCTTCCATGAATCGGATTTATTGACCTGGTTTCTTGAAACCCTATGAGTTCTATTTTTGTGTCTCCCAAAAGCCTGAAAATGTATTCAAGTGTGGTCCATGAACCGGGTCATGCAAGAACTTCTCATTGTTTCTGTCAATGGTATTAGGGATTGATCGAGCACATTAGAAGTTGTGGGGTTGGCCGTGCAAATAAGGGTCTTGTATTTACTTATAGTACACCTACATTTCTTTCAACAGTTTTGTATACAGGGACTAAGGAATCAATTTATAAAAATAAAAGATAACAATGTTCACTTAATACAATAATGTAAAACTAATTAAAAAAATATGAACCCGAGATGAGAGGGGAAGAGAATGAACCTACTCCATTCTAAACTCCACCCTCTTTCTCTTTTTTTTTTTTTTTACTTTTTTCTAGTTTTTTTATGATTTTGTTGGAATTGAGATTCAACTGTTTCTTATTTTTTAAAATTTGTAACAATTGCAGGTTTTACTTTTGAAAAAGCAAATTATTGGCATGGGTGGAGTTGAAAATGAGTAAGTACACTTTGGATTCATGTTTTACTTATCCAATGACAAGTTAAGTCTCGAAATTGTTTGCATTATTATTGAATCTTCTGTGGTCTTTGGAATATAGTATTAATCAAGGCCAATAAACATAGGACAATATCTAATATAGACACAAAAAAAAGTTTCAATTTTTTTTTGCACATAACATATATTTATTAGCTGGGAACACAATGTCAAAAATGTTCTCTTAGTCTGGACAACAAAGTCGTGGTCGTCGAAATTTTCGACACTTTGGCATTTCAAAGTCTCTCGAGTTTCACAAGGAAAAAGAAATTATCATCTGTATGAGTGGTAAGCTTGATCTCCATATTGAATAGCATGAATGCTTTATATTTTTGTATTAAAATGAAAGAAGCCCTGCTATGTTTTGTTGTTAGCAAAGGTAGAGGTTTGTTGGACATCTTGATATTTCTAAGATGACAAGGGTTGTATTAGTACTTGGTTTCACTACAAAGGAGGTCTCAAACCCATGGAGTCTCGTAGACCTTTCCTTAAATCTATTCTTGTAGTGTTGAGCTATTGTATTCCATTTGTAACTATTGGTCTGTCCAACCCACCCACTCAACTGGTAAAAATCATTATCCCTATCCCTTGTTTACATATCATTTATTTGCCTTTTGCCTCTGAATGAGCAGGTTAAATGTTTTCTTAGCATTCCTATATCATATATTTTTCTTTGTAATTAATCTTAAGTTTCTAAGATGCCATCAGTTTGAAATGGTTATCATCATTTTATTTTATTTTCAACCTTGGTTCAATCCAACTAGTAAATTTTTCTAATGAGATAGTTTTAAAGTTAATACATTATTATTTGTGTCTTTAGTATTACTATATCATATTGTACTTTGTAATTAATTATAGGATTACACTATCTCTGTCCAAAATGTCATAGCACCATCCATTCCCAATTTGTTTTTGGGATATATGAACTTCACCAATTCTACCCAGAATTATGAATGTGTTTTATCTTATTTTTAAAGCCTCAAAGACATTTGTTTAACACCTGAAAAAAGATCAAGGAGCTACAACATTCCTATCTTTTAACCCCTCATGGTCAATATTTAATCAAAGATAGGCAGTTACTTGTAATATCAGAGAAGCCCAAACTATAACTCTTCCAATTTGTCAAGAACCTCAATCAATTATTCATCACCGATAGTCAATAAACAATATATTACTTCAAGCCATTATTCCAATTGATGATTAAGTTATTTTCTATTTGTTAAACTAATTTATGTATGCACATGTATACACACATTTGTATTATTTAACATAATATTTGTATTCTTATGTATATATATTTGTGTGTAGGCAGGTAATTAATTTTGGTCACAAAGGACCTTCATGACAAAAGAATTTACATTTAACCAGATATGGATATTACTTATGTTTTTGAAGCAAGTTCTGGTTTGAAGTCAATTAAATTACACCCCTTTCATGAAAATCCTGCTAAAATTGGTATGTAATATCTCAATTTTATTTTTTTTTAGTATCATTTTATTTTAGAATCTTTTTTTTTTAATAAAAATAATTGTTTGTTGCAGCACCGTACAAGTACAAGGACCAGTTGTGGATTTTTGTATGGAGTTGGTGAACAAACTGCTCAAATCTCTTAATATTGTACCTTTTAATGACGTGAAAGACTTGCTTGCAAAGGCAATCCGAAATGTTTGGTGGTAAGTGATGCTTTGTTTTTTGGATTTCTGTTAAATATTTATTACTTATATGACTATATAAAAGCTTTTGTTGCTTTAGTATATCTTGTGTGCACAACACTCCTTGGCATCCTGTTTACACTATACTCCTATTCACTTATCAGGAAAAAAAAAATTTGGTTGAGGCTTATTGTGAGAGTGATAAACTATGTAACGTTAATTCTCCTTTTTGTCAATTGCATATTCTCCATTTGGCACAAGTTGCGTTGGATCAAATATATCTTGAATTATCCTCATGAAATATCTTCATATAAGAGTGTCTTTTTCAATTACCTGGAAAGTCAATCTCCCTTGTTTAACTCATTTATCAAATGATTCTTCTATGTTGTCTCTTATTCGAATCACTAGTTGTTCAATTCAATCATGCACTTAATCCATGATATCTTCATGATTGAAAATGGAATTGAAATAACTTATCTAGAAATGACTTGAAAATAGAATTGTACTAATATGCCATTTTGATGTTGAATTACAGTAGTTAAACTCAACTTATTAAGTGAGAGGATCATATACCACGTACTAGTAGGCTTAACAATACAATTCAATACCTCTTGTTTTTAATTATTGATTAGAAAAATGAGGTGCACTAGTTTGTCACTGGATAGGAATTATTTCAATTGCAAATTGTGTTTTCCCCGTTGTGTTACTACGAACTGGTTTGTTTCCTTATGATGGCACTACTTTTGGGGTATTGTATAATGCTAATGTTTTGCAGTGTTTGTATTGTATGTCTTAATTTTTTACCATTTATGAAAGAATAAGGAATTACATTTTAAAGCTTGCATTGTAATCACTGTATTGGTTTCGTGTAATGTAAGACAAATACAAAAGAATTATTTAACCACCTATTTTTTTGGGATTCTGAGAAGCGATTGATGTTTCTTATGACAATGAATTTACATCTCGATGTCTCACAACGGTTTAAAGGGTTTGGTGGTACTCACCACATTTAATAAATTTGAAAATCTCACTGGAAAGAAACTTGTGAAATCGCAAGTATTGGCGCGATGATTGGAAGAGCTATTTCCATTATTATCCGGGAACTTATGTGCCAAATAAGAGTACCGCTTTGGAGCTAGTGCATTTCGTAAGAAACTTGGTCGGACACTTCAACGACATAAATTTTGATAAACTAATGGTATGCTATTTTAACTTTTAATCGTACATCTAGCTTTTGTTGATCAGACTATTTTTTTATAAAACAAAAGTAATTCTATTTTCTTTATGATTGTAGAAAGTATGTTGGGACGGCGACATTTATATTTTGCCATATGGCCTTGACAATAGATTTAGTATAACATGCATGTTATACAACACATGTCGGTCTCTCCAGTCAGCAACGAGATTGTGGTCCTACTATTTTGAGTCAGTTTATGCAAACTCAGTTTCATCAAATGGCACAATTTATATACTTCATTTGAAAATTTGGAACAACATTTTTAAACATTTTGATGTCCAACAAACCTCTACTTCTGCTATCTTTTTAACTATGATAAGAAACTTGATGATGAGAAAAAAGTTGTTCTAAATTTTCAAATGAAGTATATAAATTATGCCATTTAATGAGACTGAGTTTCCATAAACTGACTCAAAATACTAGGACCATAATCTCATCGCTGACTGGAGAGACCGACATGTGTTGTATAACATGCATGTTATATTAAATTTATTGTCAAGACCATATGACAAAATATAAATGTCGTCGTCCCAACGTACTCTCTACAATCATAAAGAAAATAGAATTACTTTTGTTTTATAAAAAAATAGTCTGATCAACAAAAGCTAGATGTACAATTAAAAGTTAAAAAAGCATACCATTAGTTTATCAAAATTTATGTCGTCGAAGTGTTCGATCAAGTTTCTTACGAAATGCACTAGCTCCAAAGCGGTACTCTTACTTGGCACATAAGTTCCCGGATAATATTGGAAATAACTTCTCCAATACTTGCGATTTCACAAGTTTCTTTCCAATGAGATTTTCAAATTTATTAAATGTGGTGAGTACCACTAAACCCTTTAAACCGTTGTGAGACATCGAGATGTAAATTCATTGTCATAAAAAACATCAATCGCTTCTCAGTATCCCAAAAAAATGAGTGGTTAAATAATTCTTTTGTATTTGTTTTACATAACACGAAACCAATATAATGATTACAATGCAAGCTTTAAAATGTAATCCCTTATTCTTTTATAAATGGTAACAAAATTAAGACATATAATACAAACACTGCAAAACATTAACATTATACAATACCACAATAGTGTCATCATAAAGAAACAAACCAGTTCGTAGTAACACAACGGGAAAAACACAATTTGCAATTGAAATAATTCCTATCCAATGACAAACTAGTGCACCTCATTTTTCTAATCAATAAGTAAAAAGATTAAAAACAAGAGGCATTGAATTGTATTGTTAAGCCTACTAGTACGTGATATATGATCCTCTCACCTAATAAGTTGAGTTTAACTACTATAATTCAACATCAAATCATCAAAATGGCATAGTAACACAATTCTATTTTCAAATCATTCCCGGAAAAGTTATTTCAATTCCATTTTCAATCATGAAGATATCATGGATTAAGTGCATGATTGAATTGAACAACTAGTGATTCGAATAAGAGACAACATAGAAGAATCATTTGGTAAAGGAGTTAAACAAGGGAGATTGACTTTCCAAGTAATTAAAAAAGAGACTCCTATATGAAGATATTTCATAAGGATAATTGAAGATATATTTGATCCAACACAACTCGTGCCAAATGGAGAAGATGCAATTGACAAAAGAAGAATTAACGTTACATAGTTTATCACTCTCACAATAAGCCTCAACCAAAAAATTTTTTCCTGATAAGTGAATAGGAGTATAGTGTAAACAGGATGCCAAGGAGTGCTGTGCACACAAGATATACTAAAGCAACAAAAACAAAAGCTCTTACATGGTCATATAAGCAATAAATATCTAACAGAGATCCTAAAAACAAAGCATCACTTACCACCAAACATTTCGGATTGCCTTTGCAAGCAAGTCTTTCACGTCATTAAAAGGTACAATATTAAGAGATTTGAGCAGTTTGTTCACCAACTCCATACAAGAACCCACAACTGGTCCTTCTACTTGTACGAGGCTACAACAAACAATTATTTTTATTAAAAAAAAAGATTCTAAAATAAAATGATACTAAAAAAAATAAAATTGAGATATTACATACCAATTTTAGCAGAATTTCCATGAAAGGGGTGTAATTTAATTGACTTCAACCCGGAACTTGCTTCAGAAATATATGTAATATCCATATCCGGTTGAATGTAAATTCCTTTGTCATGAAGGTCCTTTATGACCAAAATTAATTGCCTGCCTACACACACACACACATAAATATATATACATAAAAATACAAATATTATGTTAAATAATACAAATATGTGTATACGTATGCATACATAAATTAGTTTAACAAATAGAAAATAACCTAATCATCAATTGGAATAATGGCTTGAAGTAATATATTGTTTCTTGACTATCGGTGATGAATAATTGATCGAGGTTGTTCTTGACAAATTAAAAGAGTGATAGTTTGAGCTTCTCTGATATTACAAGTAACTGCCTATCTTTGGTTAAATATAGACCATGATGGGTTAAAAGATGGGGATATTGTAGCTCCCTGATCTTTTTTTAGGTGTAAAACAAATGTCTTTTAGGCTTTAAAAATAAGATAAAGCGCATTCATAATTCTGGAGAGAATTGGTGAAGTGCATATATCGCAAAAAACAAATTGGGAATTGATGGTGCTATGACGTTTTGGACAGACACAGAGATGTGTAGTCCTACAATTAATAACGACGTACAATATGATATAGTAATGCTAAAGACACAAATAATAATGTAGTAACTTTAAAACTATCTCATTAGAAAAATACACAAAAATTTACTAATTGAGTTGGTGGACTAGATTGGTCAGATTGAACCAAGGTTGAAAATAAAATAGAATGACGATAACTATTTCGAACCGATGGCATCTTAGAAACTTAAGATTAATTGCAAAGAAAAATATATGATATAGGAATGTTAAAGAAAACATTCAACCAGTCATTTAAATGCAAAAGGCAAATAAATGACATGTAAACAAGGAATAGGATGAGGAATTTTACAAGTTGAGTGGGTGGGCTGGACTGACCAATAGTTGCAAATGGAATACAATAACTCAACAGTACAGGAATAGATTTAAGGAAAGGTCTATGAGACTCCATGGGTTTGAGACCTCCTTTGTAGTGAAACCAAGTACTAATACAACTCTCGTAAACCCTTATCATCTCAGAAATATCAAGATGTCCAAAAACCTCTACCTTTACTAACAACAAAATAAAACAATGCTTCTTTCATTTTAATACAAAAATATAAAGCATTCATGTTATTCAATATGGAGATCAAGCTTACCAGTCGTACGGATGATATTTTCTTTTTCCTTGTAAAACTCGAGACTCTTAAATGCAAAAATGTCAGAAATTTCGACGCCCATCAACTTTGTTGTCCAGACTAAGAGAGGTTCTTCAGTGTTATCATAACATTTTTGACATCGTATTCCCAGCCAATAAATATATGTTGCGTGTAAAAAAAATTAAAACTTTTTTTGGTGTGTCTATATTTGATACTGGTCCTATGTTTATTGGCCTTGATTAATACTATATTCCAAAGACCACGGAAGATTCAATGATAATGCAAATAATTCTGAGACTTAACTTGTCATTGTATAAGTAAAACATGAATCCAAAGTGTACTTACTCATTTCTAACTCCACCCATGCCAATAATTTGCTTTTTCAGAAGTAAAACCTGCAATTGTTACAAATTTTAAAAAATAAGAAACAGTTGAATCTCAATTCCAACAAAATCATAAGAAAAAATTAGAAAAAAGCAAAAAAAAAAAAAAAAGGAAGAAAGAGAAAGAGGGTGGATTTTAGGATGGAGTAGGTTCTTTCTCTTCCCCTCTCATCTCAGGGTTCATATTTTTTTAATTAGTTTTCCATTATTGTATTAAGTGAACATTGTTATCTTTTATTTTTATAAATTGATTCCTTAGTCCCTGTATACAAAACTGTTGAAAGAAACGTAGGTGTACTATAAGTAAATACAAGACCCTTATATGCACGGCCAACCCCACAACTTCTAGTGTGCCCAATCAATCCACTAATACCATCGACAGAAACAATGAGAAGTTCTTGCATGGACCCAGTTCATGACCACACTTGGATACGTTTTTTGGCTTATGGGAGACACAAAAATAAAATTGATAGGGTTCATGAAACCAGGTCAATAAACCCGATTCATGCAAGAATTTTTTCATAAACAATCAACAGATCTGAAACCCATGGATTTCAGCAAGAAAAAAAAGAAGATTGTGGAACAAAGAAAGGGGATAAAAAGAAAAGAAGAAAGTGCGGAAAAAAAGGAAAGCAAAGGTGCAAGGAAAAATTGATTTGAAACAATTTGGATTTCGATGAAGATAATATATATATATATATATATATTGCGGTTGTTGCCGACGGTGGTAGCAGTAATGTAATAGATTGACAAAGTTAGTAAACTTTGGAAGAAAATAACACTTGAAGAGGAGGCAATAATACCTGAGGCCATCTCTTGAGCTTTTGTTTGTTGCTAGCAATACAAGCGAAAGTTAAAAAATCTTTTCACACTTCTTAAATGAGCTCAACTACTGTTTTAAGTCCCTGCCAAAAAAATAGATCTCATTAAATTTAAATAAAAATTTAAGTAAAAACTGAGTTTAAATTTTATATTATTATTTAAATTTAAATTTATAATTAATTTTATCTTAATTTAAATTTAAATAATTATTAAGAAAAAAAATTAAACCTGACAGATGCTCTTAGCAAGCTCTGGAATCAGTGAGATAACAGTAAAAGACAAATGAAAAAGGCAGACTGCAGAGTGGCAGTCAATTGTCAATATCAAAACTTTTTTAGTTATGAACCCAAAAAATGGCATGTTTCTCTCGAAGCCAAATTCGGTTGTCGTTTAGCTCCCCTGTTATATTCAAATTTCACTGCAAAACACTATTTATTTTGTCTGAAAATTTGATAGAGATCATCTCAATCAATTAATTCAGAACTGAAATATGGAGTGGTAGACCTTTAACTCCGTTTAAGTCCTAAGATAGCATATGACCGTTATGCACGTTTTAAATAACACGGTTATGTATTATATATAGCCCTGAAAAAATAGATGGATTGGTCGAGTTTGAACAGGCTAGAAATGAGTCGGGTTGAAAACAGGTCAGACCTAGATATGATCCGCAACTAATCGAGTCCATTACGAGTCCGATCAAACTTGGGTCGAATCGAACCAAGTCAACCCGTTTTATTTTTTTTTCTCCCTCCTATGAATTTAAATACTTAAAGTTCAAATACTCACAGGATAATCATTCTAATCAGCTACATAATGAAAATAAAACAGATCTACTACCCACAGTACTTAGATTATCCAAAGGAAACCGGAAACCCTATATCCAAAAGAAATTAAATTATCCTTCAGATTCTTCCAATAGAATTCTAATGCCATGTTTTATTTTACAAAAATAACCAAAACAACCAAAAATTAAAGCCCCTAGTCTTCAAGAGAGTCAAAGGCAATTTACCTTAGGTTGAGGTGGGAAAAAAGGAGAAGAAAAAGAGTACAAACGGATGCAACACTAAAACCAGAACTGAAAAGGAAGCGGAATGCCGAGGAGATGGTGGGGTCGACAAACCAAGAAAGATGCAGACAGAACTCGAAGTAGACTTAAGCCACAAGTGCGCCTTCGCATAGCCTGGTCCTGCAGCAGGTGCTCCAACAAAACTTGCTATAGACTAATTGTCCAGATGTCATATGCACTCCTAGCAAGAGATGGAGAGACCCAACAACTTCCCAACATAAGGAGATTGGAGATATTGTAATTGAAGAAAAAAAGATTGATCACCGAGAAATCAAACCCATACGAGTGTTGCAATAGAACCTACAAAACAAAACATTATTTATATATATTATAATTCCCCACAAAATGTGATCTGATTATAGTACCTAGATAGAAGCATATTTACAAACTTCCAGAAGTATCAGAAAATTATTTAGGTTCACATTCAGTCTAGAAGCAGCCCCTCTACGTAATTGGTCTGCTTATGCTATCATTAGAAACATCTGAAAAGGACCAACATCATGCACAAGAGAGAAGATGCATATCAAAACAATAGTGCTTTGAAAGAACGCAAAAATAAGATAAAATATCACGCAAAAACATCATAAACACTATAAATAATTTACGAGGTGACAAAAAATAAAAAATAAAAAAAAGAAGAAGAAAATGGTGATTGCAGGTTACCCCCTACATGGGGAAACAGGGGAAGAAAATGCAAGCCCCCCCCCCTTCCCCACACACACACAATGTACCATCTCAAATGCTATATGAAAAAATAGATATCAAATACACCTAACGTTAACAAACTACAGGTAACAAATGGACCAATAGAACTTTCCTCATGCAGCTACCAAGGCCAACCAAGTAATCTCTTCCAGAGAGTGCAACTAAGGAACCAAAATAATGATCATAAGATAATGGCAAGGCATATGCGTAATTCAAAAGGCATACTGCTACAGAACATCTAACAAGATTTAAAAATCCTCAAGTGATAACTAGAAAAGAATTTTCATAGATAATTATAAATCATATTAAAATATTTAAAAAATGTGTCAGATCTTTTTTCATGGGAGCAGTATACTAAGAAAAGGAAGGTATGTAAGGAAACAGGCAAGGGAGAAGTGGAGAGCAGTGCTTCTATGTATTTTGTAGGTTATGTGGAAGGAGTGGATCAGAGGAACGTTTGAAGAAGGGAAGTAACAATATGGAATGGAAAGGCTACGGTTCTGAGCACTCTCTTTTTTTTTTAACATAGGGCTTGAATTTTTCTATAGACAATTTTGTATCTTTTTTGAATTCTATGATTCTATAATTGTATAGCTCTCTGTATATGGGTGCACCCTCAGGCTTATAAACTTTCTTTCCAAACCTCAAATTTAGCATTTCAATCTATTTTAGTTTCATCAATTAAAATAATGTCATCATGGAACCTCATCTGCTACTATGTCTAGTCAGTTCACCTATAACTAAGGTAAAAAAATAAGAACTTAATGTCCTTTTTTGTGTAACAATAATTTCATAAAAAGGCACTAAAAAGGTAAACCCCCTTCAAAAAAATCTCCTGTGTAAATAACTGAAAACCCAAGCTCCAGGCCTCTAGCTTGGTTGGTATCTCCTCTATCTCCCCATATGGGTGATTGAGGGTTAAGTCTCCTTAAGGGGTAAAAAGTGTGTGTGATTTACCTATCAAAAAAAATTAAATCAGTAATGCCCAAATCAATCAAAATGCTTACCATCATCAACAGTATCACTATCACCATCCACAGAAAATACAGATACCCATTCCAAGAATCCAAAAGCCAGGGAAATGAAGAATCGTGTATAGATTAAGATAATATTAAGACTGCTGCAACTCATAGAAGCACACCAAAACAGTTTACACACTTTCCAAACTAGAGCTTTGCAATTACAGATAAAACAAATTTCCCGGAACATACATTGTCAAAACAAAGATTCCTTAAAAAAAAAAAAAAATAAAAAGAAGTTTGCGTTTGTGCTTACCTTGCGCAGGAAAACTAGGTTCCCCTTTGGCGATTAGAAAAATCAAAAGGAAATCATCCTGTATTACAATAACAACGTCGTCAGGGAAATTTACTTCTAATCAGCACTTTAAATATTAAAATCTAGCAAGGGCCTGTGTGCGTGAGTGAGGATTGGACAGGGAATGAGAGAGATATGAGCGCAGACAATCGAGCACTGGAACGGCGAAAGAGAGAGAACCCTAAATCGAGAAATGAGCGCAGACAATCGAGGGCTGGAACGGGGAATGAGAAATGAAACAGAACCCTACATTTAGGGTTATATACCGATCCGTTTTGAACCCCTTTTTTAACCCCACTGAATCCGTAGAACTGAGGAATTTATTAAACTAAATCCGTTTTTAATCCATTTAAAATATAAAATAATATAACCCGTTATTTAATAGAGAGATACGGACGAATTGGCAGACGGAGATTATGTTTACAAGGTCTAATTATATATATATGTAACGCAATTATTAATATATATAATATATATTTGTTAACCAAATTACGAATTTTTATATTTATAATTAATTTTAATATTTCTCTAATAAGTCCATACGGTGGTAAGCACATCTCTAATATTAAATATAATTTTATTCATTTAAAATTTATATTTTACTATTATTAGTATAAAAATATCAAATAAGCTCACTCAAATTTTTAAATATTATTTTTAAAAAATGCATGATGGAACTCACCTCCAATTGACACATTTATTTAAAAAAATAATACGAACATAATGTATTTCATGATATGCCCCAGGCGATGTGGTCCACCGGATTAGTTTCATATTTATGTCACTACCAACAAAATATATTATTATCTTGACTTTTCATTAATTTAATCATATAATACTATATTCATATTTTATATATTATGACTCTTTTATCTTTACTGTACAGACTTTTTTGGTCCACCCGATTAGTTTCATATTTATGTCACTACCAACAAAATATATTATTATCTTGACTTTTCATTAACTTAATCATATAATATTATATTCATATTTTATATATTATGACTCTTTTGTCTTTACTGTACAGACTTTTTTACTCTCAACATTTGAAATAATATATTTTTAATACTGACTCTATACTTCAATCCTATGGCAACAACTAACAAGAAACATGAATTGCATCTCATACACTTGAAATTTTGTTTGCACCTAATTTTGTATATATATTTATAAGTACATTTCAAGTAGAAATGAAAGAATAATTAAAAATAAAAGTGTAAGGCACCATACAAATTTAAGTTTTATATATAAAAAAATAAAAGATTTCATAAATATCTAAGTCAAGAAAAAAAGTTGAACCATCCTATATATATTGTAATATAATAATACTCATTGTTGTAAATTTTGTATTAAATTTTACATCTTAAATGATGTGGCATAAGATAATTAGTAATGTATTAAATACATTTTTAATTATTCACCAATAGTTTATTGTCATGTCATTTGAAATGTAAAATTTAGTACAAAAATTTAGAATAAATAACATTACTCATTATAATATTACTAATACTAGCTAACTAATATTCTAACATTATAGAACGGGAATTGTAATTGACATATAAGTATAATGCTTGAACTTAATTATAATTGGTAGATAGTGGAAGTGCACATGGGTCGGGTTAAAGTAGAACTAAAACCGACTTGATTTTAGGCGATTTTAAAAAGATAGAATCGGAACTAGAACTGTGAATTATTAGACTCGACCCAACCAGAACGAAATATTTTCAAGTTGGGTTGAGTGGGTTCAATTTTTTGTTTTATATAGAAACCAAAACTAAAAAAATAAAAAATTAACTCTTGATATATATATATATATATGTATATGCAATGAAAATTAAGTCATTTAAGATTTATGACATTTTGACAATAAAAAAAAAACTTGATATAACACTGATTCTGAAAAAGAAAATTAATAACTTAATTTATAATTTTTTTTTTGTTAACAAATGTATTTGATTTGTTACTATCTCGTTGATTTGTGACTTAAAATTATAATACAAAAAAATAAAGTACTCACTACTACATTAAATAATTAAAACAAAATTTGTAAACTTAAAATCATATTTTCTATTCTTTTTTTTAACCCATCAAGTTGGGTGAGGCAATGCAAGAGGGAAGAGAAATTTGGAGCATATTTTTTGTGATGCAAATATAAAAACAATTTAACGAGGCTATGATGATTGGTCAATAAATCTTTCAAGATTTTTTTTAAAAAAAAATTGGAACAAAAAGAGTTGATAAAAAATTTATGATTTCGATTCTCGAGAACTTTCAACCCGATCCAATCCGATTTTTTGGTTATTTAATCCAAACCAACCCGAACACTTTGACCCGGAGTCCAACTCTAGTTAGAACTCTCCTGTTAGAGTCTCAATCTAAATAAAATTTTTTCTGATAGAGTCTCATTCTCGTTAGGACTCTCGTTGAAATTGGGTTGGGTTGTTGTGCACCCCTAATATATATGGCATTGCAATTTGAATAAGAATACAATATTTAATAAAATTAGTCTAATACAAGGTAAAGTTTTAGTTGGAATAGGAAACATACTAATATTACTAATACTTAGACAACTGAAACTACAACTGTACAAGGTGAATCATAATTGGTATAACTAGAACTCATTTGTAGTTGATATATATATATATATATATATATATATATATATATATAAGTATTAAATTTATTAATAGCATGAACGTTGTAAATTTGCAATTGGAATTGAAATACAATATTTGATAGATTTACTAATATTAGGTAAAGTTTTAATTGAAATAGAAAATATACAATATTCTATTCTCAAAATTTGTAAATAGTGCAAATAAAAAAAGGAAGAAAGAAATCTACGCAAATTGAAGTTGCGTGTTGAAAGAATCCTATTGTAATATAATAGGATTACAAAAATATATTTTAGAAATACATGAATAAAAAAAGAAAAAAAATGTAGGCACATGCCGCACAAGGAGATGCAGTCTAAGAAATTTTTTTTAAAAAAATCATAAATAAAAGGGCTTTTATAACTTCTTTTAAAAAATGAAAACTATAACAAAAAAACATTTATACTTTATTTGCTTGCAGGAAAAAAAAAAGAATTAAATTATGTGTTATTTATTTTAAATAATTTTATTGATTATAACTCTTTTATATGAATAGGTTTTTTGTTCTTATATTGTCACATTAAAGATAAAGGAGTTGCATGTCCACATCAATTATCCAATTGAGATACTAAATTATATAAAAGAAATAGATTCTTTTCCAAATGCATAATTATTTTTGTAGAAATAAATTTTTAAAAATTAAAATTAAAATTAATAGAATCCCACTTAAGATTAATTACATTACATGAAAGATTATGTGAATTAGTTATACTATCAATTGAAAAGTACATGTTAGCAACATTTGAATACAAAAACTTGATTAATAAATTTGTATCTTAAACTTAAGAATAATTTTTAATGTTGTCGTTTTAAATCTCAAATTGTCTCGAGCCTACCCTGCTAGGAAGTCCACTTTAGTCATAACATGAATCCCTGTTTATTAAGTATTGACACAAACTTGAGACTTGGATATGATCGACACAGCTTTGTGGATATGACAATTTTTTTAAAAAATAAGATATTGATATGTTAGAGACATGTTGAGTGTGTGTGTGTGTGTGTGTATATATATATATATATATCTATATCTATATATATATATATATTTATATATTTTATATAGCCACAAAATAAAAAATCTAATATTATTTGAATCACAATTGGCATCAAAAAATGCAAATTATGACAATCTTATTAAGATATTATAACCATAGAGTCATTAATTAAAAACTCAAGAACATTATTATTTTGCTCTATTGAACATGTAACACCAATTGGAAGAAGTTTCTTCTTTTTCTCAACTTATCCAAAGTGAGAATCATCCTCCTTCACAACACCAATCGATATTTCCCTCCAAGGATCTCATAATACAATCTCACGTTGAACCTCCCATTTTTCCCAACTTCCACTATAATGCATTTTCTTTGTTTTTTCTCACTTGAGTCCCATACAACAAAACCATTAAGTCTTCAATATAGGGCAATCCCTTAATCTTTTTTTTTTTTTTTTTTTGATAGGTTATATGAAAATTGAATTAAAATGTTCAAGGGGGACACACCACCATACAGAGAGTGTACACTTAAGGGCTCAAGAACCCCAAAAGACCAACAAAAGACCCTAAAGAGTAAGAGGAGTTCTTATTGGCCCACAAAAACAGAAGGTACAACAAGATGTCCTTCAAGACAAAAAGGGATTTTCACACCACTCAAAAACCCGATTGTTCCTTTCGCACCATAAATACCACACCACACAATGGAGGACCATTCACCAAATTCCTTTAATGTCCTTCCTAACCCGCAAACCTTCCCAACATGTGACAACATCAACCAACTTAGCCGGGATTACCCAGGAAAATCCAAAAACAGATATAACCAAATTCCACAGATCCCCCGCTACCAAGCAATGAATTAAGAAATTCTGGCTGTCTTTTGTAAATAGGGCATCTACTAGTTAGCTGAAAACCCCTTCTTTTGATATTATCACACGCCAAAATAACTTCCCAAGATGCCACCCAAACAAAAAAGGCAACCTTTGAGGAACTCCAATATACCATACTATCTTCCAAGGAAAATGCCCTCTTGTGCCTCCCATCAATTCCCTGTAATAAGACTGGACCAAAAAGAGCCCCTTAGCCTCATTCATCCATCTTATGCAATCTGCCCTATCCCCCATAGTTTTGTACCCATGAAGCATGCTCATCAATGCTCCCACCCCCTCTAATTCCCAATAAAAAACTGACGTCGAAATGTAGGGGTCCACACCACCTCTCTCCCTTCTAGGGAGATATAATTAGCAGCCAAGGCATCACAAAACTGTGCAAGAGTACACAAATGTTGAAAAGTCTCTTTCAAGGCTCCATCCTCACACCAAACATCTTCCCAAAACTTGACTCGGGTAACATCCCTACCCTAAACCTCACCGATCCTTTGAAAGTCCCCACTTCCCTTTGGATATCCTTCCAAACCCCACTACCCACAGGCCCCTCCACCTCTCCCTTGAACAAATTTAGATTGACAACTCCCAACTTAGCCACCACCACGTCTCTCCACAACATACATTTCTCTACTCGAAACCTCCAAGGCCATTTCCCAAGTAAGGCCTTATTGAAGGTCCTCAAATTTTTTCACACCCAAACCCCCTTGCCTTATGGGAGTCTTGACCTTGTCCAAACCAATCAAGTGAATATTTTCCTTTCCCCATCCATCCCATTCCACAAGAAATTCCTCTGAATTTTATCCAATCTATGCTCCACTGAAACTGGCATGACAAACAATGACAAGAAGTAAGTTGGAAAGTTGGCCAACGTACTCTTTATTAAGGTAACCTTTTCCCCCCCCGGTGCGACAAATACTTTCCTTTTCACCCTGCCAATCGTCTTTGGAAATTTTTTACAATAGGATCTCAAATCACAAATTCTTATATAATAGATTTAAATATATTTGTATACTTAACAAATGATTACGATGGAATTCTTGACGGTTGACCCAATTCATTTGTTTTAGATGATATGTTTATATCATAATATAATAACTCCTAAAGTGTGAAATATTTCATAATAAACATTCAAAATTTTGTATTATGACATATATGTTGACAATTTTTTTTTTATTCATAGATTTGTATTTAATTTTTTTTTAAAAATCATTTGGACATCTTCTATATTTTCATTTGGTTTTACTTTATTTTTTAATAATTTGTGTCAAAATATATTTTATATTTATTAATTTAATTTGATTTTTGACATAATAATTTATTCTATTGTCTGTAATTATCTCGACTAGTGTAGGTAGAGAAGACCCTTTGGAAGATATGTGTTTCGACGACGTTTCGACTGCTCTGCTAGTATTCTCGCACCCGAGCAAATTTAACGGAATAGTCTCTTGGAGAAATCAGCCCTCTTTTTCCTTTGTTTTCCTCCGGTTTCTCAGCAACCAATCAGAGAGGTTACTGGATTCAGGAGAATTTTCCATCAAAGTGAAAGCCTTTGATGAAGCAGTGAAGGATACTGTCGGAAATTTTCCATTTGAAGCCACTGAATGGCCCAGTGAATTCAAAATCTGGTTTCTGTTTCACCCCTGGAAGAACACTAACTGCAGGGTTAGGGCTAGGAGGAGGAGAGGATGATCCTTTGTGTTTTGATGTACCGAAGCCTAGTAGGACGAAGTCGGAGAGGAAACCATACCCAACGCCAATGAAAGTTCTAAGCAAAGGAGGAGCGTGAAGCTCGAAAGGCTCAGCCGTGTAGAATGCTTGAAGAACCGCCTTACAATGGCCTACTTGTTCCCCAACTCATCGATGTGGCTCATCGAGTCTACCGAGCTAGGGAGTCAGTCCTACTTGGCATATCGAAGCTCATCCATGTCATTCCTGTCCAACGTTGCAGGCATGTCTTTGTTTGAATTCGAATTGATGCCCAGTTCCTTCTGTATGTTGGAAATTGATTGAGTTGTGTTCTTTAGAGCTTTGATTGAATTTGTATTGTACCCAGTTACTCCTTGTTTGCTCATACTCTTTGATTTCACCTAGGAAGTTTATGATGTTTTCCTTCTTTATGACTACATATCTGATTTCTGATATGCTAATCTTATGATGTTTTTGGGCCCTTATCGGTATTGCTATGGAAGGAAATGACGTATTTGTTCTCATAAAGCAATTCACAGAATATAATATCACCATACCTGATTTCTTAGGTATTGCTTTGAGGTTCACTTTGGCCATTTGGTCATGAAATCCGGACTTGCACTGGCCCAAATAGTGGTTTCCGATGTGCTACTCATGTATGGAGAAGGGCTGGTGTTCAAGATGTGGTTTATTTTCCCAATTGCTTCCATCTCTATGACTGTGTTGGAAATCCAAGAGTTGGGCATGACGATAGGCATATTGTCGGACGAATCCCTGCCATTGTAGAACTCTGCATACAAGCTGGTCTAGACCTAGATAAGTTCCCTACTAGGAGAAGAACCAAACCTGTCTATTGTATTGAAGGAAGAATAGTAGATTTTGAGCCAGAGATAGAGAACGATGAAATGAAGAGAAATTTGGACCTCAAGGATTGTAATGTTGCAGGAGAATAAGCATTATGACCTTTAGAGTTATGGTTTGAGATGATATCAGGGATGAAGATTATAATGGAGAAGTATAATGTGCAGACTTGTGGATATTGTCCTGAGGTTCAGGTGGGCCCCAAGGGACACAAGGTGAGGATGTGTAAAGCATCGAAGCACCAGTCTCGCAATGGTTTGCACGCATGGCAGGAAGCAACAATTGATGATCTTGTGGGTCCCAACTATGTCTGGCATGTGCAAGACTTGCATGGGCCTGCATTGGTTAACAACCTAAAGAGATATTATGGCAAGGCTCCTGCTGTGGTCGAGCTGTGTGTGCAAGCAGGGGACCTATTCCAGATCAATATAGGAGTATGATGAGAGTAGATGTGGTCTCTCCTGATCGCGATGAAGTTGATCTTGGTGCTTGATACCTGTCTTGTTTATATAGATAGTTGGCATGCATCAACCAGATTGTTTACAGCTCCTGAAACTATCCTTTAAATATTTGGGTTGTTGGTGATGCTTTGGTATTGGTTGGAGTTGAATTCAATGACGTTTTTGTTGAGAAATTATTTTCTAGACCATTAATGTGAGAGGGATTCTGATGTACTTGGTTGGAAAACAAGATAGCATAATTTACTTTATTCAGTGGAATGACTAAAAAGGTCCATCATAGTAACTTGGGGCTTCCTGATTGGTCACTGCAGACTTCAAAGTAAAACAATGTCAAGAATCTGTAACTGGCTTAAGCTTAATGAATTCGTGACTGTTCATGATCGAGGAATGGTGTAGGTTCAACTTAGCCACACTATAACTAGCTTAAGGTTAATGAGTTCCAAGATTGTTCATGATTGACGAATGGTGTTGGTTCAACTTAGACACTTGATATTCCAGCCTATGCTCGCGGTGACCCATCTGGACAAGTAAGGGGGTAAGTTCAATATAAAGTAAAATTTTCTTCCATGTACTTATTTTTCATAGACAATACCAAAAAATTATGGCTAACACAAATGAACAAATCAGCTCTTAGTATACGAAATAGGGATAAATTGCACTTTGCAATTGAAAGAATCCTAGATCCAAAACCTCCTTATAGTGGATTGTCATAATCTGATTTGATCAAATGATTTCTTAACCTTGATGATGAGGGGATCTAATAAGGTAGGGGCAGTAATGAAACTTGTGAATCTAGTGATATCTTGTCCTGCTGATATATATTACCTTGCTACAAGGGTGATGTTGTAGTGGAATTTTGTCTAGTAATTGATACAAACCACTGAAGTGAAGTACCCTGTCCCAATTGGATTTCTCCCACTTTTTTCTTTAAGCTATGGTTAAAGACATGGTTAGATGGCTGAAATCACAGTTTATTTTCTCTAACTGGACTTTTGTCATGCTACTTAATGGTTGAGGGCCTTGAGGCAATACGATATGGAAACTAGAAAGGCCATTTTGGTCATTCAGTGAGAAAAAAAATAAAGAATGAAAATTTGTCGAAGACAGTATTTGTAGATGACTGCTTGCTACGATTGTCATATTTGTGTTTGTGTGTATATGTATCCATCATTCCAAAATTAATTGGTTCTTTCAGCTCAAAATTTCAATTCTAGTGAACTGAGGTTTTTTTTATAAAAAAAACGAAGGTGAAATTGATATCGCAGTTTTATTGGCAAAGATTATGCATTAAATGAACAAAACATTTTTTGCCCTAACGAAGCCAGAGAGCATATGTTTCTATCCATATATGCATCTTCAAGGGTGTGACCAATATTCCATTTTTAAATCATTGACAGGAAGAAGAGAATCAGGAGGTAGGATAAATTGGAGGAGTGGATGTGTTTCTAGTTATGCTCATGCCCTCCCGGTGTCAGAAATTGGTTGATGCAACTCTTTGGAATTTTGAGCTTGCTGGTGAAGCTGGATGATGCCTTGAGAATTGGTGCTGCTGGTACATTGAGACTTATTTAAGATGGGAACTCTTGGTTAACAAAGCTTCTCAGTCCAAATTGCTCTTTATTTATTATTATTATTATTATTTCCGCCGGATAGTCTTTCAATGGACTTGAATGAAACATCTACTATTTCTGGGTTGTTCCTCTTCTAAATCGTGATAATTTTTCATCAGGGTGGGTCTGATAAACTCCATTATCACTGTTCCTTCCCTCTTTTCTCAGTTTTATTTGTTGCAAGTTTAGAATGTCCATTTTTCCTCTCTGAAGAAATGGTTGAATTGGTTTTTTATATGGAGGTCACTGTACATACAGAAACACTTTTTTTATTCAAACTTGGTCAGATTACAAATTATAAGTTTAATAGAGTCGAACGATATTAAGAAAATCAATAATTTGCTCTCTCTAAGTCTCAACGACTACACCTCTCATTTTCAAGAGAAAGTCTCCAATGCGCTTGGAGCACCATGTGACGGTTTATAGAAAAAGTCTTTGGTGGATCTTTCGTTGTGGCTGTATGTTTTTCTAATAACATTTTGTTATATGTGTTATGATTCATTGAAAAAGATGGATTATAGAATATGTCATGATATTATTAAAAAAACATATTAAAACAAAAATGTGCCAAGAATATATTAAAATAGAACTCATTAAAGATTTTTCCTTGTTTTATGTCCTATTTAAAAAGGTAGGTCATAATACATATGACATGATATTATTAAAAAGATATATTTAAACAATGATGAACCAAACCATTAAAGAATTTTTCCATTTTCTGTGACTCTTAACCTAGTTAACCAATCATCATGTGCTGATGTGGCCTGTGAAAGTTTCCTCAGTGTGTTTAGAGTTTTTGTATTCATCTGGAGCTTGTTTGGTCTCAACCAATTGGATGCAGTTGGCCACTCATGTTCAAGGGTGTAATTTGGACGGACTAACCTGAGTTCAAGTCGAACTTTTTAGAGTTTGAGTTTGAGTTTCATTTTTTATATTTTGAATTGAATTTGGGCAAAAGAACTCAAGACTGATTTTAATTAGGGTTGAGACTTTGGAAACTTGAGTCCAATCTGAGCCAAAACTTAATATTTTATATGTTATATTTTTTTTATACTTTAGTTTTTTTTTTTTTGGTAAGGTGAATTTATTCAAACCAAAATGAGGGGGCGAAACCCCCAAACATAAAAATACAGAAAGAACAGACAAAGCATTCCCTATAAGGGAAGCAGCACAAGGCAACCAGACCATACCTATTTACACTTCCAGACCAAAACAATTTGACAGCGAACTAACAATACACACTAGAGCAACTTTCTATAAATCACCCAGACCATATCATTCCATGGACTAACCCAGGTTTGAGCCATCAGACAACTACACAGTATTCATTTCCAGGGAGTCTTTATCATTCCCTTAAAAATATTGTATCAGAGGCTCCAATACTGACTCATAGAAGCCGGTTACCTTGAGTTCTCATAACCCCTCTCCAACTGTATATTATATCCTTTATTGCATTCATAACTTTGCTGTAGACCTCATTCTCCCCATGCCTAGTACCTTTGAAGATTCTAGTGTTCCTTTCTTTCCATATAAAATAAACAGAAGCAGCCAGGGCCAACAACTTTACTTCATTGTGAAAATCTGTAGTTTTGTGAAAGGAGGCTGCCCATTGCAAAAGTTGATCCCAAGAAAAAGGAGCCTCCCTCATACGGCAGCAACTTTTAATTTGGTTCCAAACTACAACTGAGTACCTGCATTCAAATAGTAGGTGGTTTGCTGATTCTTCTTCATTATTGCACAGGTTGAACAGAGTATGTATACTCAAACCCCAATCCCTCAATTTTGCTTTGGTGGTCAGGCCATATTTGCAAGCTAGCCACATTATAAAGGCATGCCGAGGGTGGTGTTTTTTGCGCCATACAGTTTTATGCCATTCAACCTTGGGACCCTTAAATCTTATATGATGCCAAGCTGATCTTGTTGTAAATGTTCCTGTCTCTATCAATCTCCAACTTGCATTATCCTGTGTCTCACGAATATGGTAGTAATTTGAGGGAGTAGCAACTATTATTTGTTGTGTAATATTTGAGTCTGGCTTGGGCCATCTCGAGTTGTTGTGCCTGATACTGGTGGACACAGTAGCATTCTCCTTGCTGTCCCACTCCCTTATGGCTGCTCTGCCAAACACTTCTTGTAAAATTCCTATAGGATGCCAGGCATCATACCAGAGGTATGTCCTTCTACCATTCCCAACTCGCTTCACCATCACCCCTTTGACTAGATGCCTGAGCTGCAATAACTTTCTTATTGCCTAACTGGCTTCCCCAGGAGTCTGCATTATCCATATACACTTATCTCTTATGTAGTAGCTATGTACCCATTTTACCCATAATGAATCCTTTAAAGATATGAGCTCCCAAAGATGCCTTAACATCAATGCTCTATTCCACTCACAACTTCTTCTGAAGCCCAAGCCCCCTTCATCCTTTGGTAGGCAGACATCCACCCATTTAACCTTTGCCTTTTTTTGCTGCAGAGAGGACCCAGCCCAGATAAAGTCTCGTAGAATCTTTTCAACTCTTTTAATTACAGATTTGGGGAGGATGAATATAGATGACCAATATATATGCATGCTGCTAAGCACTGCTTGGCCAAGGATCACCCTGCCAGCATAGTACAAGCTATTGGTAGTCCAGTGTTGTGCCCTCTGTGTAATTTTTCTAGTCAAGATCTGCCTTCAGTCTAGTAGTGATTAAGGGTACTTCTAAGTATTTGACTGGTAGAGTTCCCTCTTGTAACCCCAACACTTGGATTAGAAGTTCCTTCTCAGTTATAGGCACACCTGCAAAGTAAGCAAGACTTTTCTGTAAGTTGGGTTTGAGACCAGATAAGCATTCAAAGTCATCTAAGGCTTTCTCTATTGTAGAAACAGAATTCAGGTCAGTTGAGGCCATGACGAATAGGTCATCAGCAAACATAATGTGGCTGATTTTGAGGAGGTTGCATTTTGGATGGAATTTATATTCCCCTTGTCTGATGTGACAGCCCAGTAGTTTAGTGAAGACTTCCATGCCCAAAATGAGCAAATAAGGAGACAGGGGGTCTCCTTGCCTGAGCCCTTTAGCCCCTTCAAAATATCCCTCAAAGCAGCCATTGAGCTTAATTGAGTATCTAGGAGTGCAGATGCAATCTCTGATCCATTGTATGACAATCTTTGGAAAGTTCATGACCTATAAGACATCTATAATGAAGTCGCAACCCATAGAGTCATAGGCCTTCATGAGATCAATTTTAAGGGCACACCTACGAGGGGAGTGATTCCTATGGTAGTTCTTCAAAATTTCTTGCATTAGCAGGATATTGTCACCGATTTGTCTCCCTGCTATGAAGGTAAACTGGTGGTTTTTGCTTATTAGCTCAGGTAGAGTGACTCTAAGCCTGTTGGCAATGATCTTAGACACACACATGTAGAGCACATTACAGCAGGCTATAGGCCTAAATTCAGCTATGCTGGAGGGGTTATTGACTTTGGGAACCAGGGTTAGGGCTGTGGATTTTCATTCCCTAAGCATATGCCCAGTTCTGAAGAAGTGTTTCACTTCTTTGACCACAATTTCTTCCACTAAAGCCCAATTTTCCTTGAAGAATTCAACCCCAAATCCATCAAGCCCTGGAGTTTTATTGCCCTTCATGTCTAGCATACAATTTTTTATTTCCAACTCAGTGACCTCTCTAGCTAGACTAGCTCTCTGATTCTCCATGATCCTTATATCAAGGACTTCTTTGAGTCTTGTTTTGGCTGTATCTGTGTACTTGTGCTTGATGCCTAGCAGATCTTTAAAGAACCCCACTACCTTAGCTTTAACTACCTCAGAATCAAGTAACATCTCCCCTTGTTTGTTTTTAAAGCAGAGGATTTTGTTGTTATTCCTGTGACCATTAGTTTTGTTGTGAAAGATCTAGTGTTTTTATTTCCAAGGTGCAACCATTGAACTCTAGATTTCTGATGATAGAATGGCTCTTCAGCCTAGCTTAGATCAACAAACTTCACAGCATGCTCCTTTTCAAGCCTGCCTAGCTCAGGGTTGTTGGGGTCTGAGTTCAGCTGCCCTCGAACATATTCAAGCCTGTCATTTGCTTCTTTGACCCACAAACTTATGTTACTAAAGTACTTTGAGTTGAAGTTCTTTAGAATAGGTTTGAGTCTTTTCAATTTTAAACTGACTTAAGCATAGGGACCAACTGCTATGGGCTTTCTCCAGGAATCTGTAACAAGAGGAGCAAATTCCTTGTGTTTCATCCAAAAATTAAAAAATTGAAAGGGTTTCCTTTGCCTCCTGCCCTCATCAGCTATTGTGCATACGCTTGGGGAGTGATTTAACAGACCAGGAGCAAGATACAATCCATCAGAGTCTATGAAGGATTGAAGCCACTTCTCATTGATCAACATTGTATCAATTTTACTCATAATATGTTGACCATCCTCTCTTTTGTTATTCCAAGTGAAATAGAAGCCTCTAGTAATTAATTCTTCCAACCCCACCTCTCTAATATAATTGTTAAAATCCTCAATGGCAGCCCAGTCCATGTGATGCTTCCAATTTTTTCTTCAGGTTTCCTAATGACATTAAAGTCTCCCATTAGGATCCAAGGCAGGACAGAGGGGCCAAGTCTACTTTGGTCCTTGAGGTCTCTCCAGAGGGTTCTTCTAATTGTAGGGTCATCACTGCATAGATAGTTGTGACAATGAATTCAGTTCTCTTCTATTTGGTAGTGACTTTACAAGTGATAACTTGGTCTAAAACTTGGATGATAGAAGCTTCCAGGATCTGTTGATTCCAGGTTACCCAGATCCTAAAAACTTTTGAATTGGCTCCATTTTGCACCACATTCCAATTTTTGAAACATTTTTTTTCTGAATAGCCTCAATATTTTCCTCTCTAACTTTTGTTTCGACTATAGACATTAGGTCTATATTATTTGTTTTAATGAATTCCATCATCTCTTTTTTGCTTTAGAGGGCCATTTAGCCCTATAATATTCCAAGCTGCAATTTTAACCATTTGAGCCTGAAGGCCCCTTGGTTGGGCCCTTATTTCTCATTTTCCATTTGTGGTGATTTTAGTAATGACTGCTCTTTTATTAACTATATGTAAAGTATGTTCCACAGTAACCTCATTATGGATACAATCTTCCTCCTAAAAAGTTGCAAAAGAGTTCCTACGAACCACTTCCCTATGAAAAGGGCCTTGGATTTCAACAACCGCACCATCAGGGGAAGTATGAACCGCAACAACCTGCTCAATTGGCAGTTCCATCTCTACCTTGATTTTGAGATCATTAACCTTCATACTTGGCAGTATTGGCAATATTGTAGTCTCTGTCTTTGGTGTCTCTTGTTGATTTTCTTTCATCACCCCCATCATATGTTTGTTGCTGGCGCCCCAAGCTATTTCATGTCTGAGTTCTATCAGCATTCTTTGGCCTGCATTCATTTACCTTCTCTTATTTCCTGGTCTCATCCTTCTTCTCTCCCTTCCTTTACATTGTTCCACTTTGTGACCACACCTTTTACATTTCGTACACGTCCAAGGGATCCACTCATAGACAATGGTTTGCCAAAAACTCAGTCCATTATAGTCCTGAATTAACACTTTCGTTGGCGGCTCCTTACCAATTTCAACATCAACACAAAGCTTCACATAATGTAGTCTGCCTTTCGTGGCTGTAAGTTTATCAGTAAAAGGGGCTCTACCTACAATACTAGCCATTCTACTCAGGGCCATTCGATTCCATAAATGAAGCCTAAGATGCGATAGTCTTATGCATATGGGTACCGTATGCAGTTCCTCCCTTTCTAGGTTAAATTCAGGTGACCATGGTTTAAGGATCAATGGCATGCCCTCAATTGTCCATGACCCTTCCTCCGTTATTTTAATTCTTAACTCAGTATTTCCACATTCAAAGAAGAAAGTCCCATTTTTCAGAGAATGAATTTGAATATTCACCATGTTGAAAGCATCCGTTTGAAAGGTAACAGAGTTCCAATCATATAACTAGGCCCGGGAAAATAGGAGGGTTGGACGGGTTGAAAATGGGTCGAATCAAAATGGGTTAAATCCATATTTGACCCGTAATTAAACGAGAGTCTCTACCCTTCTATTGGTATTTGATTTCTTTATTGTTGTTCCACTTCATTTTACTTTTTATTTGTGAATATGAACAAGAATCTATATGTCTATGTACTCTTTTTTTTGTTAAGAAAATTTTGGACGTGCAAGGGTTTGGAAAAAGGGATGTATTATTTGAGAATACGTGCTGCAGCTGATGCGATCAAGTTTGCTGTGGAAACCTCCATTCTCAAAAAAGTAATAAATACACGTGTTGGTTATTTAGTAAGAGCTGCTTGAATGTCCCATAGAATCATTTGTCCCTATGGTTTGTAGCTGTAATAAGGGAGTATGGATCAGTTATTTAGATGGGGCCATTAGGGGGAATGGATAGCAAAAAAATGAAACAAGTTGTTCATGAGAGATCCTATACTATGCGTCGGCAATTCCTCATTTGTAATGGTTCCACTCTAGATAGTAGATATGAATTTGCAAGTTCAAATATTGTTTGAGGCACAACAGAGTGATTTCATTTCCATGGGATGTCCAAATGTGCTGCGGAATTTAAACTCTTTTGTTTATCATGACATGAACGTCTAGATGTTTTGTGCGGCAAAACAGGGAAGTGCAATCGAGGTGGATCATGATGTTGAATCTAGTATGATTCAGGCAGTACGTTTAATTGCAGAATCGAGAAGAATGACTGCCATTTGTTAAAAAATCTGAAGGGTTGTTGCTGTAGTTGAAAATCCCCTTGTGCAAGCTGGGAGCAATATGCATCTTCCTGCTGCAGAATGGAAATACATAGGCTTTGTAGGGTGGAGTGTAAGTTCAAAATTGGGCATGATTTAGGTGAAACTACTTTATGCAGTTGCCTCTTCAATGAAATTAACCTAGCAGTTGTAGAGGTTTATAGATAAGATTATGCAAGAACAATCATGTATATTAAATGGCAAGTGCTCGTTTGCTTATAAGTGGCATGCCGGTGCTGTATGCATGATCTGTAGATTCTGTACTATATGCTTGGCTACTTGCTTCACATTTGAGGAAAACTAGATTTGAAAATTGATGCTCAGAATCGTAGCACCACATGGCTACAATTACATGACATTTAAATATTACTCTTCCTTTTGAGTCTGCGATATCAATATATATATATATATATATATATATATATGTGGTCATCGCTGCTAAGGTCGAATCATAATAAACTAATTGTTATTTTGAAACCCTGAATTAGAAGTTGGTTTGATTTGTCATTACTTCGCATTTAGAATTGATTGTTTCTACTGTCTTTATGAGTATATTCTTTTCTTTGCTAATTAAAAGAAGTTGACTTTTGGCAGCCTATTCTTCATTGGGATTGGGCTTTTAATCTTTTAAGTTGAACAAGTGGCCGGAATTTAGGCCTAGAACACTTTGTTAGCCAGAAAGCCACTTTCATGGTTTTTCTTAATTTCAATCGTGGAACCCTTACATTCCATGTAATCAATCCACACATAATGATTTTGTATTCAATTTCGAACCTTAATACACGAGTTTTCATCAATTTATTTATTTTTAAATGGTTTCCTTGATCAAGATGAGCATGAATCAATTTCGATTTTTTTATGGAATTTTCATGCATTGTACTACCCACTTGGCAGGTCAGATGCATGAATCAAATTATTTGAGATTGGTTGGTTGGAGAGACTTTCTCATTACTTGTGAGATACATTATGCAAGTTTTATTATGTTTTAAAGAATATTAATTTATTTTAAATTGGCTTAATAAATTAATAAGCTTAATCAATATCAATTTGTGAAATAAACAAATAATATTTATAAAGTTATTAATTTTTTGAACTGAACTTAAATAATTTACTACTTTACACTTTAAGGCTCAGTCCCGTTGTTGCTCATAATAACAATAATTTTTAGGTATTGTTAGTTTGAAAATGTGAGACATAGCAAGTGTTTACGAGTCTGTGTGCGGGGGTGTTCTCGTCTTTGCGTTATAGCATCTCTAATTTTAATATTTATTGAAGAATCTTAATTTATTAAGAGAATATAAGATTCAATTCTTAATTTTAGATAATAGTTTTTTCTTTTTTCTTTTAATTTTATAAATCTTCAAGGTGCAATATTGCACATATTTTTAGCTTGTATTTAAAACAAAACTATATAATGAGAGGGAAGGTTGATTTGAGTTTGAATTTAGGACCCGATTTTTTATCTTGCACCGGTTCTCAAGATTTATTTTACCACTATCCATCTTGTCAAATAAGGTTGGTGTAATTAGAAAATCGGGTTCACTGGTTGAACTGATTCAATCGACTCATTAATAGTGCTCAAGGGTTCATGTGAAAATGGGCTTCTCATATCCAAATGTATTGTTAAAATATAATTAGATATGAATATTTGTTGTCAAATGCTAGATTAATATTAATATTTTATGTCAAATGTTAGATTAGTCTCCACACAAATACTTGATGACGACTTTTAGAAATAGATATTTGATGTAACAAGATGTTCACGACATTTTGTTCATGTGATATTGCTGATTAAAAACTCTGAATCCATATTCAGAGTTCTTGCAACCCTATAAAAGTTAACTTGTTTTTTGTTTGGTTGTTAAAAAAATTTCAAAATTTATAGTGAGCCAAAATATTTCTAGATGTCCTTCCTATCTTGCCCGTTTGGAGAGAATATTGAAGAGAAAAATGAAGGGAAAAAAAAAAAGAGTACAGACACATTAAAAATAGATTAATTTAACTCTGGTCATTACAAGTTAATTATCTTCTCATTGTTAATCCACTGCAGTTAAGAACCAAATAATGTATTAAGCAAAGTTCCACAAAGGTAATGGTCATTCATACTTAAATGTGATCACAAGCTTGTTAAAAGCCAACAAGTTCCAAAAGAAAAGGTCAAAAGAGATGAAATAATGATCTATCAATTGCCGTGTGTGAGTAATAAGCACATCTTTGGCGAGTCTTCACATCCCACTAAAAGAAAAGAAAGAAGTGTGAGTGCCATGAAGATGAGTTGTTCCAAATTTTCAAATGAAATATATAAATTGTGCCATTTGATGAAACTGAGTTTCCATAAACTACCTCAAAATACTAAGACCATAATCTCGTTAGTGGTTGGAGAGACCAACATGTGTTGTATAACATGCATGTTATATTAAATCTATTGTCAAGGTCATGAAACAAAATATAAATGTTGTCGTCCCAGCGTACTCTCTACAATCATAAAGAAAATAGAATTACTTTTGTTTTATAAAAAAATAGTCTGATATGATGCCAAGCTGATCTTGTTGTAAATGTTCCTTCCTCTATCAATCTCCAACTTGCAGTATCCTCTGTTTCACAAATATGGTAGTAATTTGAGAGAGTAGCAACTATTATTTGTTGTGTAATATTTGAGATATTTGAGTCTGGCTTGGGCCATCTCCAGTTGTTGTGCCTGATAATGGTGGGCATAGTAGCATTCTCCTTGCTGTCCCACTCCTTTATGGCTACTCTGCCAAACACTTTTTGTAAAATTCCTATAGGATGCAATTGACAAAAAAGATAATTAACGTTACATAGTTTATCAATCTCACAATAAGCCTCAACCAAATTTTTATTTTTTTTTCTGATAAGTGAATAGGAATGTAGTGTAAACAAGATGCCAAGGGGTGCTGTGCACACAAGATATACTAAAGCAAAAAAAACAAAAGCTTACATGGTCATATAAACAATAAATATCTAACAGAGATCCAATAATCAAAACATCACTTACCACCAAACATTTTGGATTGCCTTCACAAGCAAGTCTTTCACGTCATTAAAAGGTACAATATTAAGAGATTTAAGCAGTTTGTTCACCAACACCATACAAGAACCCACAACTGGGTCCTTGTACTTGTACGAGGCTGCAACAAACAATTATTTTTATTAAAAAAATATATTCTAAAATAAAATGATACTTAAAAATAAAAATGAGATATTGCATACCAATTTTAGCAAAATTTTCATGAAAGAGGTATAATTTAATTGACTTCAACTCGGAACTTGCTTCAAAAACATATGTGATATCCATATCCGGTTGAATGTAAATTCCCTTGTCATGAAGGTCTTTTTTGACCAAAATTAATTGCCTACACACACACATAGATATATATATATATATATATATATATATATATACACACACACACATAAGAATACAAATATGTGCATACATAAATTAGTTTAACAAATAGAGAATAACCTGATTTAATTGACTTCAACCCGGAACTTGCTTCAAAAACATATGTAATATCCATATCCGGTTGAATGTAAATTTCATTGTCATGAAGATCCTTTGTGACCAAAATTAATTGCCTACACACACACACACAGATATATATATATATATATATATACACACACACATAAGAATACAAATATTATGTTAAATAATACAAATATGTGCATACATAAATTATTTTAACAAATAGAAAATAACCTGATCATCACTTCGAATAATGGCTTGAAGTAATATATTGTTTCTTGACTATCAGTGATGAATACTTGATCGAGGTTGCTCTTGACAAATTGGAAGAGTGATAGTTTGGGCAACTCTGATATTACAAGCAACTGCCCATCTTTGGTTAAATATAGACTATAAGGGTTTACAAGAATTGTATTAGTACTTGGTTTCACTACAAATGAGGTCTCAAACACATGGAGTCTCAACATAGACCGTTCCTTAAATCTATTCCTACAGTGTTGAGCTATTGTATTCCATTTACAACTGTGGGTCAGTCCAGCCCGATAAAAATCCCTATCCATTGTTTACATGTTATTTATTCGTCTTTTGCCTCTAAATGTCAGATTGAATGTTTTTTTTAGCATTCATATATCATATATTTTTCTTTGTAATTAATCTCAGGTTTCTGAGATGCCATCAGTTCGAAATGGTTATTGTCATTTTATTTCATTTTCGACCTTAGTTCAATCCGGCCACTCTGGTCCACCAACTCAACTGGTAAATTTGTGTGTATTTTTCTAATAAGATGGTTTTAGAGTTAATACATTATTATTTGTGGCTTTAACATTACTATATCATATTTTACTTTATAATTAATTGCAGAACTACACTATCTTCATGTCTGTCCAAAATGTCATAGCACCATCCATTCCAAATTTGCTTTTACGATATATGCACTTTACCAATTCTCCCCATAAGAATTATGAATGCGCTTTATCTTATTTTTCAAAGCCTAAAAGACATTTGTTTAACACTTGGGAAAAGATCAGGGAGCTAGAACATCCCCATCTTCTAACCCCTCATGGTCTATATTTAATCAAAGATGGGTAATGGCTTGTAATATCAGAGAAGCCCAAACTATCACTGTTCCAATTTGTCAAGAACAACCTCGATCAAGTATTCATCACTGATATTCAAGAAACAATATATTACTTCAAGCCATTATTCCAAGTGATGATCAGATTATTCTCTATTTGTTACACTAATTTATTTATGCACACGTATACACATATTTGTATTATTTAACATAATATTTGTATTCTTATGTATGTATATATATATATCTATGTGTGTGTGTAGGCAATTAATTTTGGTCACAAAAGACCTTCATGACAAGGGAATTTACATTCAACCGGATATGGATATTACATATGTTTTTGAAGCAAGTTCCGGGTTGAAGTCAATTAAATTACACCCCTTTCATGGAAATTTTGCTAAAATTGGTATGTAATATCTCATTTTTATTTTTTTAGTATCATTTTATTTTAAAATCTTTTTTTTTAATAAAAATAATTGTTTGTTGCAGCCTCGTACAAGTACAAGGACTCGGTTGTGGGTTCTTGTATGGAGTTGGTGAACAAACTGTTCAAATCTTTTAATATTGTACCTTTTAATGACGTGATAGACTTGCTTGCAAAGGCAATCCGAAATTTTGCAAGCAAGTCTTTCACGTCATTAAAAGGTACAATATTAAAAGATTTAAGCAGTTTGTTCACCAACTCCATACAAGAACCCACAACCGAGTCCTTGTACTTGTACGAGGCTGCAACAAATAATTATTTTTATTAAAAAAAAAGATTCTAAAATAAAATGATACTAAAAAAATAAAAATGAGATATTACATACCAATTTTAACAAAATTTCCATGAAAGGGGTGTAATTTAATTGACTTCAACCCGGAACTTGCTTCAAAAACATATGTAATATCCATATCCGGTTGAACGTAAATTCCCTTGTCATGAAGGTCCTTTGTGACCAAAATTAATTGCCTACACACACACACATAGATATATATACATACATAAGAATACAAATATTATGTTAAATAATACAAATATATGTATACGTGTGAATAAATAAATTAGTTTAACAAATAGAGAATAATCTGATCATCACTTGGAATAATGGCTTGAAGTAATATATTGTTTCTTGACTATCAGTGATGAATACTTGATCGAGGTTGTTCTTGACAAATTGGAACAGTGATAGTTTGGGCTTCTCTGATATTACAAGCCACTGCCCATCTTTGGTTAAATATAGACCATGAGGGGTTAGAAGATGGGAATGTTCTAGCTCCCTGATCTTTTCCCAAGTGTTAAACAAATGTCTTTTAGGCTTTGAAAAATAAGATAAAGCGCATTCATAATTCTTATGGGGAGAATTGGTAAAGTGCATATATCGTAAAAGCAAATTTGGAAAGGATGGTGCTATGACATTTTGGACAGACACGAAGATAGTGTAGTTCTGCAATTAATTACAAAGTAAAATATGATATAGTAATGTTAAAGACACAAATAATAATGTATTAACTCTAAAACTATCTTATTAGAAAAATACACACAAATTTACCAGTTGAGTTGGTGGACCAGAGTGGCCGGATTGAACTAAGGTCGAAAATGAAATAAAATGACGATAACCATTTCGAACTGATGGCATCTCAGAAACCTGAGATTAATTACAAAGAAAAATATATGATATATGAATGCTAAAAAAAACATTCAACCTAACATTCAGAGGCAAAAGGCGAATAAATAACATATAAACAATGGATAGGGATTTTTACCGGGCTGGACTGACCCACAGTTGCAAATGGAATACAATAGCTTAACACTACAGGAATGGATTTAAGGAAAGGTTTATGCTGAGACTCCATGTGTTTAAGACCTCATTTGTAGTGAAACCAAGTACTAATACAACTCTTGTAAACCCTTGTCATCTCAGAAATATCAAGATGTCCAACAAACCGCTACCTCTGCTAACAACAAAACAGAATAAAGCTTTTTTCATTTTAATAAAAAAATATAAAGCATTCATGCTATTCAATATAGAGATCAAGCTTACCAGTCGTACGGATGATATTTTCTTCTTCCTTGTGAAACCCGAGAAAGCAAAGAAACAAACCAGCAAAAAAGACTCTGGAATGCAAAAGTGTCAGAAACTTCGACGCCCACCGACTTTGTTGTCCAGACTAAGAGAGGTTATTCAGTGTTATAAAAACATTTTTAACATCATGTTCCCAGCCAATAAATATATGTTGTGTCAAAAAATTTAAAACTTTTTTTTGGTGTGTCTATATTGGATACTGGTCTTATGTTTACTGGCCTCGATTAATACTATATTCCAAAGATCACAGAAGATTCAATGATAATGCAAACAATTTCGAGACTTAACTTGTCATTGGATAAGTAAAACATGAATCCAAAGTGTACTTACTCATTTCCAACTGCACCTATGCCAATAATTTGCCTTTTCAGAAGTAAAACCTACAATTGTTCCAAATTTTAAAAAATAAGAAACAATTGAATCTCAATTCCAACAAAATCATAAAAGAACTAGAAAAAAGCACAAAAAAAGGAAAGAGAAAAAGGGTGGAGTTTAGGATGGAGTAGGTTCTTCCTCTTCCCCTCTCATCTCGAGGTTCATATTTTTTTAATTAGTTTTACATTATTGTATTAAGTGAACATTGTTATCTTTTATTTTTATAAACTGATTCCTTAGCCCCTGCATACAAAACTATTGAAAGAAACACAGGTATACTATAAGTAAATTCAAGACCCTTATCTCCACAGCCAACCCCACAACTTCTAATGTGCCCGATCAATCCACTGATACCATCGATAGAAACAATGAGAAGTTCTTGCATGGACCCGGTTCATGGACCACTTGGATACGTTTTCTGGCTTCTGGGAGACACAAAAATAAAACTGATAGGGTTCATGAAACCAGGTCAATAAACCCGATTCATGCAAGAATTTTTCCATAAACAATCAACATATCTAAAATCCATGGATTTCAGCAAGAAAAAAAGAAGATTGTGGAACAAAGAAAGGGGATAAAAAGAAAAGAAGAAAGTGCGGGAAAAAAGGAAAGCAAAGGTGCGAGTAAAAATTGATTTGATAATGATTTGAATTTCGATGAAGGTGATATATATATATATATATATATATATATATATATATTGCGGTTGCTGCCGACGGTGGTAGCAGTAATGTAATAGATTGACAAAGTTAGTAAACTTTGGAAGAAAATAACACTTGAAGAGGAGGCAATAATACCTGGGGCCATCTCTTGAGCTTTTGTTTGTTATTGAAGCAAAACCCTTGCCCTAAAAAAACTACTGATGTTGAAGTCTTGAGCTTTTGTTTGTTGCTAGCAATACAAGCGAGAGTTGAAAAATCTCTTCACACTTCTTAAATGAGCTCAACTACTGTTTTAAGTCTCTGCCAAAAAAATAGATCTCCAAATGTGATATTACTGTATTTTATTAAAATAATATTGAAAAGGAATTCGAATGCAAGTTTTTGACAATTTTCCCACTCTCTCATGATTTTGATTATTCTTTCAAATGGTACTAATAAATTTTCATGTTTCTGGATAAATCTTTGACAATATTGATGTGACAACTGAAAGATTGATATTATTTTAGTAATAAATTTCACATATGCTAATCATATTAATAATCTCCATTTCAGGGCATTCTAATCATTCTTTTAATTAACATTCCACAATCCAAAAACCAGTATTAGTTTGTTAATCTTTGCTCCATCAGAATGGAAAGCATTGACCCACTTTGAAAATGACTTTGTAATGTAATGAATGATGTAAATTTGTGACATTGAAGGCAGGCTAGCAGGCAGTGACCTGAATGAAGCTCATCTCTCATCAAATAATTCAGTCACTAAACCACACATGAAAATCAAACACCCTAAGCTTTTACTCTTCAGATATCACTGCAAATTAAATAACAGTGAGGAAACTATTAGAATTTCGATTACAAAGAGCACATAAAGAGACAGCAAGCCCCACATCTTATTCTATATTGAATTCTAACAGAAAGTCAATTAGAAGATTATGTCCTTGCAAGGTGGAGGTCACCAGTTTGACTCCCAACAGCTTCTATCTGCTCTCTCTTAACCTAACTTTTGATATGATAGCAAAAAGTAAAGATTTCATCATTTAACATATGAATGTTGGATGAAGAGCATACGTTTTGGCTTCTTGGTAGACTTATATCCTTCTCATTTCTAAATTTTTTTGTGTTGCTAAAAACTAAGGATCAAACAGAAATTGGTTGAAACAACTACTAAAGAATGGGATATCTCGTGTTTCACTACTTTCACACTTAATATCCGCATATAATATTAAAAATGAAGAGGATATAAGCCCTACCAAGAACCCAAAATGTATGATCTTCATCCAACATTCATATTGTATACGATCAAATTCAAATCTTCTAATTTTTTGCTAGCATATCAAAAGTGAGGTGAATTAAATGGCCTTTCATTTCCAATGGAGAGGTGGACTAATCCTCTTCGGCTCCCCCCTAGACAAAATAGGTAGAAGTTGCTGGGAGTCAATCTAAAGAGCTCCGCCTTGCTAGGGCAGGATCTCTACCAGCTCACCGAGTAGGTGGGTGTAGCTAAATGACTATATGTATATATATATTTTTTGATAAGTAGCTAAATGACTATATTTGAAAGTATAGTTTTTAAGAAAAACCATAAATTGTAGTAAGTTGAAAGATCTCAAATTTTCTTCTCTTCTTTTATTAATCTAAGCAACCAAAGACATTATTGCCCACTTGGGCAGCCAAAATATATATATATATATATATATATTTAATGATAGTAATATTATTATCATTATTAACATTTAACACTGAATAAAAAAACAGTTTCTTTGTTAACGGTTTTTGTAATTAATTATCATTAAACATTGTAAATAACTCTCTCTTAAACTTCTAAAACTTACAAATTCCAGAGAATTTATGAAAACTTTTCATCATAGTAGTTCTTGACAACAAGCTTTGCTAATAGAATAAGTGTAGGATCTCACTATAACCAAAGAAAAAATGGAAAATTGCATTCACCTTTCATATGAGTTTAACTAATATGCCCTTTTAACTTTACTAAAATGATTACATCATAAAATTTAATAATGATCTCAGCTAGCCTTATTTCATCACATGAATCATATGGCTTGAAAGGAGGCCTTGATTGTAAATTAAAAACCTACCAAGTCTCATCTGACCTCAATAAATGGTGAAAAACTTTATAATCATATAAAAATTGGTAAATCTTAATATTTAAGTATTTAAAATGTCTATTTTTTCGATGTACATGATATGAAATGAGACAAGTAAGCGTGATAACAGTTTATGATATTATGGGTAGTGAAATTTTTTTTCCTGAAGAGTATGATTTTTTTTAATTATAATCACTACGTTTACAAAAGGCTCAGTTGATGAAGAAAATAATTCTTTGCTAGCTAACAAGAGGAATTGAGTAAGACACTACCCGCAATAATGTGTTAAACTGTAATTAGTTTTTGGTATGTGCAGGCAAGATCCAGCAAGATTTCGAGTTCTTATGTACTTGAAATCAACACATATAGTAATCACATCATCAAACAATATCATAATTCTAGCAGAATTGAACTCTATCATGACAACAAAGTGGCTAATAAAATAACCAATACAATACAAGGCAACCAGTGTAATGAAAAGAGAGAGATTATATATTCATTCAAATTCAACCAGTATAAAAATAAAAGTCAGTATAGAACTGTTCAAGGCAACTCCCAAACATCCAAATATGTAATGAGCCTTAATCAAAATCCAAACACCCCAACACAATTAGACAAAAACCTTGGTGATGTCAAATCCAAAAACCCAGATTAGAATCAGAGTACAGAGAAAAATCCCAAATCATATAACCCCTAAACGAATCAATAGAATGTTATCTGAGTAGAGAGACAGTGAAGAAAAAGACAAAGTGAGAGAGAGTCTTACCCGTCGAAGATGGACAGGGCTGTGCCGGTTCTCTCACCAGGCGGTATGCTTCGCTGAGAAAAGCGAAATAGTGTGCTCTCTGGTGAAGGAAGCTTGCCGAGAAGGGTCGAAGTGCCTAACCGTCCATGACGGCGAGAGACCTGATAGAGTGAGGAGAAGATACAGAAGAGAATAGTTAGGGCTACAGGTTTTTTTTTTTTTTCAACTTATATATAGGGATAGTCCTAACCGTTAGACCAAAGATCTACTAAAAAAATTACTTCTAATATTATATTATTAGTATATAATTCACTCACTTATAATTAATATTTAATAAATTAATTATCTTTAATAGTTAATAAATTTTAAAAAATTAACTTAATTTTTTAATAAATAATTAATAATTTTAATACCTAATAATTAATAATATTTTTAAATTTCTTTATAATATTAATTATTAGAAATAAAATAATTATATATGTATATATATATATATATTTATCTATTTATTTATTTATGCCACGTTTTGATAATTATCTTTATTAATTGTACATAATTAATGTCAAAAATATTAATTTTTAACTTCAAAAGAATGTTATTATATTTTTTTTATGTCTGAAGATGACTAAGTATATGTAAATTTTATAAAAGATCAAAATTTCATTGAAAATTTATATATAAAATGAGAAACACTTATTGATTAATAAAAATATTAAAAACTTAATAATTAATAAATTTTTTATTTCTCATATTTATTAATTATAAGAGCGTCAACTGTATATCATTAATGTGTTAACAAGTCCAACTCTTTAATAGGTTTATGACTAATTCATTTAGTGTAGTTTCAACGGATTTATTTAATGGATTTTGGTTTCATATAAACGGTTGAAGTTCTAACGAATTTAGACCCAACTCATTGATTGGCCAAGTGGTGAGTCCCAATGTTACTTGAATGACAACAACATGTGGTGGGTCGAGATAACAATTTAACTTGCTTCGTGAGAATTCGCCAATGCCGCCCCTAATGGGACGGATTTGGGGGAAATTTTTTTTTCCTATTAGCGTTTGGGGAGAAGATACCCCGCCATACTCTAATTATATAAAATAAAATAATAAATGAGTTTTGTGTTACATGATTAATATTTATAATGATATTTTTTAGTCACTCATTAAAAATTTATTCGAACTTGATAAAGTTATATGTTTAAAAAATAAAATAATGTCATTCTAATTTTTTATTAACATGCATATTTTTTATTTTAGCGCATATAATATTTTATTTAAAATATATTAATTATAAATAATTTAATAAAATAAATAAATAAATAAAAATCCAACCTCACTTATTTTAAGGTTTAAATGGGTTTACGGAAAAAAAAATTCGCCCGTTGTCATTCCTAGTGGTGTTACATTTATGATGCATGCATAACACAAAAAGACGTGGAATAGTGTAAGTAGAGGAAGATTATACGAATGTTATTTTCTTTTTCCTTGTGAAACCCTAGAAAGCAAAAAGACGAACCAGCAAAAAGACTATGGAATGCAAAAGTATCAAAAACTTCGACGCCCAACGACTTTGTTGTCCAGACTAAGAGAGGTTATTCAGTGTTATTAGAACATTTTTGACATCGTGTTCGTAGCCAATAAATATATGTTACGTGTAAAAAAATTTAAAACTTTTTTTGGTGTGTCTATATTAGATACTGGCCTCGATTACTACTATATTACAGTGGGTCTCATAAAAAATTTAAATCACAGTAAAACTAATATCATATTACCGTACCACTAAACTATTTTTTCACAAATTATACATAACTTTTTAATACAAACACATGAAAGGAGATATTGAGCTCACCCTGATTACACGAAATTTTTTTGAATGGGTTTGATATAATGATGTTGTAACAACCTGAAAATTTTTTTTTTATAAATTAAATTTTCAAGTTGTTATTATTAATTTTATTAATATTATTATTATTATTATTATTAGTATTATTATGATGGATGCATGTATATATGTATATATATATATATACATACATATAATTTAAATTTAAATTGTGTGTGTATATGTGTACAAAGTGAGTGTATATTAATATGTGAATATGTATGTATATGTACATATATATATATATATCAGGTTGTGTGGTGTGTGTGTGTGTACCCGGTGGTGTGTGTGTGTAGGTTTGAGTGTGATACACTCAAACAAGGCATGGGAGGCATGGTGTGTGTAAGAGAGTGGTTGGAGGTGTGTGAGTGTAGTCTATATGTATATGAGTGTGTGGTGGGAGTTGAGAGAGACAGACTGGTCGTGGGATTTTAGAGAGAGAGAGAGAGAGAAGTGTAGAGAGAGAAAGTGAAAGGAAAGAGAGAGAGTGAGGTGTGTGCTCTGGTTTTTGAAAGAGAAGCAGAAAGAAGGAAGCTAAGGAGGCCAAAGGGGAGAACAGAGGCAAAGCAAGAGGAGAGGAGCACCATCACAGGGTTGGAAACCCATAACCGTGAGCTTTCTCTCTCTAGAAAATCTCTAAATTTTCCAACTTGTTTTGTAACATTTTGCTTAGATTTAATTGTTAGAACTTATAGAGCATAAGATGTGGAGAATTTAGGGACAAGAATCAACCAAAATGGTTGAGAAATGAGGGAGAAAAATGGATGTGCAGGTCACGGCCATGGGGGGGGAAATCTGATTTTTCATTGTGAGTAAGGGCTTCAAAATGGTGTTAAAGGGTTCCAAAAATGTTTTAGAATGGTTTGGGATTGAAAGGGGCATCAAAAACACCAAGAAAATCAAGTTTGAAAACTTGATTTTCCTGAAATTCCGGCGACGTCGCCGGAGAAGATGACCGGAGGTCGCCGGAACCCTGCCGGAAAAACGGGGGGGGAGATGGGCACTGTACGGGTCGGGTCGGGTCGGTTCGGGTCGGGTCGGGCTTGGGGCTGACTCGCCCCTGCCACGTGTCGCCCACTGGTTTTAAATTAAAAACCAATTGGGGCGTTTGGTTACGGAGATAAGGAATTTAAAACTTTTAAATTAAAATAGGAACAGGGATATCCTATCCCTGTTCTGGATAAACCCTGTTTGGTTAACCTGATTTAGAATAACAAATTAAACTAGTTTTAATTTGAACCTTTTATTGGAATTTGAACCCTTTGGATTTGAACATTTGAATTTGAACCTTAACCTGAACTTTCAGAAATTACGAATTGACCCCCCAACTATTAGAAATTACACTTTGACCCACCTGATTAAAATATTAATAAAATATTAATTAAATTAATTAATTAATTATTTAATTAAATTAATTTAATTAATTAAATATTCAAAAACATCCCGGAGTCCAAATGGGACAAGTCATAGGTGTATTTTGACTATCTCGACCATTCTGAGACCAATGGTGAGGTCCGTTTTACGAGACGGGGTCCCGAAAAATAAAAGACACGTAGCAACGTGTAAAATTACCAAAATACCCCTGAATTGAAATACAATCAAACGAATTCCGAATTAGGTAAACAAATAGTGGAATTTTATTATCTCGAACATTTCGGACTCAACCGTGGAGTCCGATTTGTGAAAAGAGATCACGAAATGTAAGGACCCGTGTAAAGTGCAAAATGACTGTTTTGCCCTTTTTGACCCAGATGCCCAAATTGAATTCTACGAAAGCCTAAACTTATTTTCTTCAACGTCCCGGATTCAACAGTAGAGTTTAATTTAGCAAAGTAGAAGCTTATAAGATAAAGACGTAAAATTTGATGAATAGCGTAATTCAAGTGACGATTAAACTGAGTTTCATGTTATGAATTTTAGGGACACGGAAAGGCAAAGAGAAGGTGACCTGACCTTCAGTGTTCTTACGGTGGTTTCACTTGACTACGAGCATACCTTTCCGGTTTGAGATCGATTACCAGGTACGATATATTGTGCTAAGTAAGAAATAGAATTGAGATTAGGAATGCTTGCTTTGCTGTGTAAATTGTTCACATGTTTGCCCGAGTGTTCACATGTTTACGTGCTATGTGCTATCTTGTTTAGTTGAATGATGATTATGAGTATATCGCATGTATTAACGTGGTGTGTGAATTATCTGCTTGAAGAACTGTCGATGTCATGAATTGTACACTTGAAAGCATATTTTATGTATGACTGAAATGTATCATTGGGATTGCATTATGACATGATGAGATTAGAGCATATTGGCATGGTGTGATTCCTTGGGCATGGCGTGGGTAAGCACTTGGTGCTTTGCATTATGAGGGTGCAGATCCTGTGGTGAAAAACCCAAAATCGGCCATTAGGTACTTGCGAGCCTGACGGATTCCGGACCGTGAAGCGAGACATAAGTGGCGGTACTCATGCCAGCGGAGAATGACCGTATCATGAGGCATGAGTGGCATAGAGTTGCATGGGTGTGTCACGCATCTTGCTCATGTACCGTATACTGTTCATATACTGTCATTATGATATAAAATGCCATATAGAAATAACTGTACACTCGCACATGCCACGACCTTAGTTTTGTTTCTTGCATTAGCATTATATTGTACCAGCATGTTGAGCTGACCCCTTTAGTGGGGCAAACATTTCAGATGATGTTCCAGCTGTGCGGGATATAGAGATGGTCTGATTGAGGATTATATTGGGCCCGATGGGCGCTTGTGATATTATGTAAGGGCATAAGCCCGAGACTGTATTTCATTTTGAATATTGTGAACCAACGGACCAGACTTTATGTATGTATTAGAACTGTGTACGGAATGTATGAGAATGTCATTGTTATCCTTCATTTCGTTATTATTTTATTTCTTTATTTCTTTTTGTCTCGTTACTCACGCCTCGGGTTCGCTGGAATTTGGGGCGTGACAGATGTAGTAATGTATTTTACAAACAACATTTTGTCATATATGATATGACGTACTTTTTTAAGTGGCATATAATATATGTGATAGAATATTATTGAAATGGGTACATTAACAGTCGGTATACCTAGATTTATAGAAGAATATCTCCTAATTACACACTGGGCAGTTGCAACACATGTCAGCATCAACTTTACATTACAACACGAAATACGCACGTGTTCTTTTCTCTGAAATTTTGCTTTCCAAATATAACACATATATACGAAAACTCCATGGCTGGTTCTGAAACTTTGTTTATTACAATTTACAATGTTTTTGGAAGTAATGTAGCATCGGAATGATTAACAGTATATACATAAGAATACAGATATTATGTTAAATAATACAAATATGTGTATATGTGTACATACATAAATTAGTTTAACAAATAGAGAATAACCTGATCATCTCTTGGAATAGTGGCTTTAATTAATATATTGTTCCTTGACTATCGGTGATGAATACTTGATCGAGGTTGTTCTTGACAAATTGGAACAGGGATAGTTTCGGTTTCTCTGATATTACAAGCACTTGTCCAACTTTCGTTAAATATAGACCATGAGGGGTTAGAAGATAGGGATGTTATAGCTCCCTGATATTTTTCCAAGTGTTAAACAAATCTCTTTTAGGCTTCCAAAAATAAGATAAAGCGCCTTCATAATTCTTATGGGGAGAATTTGTGAAGTGCATAGATGCTAAACACAAATTGAGAAATAGATGGTGCTATGACATTTTGGACAGACACGGAGATAATGTAGTCCTGCAATTAATTACAAAATAAAATATGATATAGTAATGCTAAAGACACAAATAATAATGTGTTAACTTTAAATCTATCTCATTTGAAAAATACACAAAAGTTTTTCAGTTGAGTTGGTGGACCAGAATGGCTGGATTGAACCAAGGTCGAAAAATGAAATAAAATGACGATAACCATTTCGAACCGATGTCATCTCAGAAACTTGAAGATTAATTACAAAGAAAAATATATGATATAGGAATGCTAAAGAAAATATTCAACCAGACATTCAGAGATAAAAGACAAATAAATAACATGTAACAAGGGATATGGATTTTTACCAGTTGAGTGGGTGGGCTAGATTGACCCACAATTGCCAATGGAATACAATAACTCAATATTGTAGGAATAGATTTAAGGAAAAGTCTATGTTGAGACTCAATGAGTTTAATACATCATTTGTAGTGAAACCAAGTACAAATACAACTCTTGTAAACCCTTGTCATCTCAAAAATATCAAGATGTCTAACAAACCTCTACCTCTGTTATCTTCTTAACTTTATCAAAACAACAAAACAGAACAGAACTTCTTTCATTTTAATGCACAAATATAAAGCATTCATGCTATTCAATATGGAGATCAAGCTTGTCGGTCGTACAGTTGGTATTTTCTTCTTCCTTGTGAAACTTTAGAAAGCAAAGAGACGAACCAACAGAAAGACTCTGGAATACAAAAGTATCAAAAACTTTGACGCGCACCGACTTTGTTGTCCAGACTAAGAGAGGTTATTCAGTGTTATCAGAACATTTTTGACATCGTGTTCCTAGCCAATAAATATATGTTACATGTAAAAAAATTTCAAACTTTTTTTGGTGTGATTATATTGGATACTGGTATGATGTTTACTAGCCTCGATTAATACTATATAAGAGTGGGTTTCACAAAAAAATTAAATCACAGTAAAACTAATAATACCATATTTCCGTACCACTAACTATTTTTTCACAAATTATACAAAACTTTTTTAATACAAACACATGAAAGGAGATATCGAGCTCACCCTAATTACACGAAATTTTTTTGAATGGGTCTCATATAATGATGTAGTAATATATTCTTCAAATAATATTTTGTGATATATGATATGACTTACTTTTTTAAGTGGCATATAATACATGTGATAGAGTATTATTGAAATTAGCACATTAACACGCGGTATACCTGAATTTATAGAAGAATATCTCCTAATTACACACTGGGCAGTTGCAACACATGTCAGCATCAACTTTAAATTACAGAACGAAATACGTACGCATTTCCTTATCTGAAGTTTTGCTTTACAAATATAACACACACAGACACACACACATATATATAGATATGAAAACCCCATGACTGATTCTGAAACATTGTTCAGTACAATTTACAGTGTTTTTGGAAGTAGTATATCATCAGAATGATTAACAGTATAAACATAAGAATACAAGTATTATATTAAATAATACAAATATGTGTATATGTGTGAATACATAAATTAGTTTAAGAAATAGAGAATAACCTGATCATCTCTTGAAATAGTGGCTTGAAGTAATATATTGCTCCTTGACTATAGGTGATGAATACTTGGTCGAGGTTATTTTTGACAAATGGGAACAGTGATAGTTTGGGCATCTCTGATATTACAAGCAATTGTTCATCTTTGGTTAAATGTAGACAATGAGTGATTAGAAGATGGGGATGTTCTAGCTCCCTGATTTTTTTTCAAGTGTTAAACAAATCTCTTTTAGGCTTCAAAAAATAAGATAAAGCGCATTCATAATTCTTATGGAGAGAATTGGTGAAGTGCATATATCCTAAAAACAAATTGGGAAATGGATGGTGCTATGACATTTTGGACAGACACGGAAATAATGTAGTCCTGCCATTAATTACAAAGCAAAATATGATATAGTAATGTTAACGACACAAATATTAATGTGTTAACTTTAAATCTATCTCATTAGAAAAATACACAAAAATTTTTCAGTTAAGTTGGTGGATCAGAGTGGCCGGATTGAACCAAGGTCAAAAAATGAAATAAAATGACGATAATCATTTCGAACCGATGTCATCTCAGAAACTTGAAGATTAATTATAAAGAAAAATATATGATATAAGAATGCTAAAGAAAACAATCAACCTGACATTCAGAGGCAAAATGCAAATAAATAACATGTAAATAAGGGATAAAGATTTTTACCAGTTGAGTGGATGGGCTGGACTGACCCACAGTTGCAAATGGAATACAATAGTTCAACAGTGAAGAAATAGATTTAAGGAAAGGTCTATGTTGATACTCCATGGGTTTGAGACCTCATTTGTAGTGAAACCAAGTACAAATACAACTCTTGTAAACCCTTGTCATCTCAGAAATATCAAGACGTCCAACAAACCTCTACCTCTGCTGTATTCTTAACTATATCAAAACAACAAAACAGAATAGAGCTTCTTTCATTTTAATTCAAAAATATAAAGCATTGATGCTATTCAATATGGAGATCAAGCTTACCAGTCGTACGGATGATATTTTCTTCTTCCTTGTGAAACCCTAGAAAACAAAGAGACGAACCAACAAAAAGACTCTAGAATGCAAAAGTATCAAAAATTTTGACGCGCACCGACTTTGTTGTCCAGACTAAGAGAGGTTATTCAGTGTTATCAGAATATTTTTGACATCGTGTTCCTAGCCAATAAATATATGTTACGTGTAAAAAAATTTAAAAATTTTTTAAGTTTGTCTATATTGGATATTGGTCTTATGTTAACTGGCCTCGATTAATACTATATAAGAGTGGGTCTCACAAAAAATTTAAATCAGAGTAAAACTAATAATACCATATTACCATACTACTGAAATATTTTTTCACAAATTATATAAAACTTTTTTAATACAAACATATGAATGGAGCAATCGAGCTCACGCTGATTACACGAAATTTTTTTGAATGGGTCTGATATAATGATGTAGTAATGTATTTTACAAATAACATTTTGTCATATATGATATGACTTACTTTTTTAAGTGGCATATAATACATGTGATAGAATATTATTGAAATGGACACATTAACAAGTGGTATACCTGGATTTTTAGAAGAATATTTCCTAATTACACACTCGGCAGTTGCAACACATGTCAACATCAACGTTAAATTACAGCACGAAATACACACGTGTTCACTTATCTGAACTTTTGCTTTACAAATATAACAGATATATATGAAAACCCATGGCTGGTTCTGAAACTTTGTTCAGTACAATTTACAGTATTTTTTAAAGTAGTATAGTGTCAGAATAATTAACAGTATATATACATAAGAATACAAATATTATGTTAAATAATACAAATATGTGTATATGTGTGAATACATAAATTAGTTTAAGAAATAGAGAATAACCTGATCATCACTTGGAATAGTGGCTTGAAGTAATATATTGTTCTTGACTATCAGTGATGAATACTTGATCGAAGTTGTTCTTGACAAATTGGAACAGTGATAGTTTGGGCTTCTCTAATATTACAAGTAACTGCTCATCTTTGGTTAAATTTAGAACATGAGGGGTTAGAAGTTAAGGATGTTCTACCTTCCTAATCTTTTTGCAATTGTTAAACAAAACTTTTTTTAGGATTCGAAAAATAAGATAAAGTGCATTCATAATTTTTATGGGGAGAATTGGTGAACTGCATATATCCTAAAAACAAATTGGGAAATGGATGGTGCTATGACATTTTGGACAGACACGGAGATAATGTAGTCCTGCAATTAATTACAAAATAAAATATGATATAGTAATGCTAAAGACACAAATAATAATGCGTTAATTTTAAATCTATCTCATTAGAAAAATACACAAAAATTTTCCAGTTGAGTTGGTGGACCAGAGTGGCCGGATTGAACCAAGGTCGAAAAATGAAATGAAATGACAATAACCATTTCGAATCGATGTCATCTCAGAAACTTGAAGATTAATTACAAAGAAAAATATGATATAAGAATGCTAAAGAAAACATTCAACCTGACATTCAGAGGCAAAAGGCAAATAAATAACATGTAAACAAGGGATAGAGATTTTTACCAGTTGAGTGGGTGGGCTGGACTGACCCACAGTTGAAAATGGAATACAATAGCTCAACACTGTAGGAATGGATTTAAGGAAAGGTCTATGCTAAGACTCAATGGGTTTGAAACCTCCTTTGTAGTGAAACCAAGTACAAATACAACTCTTGTAAACCCTTGTCATATTAGAAATATCAAAAAAGGTCTATGATATAGGAATGCTAAAGAAAATATTCAACCAAACATTCTGAGGTAAAAGACAAATAAATAACATGTAAATAAGGGATATGGATTTTTACCAGTTGAGTGGGTGGGTTAGATTGACCCACAGTTGCCAATGGAATACAATAACTCAACATTGTAGGAATAGATTTAAGGAAAAGTCTATGTTGAGACTCAATGAGTTTGATACATTATTTGTAGTGAAACCAAGTATAAATACAACTCTTGTAAACCCTTGACATCTCAAAAATATCAAGATGTCTAACAAACCTCTACATCTGCTGTTTTCTTAACTATATCAAAACAACAAAACAGAACAGAGGTTCTTTCATTTTAATACAAAAATATAAAGCATTCATGCTATTCAATATGGAGATCAAGCTTACTAGTCGTACAGATGGTATTTTCTTCTTCTTTGTGAAATCCTAGAAAGCAAAGAGACGAACCAACAAAAACACTCTGGAATGCAAAAGTATCAAAAACTTCGACGCCTACCGACTTTTTTGTCCAGACTAAGAGAGGTTATTTAGTGTTATCAGAACATTTTTGACATCGTGTTCCCAGCCAATAAATATATGTTACGTGTAAAAAAATTTCAAACTTTTTTTTGGTGTGTTTATATTAGATACTGGTATGATGTTTACTGACCTGGATTAATACTATATAAGAGTGGGTTTTCACAAAAAAATTAAATCACAGTAAAACTAATAATACCATATTACCTTACCACTAAAGTATGTTTTCACAAATTATACAGAACTTTTTTAATACAAACACATGAAAGGAGAAATCGAGCTCACCCTAATTACACGAAATTTTTTTGAATGGGTCTCATATAATGTTGTAGTAATGTATTCTTCAAATAACATTTTGTGATATATGATATGACTTACTTTTTTAAGTGGCATATAATACATGTGATAGAATATTACTGAAATGGGCACATTAACACGCGATATACCTTGATTTATAGTAGAAAATCTCCTAATTACACACTGGGCAGTTGCAACACATGTCAGCATCAACTTTAAATTACAGCACGAAATACGCACGTATTTCTTTATCTGAAGTTTTGCTTTACAAATATAACACACACACACACACACACATATATATATATAGAAACCCCTTGGCTGGTTCTGAAACATTGTTCATTACAATTTACAATGTTTTTGGAAGTAGTATAGAATTAGAATAATTAACAGTATATATACATAAGAATACAAATATTATGTTAACTAATACAAATATGTGTATACGTGTTCACACATAAATTAGATTAACAAATAGAGAATAACCTGATCATCACTTGGAATAGTGGCTTGAAGTAATATATTGTTCCTTCATTATCGGGGATGAATACTTGATCGAGGTTGTTCTTGACAAATTGGAACAATGATAGTTTGAGCTTCTTTGATATTACAAGCAACTGCCCATCTCCGGTTAAATATAGACCATAAGGGGTTAGAAGATGGGAATGTTTTAGCTCTCTGATCTTTTTCCAAGTGTTAAACAAATCTCTTGTAGGCTTCAAAAAATAAGATAAAGCGCATTCATAATTCTTATGGAGAGAATTGGTGAAGTGCATATATCCTAAAAACAAATTAGGAAATGGATGGTGCTATGACATTTTGGATAGACACGGAGATAATGTAGTCTTGGAATTAATTACAAAGTAAAATATGATATAGTAATGCTAAAGACACAAATAATAATGTGTTAACTTTAAATCTATCTCATTAGAAAAATATACAAATTTTTCAGTTGAGTTGGTGGACCAGAGTGGCCGAATTGACCTAAGTTGGAAAATGAAATAAAATGACGATAACCATTTCGAACCGATGTTATCTTAGAAACCTGAAGATTAATTACAAAGAAAAATATTTGATATAGGAATGCTAAAGAAAACACTCAACCTGACATTCAGAGGCAAAAGACAAATAAATAACATGTAAACAAAGGATAGGGATTTTTATCAGTTGAGTGGGTGGGCTGGACTAACACACAGTTGCAAATGGAATACAATAGCTCAACACTGTAGGAATGGATTTAAGGAAAGGTCTTTGCTTAGATTCCATGGCTTTGAGACCTCATTTGTAGTGAAACGAAGTACTAATACAACTCTTATAAACCTTTGTCAAGACGTCCAACAAACCTCTACCCCTGCTGTCTTCTTTACTATATCAAAATAACAAAATCGAACAGAGTTTCTTTCATTTTAATACAAAAATATAAAACATTCATGCTATTCAATATGGAGATCAAGTTTATCAGTCGTACGGATGGTATTTTCTTCTTCCTTGTGAAACCCTAGAAAGCAAAGAGACGAACCAACAAAAACACTCTGGAATGCAAAAGTATCAAAAACTTCGACGCCCACCGACTTTGTTGTTCAAATTAAGAGAGGTTATTCAGTGTTATCAGAACATTTTTGACATCGTTTTCCCAGCCAATAAATATATGTTACGTGAAAAAAAATTAAAATTTTTTTTTGGTGTGTCTATATTGGATACTGGTCTTATGTTTACTGACCTGGATTAATATTATATAAGAGTGGGTCTCACAAAAAATTTAAATCATAGTAAAACTAATAATACCATATTACTGTACCACTAAACTATTTTTTCACAAATTATACATAACTTTTTTAATACAAACCCATGAAAAGGGAAATCGAGTTCAGCCTGATTACACGAAATTTTTTTGAATGGGTCTGATATAATGATGTAGTAATGTAATCTTCAAATAACATTTTGTCATATATGCTATGACTTACTTTTTTAAGTGGCATATAATACACGTGATAGAGTATTATTGAAAGGACACATTAACATGCGGTATACCTGGATTTATAAAAGAATATCTCCTAATTACACACTGGATAGTTGCAACACATGTTAGCATCGACTTTAAAATACATCACGAAATACGCATGTGTTCACTTATCTGAAGTTTTGCTTTACAAATATAACATATATATATATATATATAAATCTCTTGGTTGGTTTTGAAACTTTGTTCAGTACAATTTACAATATTTTTGGAAGTAGTATAGAATTAGAATGATTAATAGTATATACAAAAGAATACAAATATTATGTTAAATAATACAAATATGTGTATATGTGTGCATACATAAATTAGTTTAAGAAATAGAGAATAACCTGATCATCACTTGGAATAGTGGCTTGAAGTAATATATTATTCCTTGACTATCGGTGATGAATACTTGATCGAAGTTGTTCTTGACAAATTAGAACAGTGATAATTTGGGCATCTCTGATATTACAAGCATCTGTTCATCTTCTCTTAAAAATAGACCATGAGGGGTTAGAAGATGGGGATGTTCTAGCTCCCTGATCTTTTTCCAAGTATTAAACAAATCTCTTGTAGGCTTCGAAAAATAAGATAAAGCGCATTCATAATTCTTATGGAGAAAATTGGTGAAGTGCATATATCCTAAAAACAAATTGGGAAATTGATGGTGCTATGACATTTTGGACAGACATAGAGATAATGTAATCCTGCAATTAATTACAAAGTAAAATATGATATAGCAATGTTAAAGACACAAATATTAACGTGTTAACTTTAAATCTATCTCATTAGAAAAATACACAAAAATTTTCTAGTTGAGTTGGTGGACCAGAGTGGCTGGATTGAACCAAGGTCGAAAAATGAAATAAAATGACGATAACCATTTCGAACCGATGTCATCTCAGAAACTTGAAGATTAATTACAAAGAAAAATATGATATAAGAATGCTAAAGAAAACAATCAACCTGACATTCAGAGGCAAAATGCAAATAAATAACATGTAAACAAGGGATACGGATTTTTACCAGTTGAGTGGGTGGGCTAGACTGACCCACAGTTGCAAATGGAATATAATAGCTCAACATTGCAGGAATAGATTTAAGGAAAGGTCTATGTTGATACTCTATGGGTTTGAGACCTCATTTGTAGTGAAACCAAGTACAAATACAATTCTTGTAAATCCTTGTCATCTCAGAAATATCAAGATGTCCAACAAACCTCTACCTCTTCTGTATTCTTAACTATATCAAAACAACAAAACAGAATAGAGCTTCTTTCATTTTAATACAAAAATATGAAGCATTCATGCTATTCAATATGGAGATCAAGGTTACCAGTCGTACGGATGATATTTTCTTCTTCCTTGTGAAATCCTAGAAAGCAAAGAGACGAACCAACAAAAATACTCTAGAATGCAAAAATATCAAAAACTTCGACGCACACCAACTTTGTTGTCCAGACTAAGAGAGGTTATTCAGTGTTATCAGAACATTTTTGACATCATGTTCCCAGCCAATAAATATATGTTACGTGTAAAAAAATTAAAAACTTTTTTTGGTGTGTCTATATTGGATACTGGTCTTATGTTTACTGCCTCGATTAATACTATATAAGAATGGGTCTCACAAAAAATGTAAATCACAGTAAAACTAATAATACCATATTACCGTACCACTAAAGCATTTTTTCACAAATTATACAAAACTTTTTAATACAAACACATGAAAGGAGAAATCGAGCTCCCCTGATTACATGAAATTTTTTTGAATGGGCACTACAACAAAATGCACTATTAGCGACGCACACGTGCGTCGCTAATAGTGCAACTGTGCGTCGCTAAAGGTCTTTAGCGACGCACAAACGTCCGTCGCTAAGGCGTCGCAAAAAGTAGCGTTGCTAATACTATTAGCGACGCACAAAACCGTCGGTGTCGCTAAAAGTGCATATTAGCGACGCTCAAAGTGCGTCACTAATAATGGGATTCATGCGTCGCTAATAATGACCAAGTGCGTACTTTTAGCGACGCCCTGTGTGCGTCGCTAAAAGTGGTTTTTTGCGAATTATTAAATTAAATTTAGACTTTTAGCGACGCACAGAGAGCGTCGCTAAAAGTGATTATTAGCGACGCACAGCGCGTGCGTCGCCAATACTGACTTTTAGCGACGCTCTCTGTGCGTCGCTAAAAGTGATTTTTTGCGAATTTTTAAATTAAATTTAAACTTTTAGCGACGCTATGATGTGCGTCGCTAAAAGTGTTTTCTTTTTTTTTTCTCAACCATATTTGCTTTGTTTTAATATTGTTTTGTTCCTGTTTAAACCTGTATCAATCATCCATCCTGATATACAATAAAATTCACGCATTCTGAAATGAGTATTTTAAAGCAAAAAAATACATTCATATATATATATATTAAACTAATTATGTACAATTGTAAATGTACCATTCATCACTAAATAGAAAAATTAAAAATTGTCTCCAAAATGTTACTACAGATGTCCATGAAAATAAAAAATAAAAATAACAAGTTCCGATGCAAAAAATAAAGACGGCGCCGCGACAATAATCCCCGATCAATCTGAAATAAAGATCAAACGACATATATTAGAACAATTATTAAATATATATGAACATAGAATGTGAATAGTTTTTTGTTTATTTTTTGCATGCATAAATAGTAAGAACGACATAAAGTAGCATAAGTCTATTTTATCATTTGTGAGGTGTGTGAGGTGGTTTCGATGCAGTTAGGCCGATATCCGGCATTCTGGTATGTCAAAACCCCAAAATGGGCCTTTTTGAGGCTGAAACTTGCATAAGTTTCAAACCGGGCATCGGAACCGAGTGTCGTAAGTTCGTGCAAGTCTACTTTATCATTTATGAGGTGTGTGAGGTGGTTTCGGTGCAGTTAGGCCGATATCCGGTATTTTGGTATGTCAAAACCCCAAAATGGGCCTTTTTGAGGCTGAAACTTGCATAAGTTTCAAACCGGGCATCGGAACCGAGTGTCGTAAGTTCGTGCAAGTATATTTTATCATGTGTGAGGTGTGTGAGGTGGTTTCGGTGCAGTTAGGCCGATATCCGGCATTTTGGTATGTCAAAACCCCAAAATGGGCCTTTTTGAGGCTGAAACTTGCATAAGTTTCAAACCGGGCATCGGAACCGAGTGTCGTAAGTTCGTGCAAGTCTATTTTATCATTTGTGAGGTGTGTGAGGTGGTTTTGGTGCAGTTAGGCCGATATCCGGTATTTTGGTATGTCAAAACCCCAAAATGGGTCTTTTTGAGGCTGAAACTTGCATAAGTTTCAAACCGGGCATCGGAACCGAGTGTCGTAAGTTCGTGTAAGTCTATTTTATAATTTGTGAGGTGTGTGAGGTGGTTTCGGTACAGTTAGGCCGATATCCGGCATTTTGGTATGTCAAAACCCCAAAATGGGCCTTTTTGAGGCTGAAACTTGCATAAGTTTCAAACCGGGCATCGGAACCGAGTGTCGTAAGTTCGTGAAAGTATATTTTATTATTTGTGAGGTGTGTGAGGTGGTTTCGGTGCAGTTAGGCCGATATCCGGCATTTTGGTATGTCAAAATCCCAAAATGGGTCTTTTTGAGGCTGAAACTTGTATAAGTTTCAAACCGGGCATCGGAACCGAGTGTCGTAAGTTCGTGCAAGTCTATTTTATCATTTGTGAGGTGTGTGAGGTGGTTTCGGTGCAGTTAGGCCGATATCCGGTATTTTGGAATGTCAAAACCCCAAAATGGGCCTTTTTGAGGCTGAAACTTGCATAAGTTTCAAACCGGGCATCGGAACCGAGTGTCGTAAGTTCGTGCAAGTCTATTTTATCATTTGTGAGGTGTGTGAGGTGGTTTCGGTGCAGTTAGGCCGATATCCGGCATTTTGGTATGTCAAAACCCCAAAATGGGCCTTTTAGAGGCTGAAACTTGCATAAGTTTCAAACCGGGCATCGGAACTGAGTGTCGTAAGTTCGTGCAAGTCTATTTTATCATTTGTGAGGTGTGTGAGGTGTTTTTGGTGCAGTTAGGCCGATATCCGGCATTTTGGTATGTCAAAACCCCAAAATGGGCCTTTTTGAGGTTGAAACTTGCATAAGTTTCAAACCGGGCATCGGAACCGAGTGTCGTAAGTTCGTGCAAGTCTATTTTATCATTTGTGAGGTGTGTGAGGTGGTTTCGGTGCAGTTAGGCCGATATCCAGCATTTTGGTATGTCAAAACCCCAAAATGGGTCTTTTTGAGGCTAAAACTTGCATAAGTTTCAAACCGGGCATCGGAACCGAGTGTCGTAAGTTCGTGCAAGTCTATTTTATCATTTGTGAGGTGTGTGAGGTGGTTTTGGTGCAGTTAGGCCGATATCCGGCATTTTGGTATGTCAAAACCCCAAAATGGGCCTTTTTGAGGCTGAAACTTGCATAAGTTTCAAACCGGGCATCGGAACCGAGTGTCGTAAGTTCGTGCAAGTCTATTTTATCATTTGTGAGGTGTGTGAGGTGGTTTCGGTGCATTTAGGCCGATATCCGACATTTTGATATGTCAAAACCCCAAAATGGGTCTTTTTGAGGCTGAAACTTGCATAAGTTTCAAACCGGGCATCGGAACCGAGTGTCGTAAGTTCGTGCAAGTCTATTTTATCATTTGTGAGGTGTGTGAGGTGGTTTCGGTGCAGTTAGGCTGATATCCGGCATTTTGGAATGTCAAAACCCCAAAATGGGCCTTTTTGAGGCTGAAACTTGCATAAGTTTCAAACTGGGCATCGGAACCGAGTGTCGTAAGTTCGTGCAAGTCTATTTTATCATTTGTGAGGTGTGTGAGGTGGTTTCGGTGCAGTTAGGCCGATATCCGGCATTTTGGTATGTCAAAACCCCAAAATGGGCCTTTTAGAGGCTGAAACTTGCATAAGTTTCAAACCGGGCATCGGAACTGAGTGTCGTAAGTTCGTGCAAGTCTATTTTATCATTTGTGAGGTGTGTGAGGTGGTTTCGGTGCAGTTAGGCCGATATCCGGCATTTTGGTATGTCAAAACCCCAAAATGGGCCTTTTTGAGGCTGAAACTTGCATAAGTTTCAAACCGGGCATCGGAACTGAGTGTCGTAAGTTCGTGCAAGTCTATTTTATCATTTTTGAGGTGTGTGATATGTCTTCAGTGCATTTTATATAAATAAAAAATCCACGAAAGTATATAATTTTAAAAACTTACCAAGGTTGTGAAGAGTCACGCTGTTGGCTGATCATCGTTTGCAAAAGAGTCTGTATCTCGGCATATCGCTCCTCGAGGCTATCTAGTCTCTGGCGCAGCACTACATTCTCTTGTTGAACTGCCTCCGTAGCTGAGTGTGCCCTAGCATCACTATCAAAGGACGATGTCGTCGGCGCCATCCCAGTCCCTAAGCCACGCACATAGCCACGCCTCTTGCCCAGAACAGTCTCCCGTATCTGGTCATCGGTCGGCGGATCCTGACCCTCAGGTGTCGGCTGATCACGCAGCCGGACCATCTCCTCCTATAAAAACATAAATATATGTTACTACTTTTATAACTTTAGATTAATATTAAATTAGTAATACTGTAACAAGTTAAATAAAAACTTACATAAAGCCGCTGTGCTTCAGGCCCAGCCCAACCCTTATTGGGGTTGTAGTGCGTCCTGTGCCACAAATCAATGGGGCTGGGTGGTGCACCGGTGTCCTCGTCTCGCTGGAGCAAATAAATAGTAGCTTATGAAGAGTGATTTCATGAATAGATTATACAATAAGAACTTGATACATTTATTAACTTACCATATCATGCCTATACTGTACAAAAGAACGTGATCCACCACAGTGGGTCACCTTCTGCTTGCTTCTACTCTCGCTATTCTTCCTGCTTAGTTCCTACACTTGGCCAAAACAAAGAAGGTTAGTATAAATGATACTGATTTAAACCAGACAACAAAAGTAATTTGAATAATTTTTACCTGAAATGTATCACTAGCGAACCGGTCGCACAGTAACATCCAATCCTCCACCGTCACCCCCTGTAGGGTCTGTCACGGGGCTCTCTACCGGCTGCCACCTCCGCCTCGTAGTGCATGTGCAGACGGTGTCGATAGTCCCTGAAACGGACTCCCAGGTAACGATCCACAGCCCTCGCTACGTGAGGTAGGTGGAGATCGATGTCAAACTTCTCCTGTAAAGCATGTCATTGTCAAAACATTACGGCATTAGAAATGTTAAAATTTAGTTCAACCCAATAATAAAAGACATACCAGGATCTGCTCATGAATAGCCTGTAGATCCTCTTGAGTGACGTGACTCCAGTCAGTAATATGGAGTGGGGCGCGTAGTCGGCAAATGATGCCGACCTCTGTGATGAAATGCTGTGCCCACCCACCAACGGGCCTCAGCAAGCCCTCCGGTAGCTCAATCCGGAGTCGCGCACCCCCTGCTGCCTCCATCTGTGTCTCCAAACTCTGATTCTTCGACCTACCACGCCCTCGTCTAGCACTGGTGGTGGCCGAAGCTTTAGAAACAATAAAATAGAAACAATTAGTACCATATTTATATAAGCATTAATACAAAATGGAACTATCCATACCATCAATGGCAGGATCGGTCGATCCTCCAGAGGAAGGGGAAGGGGTCGATGGGTCCACCGGGGCTGCGCGTCTACGTGATCCTGGTCCAACCATATCTAAAACAAAAGTTTAAAAGTAAATTCCATTACATCATATAAATTAAAATCCATTACAGCATAAAATTGAATATCCATTACACTTGATCTTACCACATGTAACACCTATTACAATTACTCATCTGAGTTTGTATCATCATCTGAACTTGAATTTTCTTCATTCTCGGTACAATACTCTAACAATGTCTCATCATCAAAATCACTTTCCTCGTCATCATCATCATTAATGAACGTTGCATCCCTCGGATCTAATTGTGTGGTATTGGTGACGTCGGAAGCTACGACATGAATTGGTTCTACATCAGTTCTATTCAACCGATACGAACTAACATCTTCCTGTTCATGCCAAACAACACCATCGTGGGCAGTTTGAGACTCTTCTTGTAGTGCCTCCTCAATCCTCTCCAACTCTTCATCTCCCTTGCCAACTTCTACAACATCATAAACATTTCTAATTTTTATTTTTTGGACAACATGCCAATCACCTCTTATTTTTGTGTCCTTCAAATAGAAAACTTGTTTTGCAACTGATGCCAAAACATACGGATCATCTTTAAATGCCGTACGTGACGTATTAACACTTATGAAGTGCTTATCAATCTGCATTCCAGTCTTCTTATTAGTTACATCCCACCAATCACATTTAAAAATATACACAGAATGACCGTAGCAATAATGCAACTATATGATGTCTTTTAAAACACCATAGTACTCTACAATTTGTCCTCCGTCACCATCTCCTTCAACAAGGACCCCGCTATTCTGTGTTCGTCGGATGACCTCACGTTCCCTCGTGTGAAATCGAACACCATCAACAATTAAACCGGTATAGCGGGATATCCTTTGATCAGGACCACATGCCAAGGAATATAATTGATCGTACGCCTCAGGAGATTGTTGGTGGCGTAATAGCTTCATCTATTAATTCAATACAAGTACAAAATTACTTTTATACAAATGCATTAACTAATACAATTACAGTTAATTGAAACCTATTCTTACGTGATCTCCGAACCACTTTGGAAACAAATTTTTCTGTCTTTGCTCCAGATCAGAACTTGATACATGTTCTCTCTGAAGCTCGAGCGTATGCTCACTGCATAAGATGAGATATGTTATATGTAATTTACATTTGTATATTAACGTAGTATTGCAATGATTTCGATAAACTTACTTAAAATATGGCAATGTCTCCTCGCAGTTGTTGAGCACGGTGTAGTGGGCTCTTTCCAAGTCGTGAGGATGACACCATTCATATATACGGGCACCTATTGGCCGCACAGTTTGATTAAACACCGCAAGGCCAGTTCGTTGTTGCCCTGGACATCTATCAACATTTCGCTCTTCACGATTAAACCTTGTCTCAATATCTTCAAGATGCATAGAGCAGAAGGTGAGACATTCTGCATCAATGTAAGCCTCAGCAATTGAACCTTCCGGTCGTGCTCTGTTACGCACATATTGCTTCAATGTGTGCAAATATCTATTTTGATAAATAATCAGTTATAGATTAAAATAGTTAGGATGGATAGATAACACAATTGAGAAAATTAAATGTACCTTTCTATTGGATACATCCAACGGTATTGGACAGGTCCGCCAATTTTTGCCTCATGAGGCAAATGCACCGCTAAGTGGACCATGATATCGAAGAAAGCTGGAGGAAAAATCTGTTCCAACTTGCAGAGGATCACGACAACATCCCTTTCGAGCTTGTCAAGTACTTCCACATTCAACGTCTTCGCACATAATTCTCTAAAGAAGCAACCCAACTCAGTTATTGTAGTCGATATGTGATCGGTGAGATACCCACGTAGTGCAACCGGAAGAAGTCGTTGTAAAAGGACATGGCAGTCATGGCTCTTCAATCCGGATATTTTCCCATCTATAACATTTACACACCGAGATATATTCGATGCGTATCCATATGGGAACTTCACCGATTTAAACCACTCGCAAATCCTCATTCTCTCTGCGGATGATAACGTATACTGTGCAGGAGGCACGATATATTTATCACCGCTACGTATTAAGTGCAGCTCTTTCCTTATTCCCAGCTCCTGCAAGTCCATCCGGGCTTTAACACTATCTTTTGTCTTCCCTTCAATGTTCATTACAGTTCCCAGCACATTATCACATATGTTTTTCTCGATGTGCATCACATCCAAATTGTGCTTCAACTTAAGAGTCTCCCAGTACGGCAAATCAAAAAATATGCTCTTCTTCGTCCAATTTAAGTCCACATCAGTACGCTTCCTCTTCTTACTATCCGGTATCTTCCCAAACTTCACTGGTTGGATGACTGTCAATTGCGCTAACACGTCTTTGCCAGACAACAATGGAGGTGGCAATCTGCGCTCAATTTGTCCATCAAAGAGATGCTTCTGCCGATTTTGCCAGCCATGCGATGGCGGTAGAAAACGACGATGGCCCATGTAACATATCTTCCTCTCATTTGACAAATGTAGGGAACATGCATCCTTATTGCAAACTGGACATGCCAGATACCCCTTAGTGCTCCACCCAGACAAGTTCCCGTATGCTGGAAAGTCATTTATGGTCCAAAGTAACGCGGCATGTAATTGAAATGTCTCATTCTTAGAGACATCGTATGCCTCCACTCCCACCTCCCACAATTCCTTCAACTCGTCCACTAAAGGTCGCAAGTACACATCAATTTCATTACCAGGAGACTTCGGCCCTGGAATAAGCAACGACATGTAGATAAATGGTTCTTTCATGCATTTCCACGGTGGCAAGTTATACGGCACAAGCAACACCGGCCACATGCTATAGGCATTACTCATGTCACCGAACGGGTTGAAACCGTCGCTAGCCAGCCTAAGTCGTACATTACGCGGCTCATTTGCAAACCATTCGTGATTTGTATCAAACTCAGCCCAAGCTTGTGAATCTGCCGGATGCCTACATACATTTTCCTCAGTAACACGCTTCTCCTTATGCCACCGCATATCTTCTGCCGTCTTCTGAGACATGTACAACCTTTGTAGCCTAGGTTTTAAGGGAAAATATCTAAGCACCTTGTGCGGAATTGTCTTCTTCTTTCCTTCATTCAGCTTGTACCTAGGTTCGTGGCACACCGTACACTCCTTCAATTGTTCAGTCTCCTTCCAAAATAACATGCAATCGTTTTTGCAAGCATGTATGGGAATATACCCGAGGCCCAAATCTCTTAATATTCTTTTCGCCTCGTAATATGAGTTCGGAAGGGTCTCCCCAGTAGGAAGCACTGCTTTAATCAATTCAATGGCCATAGTAACTGATTTGTTACTCCAACGGTTGATGGTCTTAAGATGAAGGAGTTTCACGAGAAAGTCCAATTTTGAAAACTTATCACAACCCGGGTATAACGGCTGCCTTGCTTCCCTCAACAACGACTCAAACGCGGTCGATGGTCCCGTGTCACTCCTGTGAGTACTCGCCCCAGATGTAGCCCTCTGCAAGTCTGCCAGCATTTGTGGCAAGCCTTCGTAACCAACTCCAACATTATCACCAAAGTCAACATCGTCGTCTTCTTTTTCGTCATCAAATACTACTCGTACGTCACGGCGTTCCCCGTGAAATTCCCAACACGTATACCGCTTGTCCATCCCGTGTTCGAGTAGGTGCTCTTTGACCTCATCTATGTGCATATAATCCCTGTTATTGCACCTCCTACATGGACATCTTATCCTATTTCTCCCATCTGCAGATGCACGAGCAAACTCAATAAAGTCTTTGATCCCCTTCACATACCCTGGCAAATGCCTGCCCCTCAAGTCCATCCAACTCTTATCCATTTTCGTCTACCTAATACAAGTCAAAAATGATACTCGTTATAAATATGAAACATGAATCCTATCACCTCCAACTTCTCTCTAAAGGGTAAGGTGGTCCTATCCCATTCGTGAATGCACAATCTACAATGCAATCAGCAGCAATCAAATGCTTGATTCCACTCGGACAAAATTCCGGCAGCATCTCCCCAGGGTTCTCCAAGTATACGAGATAGACGTTAACACGCCTAAATATATACCCAGAGAACAATAGGAGACCGTGCTGAAATTTTATCATAGTGAAATATTCAAGCATATGCGCTATTGATTGCAGTGCAGATTTATGCATTCCCGAACTGTCCTCTCTGGACAATTCAAGAATCGATTTTCATACACACGAGCCCAATCGCGAATAAATTTCACGACAAGATTCACATGTGATGAAAATGACTCCCGAATGGGGCTAGGCTTACATGAATGCAATTAAAAAATTCATTAGTGTAAGTGCAAACTCTGATTGTCAGACAGAGTTTTACTTTACAAAACCATTAACAATAGCATTGAAAATGCCAATAGAAAACATATTGATCTTGGTTGATAACAAGTAAAAGCACCTAGCTTTCAATTTTTATCTATTAACAACAACTTAACCAACAAAAGCAAATCAATTGCTACCTAAAACCACTAACTGACTTAATAGGTCAGGTGTATCTAGTTGATCTCTCAATCTATAGGACTCAAGAACTCTTATTACTTTACAATAAAATGTAAAGTATATCATACACGAATAGAATATAAATGATTCAAAAAAAATATATTCCAAACCAATTGAAGACACAAAATATAAAATATAAAAAAAAAATATCTTATCCGACTCTCTTATCCAAACAATAAATAAGCTATTTCAAATGAATAATATTATCCTTGTCAATATATATATATATATATATATATATATCCATGAAATGAGACAAAGTAAGAATAATAATTTCTTGTGAATGATCTTCTAACCTAATAACTCATTTAATTCCTCGAGAGCCTAGTCATGTCCAGTCAGTTTCAAACATAAAAAGTGAGGGAAAGGAAAAGAAAATGTACAAATTTTTTTCCTTGGTAATTAAAGAAAATAGGGAAGAAAAGTAATATAAGAGGGGAAGTAAGAGAGAACTTTATAATCTTTTATGTCATTTCACATTCATTTCTCCTAAGTTTGACTATTTTATAAAAAAAAAATGAATTTTATATAAGATGGAGAGAAAATATAAAAGACATCGGTTTTTCTCCCATTTTTCCTTAACTTTTTTTCCCCCCTAGCTAAATCTATAAACCAAACGAGAGAGGAAGGATTGAAAAATCAAAAGAACCACAGCTAATTATCCTGCTTTGCAGTGAATGCACAGAAAACTGAAACGATATTTTTTTGAAACAAAAGAAAACCATTTTTCTTCTTTACGCAACTACAATCAATAGAAATTACAAATATTTAATAATCTATTCTGGTAGAAAAGAAACTTCCTTCCTTTCACTTCTCATAGCTATCTCATAAAATCACTATCACAACTTTTCCAATTGTTTTCTCATTTTTGTACTATAATAATGTCAAAATATAAATTTGACATAAATGAAATTTCGTTTATTTAGTATCAAAAATGCTCTAATGCCAAGGGGATAAGCATTGTCATTTTTTTAGCGACCCATATAGCAAGGCATTATTCGATGAAATTGTCACATGGTATGACAGTTTTTATGATTTTAATATTTTGTAGGATTCACGTGGAACTTACTGTGGATTTCAGATGTCATCACTAGGGATGGATTTTATTATGATTTGTGTTGTAATCTATATGATCTCATTAAATTTATTATTAAATTGATAAAGATGAATTCAATAAAAAAGTATATTTTATTTTTAAATTATTATATCTTTATTATTTTTATATTAATACTTATACTTTTATATTCATGGTTAAAGTTAATAATTATATTAGTTAATAATTAATATATTTTTTAATTGTGTCTGACCTGATTTTGATCCAAACACGATTAAGCCCAACCGTAAACCTTAGTCATCACACACATGTGACAGGATCATAAAATAACTTCTCCCACATAGCAAAGCTTTGGGGAAAAAAAAAACATTACGCCATTTTTTTTTTGGCTTTGACAGGTTAAGATGGCATTGTCATTGGAGACGGTTTTAATGGGTTAGCTTAGATTGTTAAGATTTACTGTATGTTTCAATGATTGTATACATGAATTTGCCTTTCATTATGGACAGTTAATGAGTTTTAGTATGTCTTATATGGGGTTGTATTTATTTTTATTTATTATGTCAAATGTGTAGTTAGTCCCAAATCTGTGAAGAAGAGAATCGATGGGATGGTTGGGTATATTGTCTAATTCCTCTGCAAAATTTAAAACATTTTATGACCTCAATTTGCATGTCTTTTAGATAATACTAGTCAAAGAAGCAAGGGTGAAGGCAGTGGCATAGCCTGTAAGGACATGCATTCAATTTATCAGAATGGAACAACAGAACCATGCTATTTTAGCTCATCAATCTACTATGGAGGCCAAGAAATGTATTCACCAACTGGCCAGACCACTGGTTCTCAGCCAATTGTAAGTATTTCCCTTTCCATTCTTTACAAGCTCTACATATTTGACAGTTATATAATTTATGTAGCCAAAAAAAAAAAAAAAAACATAAAAATCTAAAAGTTCTGAGGATCGTGCGGCAAAAAAAAAAATCTAAAACTATTTCTCTTTCCCTTTCTCAGCAACTGAACCCAGATCGTGCGGCAAAAAAAAAAAAAATCTCCCCACAGTTCTGAGGATCCATCATCCATGACCCACAAAAAAAAAAAAAAAAAAAAATCTAACCTGGAAATCGTAGATCTGGAGAACCAGCTTCAAAACCACTGAAGATTGACGAAGAAGATGAAGAAACCGTAGATCAGAGGGAAGAAAACAAACAGATCTGCTTGAAAAAGAAAATACAGAAATTCAAAAACAAAAAAATATTTCATGTAAAATTTCAGAAAATCAAAAAAAAAAAAAAAAACCAATACTCACCTATTGTCGCTTGCGGTCTCGTCTCCGATGATCGAAGAAAACAACGGACGAAGCTCAGGAACACGCGCAGAAGGAGAGGGAAGGAGCAACGCAGATCGAGAGGGAAGGAGCAATGCTTTGAAGAATGAGCATGAACAATGCCGAAGAGGGTTTCTCATTAGTGTTGTATAGAGATAGTCCATCCAATTGGAAGAGATCTACGGTCAAGATTAATTTGATGTAATGTTTTTTTTTTTTTTAATGCAATGTTATTTTTATTTTCAATGTTATTTTTAATTAATGTAATGTTAATTTTTTTCAATATAATATTATTTTATTTTCAAATTTTTTTTAATTAATGTGATGTTTTTTTTTTCAATACAATGTTATTTTTTTTTCAATGTTACTTTTAATTAATGTAATATTTTTTTAATGTAATGTTATTTTATTTTTAATATTACTTTTAATTACTGTAATATTTTTTTTAATATAATGATATTTTATTTTTAATATTACTTTTCATAATTCATTCTTTAATAATCAACTCTTTAAAATTACTCTACAATTTGAAACTCTCCCAAATAGATTTTAACGTTATGTTTGATACGTATAAATGAAATAGTCATTTTATTAAATACAATAAAAATAATAATGAATGAAAGAAAAATTACTTATTTATGCTAAAGAATGCTTGGAATGCCTTTCAATAGAATGTCTATTCTATCGAATAGGCATTCTCATTCATACCAAACAAACAGAATAAATAAATAAAAATTAAAATGAGCATTCTTGAAATGTCAATTTCATTATACCAAACATAACGTAAGATTAAGTTTCAACTCTCTAAATAATGTAGTAACAAAGGAATGGGAGTTAATAGGTAAATTAATACTCGAAACTTAATCTTAAATGGTAATAATATTTATGTCACGTGTTAAATCTTAATATGCATAAACATAGAGCTATTGTGTACTCCCTCTATCCTAATTTAAGATTCTCTTATTTTATTTTTTCATGTTCCAAAATAAAAGTTCCGTTTGAAAAGTTAATGCATAGAATTATAGTGAAGTTTTCAAATTATCCTTCTTACCAATCTGATGTCAATGATGTGTTGTAATAGTCAAAGACAACTGGGGCTGCGAGTGCGATCGATCGATCGAAGACGAGGACTGGGGCTGCTACTGCAATTGATCGATGACGAGGACTGGGCTGCGAGCCTACTAGATTCAGACTTCAGTCGATCGAGGAAGGAGGAACTGACTAAGGAAGGACAGGGTTGCGCCGTGGGACTTGCGAGTTGCGATCGACTTGAGACTTGAGAGTTGAGAGTTCTGGAAGGCTGGAACAACTTGACTGAAATGAGGTTTTTTATGCATAGAGAAAAACCGTTCAGAATCGGTGACGACCCAGTGCCAGGTCGAACGGATCACTAGTCGGACCGCCCGGTTTTACCGGTTTCCCATTTTTAGAACGGTTTTGAGTTTGGAATGGGTTTATGGGTTCAACTGGACCGTTTTATGAACCGGTCGACGGTTCAACCGGTTCAACCGTCCAGTCTAGTCCGGGTTTCATAACATTGCTTATACGCCTAATGTTGGCCTAATGTTGTTAGAGAATAATAATACAACATAATTTATTTTTATTTGTTTTTGTCAAATTTATTTGTTTTAAAAAAATATCATTAAATAATAAAAAAATTAAAAAAACTATAAGGAATTATTAGCGACGCTCAAAGTGCGTCGCTAATAACCCAACCGCGCGTCGCTAATTGTCTACCCTACTATTTGCGACGCTCAGAAGGCGTCGCTAAAGCTAACGAACTATTAGCGACGCACACGTGCGTCGTTAATGGAAAATTGTGCGTCGCTAATAGTTTCGCGCCTTTTTTTAACGCGGGAAGTGAATTTTTTTTTTATTTTTTTCCTTATTACTAGCGACGCCTGTTTGTGCGTCGCTAATATGTGCGTCGCTAAAAAGTGGTTTTTTTGTAGTGGGGTATGATATAATGATGTAGTAATGTATTTTACAAATAAGATTTTGTTATATATGATATAACTTACTTTTTTAAGTGGCATATAATACATGTGATAGAGTATTATTGAAAGGGCACATTAACACGTGGTATACTGATATTTATAGAAGAAAATCTCTTAATTACACACTGGGCAGTTGCAACACATGTCAGCATCAACTTTAAATTACAGCACGAAATACGCACATGTTCCTTCTCTGAAGTTTTGGTTTATAAATATAACATATATATATATATATATATATATGAAAACCCATGGCTGGTTTTGAAATTTTGTTCATTACAATTTGGTATTTTTACTAGTCCTTCAGGCTAAGTACCAGCTTGAAATTCGTTGGAATTTGAACCTCAATTTGCCGGAGAATATTTGAATTAATTTTCCTAGGGTTTAACACAGATCAAAAAGGAGAAATAGAGAGAAATTTAGGGGATTCTAGATGGGATAGAAGAGGAAGGCTGTAGCGACGAGGCTCAATGAGGTCGATCGAACGATGTACTCGTCTTTTTGCAGCGGCGCGAACTCTCTGTCTTAGCTCTACAGTCCGACTATGAATCATCAAAAATTGTCTTTTCAAGTTGGCAAACGCCATGGATTGGTATTATTCTCCTCAATAAATTAATACGCGTATTCATGGTTGTGTTATAAATTTATATTTGTGTGTGAAAGTTATGATTTTGTTGAATAGTTCGGTTATTCCATTTCTCTGCAGCATCAATTCCATACATTTCCTCATGGATTCTTTTATTCTTTTTTTTTGGTTGTTTATTTGTTTATAATTACTGTATTTATGTCATACTTGGATAAATGACACTTATAAATGCTTTATTATCGAGATAATGCTCATTAAAGTCAATTACTTGCTGGTTTGATATATCTAATATTTTATTACCTCACGTTTTCAACTTTGATTTTACATGTTGTTCTATAAATTTTCCTATAAGGGTTGGGCATCACGGGACTTAACAATTGGAAGTGTAGGATGTCAAGAAGACTTAAGAGTATGGAGTAGTATTATATTGTTATGTTATCATGTCACATAGGTGGGACACATAGATATGTGGCATTTTCCGGTTATAGAACTTAAAAATTGGAAAAGCTCAATTATGTTGTTATATTAAGAATGAAGAGAAGCATATTCTTCTGCCCATTAAATGGATATTGTGGAATTGATTTTTTTCTAAGGTAGAGGTGGTTTGGCTTATTTTTGCCTTTGGAAAAATGGAGTTTGTTTCTCTTCATTCTGATGATAACCTGTTAATCATTTTGATGCTATACTACTTCCAAAAACATTGTAAATTGTAATGTAACCTTTGTTCCTTGTTTTCAACAGCATATTTGAGGTTCAAATAAAATCTTTCTCGAAGTGTACTTAATTGCACACTGAAAGGAACAATATGAATTGTAACTTTTATAGCAATTCAGCAACGAATTGATGTGATAAGTGGAATAGGGAATTAGGATTGCTGGTGACTGCATGATTTATGATGATCAAGTGCTTGATTAGGATATGCAATTATGCATTATACATGTTTTCAAAAGATGGAGTATCAACACTAAAGATTTATTGAGGTGATGTCTGGGGGTTTCATTGATGTAGGGCTTTTAAAAGGAGGGAGGATGAAGGGGAAAAGAGAAAAAGGGTGGTTACATGCCTTCCATATATATATATAAATTATATATCTATTTTATGTAATATTCTTTGAAAAATAGGTGTTCATTCACTGCCATCTTTTTGTTGCTTGCTTCGGGGTAGTGCTAGAGGTTCCCACATCTCTGATGTTGCATGAAATAGTTTTGTGTAATCACTAGTTCATTATGGGAAGAATGATTTGGTAAAGGAAAGTGGAACAGGTGAACAATTTACAATTAATACTCAACTTGAAGTCTTCATGTCGATACTGCAAGCACGAGAGTGCAGCCATATGGAGTAGTCTTAGGCTGACTAGTCTTGCCAAAAATGCAGGTTTTTTAGAAGTATGTGCATGAAGAGCATTGATGTCAGCTATAAATGTTAATATAACTAATTCTTTTAATGAGTCTAAATGTAAAAAATAACCAATCATTCTTGTTAGGAAAAGAATGGGCAAAAGTAGGAGAAAATACATTTATTGCAATTGAGATGAAAATATGAGGTGATATGGAAGGTGAAGCTGAAAAAGTAGAAAGAAAGGAAGCCAATAATTGATAACCAGGTTAATTATAATGCAAATAATGCAGTATTTTCATTACCTATCGATGCTTTGGTATGGACTGCTTCAAGCTCTAAAGAGTTTTCGGTTCATTCCATCTACAAGGAGTTGGGTGGTGGTAAAGAGGGGAGCTTCCCTTGGAAGTTGGTGTGGCATTCCCAAGTTCCCACCAAGGTTGCTTTTTTTGCTTGGACGACTTCTTGGGGAGCCATTCTCACTATGAATAATTTGCAAAGGAGAGGATTCTGGTTAGCTAGTTGGTGTGTTCTGTGTAAAGGGGGCGGAGGAGTCGGCGGGTCATCTTCTTCTCCATTGTGAGATGGCTAGGGGTTTGTGGAATTTGTTGTTGTCTTTGTTTGCTGTTAATTGAGTGATACCGAAGTCAGTAAAGGAGCTTCTTCTTTGTTGGAAGAGGAGGGGAATATCTATAGCCCAAAAAAGGATGTGGGGCATGGCTCCTTTGTGCCTTCTTTGGTGTATTTGGCGAGAGAAAAATAGGAGGATTTTTTAGGGGAATGAGCTTCCCCTTTTTATTTGAAGTATACTTTCTTACATTTTTTTTTTTCATTTTTGGGCCAAAGAGGCTCCTCTTTTGTATGTAGACTTTTTAGTTGATTTTTTTTTTGGAGATTCTAAGGCTTTAGTTTCATAGCCTTCCCTTGTATATATGGGTTTGCCCTCTTTAGGCATCTTTTGAATATAATCTCTACTTATCAAAAAAAAAAAAAATCTTTTGTAGAAATAAGAAATGTAAGGGTGAGAAGTAGAAAGAATAGAAGAACCGTCAAATTTTGATAATCTAATTTCTTATGGAGAAGTGGTGGCTAAGAGAGTTGTATTTATTTTTATTTTTTTTCCCTGTCACTTGTTATTCCTTTGTCCCAAGGGATATTTTATTAATAATTATCCAAAAAAAAAATTATATTTTTTAGTTCATGAATGGCCTCTTGCCTTTACACCTAAATTTGGTTACATGCCTTTTTCTTTGTTTGTGCCTCATTTGTATTTTTAACCCTTTTTTTTGTTTGTTTGTTGAGGAAACAATGTTTTCCCCATTTAAATTTTGGAGTGAAGCTTATTACTAGATAAATGAGGGGTTTGTTGCTGTATCAGCATAGTTTTAAAACAAATAGGAAGTGCAAAAGAAGAATGCAAGAAGGGAGAATGGAGGAGGAGGAGAAGGAGGAGGAGGAGGAGGAGGAAAAATCACTTGTACAGGGAGCCTGCAAATGGCATCTTCATACCTTGGATCCTTGTATATGCAAATAGTTGATAATTTCTTTGTATTTTGTCCAAATTAACTTGTGAAACTTTTTTTGCCCTGCTTCTTTTGCTATTACTGCTGATGGGTTTTAGGTGTATATTTTGTGGTTTCTATTAATAAATGAAATAAAAGTTGAAAACTAAAAAGATGAAAAATATGGAGCTGAATGTTAAAGAGAAAATTGAATGTCACGGTAAACAAATATTCATATACTGTTCTATTTATTGAAAGAGATATGTGTAAAGAGAAGAGATTTAGAGAAGAAAGTGACTACTCAAAATGGTGAGATACTACTACTTTCAGGGCCCGCTTGTGGGTGCTTCTCCTTTGTGTTTATACACATCTGGGTTGATGTGGTGTGGCAAGCAACACAAATTTGGTGTTTAGTGTAGCTTCGTGGTTGGCTGGGGCCTACCATGGGATGCTTTTTGTTTTCACATCTTTAATGAAGCACCTATGAAGTGCTTCTCTTGCGACTAGCTGGGGGTAAGGACTAAAAGCTGTATATTGCATGTCCTAAGGATTGACAACTTTACTAGATGAGTGATCTAATATTAAATATATTTTTTGATGACTTAAGATCGTAGACCTGGGAGTTCTGTAATTCCCCACCCATAGAACCAGGTAAAACGGGTTTTAGCAAGGGGATATGTGCACTCAATGTGGGAGACTCGAACCCAGGACCAAGGCTTATTGAGGCACTTGAGGTTATTTTACTTGCCACTTCAGCTACCCCATGGGATTTAATATTAAATATATATATATATATATTGATAGTTTATTTATAATTTAATATGTACTGTATATTTATAATATTTTATCTATAACATATAATATAATATATTATTTATTTATTATTAAATAAAGGGCAAAAAGGGAATTCAAAGTTTTTAATCACTTTTGAATAATTTTAGCAAACACTCAACTAATTTTCTCCATTGACACTTCTAGTCAACTACTACTTCTCATTAGCACTTTTTCATAATCTGCAGCTCTTCCAAATGGTTATTTATGTATTAATAACAAGAAAGTTACAAAATAACCCCAACCCACATAATAAATCTTAACATTCCTCCTCATTTTGGACCTTAGGTATCTATTATGCACTGTTTGTTACAAAGACTCACTCACAACCTTAATAGACATATCTCCTAATTGATCACTCCCATCATCATATCCTGAACAAATTGACAATCAACCTCAATGTACTTAGTTATCTCACAAAACATAGAATTATTGATAATGTATATGGAAGCTTGATTACCACAATACATTGTCATGGGCTTCTCACTATAAAATCTTGACACATAATTTTTTCCCCATATTTCTGTTGTAGCTTTGGCTCTTGCATAGTTAATATTAGATGCGTGTTCTATTTCTATGTATTTGTTTTGAAGCGGCCTCACTAGAATTTTTCTTAGTAGGAGGCGATAATGCTGGATGCATATTATGCAAGCCTTATTGCAATACTTCGCTTGGAGCTTTTACTCACACACGGTGTGTGTGTGTGTATTTAAATGGCCTCCCTAATGAAACCTTTTTGTAGAAGGATATTACAATGCTAAATGATGCTTTTTAGCTGTTCAATCACGTATTATGCCCTTTTGGCATTGCTAAATATTGTTTTGAGTTGTTTAATTGCATACCATGCCTTCCTAAAGGCATTTGGCCTTGATTTTACTGATTTGTTATCTGTTTTGATTTTTGAGCCTTTTGGTTTGGTTTGAGTCTATCATTACATGTCACAGACTATAATTTGATCCCTCCTTACTCAGGAAAAACTTTACCAATGGATTTTGAGACAACAAAAGGAAGGATCAAGAGTGACCACGGTTGCCATACTCACCTACATGGAGGTGGAGGTTCTTTTTTTTAGCCATTTATTTTTTCTTGTTTGTTAGATGATTCATTGTTATCTGCGATTGAGTGTGTACTTATAGAGGCTCATATGATGTTAAATTATGACATTCTAGGTCCTCATTATGACATTCTAAGTCCTCACAATGTATCTTGATTCTCTTGAAGGATGTTCAGTGTGCCTAAGTTATGATGATTTCATGTTGAGTCCTAAGTGACAATCTTGGTATTAAATCTTTATTGGGAAATGCTGTTTGACTTGTAGAAGTTTCAACCTAGATAATTAATCCTTGTTGAAGACGTAAATTTGAATATCTGATAATGATTGCACTTTATTTTACATATGGTATTTAGGTATTTATCCCCTCTAAAGTTGTACTTCTTGTTTTAACTGTACATGAGAATGAGGTACTTAATTTTGATGTAGTCTAGTATGCGTATGACAACATTTGAAATATGTTCCATTTGCGTTGTCAGCCTAGGAAGTATAGATGCGGATACGAGACATAGACACAACACGATACAGACACGCAAATATGATATTTCTAAAAAAAAGTAAGACATGGATACATCAGGAACACATTGAATATGTATAAATTTTTTATATTTTTTATATGACCATATAATAAAAATCTAATGATATTGCAATTAAAATTGGTATAAAAACACACAAATCACAAAAATATTAAGATATTAAAATATTAAAGTCATTAAATAAAAATTAAAGAACTTTATTTAATTATTAACATCCATGATTCAAATGTTCGACACGTACACGTGATTCAAAATAGAATGTCCGTACTTTATAGTTGCCCGCAGATTACCATGAATTTTGTTGTGATTCTTTTGCAGAAATTATGTTGCACACAAAACGAAACTATTTTGTATTTGTTACTATTACAACATATACTACTTATTCATGTTGTGGATAGTTAAGGACTATGATTATATACAAGTTGTTGCTAGTTACAAATTATTACTTAATATTTGGGCATAAGCACGGGACTATATACACGTCAGACATTTTGGGTATTGGAAGTATAGAAACATTAGGTGGAGCTTGAACACATTAGTTGTTTTGTAAGCCTATGAGCGTACACAGGTTGCCATGTTTGAGAGACACCTCTAAGATTGGTAAAACAGTCTTCCTTTTTATAATCTGGGAAAGGAGAAAGACCAGTTTTGTTCTCCTTTAGACTGATTAATGTGTGGGATATATATAGTTCCCATTGTGACGATTGGGGGCTTTAATGAAAATCTCTTGCCTTTTTCAAAAAGGGCTGCAAATTGTTCGTGATTATTACATAACCAGCTTTGACCTGCTTCTCTAGTGTCCACTTTTGTCTTGAATTTACGATTTGCATGGTTTTGAATATAGAAGTTGCTGATGGAAGATGTAACAAGGCTGTAAATTGTGATAAAGATATTAATTTGGGTTTATCCCATACATTGTGAATGTTGGCAAGTTTCAAAATACCGGATTTACTGATATTGCTACTAGAGCACATGGGGTCGTTTCTTTTTCTCCTTTAGCAGCAGGAAAGTAGTCTTTCTTATCTGCCTAACTTTTTATAGATTCTCCCAATACAATTCACAGAAATTCCATTAATCCTTTGGTGGATAAAGTCCAATGACGAGAAACTAAATTCCTTACTGCTGCTGAGATGGACAGAAACGATCATGTAATATCATGATCAATTTTTTTACCGTCATTACTGAAAGCGGCTTCTAATTTCTTATGCTATGAACGTACTTAATATTGCTAATTCCAGACCTTGCAAAGCAGAAACGGAACAACTAGTTCCATGTTGTCCCACTTGCATATTTAATTAATGAACAGTGGAACACAATCGAGTTGGTGAACAATGGGCTTTGACCTCCTGCGCACAGCATGAATTGACATGCATCTTGTTTTCAGGCATAATCCTTAGTCCGGCTATGTATCTGTATTTAGGTTTGATTGATCTGTTCTGTTTTCATGCAAGCCTTAAGTTTGAATTGACTTATTTGTGGCGTAGCCCCAGGTGTTAAGGAAAGGGAGAGAGGGCAGACCAGAGGAGTTAGAGACGGGCGATGTGGGACAATCCAACATGTCTCCTGGACCACATTGCCTGCGGAGGGAAGGCAAGTGAGCGGTCTCGTGCAGCTAGCCCAAAGTTAGAGCTTTGACCTGACTTTGATACCATGTTGAAAATTAGAGGGGGTAGTTCTAAATTAGCTCGATCCTTAAAACTTAGGTGTTACAGGAGAAAAAGAGAGGACTCTTATATACAGACCAGAGTAGTTAGAAACGGGGGATATGGGACAATCCAACATTGTCATTTATACATCTTGAGTAAATAATGACATAAAATGCACGGCAGATGTTAAAATCTCTCTCCCCACCAAAAAAGAAAAGAAAAAAAAGGGAATGTACAAGTAATTCTTTCATCTGTAATTGTGCATAAGGTATTAAGGTTGTAGTTGGCGAGAACTTTCAAACCAAATGTCTTGAAATAGAATAGATTGTCAAATTTACAAAAATTTAAAACATTGATCTAACTGCAATGCTGATGCTAGTCGTGAAGCTCGCCTTCACATATTCTATTTAATTATTTCTAGTATAGAAAACAAGTTTTAGACATTCCACTTTCATAACCAATAAGGCGTAAAAGAACGGAGTCTTGGTATTTGTTGTGACTTTCGCTTGCGAAGCAATGAGTTATATTTAAGCACAGAAGTTCTTGTTTCAGTCTAATAAGATTTAGGTGCATCACTAGATGCTATGCTTAGGATTTCACTTATTTCCTTCAGAGTAATCCCCAAGCTTGGAGACTGGTGCATCAAGTGTACACCCGCTATAAAACCTTTAGTCAAACACCCTTGTGAAATGAATTCTGATTTTGTATTTTATTTTATGCTGAGTGTTGCTAAAAAAAGTATGTTGCCTATCATATGGGTTGGATGACCAGCCCCCCCCTCGTGTTGGAATTAATTTAAAAATCTGAAATTCTAGAAAGTCTTTTAAGTTTTTGATGTATCATTTAGTCAAGGTGGCTGTTAGTTTTTGTAAGTGACTATTAGTATTTCTAGGAGATAGTTAGTGTTCCAAAGAAAGTCTAAAATAATCTATATATTTCTATATAATATGAAGTCCACTGTGTGAATGTAAGCAGCCCCAAAAGCCCATAGTGGCCAATTGTAAAAGAACACAAGTTATGAATCAATATATTTTTTAATGTTCAAATCGAATAATTCAACATAGTTTCAGCGTATCAGAAATTTTAACATGGTATCAAAGCTAGTTTCAAATTAAACTGGACGTGTCAAAACAACAAGGCAATAGCAGCTGGTAAGTAGTGGAAGAGAAGGTACATAAAAATGAATTTTGTGATGTATAATGAAAAGTTGGTATTTTCAAATTGGATGTTTTTGGAGTGTTAAAACTAGAACATATCTTCGAAGATGTGATCTATGGTGGGATGATTTTGCAAAGTCATCAAAATATCAAGAAGAGAAAGAGCAAAGAGCAATACAAATCTTACATGGAGCTGTACATGAGGAAATTTGAAAGGAGGTGAACGGTTTTAAATCTCTAAGAGAGGTACGACAAAAACTTGAAATTCTTTGTTGCAATAATAAAAGTTATTTTTTACCAATTGAATATTGGGAGCAAAATTTTGACAGAGACACTTTTGTGGAAGAAAATATTGTTGAAAATTTTGATGAGTGTGAAAAGAAAGTGGGAAAAGAAGAAGAAAAGAAAAATGAAGAAAGTGATGGACAAGTTGAAAAAATAAGTGAAGAAAAAATTGAAAAAATGCAAGAAGAAGAAAAAGAAACACTTGAAGATAATAGACAATAAAATTACTGTAGAAAAAATTGAAATTTGGCTGATGTGAAAGAAAATAATGGCAACAAGCATGGGGAGTTGATTGAGTTTAGAATTCCTATGAATTTGGAAAATCAAAATTTGTATTTTGTGAAAGAATTTGACAGTGATACAAGGTGGGTCAACATGGAAGAATTTTTTTATTCCAAATAACAAGCAGAAATGATGTTTAGAAAGCATGCAAAATTCAAGGATCATAGAAAGTCTCAAACAAAGGCCATGAAGCAAGAATATCAACCACAAGTTCGGGTGAAAAAAAAAATTGGAAGTATGTACAAAAAACCAAGACTCAAGCGCTTCACTTCCATGGAAATGGCAATGAAGATTGTGGCTTTCAAGAGCATGAAAAATAAAGAAAAATTCAAGTTCAGTCCATTTGGCAGCAAAAAAAAAAAAAATCAAATTACGGGGTAGTGTTGGAATTAAATTGAAAATTTAAAATTCTAGAAAAGTCTTTTAAGTTTTTGATGTAACGTTTAGTCAAGGTGGTTGTTAGTTTTTTTAAGCAGTTATTAGTATTTTTAGGAGACTGGTTAGTGTTCCAAAGAAAATTTACAATAATCTATATAATATGAAGTTCATTGCGTGAATGTAAGCAACCCCATAAGCCTGCAGAGGCCAATTGTAAGAGACCTCAAGTTATGAATCAATATATTTTTTAATCTTCAAATTAAAGAATTTAACATGGTTTCAGAACATCAAAAATTAACACTCCCCCCCCCCCCAAAAAAAAAAAAAAAAAAAAAACCCAAAACACTCACACAGAAAAAAAAAAAAAAAAAAAACTAGAAAAAAACTGCATTAATTTGAGAATTATCTTTGTTGAGTTGCAGTCTCTTGTCAAAAATTAAGACGTCCCCCCCCCCCCCCCCCAAAAAAAAAACCCAAAACACTCACCCACACAAAAAAAAAAAAAAAAAAAACTAGAAAAAAAACTGCGTTAATTTGAGAATTATCTTTGTTGAGTTGCAGTCTCTTGGTGATGTTCATCATTTTGAAAGCAATGTGCAATTTTTTCCATGACGTTGGCCGGATGACAATTCTTGATTTCATGTTCTCTTAATTTTTTTTTGCATGTTATCTTTCTTTGTTTTATTATCTCGGAACTTTAACTTTTTGTTTGAACCGGCACAAACTTTCGGGAAATTTGAAAGATTCAACTCTATGCTATCACATATTTGAGCTCTCTATGGATCCAGTTTTTTGTTGCATTCCCTTGGACAGTCTCTTCCGTATAATTTAGTGTTCATCTGATGTTGTTTATGAGATCTTTTATATGATTTATTTCTTAGCTCCTTTTTGTTTTATCTCTGTTTGGGAATTTGGTATGATACTGATCTCTTTGAAGGCTGAGCTGGAGTATTATGGAGATGAGCCATCAATGTCAACCAGAGCGCCAGTCCAGAATCAGCATTCACAACCCGCAATGCCCTTCACAAACTCTGGCGCCCAGGTCTGTTCAGGCTCATCTGCCGCACCAACTGCTGGGCAGGGGTTTCGATCTGAGCAGCGTGATCAGCAGTCCAAGAATTATGTTTTCTCAGATGCTCTATCAAGCCCTGTTTATCGTAGCCTTCAGAACTATCATATTGCTCCAGGGGCTATTACTCAAATGGTGTTCAGCCATGCATCTTTAGATGGAATCCGAAACAATGAATCCAACTTTCTTCAACATCACAACGGGGATTCCAATCTCCTCAATTCTAACGATTCCTCCATGTACATGCATGCAGATAGTCCAGGTCATGATTCTACTTGCTGAAAATTCTGGATTCACAAGCTGTTTCCCATTCAAGGGTCTGAATTCTTGGAAGAGCTGTTTCAGTTCTGTTGATATATCGTATATTGCAGTTGTTATAAAGGAGAAAAGCACAAAATGGTGAACTTCATACAAGGATAAACTGGTACTTGTGTTGGTGGTGACTAAGTTGATGTGTCTCCAGAAAAGTAGATGTAGTATGTTCTCATAGGGCAGAATGCAACTTGATGACTGAACATGTCAAATGGATTCTTGTTCTGTCGAATCAATTAGTTTGTTTGGGTCTTCTAATTTTATATAAAGTGTATACCTTTGGTGGATAATTATTTGAACTGGTTTTGTTTTGATGTTTGTTGAATCTTTCCTATACTACCGTTTTCTCTTTTGATATGTGCTACCTATGTTAAGATTGTTACTGTAAATTTATACTTTTGTGTATGTGTTAGGAATGGTAATGTGCTGGGTTTGGGGTGGAATGGTCGTTCCCCAATCCCGATCCCATTTTTGTTCTCTGACTCTATCTCGCCTCGTTCCGAATTTCGATATATATATATATATATATTTTTAAGTAAGTTAAAATTTTTATTTTGATAAATAAATTAATTTTTTATTATCAAAATAAATAATAAAAAAATAATAATATGAACGTAATATGAAAAATCTTAAAACTAATTTTATATAATGTTATTTATTGGTAAATATAATATATATAAGAATAAATAAAGAAAATTAATATATAAACGAGGCGGAGTCGGGACGGGGTAACCATTCTGCAAACCCATCCCAAACCTGGCAAAATTTTAAAGGCCTCACCCTGATCCCGTTTACGAGTATCCCATACTTGTCTCATTAGGGGCGGGACGGGGCTCCGATGGGACGAGATAAATTGCCATCCCTAGTATGTGCTATTACTGCTATAGCTGATTATGGTTAGCATATTAAGGCTATGGCTATCAAAATCGCGATCTATGGCTAAATTGATCCGGATCGTATAAAAATCGTACATGTATCAGGATCGCAGTAAAATCATTTTTTACTTGTTTGACAAAAAAATAATCCAAATTATAGTAATTGGTTATTTAGAGATTTTTTTTAATTTGTTTTTTTTTAAAACATTAATTTGTGTTATTTTGAAATTATAAAACTTATATTTTATAAACAAATATGATTAAAAAGTTATCGATACATTCATTTTCATATGGTGTCACAATATTTGATATTATTTATTTATTTTAAAATTGTTTACTATTAATTTTTAATATCTCCTTTACTCTTACATATATATTTGAACACATTTTTTTAAAGAATCTTGGATGATTTCATGCTGCCCAAGAGTAAGTATTGTTCGTCACATCTTGCTTACACAAGTGTCTGTGGATAATATGCACTATCTATAATACAATTATTATTGTAAATGTATAATGCTGTATAAGTGCTAGAAGTATATATACAGCGCAAAGTCCTTTACCAAGTAGAACCCAGATACCAGTTTTTTTTCTCTCTAAAGAAGAGTTATTTTCTTTCATTTTCTCAACAACCAAATGAGCATTACGATATCCTTTTTCATGTATCATTGTATTGAGTTTGATGTGTGAGAAGAGAGAGTGGAGCTTTGTGGTTGTATAAAGGGGTATCAATCGTGTCGTGTTCGTGTCGTATCAAGATAAGAGTATTATACTATATGAGTCGACCCGAACACGACACGATTAATTAATCATGTCAACTTGTTCAACCCTAACACGACATGTATAATACACGGGTGACACGACACGACCCGTATAACTTGTTTATTAAATAGGTCATGTTAAAACATAAATAACACGACCCATTTAAATTGTATAACCTATTTTCATAATAAAATTACTAGATAAAATCTAATTTATTCATTTTTAACACATTATAGTAATAATAATCATTTTTAACTGAGAGTAGGTTTTAAAATCTAAAATTCATTAGGGTTTTTGTTTGGATGTAATTTAAAAAACTAATCTTACTTATATGGGTAATAAATGGGTTAGACGGGTTTGTATTAAACGAGTTTGACACGAATAATTAAATGGGTTATTTCGTGTTAAACGGGTCAACCTGATTACAACCCGAACACGACACTTTTATTAACCATGTTAAACAGGTTGACCTATTTATGACTCAAACTCATATAAGCTCAACCCAAACCTGCTAATTACGTATCGGATTCGAGTCGTGTCAAAAATTGACACCCTTAGTTGTATAGTTTGTGAATTTTGGAGGTTTGAAGGATACTTTTCATTGCCATATGGGACGCAGATGAAAAGCAGTTGGCTTAAAATCTAAGGCTGCGTTTGAATAGTGATTCAGATATGATTTTTTAAAAAATATTTTTAAATGTGTTTCAAAATTTTGTAATTAATTTTTTAAAAATTGTGAAAATATGTTTAGTTATGGTAATCAGAATTCAGTTTCTAAGTTAAAAATTATGAAAATGCATTTGGATGTGGTAATCTTAAAACATATTTATTTTCATTTTTCTTTACTTTTTTTTTAAATTTCTTGTAAACCAAACAGAAACGCAGCCTTTTCTTTTTCCTTTATGCACGAACTTTCTAAGCAACCAAACGCGTATCAAGGAGAGGATGAGGAAGAAGAGGCCCATTTGAAGATGAGGAAATTTAGAGTCTCCAACGTGAAATAGATGAAGGTTCCTTTACTATGAGTGAAGAAACACCCGAAATTTGAGCCCACCACAAATTGCCATCCACCCCCATATCTCCTGTCGAATTCCTGCAATTACAGAATCAGAATCATTGCATGAAATTTAGTGGAGAGAGACAGGAGTGATCAATTGGGTTACTTTTTTGATGTGGGCGGCGATAGATTTGCAATCAAAAACATCATACAGATCTAGAGCTTGAGAAGCAGAAGACATGGCTTGGATCTGCATCTTTTTCGGCATGTCCGTGTCCTCTATCAAAGCTTTCCCGTCCAATATCTTCTCTCTATCAAACCTTCATGTTTTGAGTTGGTGAATCATATCCCAACTGGGTTTTTTTTTTCTTCTGTTTAACTAGAGAGAGAAACGATTGATCAAAGAAGTAGCAAAGTTGACTAAATTTGATTACCCTTTGCTCTTTCTCTCGTCTTCATCTTTTTCTTCTTCTGTTCTTTTTTTTAAATTTTTTGAGACTATATTAAAATACTTTTTAAAGTTGTATTGGGAGTAAAATTTAGAGTTGGTATCCAAACAATTTTTTTATTTTTTTATTTTTTACAATAAGTAAAACATGTTTTGAATTGGTATCGAAACAGCCCTAAGAATCATGAAACAAATGTAGACTCATTTGTCCAGGATCACAACATTGATGGGTCTCCCATGTGATGGATGTGACCTGCAAGTGTGAGTTGAAGATGATAATTGTTAATATAGGCAGCGCATATATATATATATATATACACACATATGGGTACGTAAAAGAGTGTTTTGAGAAAGAGATAGTCCTCAGCAACACTGTCAGTGTCCCCACGTGGGACAAGGGCATAGAATCCCGGGCTTGGGCCTGCCTCACCTCAGCTAGTGGGGAGACTCGAACCCGAGCAGCTGAATGGTTGAGTTATAGATTGCCTATCAATTAATCATTTTTAGGTACATGCAGAGACACCCACTGGTTTTCTCTCTCATGAAATAAACACAAGAAATTCTATTTCTTGGTAAAAGCTGTGAAGCTATATGCCTTTGAAAATTTTTCAGTACACCTTTCTCCAAACCTACTGTAGTTCAATCACTATTTTCATACTTAATCAAGTTTGTAGTCTTAGTGACTGAACAAGTTAAAACCCAGCTTGTATAGGATTAACAATAGCAAAACCAAGGGCTTCCTGAATCCTGATTATTAGTACTTCACAGGCTACACAAATGGGCGTGTCGGCGCAATTTTACGACCTTATAATATCTATCAGCCATGGTGGGGTCCAAACTTTTCAAGCCCATATGCATCTGATCTCTCTCTCTCTCTCTCTCTCTCTCTCTCTTCTTAGGCTTGAAGTGAAATGAAAATGCAGCTCACCTACCAACAACATTCTCACAATCAGTTCATACATTAGGGAATCCCATGCAACTTGTTAGCCCTTTATGAGTCTTGGAAAATGATTGATGTTTTTAACTCCATAGGTTGTCATCTAGAATTCCTAGGCTTTTTTTTTTCCTAGTTGACAAAGACCTGTTGCTTTAAAGGAGCCCACAACCCTTCTTTCTCCAAAACCCATATTAAAGTTTACTTTAGAAAATTCAATTTTATCCAGAGAAGTGTATAAAGATGAATGAATAGTTTTTAAACTTTTTTGACCATTTCAATCATTCATCCAACAGGTTTCCCTTTATAAAGCCTTCAAACAACTCTCACTTGCATTTCCAAAGGTTGTGTTTACAAAAGCATATTCCCATGTTAGGGGGTTTGTTTAATGTCTGAAACAAAGTGTGACAATAATATATATGCTATCAATAAATATATGTATACAATACATGTTTTGAATATTTAACTGTCATTTTGTCTTTCAGGTGCCAATCAAAGTTATTCAACTTTCAAGTACCAACAAAGTTATTGAATTGGGATATTATGGATGTTATCAAATTGTTTAATTAAGATCATTTACATATCTTGTAATGGTAATTGCCGTATGATGAATGAAGATGTTATGGATATGATCACGATTGCTCGGATATTCATTGGTGGAAGATCAATCTATTCATGAGACAGTTAAGAGACAAGGTCTTCCTACTCAATGGTTTAATCCTTGGGTGAGATAGGTGACTGAAGAAAGCATGCAAGAAACATATTCACAGATCTCCCCACCCCCCACCCCCTCTCTCTCTCTCTCTCTATATATATATATGCATATTCATGGTTTAATCCTTTATAAACCAATGACATCAATTTGGATGGCACCCAAAAATTAAAGTTTGATAGGATTTATCTGTACCCTTTGTAGTGGAAGAGGACAGAATTCAAACTCTGAACTAGTTTTTCTTCAATTTCAATTGGAAAGTATGGATTCCACGCCGCCAAATGCAGCATCAGTTCAGATATGTTGCAATAATTGAAACACCCCAAACTTGTTCAAATGAATTAAACACAGATCAAAGTCATGATTTTTCATCATCTTACTCTATCATGCCTAAAGATCACTACTATGGCATGGGGATTGTCTCCATTCCATTCGAAAATGGAGGTCATCAATTTCTCTCACACAGGTCCACTTATGGATTCGCATGGTGGGACTCACCTATGGCTATCGTGAATGACACGTTTCAAAAGCAATTGAGAGAGAGAGAGAGAGAGAGAGAGAGAGAGAGAGAGAGAGAGAGAGAGAGAGAGAGAGAAAGTGGCTAAAGTAACCTTGTAATGATGCAGAATTCATAAGCCTGATATATTCCTTCCCTTATTTTGAAGAAAAATTAGTCTACATAATCTCTATCAATCAAGGATATGTGGACCAACAGAATGTGGAAAACAATACTTTAGCTTATCTCATCTGAGAAAAGATTCATTTAATTTCCTTCCACAAAAAAAAAGTTAGCATAGCAGCTATCAAATCATTTGTATGTCCTAAAGAAACTGGCCCCCTATAGTCCACATTCAGAATTTGGCACTATAGATAATATACAAACTAGTAATCTATAGAGAGAACTAAAGAGAGACATCTAAATATTGACAGGATCTTTATCTTCCAATCATTTAAGCCTTGTTTTTTTTTTTCTATAGCTATTTTCCATTCATCTTCCTTTGCATATAATAACATTATGTCGGCCAAATTAAAGTTAAAAACTGACTGGCTCATCCATTTGAGGTCAATTAGTTCATCCTCCATTTGAATTATGAGTGCTTTGTTGTCTTTTGCCAATGGGGTTGAGGTCGGAAAGTAACACAGATGGTATTTCCAACTTTGCGATGATACAGTTTACAAGTTTAGACTATGTGGGTTGTTGTGTTAGTCCAACAACTGCCTGATTATAAGGGTTAAAGTCTTGAAACAACTTTTTCATTTACAGGAGTAAGATTATGTATATCTAACCTTCACCAAATCCTACAGTAGTAAAATCTCATGAACGGGGTTTGCCTTTTTTATACCTAAGCATTTTATTTTAAATAAATACTTTCTTTCCTTTCATTGACCCGTGCAGTACGTTGTGCTTAATGCATCCCCCAAGCAAGTTCTTGAGTCAACACAACACTTCCAATTCCAACAAACTGATTCTGAGGAGGAATATTGGGAAAAATGTTCCAAAGACAGAAACCCCTAAAAAATAAGATGTGGGTCATGTGGTAGTGTGAATTTATGCATGAACTCTTCTTCTCATACCCTTCATACATGCAATAAGTCATATCAGGATGGGTTATTTGCAGATGTAATTTCATGATGGAAAGTGCCTTGTAAAACATGGCTTCATTATAGTAATAATAAAATGACAGCTTATACAAAGTAAAAGAGAGTGTTGTAATGGCAACCTTTCGAAATTTAACACCCTACTATATTTACTGCCTTTCAATGATCACTTGCTCCTAGCTTACAATCACATTTCCTTTTCACAATTAAGAAATGAATTGATGGTTTCTTTGGAAAGCTACAATAGTACTACAAGATACCTTCTTGTGGTCATGCAATATGCCCTTCAATTAAGTGCAGGAAGTGTAAATCTACATATATATATATATATATATATATGTTCAAGGTTGCAACTGCGGTTCAAATTTGTCTTTCTATTTCATTGTATAAAAGGCTCGATAACCCCATAAGTATATCTACATGAGCCTGCATTTCCTACTGATGATGGCATGTACCTTGATTGTCTCCTCTTGAATTAGTGTTAGGGTTGAGTGTCCCAAATTATGTCCCTCTGCAATGTCTAGGCCTAATAAGTCAGCACCCATAAATATCTTTCTAGTAGGCTTAAAAAAAAAAAAGAAAACTCAATTAAATCAAAACATCTTAAAGCTTTGTGCCAGCAATTGTAATTTTTCGACATTAGGAAACTTTTGCCATCATTTTACTAAACATTGGTAACATCTTTGGACCCTAATTTTTTTTTATTTACTGTAAGAATTATCTTAGAAGAATTACTGGAAATTCTCCAGCACAATCTCAGTTATGTATTGCAGTCATTTAAATGAATCCCGCATCTTTCTTCCCTCTTTGGGCCATGTGTCAAGGTAACAACTGACTGACTGCATTTGGTCCTGATGTGTATATATAGAAAACTTCTAATTCATTATTATTTCCATTATATCAATCACAAAGAACATTAATGGCTTAATGGTTTGAGTTTACAGTAAATATTTTTCAACCATGAATGCAATGCATGCATGTTACTCAATCTGTACAGACTATGGAACTCATTGAATGTTTTTGTTCTTCTCTTTATCTCTATTGTTCCCATGCCCACCATGATAACTATTAATTGTTGGAGTTGGTTGCAGTCTTCCAGATATAGAGTTAGCAGTGCCAGTGCACTAATTAAGCTGTTGTCACTGCAGGGTTGGAGAAGATTAGATCGACGTATCCTTACCCTATAGTGGTGAAACCATAGTTATCAACCGGTTCAACTGGTTGAATCAAGAATTAAACTAATTCGGTTTAATTAATTTGTCATTTATACTTAAGAATCAGAAAAAAAAAAAATCAATTGCACCGATTTTTTATTTTCAAAAAAACTGCTTGAACCATACATATATATATATATATATATCTATTAATTTTTTTTTGTTAAACACCTACAACTTTTTTTTTATTATACAAAACTATATATAAATATATGAAACTTATACATTAAGAGAATTTCAATGATTATGCATATTTTTTGTTATTATTACAAGATTATAAAATATACATTTTTCTTGTAATTTTTTTTAAGATTTTAATATATTTATATATTTTTAATATATTAATTATTAAACTAATAAACCGTGAACTGACCTGACTTTTCACAAATTACTCATTATACAAATAAAATGCTCAAACGCATTGGTTGCAGATATACATTGATATACCATTGTTGATCATTGACTATTGGTGTGACACATGTTTATGTAATTTAGAAGATCACACTTCAAGATATTTTGATTTGATTATCTACCGACTTAATCAGAGAAGGTACCGAACTCAACACACGAAGTCAACATATCAACCTACTTCTGCAAGTAGAATTCAACTAGAAAACTTCCAACAATGAATACATTTTATATCCAATTTTTCCCTTTCTTATCAAGATTGGCAAGTATTCAACTTAAAATAATGGCCTACAGTATGCCCTAAAATGCGTGATGAATTATAACCTTTCATTTTTATATTTCTTGTATTCATTGTTTAATTTAATCATCAGAATAACTATCACCAGAAGCTTTCTAATAACTTTTTAATAATTGTTTTGTAAGTTAAATTTGAAGAAGTCTACACGCAATCAAAAAAACTGACAACATCATACACTATAGAAATAAAATGCTAATTATACATATATACACATGGTTCAAGTATATATCTCATCAGTAACCATCTGGGAAAGTGCATGCACCGATAGCTAGAAAGTCAAGAGAAAAGATGACTCAAATGTTTCAAAACAAAAGTGCTGTCGTGTGGCTGCAAGAATTGTGGACCAAAAGGCAAAGGATTTTACGCAAGAGGGTTGATTTCGCTTTCATCTTTTTCTCACTCATCATCCATTTCTGGCAGCTGATTTTACGTAAAAAAGATGTTCTCAATTAAGCAAAAAGGCATTGTAATTAAAATTAAAGAAAAGAGGCTAATCTTGTGGAAAAAAAACCTTGCCACTTTTTTGGTAGAACTTTTTAAGAGTATTTCTAGTAACTGAAAAGTTTACCAATTGAAAATAAGTGTATGATAGCTGCGAGTTGCTTTGAAGAACGTGTTATCAACTCGAAAGTTATGAGTTTAATCTATCATACTTATTACTTATGTAATTTTTAGATTATTTCATAAAAAAAAGAAAGACTGTGATTCCACTTCTTTTAAAAAGAGTGTCTGAATAATAATACTTTTTTTTTTTATTGAAATATGTAAAACAATTAGAAGTAGTGATTGATTTATTTTACCTTTTAAAGATATCAAATGCACTTTTATTTTATTTTTAAAAGAAAATTTTTGAAAGTTATTTTTTTACTTATTGAAAGTATTTAAAAAAAGTGTTACTAAACAAAAAATAATTTAATTTTTATAATTTATATATGCTTTTCTTTTTTTGGCTTAAAAGTGAATAGAAAAAATAAATAGTTATCTCTTAAGAATAATTTTAATTTTTTATAGATTTGCTAATTGAATAAATAAAAGAAAATATAAATGTATATGCATATGCATATAAATACCCACACGTGTGTGGATATGTGTGCACATATATATATATATATATATTATACAAATATATGGACACATTTATATGTGTAAAAATTATCTAAGAACATATAAATTAATTGAATATAAATATGTAATAGTTATTAGTACCTGCGCGAAATTAATTTATAAATAAATAAAACAAAAAGTATTATTTTTTGACTGACGTTATTTTTTATTTTTTATACTTAAAATAAGAAAAAATTAGTTAAAATATATTATCAACCACTACTTGATTTTTTATAAGAAAAAACCCTCCATCTTAAGAAATTAAAAACACTCTTATGTCGAATGAGAAGCCTGTTTCAACCTTAATTAAGAAACACTTCTTCTGTCGTCCTTGCCATTGACTTCACTATTAGACATCCTTAATCCTAATCAAAATATCAAGTCCGCTGCCCAAACAATTCAACAACTCCACGTGTACGTCACAAATAATACACGTACCCATGCATCATATACCGCCCCTCAACAACTTGATTTACTTAATTTTTTTTTTGAAATTTTTAATAATTATATTAATGTTTTTAAAATTTTTGAAATTATAAATATCTCTTTTAATCAACTCTTTTTTATTCTAAATAATAAAACTCTATCTTTTATTTATTTATTTTTACATTTTTTTTATTCTTATCAATTTTTTCTAACATTTTTTATTATTTTATTTAAAAATAAATAACTTATTTTTATTTTATATAAAAATAAAGTTAAGATTTTTATTAATATTTATTTGAAAAATAAAAAAATGTGGTTAAATTTTTTTTTTAAAAAAAAATGAAAGGAATATTTTTGTTATTTTGAAAAAAAAAATTGATTGAAAGAAGTATTTATATATTTTTAAATAAAAAATAAAATATTAATATAATTTTAAAAAATATTAGTGTAATTGTAAAAATTTTTATAAAAAATGAGTGTAATTTATTTTTTATATATATATATATATAATTATTAAAGAAGAGAGTGCTATTAAAGCTTAAAGCAGCCAAAGGCAAGCAAACAAAAGCAATCTTTCCCTTTTAATTACCTTTTTCACTTTCCCAAAAGCTAAAAGTGATTAGAAGAGATGAGTAAGAGAAACAAAAACATTTAACCGGGGCCCATCGCTATCATGCGCCACAGAGTCACTATCCCCATCCCTCCCTCGGTCCCTCTTTAATAAAAATATTTATTTATTTATAAATTATAATTCACTCACAAATCTAACTTCCTTTCCTCTGCAATTACTCGGCGATCACTCTTCTCTTACAAGACCTTTCAACTGTCGACAATTTCTCTATTTTGAAGCCTTTTCTTGTTTCTCGGAGAGCCTATCGCAGATGACGGAGTCGCCGGTCCGGCGAGGTGTCGTAGACGACTGAGTTGCCTGAGAATTTTCTCTCAGATCTGTGAGTACTATACAGATTTTGCTTCGGAATGTTACAGTTGTTTGAGAATTGTAGTATTAGTTGGTTCAGTGATGGAGTTGTTGCGAGAGTTAGGGTTTTGTGAAGTTGTGCTTGTTAGTTTGTTTGGTTTTGTTTCAGCTGTTAGTGAGATCTTTGACTTCATATCGGTTCCGTGATGATTTACTTATATCAATGAATCATTTATGCATCTGTTTATGTATAAAACTCTAGGAGTACTTTAGATATATTTTTGACACTGTTGATTTTATTGGCTAAAGATCATGCAGATTTTTTTTTTACAATTCTCTTATTATTTATTTTTAATGAAGAACGAGGCTAAGATGGGATTTTCTTTTTCATTAAGAACAGTGCTTTATAGCCAGTTGAGCTCTCTCTCCCTTTCTGTACACACGCGCACACATACGCAAAAGATCAGATTGTTTTTCTTTGCTCAATTCCGTCGATTTTTGTCTTCGTCAATCTTCTTTTTCCACCCTCTTCCTTTTGCTATTTTATTTTGTTTTATTTTTACTTTTTGGGTGAGGTTATGTTTGATTGACTTTAGTCGCGATGCAGTTAGAAAAAAAATGCCTTGAAAGATTTTTGAAAATCTGCCTGTTTCTGTACTAAATTGTCGGTCCTAAATGTCAAAGCATTGCCGACTTTGATTTTCATCCCAACTCCTTATTGTAGCAATTCGGAATTTGTGCCAAGCTTCGTTCACTGGGTTAGCCCTATTGTAGTTGATTTGAGTCTTTTGCTTACATCTGCATTCGACAATGGATTCAACGTTTGTCCTCCACTTGATTCTCAAAAAGGTTGTTGGAAGGGAAGGAAAATTCTCGTAAGGTCAAAAGAAGGAACAACCTTTTTGTAGCATTTTCCCTTCCTTTCCTTGATTCTTTAATGGAGTCACAGTAAACGCTACCCTAAAGTGACAGCTTGACTGTATTATTACTGAAAGTATATCAAAATTTCTCTTTCTTTTCTTTTTCCACCTCCGCTTTGCCGACATTTTCGGCACCCTTATTGAGAAATATGTGTGGTAAATGGCAGGTGGCTTCGGTTGTTTGGAGGTGAAACCGAGGGGAGCTGTACAGAAATAATTTTATGGTGCCCAAATGAGCAGAACTGATGTTATTTGCAGTCGAAGGAGGAGGGTTCTTCTCTTCTTCAGCTTCCGGGTATAGCAAGGGCCTGACCCTTCTTCTCTTGGGCCAGAAGAACGAAGAAAAACCCATGAGAGTTTCGCCGTGGAATCATTACCAGTTGGTGGACCAAGAATCTGATTCTGACCTCCAGCTGGCTTCTGGGAAGAACCGGCTTGTCCGCGGTTGCGCTTCCTTGGTCTGCTTTGGTCGCGCTGCCGCAGGACTAGAGAGCCCATCTCCTTTGAAAGTGGGCCCTACTCAGCAGCAGGAAGTCTTGCCAGGGCCTCCTGTATCTGACAAGGGCAAGGATCATATTCACGCCGCCGATCTAGTTGATGAAGATATTGCAAGAAAGACTGCTCTCAGAAGTAGCTTGAAGAAGCCAACAACTAGTTTGCCAGTTTCTGATGGGGTTCGTAATGAACGTGAGGCATTGTGTGAGAAGCGTAGTGATAACCCTTGTCATACAGGGAGAAGGAAAGTGCAGTGGACAGATGCATCTGGGGGAGAGCTTGTTGAGATCCGGGAATTTGAGCTCAGGTATGAGAACTTCAGATTGTTTTTTTGTTTCTTCCTGAATGTTGTGTGATAGTTTTGTTACAATGTTTCTGTTCTTCTTCATGCACATGTAAATGTATGTGCCCAATAGCCATGGCATACGATCAAACGGTTCTTTCTCAAGCCGTTGTCATGTTCAGTTTGTATTTAGTTTCTTTGCAAATATTTTTTTGATAAATTAGTCTTGGTATGATATCTCAGCTCTCTGTGGAGAGGAAGCTTGCCAAACTTCAGGAAGATTTTTTTCTCTCTTTTTTTTTTTTTGGGTTGGGGGGGGTGGGGGTTTACTTAGGGGTGATGAAAGTCATTTGATGGGTTGGGGCTGTACAGAATCTGTCTCCCTGTTAGGATGGGAGTGTTGGGGGTCAAGAAGTTAAGGGTGTTCAATCAAGCTCCGTTACAAAAGTAGTTGTGGAGGTTTGCAAGGAAAAGGGTGGTGTTGTGGAGGATGTTAGTGGAGAGGAAGTATGGGAGTGCTTGGGGTGAATAGACATCAGGGAAGATAGGTGTGTCTTTTAGGGTGGGTTTGTGGAAGAGTATTAGGAAGGTCAACTTGATTTTGTTTCATATGTCAATTATGTGATAGGAGTGGGGTGCCTTTAAAGTTTTGCACTATAAACAGTGGGGGTGGGGCTGAAAACATTGGTGGATCCAGGGAGGACAAGTTGGGGCCACGGCCCTGCCCCCCTAATTAAAATTTTTGGATCCGCCACTGGTTGAAAACTAAATTCCCTTTGTTTATGATTTCAATGGATGGGGATGTTACTGTTGCAGAACTTCTGTCTCGAACAATGGTCAGTATGGACCCCAAAGAGACTTCCATGATTGGGAATTAGGCTTACATTATCCTTGTTGGAGATGCCCGATGGTTGTATTCCCAGGGTGAGTGAGGAGGACACAACAAGGTGGGGGGTAGCTAATGAAGGAGTCTTTCCTATTTGTTCTTTCTATGAGGCACTAAATTCAGAAGGGGTCATCATCTTTCCTTCAAAGAGCATTAGGAGGACAAAAGTGCTCTTGAAAGTGGCTTTCTTTGCATGGACTACAACATTGCCTTAGACAATATGAAGAGAAGAGAGTATTGATTGGTGAATCAGTGTTGCATGTGTACATCAGCAGAGGAGTTAGCTATAAAGCACGGACACTTTATTTTGATTCACGAGTCCGTGTCGAACACGTGTCGGACACCGAAACTCTCGGATACTTCCTGGACACGTGTCCTGATACTTGAATCATGGATGTTCATGATTAAATGAAGAAGTTCTTTAATTTTTATTTAATGACTTTGTTATTTTAATATATCTTAATAATATTTTTTAAATTTGTTTGTTTTATGCTAATTTTAATGAAAATAATATTAGGTTTTTATTATATTGTCATATAAAATATATATATATATATATATATTCAACGTGTCCTTAACGTGTCCGTGTCTTATTTTTTTAAGAAATAACGTGTCCGTGTCGTGTCGTATCCGTGCTTCTTAGGGAGTCAGTTAATCACTTGTTCTTGTATTGTGCAGTTTGCAAGGGCTGTAGAGCTTGCTACTTTTGTTTTTTGTTTTTTTTTTGATTTTTCAGAGTCACATTGGAGACTGTAGTTGACTTGTTCAAGTGCTGGCAGGGGAATTGTAGATCGGTCATGCATTTAACTCTTTTCTTACCAAATTTAGCAGTATGTACTTAAAAGCATTCGAGAGTAGACATTAATTTTTAGAAATTGAACTGCCACATCTTTCTAGTATTTCTTTAATGTGGTGATTTACGTACGAATCTACAGTGTGCAATAATGCTATGATTATTACAATCTTAGCTCATCAGTAGTTGCTATGTCATAATCAGAACCTTAGTCACACAATCTGCCAATCAAGGAAGCTGCAGGGCACTCAGATCATAAATCAGTGATCTGAGTGCAGAGCCTCAATCTGCAGATTTAGAATCTCAAATCCATGTGCTTATATCATGAAGCAACTATAACCCCCTGCCCCCCTCTTTCCTTCCATTCTGTTAATTCCTCACAGAGTTCGCCGTAATTTTAGTATTGTCCCACTATATATTAATTTCCATAATTATACATTTAAGAGAACCAATTATTCCCATATTTAAAGAAAAAAGCCCCTCCAATTAGATGGAATTTTATCTGATAAAAAAAATAAAAAAATTCGACGGAATTTTACAGTTACATCCTTAATAATAATATTTGTATATTATAGTATTATATTTAATTTATATTAACTACATACACACACACACACACGTGTCTATGTATATACATATAAATGTCATACATGTATCTTTGAAATTTTTTTAAGTTCTGATGTTTTCATCCTTTTGTCCCACTTGCTTTCTCACTCTAGGCAACTTAAATCACAACCCCTTAATCATCCTCAAACCATGATTGGTTATTAGGTGTTCACCAACTGTCTATATTTGTGCGTTGGAACATTTATCTTTAACTAGTAGTTCTAAGCTTGGAGAAAGGTGGATTTGCTTGGGTTGACATCCAACATTGAACATTTGGTCAAAGTCAAATGGGCAGTGACTGCAAATTGCTGAACCAGAATTACCACAATTTGCCTCTCCCCTATCAATTGCGATTTGGCACCATCCCTATCGTGGATTGTTCACGATTTGGAATCGAAAGATCCTAGTCACCCAACAGAAATTTGTAACATACACGCATACATACATGCATGCACTATAATTAGCCATACATAATATTTTTTGGGTTTTCTAGCAATGCGATCTGGATTTCAGATGAAATTTCTATCAACGGTAAACCATCACGATGAAGATCATTTTGCAATCATCGTTTGAGAGAGTCAGGGGGAGGAAAAGATTTGGGAGTTATATTTGAGAAAACTGTGGAGAATAGATGGGAATCAAAGGTTTGTTGGCTTGTGGAGAGAAGTTTGGGGAATGAGAAACAATTATGTGAACTCATTTACGATTCCTACTCAACTTAAAATAACATTTTAATCTAGTGTGCTACCCCCAAATTAACCACCACGTATTATAAATATTATTTTTTAAAATACATAACATATGATCAGTGGTAAACTTGGTGTAGACTACTACTACTAAAAGTAAATTACTCCAAATGTTCAGCACATTGTAAAATGACATCTATATGTCATTCACCGTTCAGAGGTACTCAAAAAATGGTTAAAAAGTGAAAACGGGATCGAAGTATCTACTATGCTATGGATTGGACTTAGAGGAGGGGTGAATAGGTCTCTTTGTTTAATTCTTTGCAAATCAACCAATTTTGATTTTGAATGATTGTTGTTTAAGTTGATTAGTTCAAAATCTTAATATTCTCGTGTGTGCAATAACAATATGTGAATGACAGCAATGAAGAATAACCAACCACACAAGAAGAAGAATACTAAGATTTTCTTACGTGGAAAATTCTTGCGAGGAAAAACCACGGGACCTAGTACAGTACGCACAAATCCACTATGAAGAAGAATAAGAGTACATACTCGACAAAATTTACACGACTTGACTCCTCAAGCCTTGCTGCAGAAATCTCGAACTCTTTCCACTTGAATCCACAAGCTCTTTTTCAAAGCTTCACCTTCAAATCCTCAAATTATGTTCACAACTTGAATCCTCAAGTCTCGGTCTCCACCGATTGCACAAGTTGAATGCGTTCGACTACTACTAGTACTCATTCAATCAATTGTAGATGAAAACTTTTTATAGGTTTATTGCATAAAGGGCATGGTATTTTATGTAAATAAGAATGTCAGAATGATCTCTCTCACTTTGAAAACCATAGAAAAATAGAAGAAATTTAGTGCTTTTGCCTCACAAAGTGTCTCTCAAAATAGGATTATTGTTTCCTTTATAAAGTTGGAAAACAATAAGCTATGGGAAAACCCAATCCTGTGCCTTCGTTCGAACCAAACGAGCGTTTGTTCGAACGACCAATCAAACGAAGTATTGAATGAGGTATCCTGTTTTTGAAAACTTTGAACCTTGCTTAGGGTTGTTCGAACGATCCACCCCTCACCTTATTGAACAAACTCTTCTCGTTTTGTAAAAATTAAAAAGGCAATGGGATGGTCCAAACACCTTAGCCCACAAGGTATCAAAGGAGGCTCATTGTGTGGACCTCGTTCAAACTGCCTCTAGACTTGTATGCACGAGCTTGACCGACTTTTTGTATTTTGAAATAAGAACTAGTTTTTAAACTTTAAAACCAAAACCAATTAGAACAACACACAACATGGATTTTAAAGGATCAACCTAGTTCAAATGTCTCTAAGGCTAACTAACCACATCAAACCCACACAATCATCTTTCACCTGATCTTAAATGATGCATGTAGGTGCTTCAACTAGAAGGCTTGAGTATGTACAGATACTCGTGGAGTTAGACATGATTACAACACTAGTTTTGTCACACGGAATATGCTAACATAAATAATTTAAATTCTCAATCCTAACAAAAAGAAATATAGATGAACATGGAGGGACTTTCTTAGACGACGGAGATTGTGCATCACATTTATTCTCTTGAAGCTATAAGCTAGATTTATTCATTTATATGATCAATGACAAAAGGGACAATATGATGTCTTGATTTACAGAATTTCATGCCATCAGATTGATTTGTGGTGCTTGTTTTCAATAAACCCTTTGGCCACTGAATCAACTAGGGTCTTTGCTTGGTACAATGGTGAAAACTTAGGATATCAAACATGGAAGATATTCAAGTGTAAAGGTAATCACTTTCTGCAAAATAATGCACAATGATTATGTTTGTGTCCAGTTCATCCCTTGTGCCCTGCATAGGTGCAACCAACATTGGAATTCGGTCTTCAGTGGATATTGAATCAGCAGTGATGATGATATTGAATTAGCCAATTATGATGATGTCTCCTCTTGAAATTAAGGAGTTGGATCACTTCTCCATTAGTTATGGAAAGAAGAAACTTGATTTACTCGCTCTCAATGCTATGGTTGTGGAGTGGGGGGTCTGTCCCTTTTGTTTAACTGACCCCCTCCCCCCTCTGTAACTATGTAATTGATGCAGAAGCAATCATATTGCTGGTGATGACTGTTCCTTTCCTCCTGGAGATGAACAGCGTTGCAACATAGAATGCCACATAGCCTTTTGGGTAGGGTTTTCACACTGTAGTTGAGATCTTTTGCTGCCCTGTGTGTTTGCTAGAAAAATGAGCAAGTAATATGGTCGTAATTCTTGTATTGAATGCCATTTTGATATGGACAGTCATGAAATTGTGAACTCTGCATTTTATATTCCATATGTTAATATTCTAATCTGACATGTTTATAGTGCAATCTGTGTGATGGCAGTGATGGGGGTGGATCAGATGATGAATTTGACAATGGGAATGGAAGGACTTGTTCGTGCAGGATCATGTAGTTCAAGCTCTTACTGGATTATTATATGGACTCAACTTTTATTAGAAGAAAATGCATGAGGAATCAAGTTACTGCTAACAGAGCCTGCATAATTTCTCCCTTCTGTTGCTGAAGTTTGGATAAAAGAAAAGTGGAATTTTGAGTCCTTGTGCAATGTGGCCATCACACAGATTTCTCTGGGCTGGTTTCATCCGACTGATCATTTGTGTCTATATTCCATAGCTTGAGATTTCAATTTTGTCACTCTGGGCTTTTGTTTTTCTTTTGTTATTTGGGTTGCTACACGATTGCATTGTCCATTGTTTCATCATAATTATTATGTTATTTTACTCTCTTTTTTTGTCGTCATTTGGGCATAACACATTCTGTATCTTTTCTTCCCCTGAGAGTATGTAGCAGTAAACTTTTGCATTTGAGCTTGTAAGGGGCTAGCAGTTTGTCATCAACAATTTTATAGTGAAAATTTGTATGCATAGCTGATTACTGAGCCTAATTAGCAATGGTCTGTGGCAATGATTTTATCAAATTGGCACTTAATGAGGAGACATGTCAGTTGAAACTCACTGGAATCAGTCAGATACAAAGCTTATTCGTCTCTCTTCAGATGAAACATCTACCACGCCAGGTTTTTGTCAGGCCAGAATTAGGGTTCTTCCCAGTTCACCTTGTCTAATATTGGAGTAAATTTTCGGTACCCTACCCTCAACGGTGAGATAAGCAACAACCATGTGAAAGGTATACTGTTTCTGCACATGGCCATCAATCTCACTGTTGAAAATAGTAGTCCGGAAGCATCCAATATTTTTTTCGTAATATTGGCATGTGATAAGCGCTCGTGATGGGATGTTTTTGGTAACCAAGGTTTGGACAATGGGATCATGGTTCCATTACATACATCTATTGTGTTCTTTTCTTTATGTTCTTTTTTTTTTGTTTTAAGTTTAATCAATTATTAATGTAGATGGTATTAAATTTTTACTAAACCCTTTTTTGTAGACTTGTATCAAGTAATGTCACAGAGTCATTACCCATTTCTTCATCTTTTATTGCACTTTAAAAGACAAATTACTTGACACTTTTGTATAAAAGTAGCACGTGATAGACAAAGACGGATCTTAGTGAAAACAAGTCTCCAATTTTTATTAAAATAAAGTTACATGTAAGATTTTAACTAATTTTGTGAAAAAAAATTTTCTAATTAAAAAAAAAATTTCTTCCTACAATTTTTTCAAATTTTATTTTAGAGACTTTTTTTCCCTTCTGGCCCGGTGATGGGGTAGAATTGGTTTAGACAAATGTGTGTGTGTGTGTGTGTTTTTTTTCAGAAAAAAAAAAAAAAAATTGATAAAAATGAAGCGTGTAGGTGCATTTGAGTCGAAAAGTGGTTGGACTTGCATTCGCAAGATGCAGCAGGGACTAGAGAGCCATGAGCCATCCCCAGCCAAAAACTTGGGCACATCTTATCCACACAAACAACTACAACACGCACACATCATCCACTCTTCCCATAAAAAAAAAAAAGCAGTTTAGAGAGCGAAAGTACAGAGAGAAGATGTCAGTAGCATCATCTTCAATTCCATATATCAGATTCTCAAGCTCGTCATCATGTTCCTCATCTTCTTCTCCATCGTCTTCCACCTTTAGATTCTCTGCAACTAAGCCGACCATTGTTCCCATAAGGAGTTCTCAAACCGAAGGGCCTTTGAGAAGACCCGTGGTCTCTCCTCCTCTTAAACCCGTCCCACCATCGCCACCGTCGTCTTCGCCTCCGCCTCCGCCTCCGCCTCAGACAGCTGCTGCTCCGATGGTGGAGGATAAGAATGTGATAACGCTGGAGTTTCAGAGGCAAAAAGCTAAGGAGCTTCAGGAGTACTTTAAGCAGAAGAAGCTTGAAGAAGCTGATCAAGGCCCCTTCTTTGGATTCATTGGCAAGAATGAGATTGCCAATGGCAGGTAAAATTTTCAATTAACCATTTCATTTCAGTGATTATGTTTATGGAAGTATTTGATTTAGTGTTGATTGATTGTAATCTTTCATTATTATTAAATTGATTCTAGGGTTATTGAGGACTGTGGAAATTTGACTTTTAAATTAACACTCGTTTGTGGGAAATTTTACAAAATTTGACAAATAAATTAGTGGCAACTTTTAATGCAACTTATTCCCAAAACAATAGTAATTTATAATTCTGATGGAGTTCTTTACCCTCAGTTTGGTTGCTGAGAAAGTTTCAAGTTGAATTTATATTTCCTGTAAATGGAAATTCATCTCGATAAAGTTGAATCAATGTGTTAAGTTTATGTACAATTGAGGGCAGATTTTCATTTTCTTTGGTTAATCTAATACGGTGTTTTTTGCCCGCCCTTTTTTTTTTTTTTCAAGACTCAAACATTATGGGCCTAAACAACAGAATCAGAGATGTTATTAGAGAATTGCTTCCCTTATGGAGATCATGAAAGCATTTTTTTTCTATATAAGCATGATGCATTTTGATGTGGGGTTCTAATGCAACCTAAAAAAAAAGACCATTACTCAATGTTAGTTCTGCTTATGTAATGTTGGGTGCTAGGAGGGATAGACCAGACCTATTTTTTCGCATTATTTTGCGCACAGTGACTTGCTCTCTAACGTACATTCTTCCGCTTGACAACCCAGGTATTTTTTTCAACATTGCACCTAGCAATGGTTCCTTCTCAATGCAATCTCGTATGTAAATTTTTTTTTTTTTTAAGTACAACGATGGGGGGGGTGTGTGCGCACTTGTACTAAGCCTCGAACTTGGGCCATGTCTGTGGAAAGAGAGGAATTTGCCATCTCGGGTAGGTCGTGGGTCCTTCATATGTAAATTATTATTAGTTTATATTCCTCATTAAATCCAAGAGGATACAAAGTAGGAGTTGGTTGGACTTCACTATTTGCTCGTCTGACCATGCCTCTGAAGATCAAATTTATAAACCAACACCAAGGGTCTTTCTACATATATGATTATCACTCCATGACCAAGATTTTCCCAAATGCAAATTCATCCTTTTGCATCGATCCTTTATCAGTGATTGCACTTTGCATCACTCCATCCACAGTTTCAAATGGAACACAAGACCTGTTCTGTTGCTGTGGAAACTGTTTGTCCGCAGAAAACTAGTGTCACATAGTAGCTGCTAAAATGTGGGGTTCTATTCATGCTTCATGTGTACAAATGTGATGGAAGCAGTTTTTTCTTATAGAAAAATTTGTTTAATCCACCCAGGTAATGAAATGATTGAAAGTTTTTTTTTTTCTTTATTATAGACACTCCATTTCCGCACAGATTTATCCTGTATCTACAGATGAAGTTGAAAGAAAGAATTAACCTTTATTCTAAATCTATCTTTAATGTTTGTTTTCTCCAAGAGAATATGTTAAAATTAAAAAGAAATTGATGATCTGACAAGAGCCTTTATTCATCTATGTGTCTAAGCATACAAATATTTGGCTTAGTTAATTTGGTGTTTTTTTTCTTCTCTCCCCTATGTGAAAGAGACCCAACAAGAACCATTAGTCTTGAACCTTCATAACCGGAATATAAATGGCAATATCTCTTTTTGAAAACAACTTAACCCATAGCATGAAAGTGTGAAATAGAACTCAATTGCCAAGAAGGTGGCACTCATTCTCCTTTTCTTCCTTTTAGGATACTTGTGAGTTGTAGTGACATTGATGTAGTGCTTCCACAGGATCTCAGGAAACCCTTTGATTTCTTGAACTTCTCAAGGAAAGCCAAATTTGTAAACTTGCATGCTCCCTGAATTAAGGATTAGTAAGGGAAGCCATGAAGATCTTTTTTCTTCTATACGCTAGTTATAAACTGTAATTGATGGAATGTTCATCTTTCGCTACTTATTCCAAGTATTCGACAATTTGGTCTTGAAGTTTCACTTGAATTGTGTCTACCTGAACATGGACTTACAATCTTCCCTTAAATAGTGTGTGTATGTACGTGACAATGCATTTCTCGTCATGAATATGAATACACTTTGCTCTAATTATGAAATTAATTTTCCAAATTATTCTGAATTATTTTGTGTTTTATTTGGAATGATGGTTGAGCAGATGGGCAATGTTCGGTTTTGCTGTTGGTATGCTAACAGAGTATGCAACAGGCTCAGATTTTGTTGATCAAGTAAAGATTCTCCTCTCCAACTTTGGGATAGTAGATCTGGAATGATTCTTTGCTTGATCTTCAATGTCATCAATCAATATTCTCAAATTTCTGTAACTACTGTCTGTCATTTCCATGTTTCATTCTAACATTCTTGTGTAATTTGTTTAGACTTCATTTGCATAAATCACTTGATTGGAATATATTGTATCCTCAGTCCTCACAACTCATTTAAATTTCAAGAATACTAGTAAGATTGTTGCTTTTACCATTAAATTTGGATCTCCGAGATACAGATATTGATGCAGTGGTACTGATATATATATATATATATATATATATATAAAAACAAAAAACAGAGTTGGGATTACAACATGTGTTTTTTTATTAGCTGACACATCTGAATGATTCATTTCCACAAATTGTTGCTCAGGCATACTATGATATTTGCATGAGTGGACTGGCTTGTTTTGGATTTTAGGTTATGAAACCTCTTATCATAATGGTCTGTGATACTCTTTTTAACTTTGATTTGAATATCGCATTAGGCATATGCAAGAGTCACCAAGAAGACAACCTGTCAAAATATGCATTTCCCTTTGCAGGTATCAAAACCCTTGTCTCAATTATTTTGCATCCAAGCCGTTGAACCCTGCATCCGTGCCTCCAAAATTGAATTCTCGTATCCAAGCGGCCTAACCATTTCCAGCACTTTGTTTGTAATCTTCATTCATAGGTAAATCATCTTCCCCGGACCGATACAACACATATTAACCCTGAGTGATTCTTGCAATACCAATCAATATTACAAAATGTTGTAAATATTTGGTAGCCACATTTTATGGTCAGGTGAAAGCTTCTCTAATGCATGTGTCAAATGGGTTGCCAATTTCAAAATTTGACTAGATTGCAAAATTAGTTGCTCCAATAAATTACGATTTCATTTGCCAAAATATGATAATTAGTCTATGTGCAATACACCCGAATCAATGAATGAATAATTTTTACTTGACGATGACCTTTGCTGTTAGAGGAATTATTTAGTGAGACCATGAGGCTTGTCACTTTTTTTAGCAATTTGCAATAAATAATTTTCCATTCAATTTGAAAATGAGATGGAATCTGAGAGAGGGAGACAGTCTTACCATAGCCGGCTCTATTGGCTCTGGATATAAGTTCAATTACCCTCTTTATGTTCTATGCTTCTAGCTATACGAAATAATATAGGATTGAAAAACTTTTAATTCTCCGTCACCAAAACAAATTACATCTTGATTGATGTTGCGTGGCATGTTTGTTTGTTACCATGCAACGCAGTTACACAAAATCCAAATATGATGCCATACTTGATGCTAGACATGTTCCTCATCTCTCTCTGATCATCAAATAAATTAAACCATTGAAACAAACTAAGTTGTAAGTGGAGGGTAAAGTATTGTGTGTATGTCAGACACTTTTAACGCATGTTGCTGCTGACCTTGCTCTTGATCCACTTGAAGCTGTCCCTCACCGTTGATTTCAGCTTTTGTTCTGTCGTGAACATGTTATACGTTGCTATTCTCTTCTTCCTCTGGAGCTCTGGATCGCTTGATGTCGCCAACCCTTCACCCTTGCTGCTCGGCCCATTGAAAGTGTACGAGTTCGATCGCTCTTCCAATTCGCCTGAGAAAGAAGATGAGTACTCGGGATATGACCTGCTCTTATCCATTATCAAAACTTAACTAGTGTGAGTACACTTCCTCCAGTCATATATATATATATATATGGGGGTATATGTGTAAGCAATTAATTCCATGCATCCCGTAAATTTGATGCACATGCACGTAGAAGGAACAAAGAATGCATCATGGTATGTGTACGTGGATCGGACGGTGGTGATTAGTGGAGTGTACCATGATGAGGTGAGGGTGCAGGTTTGAGTCCTGGCTGGGTGAGGCCCATCTTTGATTTTGGAAGAAGGGTTTTTGTTTCTCACGCTGGGAATCATGAGAGCCATTGGTGGTGGTGGTGGTGGTGATGGTGGTGGGACCAACTTGTAGGAGATGGCATCAATTGGTTTCATGTGGTGGGTGGGTCCCAACTCCCAAGTTGGCAATCAATTGGTCTCATGTGGGAGATGGTGTCTTTTTGGAAGGATAAGTTGATAACTTGATATGAAGACTCAATCAAATTCAGTTTAATACAAACTTCTGTTAGGCGGGCAACCGCAACTTTATGTAAAGCTTTTGATTTGTTTGTTTTGTTATGGTGGCTTTTTACTTTTTAGTGCTATGTGGGGGCAGACCCTTCCACTTTGTATATCATTTCAACCAGTTGGTATTGATTGATTTTGACGCAGAACAAATGGTTTTGATTTTATGGATTAATAGAAATGTTTCCAGATTCGTTGGATTTAAAATTGGGTATGGGTCGATATCATTTTATGGATTAATGGAAGTGTTTGAAAATCTTTTCATGAATTTAGTAACATGAGTTGATATTCTATTAGTATCAGTAGTATTTTTAACTTATATATATGATGTAAAATAGTCTCTTATTTTTTAATTTATCAATAATATTTTAACTTTTAAAACAAGAAAGTGCTTTCTTTTGGGTTAGGAGTCCCATTTCTTCTGGATTTCTAAGTAATTTTACATTTTCGATTCTCTTTTATATTTTCATATTAGATCAGATTTCAGGTGTAAGGATTATTTTGTTACTGTCTTGAATATTTATTGAATCGGATGCAGTATATTGAAATTTATAAATAACATTTCTTTTTCAACACTACATAAAGTGTGAATTATATATATAATGGAAGCATTATCATGCAAGTTATGATCACAATCATTGATCTTATAGATTTTTTGTCATATGATCTTAATAAGATGTTCTATCCATCTATGGGAGTAGTGACGGATTCAAAAATTGTGTTTACAAGGTGAAATGAAATTTTGGGAGGAAGTCTTATGAAAATTTAAACTATTTTGAATGAAAATTCTTAATTTTCAGAAGAATTTATCAATATAACAATAAAAAAAAAAAATTCAATCTTTGAGAGGGTCATAGCACCACCTTGCCATTGCCACCCATACATCCTCCCTGTGTAAGCAATAATTCCTCTAGGCCACATCTTTATATACAAGGACATAAATTTGGTTTGGGGGAAATAAACTTTATTCTTAATATTACATTATAAATTTAAAAATTAAGAAATATTCAATTTTAATATTAATTAATAATATTTTTTATAGTAGTAACTAATTTATTTATTATTAGGAGATTATAGATAAAATTAGATGTCTAATCAAAGAAAAAAATGCCTTCAAGATTTTTTAGATCGAACTAATTTTTTTATAATAAATATTAATAAAATTAAGATAAGAGTCAAGTGTGAAAATTTTTAAATTTATTGGAAGCGAAACATAAATTAGAAAAATATATTTTAAAATATAGAAAAAAAAAATTGAGCATCTATAATACATTTTGTAGAAGTTGATTATTACTTAATTATGAAAATTTTAATCTAACATGAGAAACGAAGAAAGATCTTTTCTTATTTAAAAGATTATACATAACAAATATATAATATTTTACATGAAAAAATGCATACTAATTTATATTTATATTCTAAATAATGTAATATTGCGCTATTTGATAAAAACCTAGGTAATTACTAGGGTGGCCCCCGTTGAATGAGTGGCACACTCTTGAAAAATGGGTTATTTTGAACAGATTTTTTGATCATTTTTAAGTCAAAATTAAAGAGGGTCTTACATATTATTTTAAGTGAGTTTACATAGAAATCGGCACATTTTTAATAGTTAAGTTGCTCAAAACCATGAAGGAGTGAATGAAAAATTGCCTCCAAATATCACCACTTGAAAATGGTAACAATGTGCCCCGCCCCGCACCAAATCGGGCCAAGTTAGGTCGGGTCGGTTTTGGGCCTTGACCCACAGTGTATATATATTTATTGGAAAAAATTTATTTATTTAAAATTTTCAACCGTTACCAATTCAATATAGTTGTGATTGTTAGCAAATAGTTGCACCAGTTCAGACAGGTGTGTCTGTTCACCGAGTTGTGGCTGTACTAAATAGTCACAAAGTGATTTATATAAATTAGTTGGTCCCTCATTACAAAGGTTAATCATTTTATGTGTATTAAGTATGCATTCATGCACGAGTTGGTTAATACATATACATAAAGTCAGAGAGAGTACAAACATTGTTGTGGTTCGTCAGACACACAGTTTGCAGTACTTCTACTGTGTTACGATTTAGATCATTGTATCATAAGGGACAGACTATTGTGCGAAAGTGATCAAACGAATAATAAATCGATCTTAAACGAGCAAAAATAAACAAAACGAACAAAGAAGACACAAGATTTACGTGGTTCGCAAGATGCCTACGTCCATGGGCAACAATGATCGGTTTATTATATATCAAAGAGATTACAAAAACAAAAAATTTCTAAAACTCGAAACCCCCTTTTCCCTAAAGACGACTCTCGACTCTATCAAAATCCTAAAAGATAATACACTTATACAAATGGGTTACAACATAAGAGAATAACGGGCCTAGAAACAAAAACGGGTCAAAAATTTTTCCAAGGGCTCTCTGCCCTCGGACCCCATGGCAATGGTGAAAAACTCACACATTGCCCATTTTTCGGGTCATCTCAAGTCGCAAACGGATTATCAAGAATCCAAGCGAATTCATGACAACCACCCAACACAGACATCTAAAGTGCTCTTAAGCACCACTGCAAGGAATGAAATCCGTCATAAGGATATAATATCAAATACTAGCCTTGATCTATTCTTATTCGTTCTTTCCATATTTGCGTAAACCTTTAAGTACAATTTCTGTTCTATAATTTTATATTTTGGTCGAATTATTAAAACTGTCTACATATATTAAATTTTATAAAGAATTAAATTTCTCCTTTAATTCTGTAAGAATTTATCAAACTTAGTTACTATAGTAATTTTAATTGATTTATTATAATTCTAGTAATATTAATTGTGAAATAAAACTAATATCACAGGACCATCACAAACATCCTCCATATATATTTCATATAGATAATGAGAATCATTTCTTGTATGCATCATCAATAAGCATCTACTTGATGAAGTGGATTTCTGACTGGTCTTTTTCGTGAGCACATCAATTGAAATCATGCGATGCATGCATTTCCTGGGAAACAGTCACCAGACTTATGTTGAGCAAATGACTTATTATTAAAAGCGGACACTGATTCAGGAACACTTCCTGTTTATTCTCATAAAATACGAGAATTCAAATTTTCGTAATAACAAAAGAAGAAAGGCTAGAGAGATTTAAAAACCATCAATCCTATCGAAAAGGAGGAGGCTTAGAGGAATTTAAAAATCATCAACCCTACCCAACGGCTAGCCTTTCAATTAACACAAATCACTTGTAATCACAAATAGATATCATTCCCAACCCCAAAGGATTGATTCATTCAGTGGTAAAGTCACTCGAGGATTGGTGTTGCCCGAAGTATATCTGGGATTCGATTTTCAATTGAGTGTTATTAACTTTTTAAAATTAGTCGGGTCTCGAATTTAGTCGATACAATTATATCGGACATCCGATTATTAAAAAATAAAATAGAGATCATTCCCTCTAAGTTTGTCCACTTTTCTACAATCAGCCTTGAAAATTTAACACACAAGGTCTAACCTTTTTAAAATTATGTGATGGGCAGCGTCATGCACCGAGACACCTTTTAATAATGCAAATTTTACATAGTAAGGAAGTGCAATTCCCGTTAGAAGTCATTCTTCTTTCACTTTTCCTTTTTTTTTTTTTATATATAATTTAGATATCTTCCACCCTCTAGGTTTATGAGTGGTCAAGGATTAATTTTGAAAGTGCCAATCCCACCGTTGACAAGCGAAAACACTCTTTAAAACACGATATTCATCAGTTGAGAAATCAAACTTGAAACAGTACACCTACCACACAGTCTCGCATTTGCCCTTACCAATTGGCTGCAGGCTATGGGCACTTTCCCCCTTGTACATGAACTGTCCGCAATAGAACACCATCTAGGTTTTTAACTTTGTGTGCAATATGGGTGGTTTGAGAGAAAACGGTGTGTGAAAGCTAGGTTTATATGGCATTTTCCTCACCATACCATATAGGCTAGCCATAGAAGAGAACTAGAGTAGGCTAGCATGGACCTGAAACTGCAGGTGGGCATGGATTGGGCTCGAGTTAGGAAAGTTGGTGGATATATGTGACTCAGTCTCCATATAACTATAGCTTTTCTTTTTTGGGTCTGGACCCATAGATATGGACTTATGCATAAGATAAGATATTTCAACCATCCATTGTTAATCTGTATCGGAGCACCTTGGTCGGACCATGCTGCTTAGGAACCATTAATGATGTAAATCCCTTGTGCCTATTTGGTAGTTTTTCACTCTTACATATAATTTGGCTTCTTATTGGGCAGTTCGTGTTTGTTTGGTAACATTTTTTCTAAGTAATTTTTTTTTTTTGTATTTAAATAAGAAAAAAATAGAATTAATATTTAGTTTATTTTACTTCTTAGAAATGATTATTAAATGTAATTTTGTTTTTAAGCAAATTTGAAAAAGTCCTTTTTTTCTACTTATTAAAAGTATTTAAAAGACGTTAGGAAACAGATTAAAATTTTGTATTATTGCTTCCTATTTTGCTTAGATTGATGTTTTGTACAAGAAAATTTTTATGTTATAATTTTAGTCCTGCTTACTAATCATCCATCCATTTGGTAATGTTTTTTAAGTATTTTTAATCAGTAGAATTTCTAAAAAATAAAATGAATTAAACACTATTTCTAATTCTTTTCACTTATTTAAGTACAAATATAGCAAAAAGAAAAAAAATCACTTGAAAAGACGTTACCAAACAGACAGAATTTAAGAGAGTCTTTTGTAAAAATATGAAGAAAAAAAATTAGGAAGACAATTTTAAAACTTTGGAGGTGGGAAATGTCAAAATCCAGTAATAGTATTGAAAAAACAGAAAACTATCTTCGTATAGGACTTTTCTTAATTTATTATCATCTCCCTCGATACCAAAAATTAAAAAAAAAAAAAAAAGGGTAAAGAAAAGAAAAGAAAAGAAAAGAACTCCGCCCTCTCTCTCTTCCCCTTTCAATTATAAGCTAAAATTGAAAATTGAACGCATGTTATCTGCGTCGTATTAGACAAATTCTTACCAGCAAAGTACAACTTGAAAAGTAATCCATTTGAACTCTTCTGGAAATTTGTTTTTAAAAGCTTCGAGATGATCCAACAAGTACAATTGGTAGAATTCATTTATTTTTCAGTTCTCATAAAAATTTCCTAAATTCAAGTTTTAATATTTATTTCCCAAAAGAAAATGAAAGAAAAGGGACGAAAATTAATCAATTCCACATTTTATCCCTAGTTAAATGATGTTTATTTGATTATTTAATCAATTCCCTCCCCCCCCCCCCCCCCCCCCCCCCCCCCCAAAAGCTGAATTTTTCTTCTTAATTCTGGTGTGATGTGAGGGCCTTTGTCAAGTAAATTTTGGCAATCCCAACTTTATCTGGAAAAATATTGAATGGTCTGGAGTTCCTATCGTGACGGCGTGATAATGTGTTAGCAAGTGTATATTTTACACACATAACACATTATTTGACTGTTAGAAACATATGCTCTCGAACCACCGAATAATTTCTGACTTTTTCCGCTGCAGGTTGTGTAGATAAGCAACATGGACACGTGAGCCTGGAGGCTCTCATGTCAATCTGCGGAGCAAAATTGATAGGTTAAGTTCTCTCAACCATTTGAGTGATTGAGAAAGAAGGAGAGTTATTATCTTGTTTGTGACTAAAAGTCTCCGGATAGGGAACAATCCCATCATATTAATTCATGCATATTCTCAGAACATACGAATAACGGAAACTTTATTTTGGTTCATATCTTCGTGTCAGATACATGTTAAATACTTATATTTTTAGACACTTTTTGAACATGGATCTGGATACTTGAATCATAGATATTGATGATTAAATGAAGAAGTTCTTTAATTTTTATTTAATGATTTTGTTACTTTAATATCTTAATAATATTTTTTATATTTGTATATTTTGATGCAAATTTTAATTGAAATAATATTAAAATTTTATTATATGGTCAAATAAAAAATTTATATATATTTAACGTGCTTGTATCTTCTTTTTTTTTATAGAAATAATATGTCTATTTGTTCATGTAATGTCATCTCCGTATTCTGTATTGGTATCAATGTTACTTTACTTAAAACAAAGGAACTTGTGGAGGATTTCGATTATGAATTGAGTTAACATCAATGCAAGTGCAAGCGCTAGCATAAGTGCCGTATGACCAAAAAAAATTATTTATTTTATGACTCTTACAGTTGTATAATAACTATTATGATTTTTTTTATTTTTTTTAATTTTGGGATTGCATTAGTCCTGTATTAAAGGTCCATGCTATTCGCCCTCTCCTTTTAGTCAGAAAAATTTTATTCTTAGAAAATAAAATTATTGTGCTAAAAATTGATTTGAATGAGTACTATGGTTGAAAGTACACTTCAGATCACATGTAAAACAATCAAATGGTGAATCACTAGAGTCAGTCCTGGTGACAACCACTCCGACATTCAAATCAGATAGGATTCCCTTGACTAAATTGAAGGTGATGAAGAGTAACTTAGGGTTTAGTACATACCTTTACTTCCTTTTTATAGATACAATCTTGACATTATTCTTTGATTCTGTAAGAGATTTTAGGGATTCTGGATAAGCACAAAGAGATAGTTTCTTTATTGGACTCTAAATTGGGTCCATTTTTGTAGATTGACCTCTGTTGAATTCTGTTCTAAATAATTGATCTTAACATGTAAGACAGAATTAAAAATAACATTGCCGAATTTGAGAGGTTAATCGTTTAGCGTAAGAGTCATCTATAAATTAATTGTCCACGTGTTCTAATCATGTTGGTAGTGTTGTTTTTATGTGAGCCAATTAAACCAAGTTATATTTTTGGTAGGATTTGATTTATTTTAATCCTAAAAACACTAAGAGTCCTTGTCCTAGTAAGAGTAGTATTTTAATTCAATTAGAATTAAAAATCTTAATTGTATTAGTGTTAGGTTTTGTATAATTTATATATATATATATATATGGGTGGATGTAAGCACGTCTATTTGTGTGATGTGTGCCGTACGCCCAAGCCATGAGAAAACGTGTTGGTGTGCCGCAAGCCAGGGCCAAGCCGCGAGGGATTTTATAATATCAAGCAAGCGGTTTTTTTTCTTGTGAGTTCTTCCTTTATTGGTCACTGTTACCAAGTTAATATTACGTTAACTGTTGCAATTGTTTCCGTGAGAGATAGCTTTGCTTGGAGCAGTTTTTTTTCTTTGTGGTTTTATTCTTTGTTCCAGCAGTAACTTGATTCAAACTAATATGAATTAATTGAGTTCAACATTTTAAGTATATCAAAAATCATGGAATTGCCCTAGATTAGAAGTGACTGTATTTAAATGAGAATACAATTTAGCAATTTCATTTCCTAAAACGTGATTAGAACAGTCACTTTTAATCTAGGGCAGAGCCCAAGAATAAAAAAACAAATCATAATAAAAGTCACATCATATTATGATGGTTTTTTAAACGATAAAAGGAATTGAGGAAAAAAAATTAATGGCTTATGACTATGGCATTTCTCTTTTCATTTAGAGGCAATTTGGCTCCCCTGTTTAAAGCTGAAATTTGAGACTCTAGTGAGATAATCAAATAACCTGATTTTTTAAACAATCTTTGCCTCCCTTTCAATGAAAATCTAGTTTTTGGGCTGTTAAAAATTGTCGGTAGCACACAGCGAAAAAAATTTAACTTCATTATAAAATTATTTGTTATATATTTTATTAATATTCATTTTTAAATGTTGGTTAAAATTATGTAGCTATACACACAAATTCATTCCTAATAGAATAAAGCGCAAATAGAACATTTTATACTAAAAAAATTCCTTCTAAACAAGTTTTACAAACAAGGTATTAAAGATTTCTGCCATCACAAATCAATTATTCCATATATATATATAATACCTAACTGATAAATGACCACTTATTAATGAAGTTAGGTTTTTTAGCGGCGGGAGTGACTCCAAAAAGATGGAAAAGAAGTTATGGGCCGCTAATGAGGAAGTTGCACCACGGCCGTGAGTTGTAATTGTAATCAGGATTTTTCATTGATGATACCTGTATATCTTCAAAGGCACGGCTATCTAAACTGTCGCTACTACTGTCTCCCATCTCATAACATTAACACCGTGTTTGGCGTCCCCAAATGGAAATTTATTGATATATTAGCTCAATATTTGGACACGTTACGAGGCTGAATGCTAATTATTTTTTTCTTACTTTTTTAAAACTGGTGCTTTATAAATAGGGTGAGGCTAAATGCACTCTCTATTTATACTCATACACTCTAAATTATAAGATAAAAGTGAGAGTGCATGAATACAAAAAGACATAAATTGAAGTGAATTTAGCTTCACCTTAGAACCATAAACTTTGTATGGCACAAAATCATGTGTACGGTCCTGATAGCTAGAATTCCACCTCAGATGGGTCATCCAGTCATTGGATGGTTCACATTCGAGCTCTTCATTAATGAACAATTATTCCTTGATTTTTAAACCAATAGTTTATGTATTAAAATGATCTTAAAGTTATAAGGACAAATGAAAGTTTAAAATTATTTTCAAGTTCAAGTATTTTAATATTATAAAATCAAGTTTACGTTTTATTTTTTAGATCAAAATACTCTTATAGAGATTACCAAAATATTGTCCCCGTCATTATAGGAACATTTTCTTAGAAGATGCATCACAATTTGATTTTAAAAACAAAAGAAAAAAATGGCAAAAATTAAGGAACTTTTTATTTTATAGAATAAAAAATAAAATCAAAACTTGTATCACTAAAAAAATACTTATTCTAAAAGAAAATATGAATTTTCACATAGTAACAAATAAAATTAATGTAGGGAAAGGAAAAAGAAAATGCTATTATTCTTAAGTGTTGAAGAGTTTGAGTTAAGGTAAAAAAGTTTTACCTTAATTCAATACGAAACATTAACGATAGAATATGAACATACAGTAAAAATTTACATACCTTAAAAAATTCACGTATATGAACAAAAAATAAAAATTTATCTACCTGAAAAAAATTACTTATATGAACATAAGATAAGAATTTACTTACCTAGAAAAAATAACATAACTGCAAGAAATACAATTAAAATGCAAAACATAATTATAGTAAAACTCAAATTTAAAACATAATAAGATAATATCTTAATTAGAGTTCATTGAAAAAAAAAATTCGAGAAGGAAAATGTTAAAAACAAAACAAAAAAATGAAAAAACAAGAATAAAAAATGAAAACGAAAAACAGAAATTAAAAAAAAAAAACCAGAAAACTATTTAACAATGATAAAACAAAAAATCTAAAAACAAAATGCCTTCTATAAATAAAACAATGGAAAACCAACTGACTAAATGAAGATGGTAAACGATGAATTGAACTATGACAGACCAATGAAGAGGGTTGTCGTGAATTTCGAAAATCTCGATTGAATGATAGTGATGATCGAATGAAATAAATTCTACATGCAATGAAACAAAATTCAAAAGGAAAGCAAATCATTCCATATGGGGGAATTAATTTTATATGCAGTAAATACAAATTCAAATAAATATCAAATTATTCGAAAACGGATGAAACTAAATAAATCTTTCCCAAAACTATCGCAACTACTAAATCATTCCAAAAATAATAATAGTGAACAATAATTAAAGGGTATATTAGTAACCAAAAAATATAAAATTCAATACCACATAGGATTGGTGGACCTGTGTATAAATAAGTAACCATTATATGTCTTCTATATTAAATTGTAACTTACCGTGTATTTAATTATCAATAATTAAATGATTATACTAGAGACTTTATACTAATTAACTCTAAACAGAAATCATATGTGCATGTCTGTGTAAGGGAGCGGAAATATAATAAATAAAATTATATAGGAAAAATTACTAAAAAGTCCCTAAAATAAATTTTTTCAATCCAAAAAATCTATGATACGTTTTTTCTACCTAAAAAGTCTAAAAAAGAAATTTTTAATACAAAAATGTCTAATTGTTAACTTTTATCTTAATACCGTTAAAAAATATTATTGATTATACTAAAATGACCTTTAAGATACATTTTAAAAAAAATACTAAAAAATCCATAAAATAAAATTTTTAATCCCAAAAAAATCATAACATTTTATAAAGTAAAAATTTATTTTTTAGACATTCTAGATAAATAAAAAAATGTTATGTTTTTTTTTTTGGATTGAAGAATTTGTTGTATCTATTATTTAGTATTTTTTAAAATGTATCTTAAAAGTTATTTTGGTCTAATTAATAATATTTTTTAATGCTATTCAGAAGAAAGTTAACAATTGGACTTTTTTGTATTGAAAGTTTTTTTTTTTGAATCTTTTAAATAGAAAAAAAATATATCATAGACTTTTTAAAGTAAAAAAAATTATTTTAAAGACTTTTTAGTATTTTTTCCAATTATATAAATAACTTGGTGGAAATCCTCATCCACGCACATGCATTGGCCTGACCTTCTTGTAGACATGTTCAAGTTGATGAATGAACTCCCAGTCTCCTCATAAGTAGACACCTTATAAGATAGTGATAATGAGATTGGATCCCTCCAGTGAGATTAATGATAATTTTTGCATTCACAAGTGATATATACTAAAATGACTTGGATCATAAGATTAGAACGTGTGGACACCTTAAGTCACGAATGATTCCAGCTACAGATTTGACAGCTTGAGCTATCGAAGTCACAACACATTAGGTTTAATATCAGCTCAGCCAACAACACTTTTTGAATTGTTCCGAGCATTAGGACCATCTACTTGAGCTCGGAATATGAAGAGCTACAAGTCAGGAGTTTTTTCAAGACTTTCAAAAGGAAACTACCATTTCAATATAATCCTAAAACCTAGGAATCTCTTGCAGGATCTTATCAAAAAATACATATTTGCTTTCCATATTAATTTTCAATTGTTTTGTAAGAGAAGATGTGCAAATTGACCAAGGAAGACCAACTTCCAATTTTCACCACAACGATAAGCAAAAGCAATTAATTAGTATTAGTCCATCTCTGAGATCCCATATTTCTGTTGCTACACCATTAGTGGTTTTGCAATTTTACTCATCAGGTTGTGCTGTTTTTGTAGTCTCATTGGATCACATGAGTAGGTCTTGTTCGCATGCCCAATGGAGCAACAAAAAAAGAGTTTAGTGAAATCTAAGAATATGTGTGAGTTCAACACTTCAACTCAATCCCAACGACCATCGATGCCATTGCACTTTTTTTCCCAACGAAATCAAGCAGTGTGTGGATGGAGCGAATGTGACTGAAGTTTTCCCCAACCTAACAATCCATCTTTTGAAAGGGAAAAATAAATATCTAGTAGTAAAATAGTATCAAAAATTTCATAATCACACAAATTAAAGATAAGTAATGTCATTTTTTTTTTTTTGGATAACTGTGGATATCCAATCCCTTGCAAGAGCGCTAAGTTGGCCGACTAGTCATACAGGACGGTGCATACCTCTCACTACACGCGCCAGGTAAAGCGGGTGTTTTTGGTGTAAGCCCTGTGATGGCGCCAAGGAAAGTTTTTGAACCTATGGAATATCGAACACAAGACCAATGAGGAGTACTCCCGTCTATCTTGTGGCCGGCTACCACTTGGCCACCCCCTTGGGGTTAAGTAATGTCATTTTTGGTTAGCATAAAATGAAATATCGGTCACATATTAAGTTTTAATATACACAATCATAAATTTTTTTGATATTACGTTATCACTATACTTTCCAGTTTCTGATGTTGGCTGCACTCTTAGCGAAGCTTGGTTGCCATTAATGGTTCCATCATTGTGGAGCTTAAATGACCCAACGTTTTTCATATTTTTCTTGGGGTGACAGAACTCAAGATAGCTGAAGATTTTTAGGCTTATTAATGGCAAGCCCAAGCCTTTCCAAGGACACGTTTGGGAAGAAGAATTGTTGTTTTGTTATTTTATTGGACTTCTTGGATAGTCTAACAAGCCCACGGAATGATAGTGCCTGTTACAATATGACTCGAAAAAGTAAATACTTGTACCATTTGAACAGGTCCTCAATCTTACATAATATAATTGATTAGCTTAGTCAGATTAACAATAAACTCAATTCAGGTTTTGTCGCATTTAAATCATAAAAGTTACAGAAACTTTTTTTATAAAATTGATGACAGTTTTAATCATAGTTATTCAAATCAAATCAAATATCAACCTGATAAGAATACTGGTTCACAATTCAATCAGTTAAACCGCTTGTTATAAATATAAACTATTTTAAATAGTTTTATAAAGAAAAATTTATATATGGAGAAATTTTCTATAAATATAAAATTTGATAAATTATTAACTAGTGTAGTTTGAAATCTCTGTAAAGTTTAAATTTGCGTTTTTTTATTTTAGAGTGGAATGGAGATGCAACCAATTCGACAAATCATGTTTTTCTTGGTTCAACCTAAACTAAAATGGTTCACTCAGGTTCAATTTGGTTCTTTGCAATTTTCTAGCATAACTAATCTAATTTCAGAACTAATTCTTAGAAATATCATAGATTTGGAATTGAATACGGTCACCATATTATGTCACCCAAAGTACAATAATTTGAATGATGCGTTGGATTTGAGAAATTTTTCATTAAAACTGGTCAATCCATATAACATCCGATATGGTATGATAGTGTCTTATAAGATTATTAAAATCTCGAGTTTCATGCTAAATATGAACGATGTGTTGGATGGAAAAAATTATTGAAACTAATCGATTCACGTTACATCCGATATGGTATGATAGTGTCTCGTAAGATTATTAAAACTTCGAGTTTCATGCTAAATATTTTTTTTTATATATTTAAAAAAATTATAAGACACCATCACACTAGGTCTACATTTGATAATGATCCGGTTGAGTTGGGTTGATACCTTTAAAGGACAAGGTGGAGACATAGCCGGATAAAGCGCATCATGCCCTCTACATGGTTTTCCAATGTAGACTTTCGAATCACCTAATACAAATGGATAGCCTTGAGCCCCCCATATGGCACCCGTCAAACCACTCATTTACTATATGGGTCATCATTTGGGCCCAACTGGACCCAATATCTTCCCAACCAGATGGGCCCATTCTGGACCTGTCCATCGGAAACCCATATCCCGGTCCAAATCCATTAGCAAATCTTTGATCAAGTGATAATGTTTAAGGTGACTCTTTTCCATTGGTTGAAAAAACAAAAGTTTAAGGTGACAATTTTGTGGGAAGTGAGGCCAGCCTGATTTATAACTCATGAATTCTCTATGGAAGAGGTCATGGGTTCTTTTCCCACTATGAGATGTGGTTTATTTATCTCTTTTAGTCATAAATTGTGTTACGTTTTATTTATAAGATTCATATTTGCAAGACTTGTATGTAATTATATAATTGATAATTGATTTTTAATTTTTTCAGAATTCAGAATTGATAGACTATTGTTCAATTTACAAAAAAAAATGTGACACTTTTGTTATTGAAAAGTGAAATTAGGGAACTCAAATCTCTCCTATTAATATATTATAAAAAGGTCTAGAATTTAATCCTAACAAAGGACATAGGTTGGGAGGTTTCAAATAATAATAATAAAGTATTAGATTTAGTGGCATCTTTCATGAAGTAAAGGGTCCAAGTTTCAATTAGTACATGCAAGTGGACATGTTATAATTTGGCATGTAATAATACAAAAAATGTCAAATTTTGACAATTTTACTTTAATACTAAAATGTTATTTTTTAGCATAATAATTATTTTTTCTTGATAAAGTAACATATAGCCCACCTTCATTTGACATTTACTTAATAAAGTGACATAAACTTCACTTTTGTTTGGCATATATAAATTATATTCTATGAATGTCATAAAATGGCACTAACTACTTTCAATGTTAAATATAGCATTAGAAATAGCATTACTATTTTTTGACAAGTCAAATGACACACCATTAGAATAGTATTTGTTTATATCAACATCAAATTTTAGAATAACACATACATTAGAATGATTCTTAGAACTAAATGCTAATACTCAATTTTAAAGTGACAAGCTGTAATGACTACTTTTCTCCTATAATTTGAATTTGTGAACCACTTTAAATCTTAATAATCAACCGTTGATCCTATCAAATTATTAATTTAGTCAGTACGAATCACTTCAAAATAAATGACATATTAATATTTCTTTTACTAGTTTCTAATCATTTGTGTGAAGGTTTTATATGAATATTTGTACGATTAAATATGATATAATTTGATATTAATACAAATTTAATAAAGCTTGCCAGTGGAGCCATGCGATATATAAATATAGTTGGCAGATTACAATGTTGCAAGTTATACTTATAGTCTAGAGAAGTTTAAGCCCAGTCCCACTAACACCTCACCTGATAATGTAGGATAATTGTGATGCAAAGGGACCACATATATCTAAACATGTTTCCCAGCTCCCATTTCTCAGTACAATAATCTAGAGCAACCCACTACCAAATTCATTTTATCAATCAATCATGCAAAAATAGCTCAACTTGTATTTCTCACCATGCAAAAATGATAATATCAACCTTTTCCTCTTTATTTTCTTCATTTTTTTAAAAAAAAAATTCCTTCTAGATATATATATATATATATATATATTCTATCATCTATATATACGTAGGCAATCTTTTTGTTGCACATTGTCGTGGCCTCCTAGCTACCAGCCATTTAGATTCTCTTTTTCATTATATTTTCACCAGAATTTAGGTTAATAAAAACTTATATATAGATCTGCAGCAAATATCTAATATGTACCCCAAAAATAAAAATAAAAATAAAAATAAAAATAAAAATAAAAATTGATGAAAAATTACTAGTATGAAATTAGCGCAACGCCACGTGTGTGCATCTATTCATCCAACTCTCTCTATATATACACAAAGCTAGTTAGTTAAGGAAGCACATTAAGAACATTTCTCTGATAACAATAGTCTATTGTTAATTGGTCGAAGCCTTCACTAGAAGATATGAAGACTGTTGTGTCATGCAAAGTTGCTCTCCTGGTTGCTATTTTCTTGTTCTGCTTCATTTCAGTAGTGGTCGTTAATGAAGGTTATCCCTACTCTAACACACACACACACACACACAAATATATATATATATATATATATGTTGAGTTGAGATATCATTTTGTTAAGTTGAATTGAGTTGAATAGAGTGGTTCTAAGTTTATTGTTTTTCCTTGTAACAGCGCGGGGTATAAGGACAGACACGGGTGGAGCTGGAGCTCGTCATTCGAGCCAAAGCAATCTTTATGTGGTGAAAGAAGATGAGTACCTTGAAGAAGATTCAATGGCAGTGGACTATACACCAGCTCGCAAAAAAACTCCAATCCATAATTAGTGTTTGCAAGCTTATTAATGAAGAATTACAGTCCTTTTTTATTTTATTATATTAAGTTCTTATATTCTTTAGGTTTGAGATATATAGTTATTCTCATATATATAAATATATATACATATGTATGTGTGTTGTGATATTAAGACTTGTGGTAAGAATTGAATGTATTTCTTAATTAGTATGGGCAAGAAGACAATTTACAAATACATTTGTGTACTTCATTTATTATTGCTAATCATATTGTGTGGTTAGTGCTTAAATAAAATTTGAAGAGAATATGAATGTAATTGTAGGAATTAAATGATTCGTGGAAGACTGGAAGTAACCACCAGCAAGTAAAGGAGTAGTGCATGTTAGGACTTGTTTGGAAAAAGTCATAATCGACTTTATAGAGTATATAGATGAATTATTTTTAAATTTTAAATTATTTAATAAATATATTTTAGTAATATAGTAGTTCATATTTGTTCTTAAAATATACTTAAAATTAACAAAGTTAAATTAGAATAGATTACAAAAATCAGATAATTTAATGAGTATGATTCTAACCTGATTCAATGTACAAAATTTTCTCAAATAGACGACCTTAGATAAATCCCAAATCTCCCACAAGCTTAGTGACTAGAAAACCTCAGCTAGCTCAACAAAGTATAAATAAAATACAAATTTGCCATTAGAATTCATTGTATATATGCATGTATACATGTATCTATGTAATATCTGAAAAAGCAGGAAACAAGTTTGAGACATTGGTAAAGAACAACCAGATCATAAGAATTCTCACTGTGCCACTCTATCTGGGTGATTTTTATTTTTTTCAAAACTCCAACAGCCTGTTTGGTGTAGTTCTAAAGAAAAGTTTCTATTGTCAGAGTTATAAAATAAAATAAAATAACAGCAAACAATATCGATAATATGTTTGACTCAGTATTTTTTAAAACCATTTTTTAAGTTAAAAACATCAATTTTTTTAAATGCTAGAATGGTGTTTTCTATTCTCTATTTTCGAGTCAAAATTTTCAAACTGACTGAAAACATTTTCTCAGAATTTTCATTATTTTCAAAAAACATTTTGAAAAATCATTTCTGAAACTTTAGAGGGGCTTGAAGTCTTATCATCTAATGCCGGTGAAATGGTAGGCTCCCTCTGTACCCACTGGAATCAAAGGCCTCAGATGGTTTTGGGAGAATCCCATGAGCCTAAATTTCGCTTGTATTCGATGGGGTCCGAGACAGGCCGATTTAAAAGTTTGAACTTTGAAGCCCAACTTTGGCCATGAACCCCCCCTTGTTGAGGTCTTGGAGATTACATATTCTTCACAGTGGGGCCCCTATCCTTTACAATCGAGGATGCTAGATTTTCTACAATAACATATTTTTATGTGCTGTACGAGAAATTATATAATGATATCATCGAACTATGTTATTATTTGATATGATGTAATGAAATTTCATAAAACTTATTATTTTTTTTTGAATTTACGATAAATAACATTCTCATAAATTCAAAAAGGTGATGAAATATGTGAGATCCAAAATAAAATGTGTTGTAGTAAAATTTGATCGGACTTTATCAAGGAAAGAGACGACTTGTTTAGTTCTTACAAAATAACAAAAAATATCACAAGAGAAGCCTGAAATAATGTTCACTCCAACGATCAAGTCAGAGCTTGAAAGAAACAATAATCAAGATTTGTGTGCGTACGTTGTCCTCATTATATAGGAAATCGAGTGCCATTTTTTGATAGGATCTCTTGTGAAATAAATCATGGAACTTTCATATCTATTAGATAACCTTGAAATAAAAGTTTCCTTGTTAAAATCTATGATTACAAAGGGAAAGTCTAGACCCGGAATAATGGACATACTAATAAACTCGCTCGGTTAGGGTAGAGCTTAGTATGGTCAAAGTTTAGAGCTTGGTCGATATGTACAGGAAATCAGCTAGTTCATACAAAGGCACTCTTCATGAGTATATCCAACAGATCTTGGAATTTATTATTGAGACCCGAATGCCCACATCTTACTAGCCTTAGATTTGTAACCAGGGTGGAACAGGAACATTCCTTTGATGTTTACGTGTCTCGATCTTAATGCCGATGATATTTTAGCTATTGTACAAAATATGAATTTGACTATTAGCCCTTGCTGCTACATAATTACTATTATTATTATTAAACTTCTCCAAAACTAAAATAAGAATCATCTAAATGCAGTCAGATCAGACTATATAGAATAATATGAGACAGATGGGTCTGTTTTTACACAACTCCATGAAAAATGATTTCCCAGAAAATGCAAATATGTTGTTGCTGATATGATAAGGGAGAGAAGGGGGGGGGGGGGGGGAGGAATTTAAAAAAAAAAACTAAAAACTAAATTTGTGATCATTTCCTGGTTATGAAAGGAAGGGTTAAGTATTACTGTCATTATAAGACCTATAGCCAGTACTGAAATCAAAATGATAGTTGTACCTTATGCTAGTGGCACTAAGTATTGTTCTCAAGTCCTTATTATTCATTTGTAATTGATAGATTGAATTCATACTGTCATTGATCATTAGTGATCAGATGATTAAAGAAACAAACCGTTTGGATAGGATTTAAAACAAACTCATTTACAACATAACCAGCAATTTATTTAAACAAAGTTCCAAACCAAAACATTGAAGATTAACACAAAATTACAAAAGTACAATTATAAAACAACTACAACCATCCTTACAGCTCTGACTTAGATTCCTCATCATCCACCAAATATGCCAAATATGATTTATTATCCGAATTCCTCACTGAGCAGTTTGCGCGAATTTCCCCATGTCTGCCAGTTAACACACTCAGCTGCCCCATTTTTATCATTGACAGCACAAACTGCTCAAAGAAGACTGACTGATCTTCAGCAAAGCTGGTGACAATGTCTCGAGTCCTACTGTCCATGTACAGATCTTGGTCTGAGGTGAAGAGGCCTTGCCGGTTCACGAGGCCAACGTAGTACTTGTTATCAAAGTGGTTTGGAGTTCTGATGTCCATTACAGTAGTGGCAGTGGAGTTCTCAGTGGGACAAATTTCTTTGAGCTCACTGGCCAAGTCCTCATCCATGGTTGGGTCTTGGGTTGGGTAGAGCCTTGGGGTGAAGGCGGGGCAGTGGCTAAGACCAATGGTGTGGCCCCCGGAGAGGGCTACGATATCAGTGGCATCCAATTTCTTGCTGGAAAGAGATTCGATGAGGAAACTGGTGTTACTTGTTGGTGGAGGAAGGTTGTCTATTGTTGCTTGTCTTGATGCAAAATGGAGTCCATCTCGCCTTCCCAATGGAACATCGTAGTCTGGGCCTCCTGACTGCAATTACATAAACGAGTTAAACAAGTTATTATTAAGTCAAGACAATTACGTACGGACAAAGAAAATGAATTCGGGCTATCTAGCTTTACCAGATAGACAGCATCACGCGCAGCCAGGGCAACGAGATCGGCACAGGAGACAACCCTACCGCACTCGTTGTGCACAAGATGACGGAGGTCATTGATGATCTCGAATGCCTCAGCCCGCAGACTCAGGTTTGGAGGTGCATCCTGCTCACTTGGTCCACAGGATGATCCATCAAGCAACACTGAACCATCACATCCCTGCATCATCACACACCACAAATGTAATTTAAGTCATGGTTAATTGTACCAATTCATGGATTCAAGTCAACATGCAACCAAATGCACAAGACTAGACAACGACAACAAAGTATGATTAAAGGCGTGGAATATGAACAATGACACTCAATTCTAAATTCTAATACAGTTAACTATCTTATAATTAATATTTAATAAAGTTAATAATCTCTAATAATTAATAAAATTTTAAAAAACTAACTTTATTTTATAGTGGATAATTAATTATTATTTTACTTAATAATTAAAAAAAAATTCTAAAAAATTCTTTACACTTAATTATTAGAGATGAAATAGTAATAGATATACTTATACACATCCGATTTATGATATGTCTTAATAATTATATTTATAAATTATACTTTAATTGTAGTAAAAAGAAAAATTATTATACAAGTAAGAATAAAAGACATAACTTTTTTAGTATAAAATGATATTATAAATTTTGATAAGCCTTAAGTTGAACATTAATTATATATATATATATATTTTCATAAAATATCAAAATATTATTGAAAAAGTGCACTTCTCTTTTTTGTGTCGAATTAAATATTTTTTAATTAATAAAAGTATTAAAAAATTAATAAAAAATTTATCTTTCATGTATATTAATTATAGGAAAGTTGAGCGCAGTTGACAAATAGTTTTTAGATTATCTCAAGTATCCATGGCTTCTTATCAGAGACTAAATTTGTTGGATTTGTTAAATCCATTAAGTATTGGAGTGTGCAATTTTACATGTGAATGGATTTAGCAGCTACAGCCACGCCTTTCTCCGGCCAGAGTCTGCAGAGAAACCAGATCCTGTTTCTAAACTTGGAAACATATGCAAACTTTCATGAACAGAGTGATTGGGATTTGACCGAAACCAAATTCAAACCAAGAGTGGCTCCTTATTTTCAGATCGATTTGAAGCACTTCATCAGTACAACGCAAGGGAATTGTTATGGCATGATGCATACAAAAAATAGGGTAAAATATATTATGCAGTCAATACATGGTTATTTACATATACCCATTTCATAAAAATGGACTGTATAAGGCTAAGAGGTCTAAAGAATAAGCCAAAAACAGAAGAATATAATATTTACCTGAACAAAGCAGTCATGGAAGTGGAGGCGAAGCAAACCAGCAGCTTGGCCAATATCCTCCTTGAAGACCTTCTTCAGGTGTTTTCTGACAAGGGATTCCAACTTAGGACAGCTAGAATGGTGAAAGTTCCACGAGAGTCCCTTCACCAAAGGTGCAGAGACATCAGCCTCTGAGATGCTGGAAGAGAGCAAGATTGCAGATATGAGCAAAAGCAGAGAGGCTAAAGAAGAAAAAATAGATGCCATGTTTGATTTTTAATTTTGTTGTCCAAGGAAACAGAATAGGAGGGTTATTTATAGGGAGATGAGTAGAAAATTTTAATCCAAATAGTCTATGCTTCAGGGCCTGAAAAGTTGGAATTCAGAGCGCATGGAAGCTAAGCTAAGTCATGGCTCCACCGTCCTTTGCTGTTAAATATTCCATCTTGGGGTTTAGAAAAAGCATGGGTTCAAAAGTCTTGCTAAATAGGCCTTTTCTACTTGATTACCGACCAAGTAAATGAAAATATGATTGTTAAAAGGAAAAAAAAAAAAATACTCCTAACAACTATCATCTGACTTGTTATCCAAAATTACTGACGATTTAATGATCTCGATTAATTATAAATTAATAAATATGTAATATATTGAGATAGTAAGGGACAATAGAATAATTTTTGACATGAGAATTTATAATTAATCAAAATTATTGACTCAAATCAATTATTAAGATAATACAATAATTTCTGGAAGAGTAGATGGGCAATACAGTAGGCTTGAATGGACTTTCTCTGTTGATAGCAGCCTGCGTGAATAATTTTCCAAGATGAAATGTAGGTCGCCAATGTGAACATGGCATGCACTATGATCTTATATATGAAGTATCCTCTTTTTCCTTTCATTTTCCAAGAGTAAGAAAGCCGACAATTCCGGTTGCTTTTTCATTGTCTTTCAATGAAATTGCATGAACATCTCCCGCTTAAAAAGATTCTCCTTTTTTTCCCTGACGATTAACAATAATTCATTTAAAAAAATTAATACAACTCATGGTTATTAAAATCGCCATTTGAGTCATAAGACCGTGCCAAATCGTATAAAAATTATACAAATAGCAGGATTGTAATCGTTTTTACTTATTTGAAAAAAAACATACCCAAAATAGTTGATTATTTGATAAAAATTTAATTTAATTTTTTAAAATATTAATTTGTGTTATTTTGAAATTATAAAATTTACATTTTATAAGCAAATATGATTAGAAAATTATAAATACATATATTTTCATATGGTGTCACAATATTTTACTTTATTTATTTATTTCAGAATTATTTATTATTAGTTTTTAACATCTCTTTATTTTTATATATATACTTGATAATATTTTAAAAAATTTTGTAAAATTTTATTATTCTCAATTCGACCCAATAAACTGTTAAAAGGATGCAACGTAAGATTCTAATTTTAACAACATTGATATTACTAAAGGTCGTTGCATGACATGAAGACAAGGTTTGATCTACCCAATACAATGGTGAAGGTTCAAGTATCGAAAATGGCCTGCCATCCACCTCTTCCGGACCCCACCGAGGGCAGGTATGCAATGGACACGGCCCAGAAATTATTTTAACTTTGTGACAGGCAATTTAAACTTTCGACCTTGTATCTTCCAACTAGACTTAAAAAAAGGGCATGTAATTGATAGATTTACTGTCTTGTTGGTCATCTTCCTGTGGCCTGGATCACAAAGTAAATTAAAGGGAAAGGGATACCCTGACTAAGTATCAAGTGCTAAACCCTCGGCATGGACCCAGCTGACCTTCACCGACAACGTCACAATTTCACCTGCTCTTCATATATGGCGGCCTCCAGCAACCCTGGTCAAGCTTAGTTTATGTATACTTTTTTTATCCCAAATTCAACCATGGTTCTTGTTCTAGATAAGCTTGTTTAGTAGTCTAATCCGGCATTTATTTATGTGTAAATCTTCTTACTTAATGCCTCAATTCAAATCTTGTAGGCATATATTCACAAGAACAAATCATCTTGAATAATTTTCATATAGCTGACAACTTTTTGAGGTAATATTATTGAAAAAACAAAGCTCACAGTCACATGCCAAGAAATTTGGTGGAGGGTTCACACTCTCTTGTCATGTTTTGTCAGGATTCGCACTCTATTCTATCCATATATTATCATCTCTCCACATACAAGACGGGATTGGCGTGAGAGAGATAGTTAAAATAGCTTAATATAAATTACTGACACATTTTCTAATAATTTAAACTTTTAAAACAATTAATCATGTTCTAACAAAAGCTTTGAAATTTTTTCATTTACTTGAGATTGTACTCACTTTACCAACTTTTCCTAATAGGTAAAGGACAAAAATATATATATATATATATATATATAAATAAAAAAGTGCTACCCTATTGGAGTATCAAATCTCAAAATAACAAAGTGAGATAGTAAATTTGTGTATATAGTAGCAAAGGTCATATTTGCCACCTTTAATTTTTTGGAGATGGTCTAAGAGAAGCATATTTGTATGCTTTCTACCTCCAAGCAAGATGGCATCTTTTCATTAATTGTATCACGCCAAAGACCAAAATTAGAACATTAACTACATGTGAACTAACAAAATAGAACAATTTAAGGACATGAGCTCCATTTGCAGAGCTGCCACTTCCCTGTTCCACTTTCTCTATGTTTTTAATGACTTCTGTGGCCTTGCATTCAAAGCTTCAATGACTACTCTACTGGCCAGAAACTCCAGTTTAAATTCTTGATAATATTGATACCCTCCATTCAGGGGAGGAAAAATTTCTAGCTCCACCACTGCCTCCATCGTTGGGTCTAAATTAGAGGAGGAGGAGGAGAATGTAGCTTTACCAAGTAAACACTGTTACAGTCGGCAATGGCAGTGACATCGATTAGTGCAAGACAACACTATCACACGAGAAGTTTTTTGATAAATCGAGTTTGTGAAACTGACTAATGATATTCTATCATTTTAACAAGATATTTAGATCTTAAGAGATACAAAAATAACATTTATTTTATATGAAAATACGTGATCAGTATAATTCAGGAATCTAAGTCAATGACAAAAAATTTTCCTACCACTCACGTGCACGTGCACCGTGGAGGATGATCTCAATTGCCTCAACCTTCAAACTATTTCCATTCAAAATGTTGACTCCTCCCTACATTGACTCTCACGGCTGTAGGCCTCCCAAATTTTACAAAAAAAAAAAAAAATTTTACATGTAAATCTTTTTCTAATTTTGAGGGGAAAAAACACTTTCTTCTACATTTTGCAAAAATAAAATAAAAAACATGTACATTTTCCTCTAATTTTGAGAATAATTTTTTTTTCTTTAAAATCTCCCACATTAACTTTAAAAAAAAAAAAAATTCCGCTCCTAATATTTTACCCAAAAAAATTCTAGCTCCTTAGAAAAAAATTCTAACTCTGCCCCTACCCATAATGTAATTTATGTTTTCTTACATATTTGCAAGTATGATCATATGCAAATAATTATGTACTTTTGTGTGGATAGTTTACTTTCCAGATGGCTAGCTATTAAGGAAGAGGATTTTGCATAACAATAATTTATAGTTGCAGAACAATATATTTCGTAAAATAAATATATTGCCTTTTCCACACCAATTTTTATGTTACTATAAAATTTTAGTTTTTCAACATATATAGTTGTTGTAGGTGAAGATCTATGATAGAGAATCTCCCGATCAGTAACATGTAAAACATAACAGTTAAAAGGTTATCGGAGAGAGTTTGGTGAAAAATTCTTTGATGGCTAAGTCAATTGAGTTTCTGAGAAATAATTGAATTATAATTTAGGTCTAGAATTAGAGCGTACCTTTAGAAGCAATGTTGATATTCTTTTATAGGTATGTGTATGCCTTTCCCGTGTAGGATTTAGATTGTTAGATTATAGGGATTGTGTTTATCTTCTTTTTAACAGTTTTCTAATCAGACTCTACTCGTGAGCTCTGTACCGAAGCAGGTATGCGCGGTACCATAATGTGCTTGGCATGGTGAGATAGTATTCTAACGACTCCTCTAACATAGGACCCCATCCTTTGAAGTGTAGTGATATGTATCATTCTATGGTTACTTAATTTGCTCCACATGTCATCATCTCTGTGTCTAGGTTATTTTGATATACCAATAGTGTTTATCAAATTAAAAATGATGGGGGAATTGAATTAGGCAATATACTTTATCTAAATAGCTATAAATCTTGTTTAGCATTAATATGTATTTGAATCGCTGATCAGAAATTGAATTACCTAGTAGGAAGATGGTACTGTTAATATTAATATGACATTAATTCATAGCATTTGTGTAAACAGGTGATGCAGAACGACCAAGTTACCGAGACATACTGAGATTGATTAGATCAACAAAAGTCCAATTGGATACCGAAAATGATGGGGAAATGAATTAGGCATTATACTTTATCAAAACAAAAAGATATGGTAGCAAGACTGGACAGCTATAAATCTTGTTTAGCATTAATATGCATTCGAACGGCTGATTAGAAATTGAGTTACCTAGTAGGAAGATGGCACCGTTAATATTAATATGACATCAATTCAAAGCATTTGTGCAAATAAGTGATGCAAAGCGACCGAGTTATCAAAACATTTTGAGACTGATTAGATCACCAAAAGTCCAATTGGATACCGGAAATTACCCATATCCGATCCAAACTATGGGATCAAAAATCACTAGTTTGTTGTAAGGCATGTTGTCTTTTGCCAAATTTTATTATTTAGGCCTTGAAAAGCGTATTTTTATTATTTCATAAAAAAAAAAAAAAATTGCTCTGTTAGTAACTTAGCATAAAAATGGTTAACCAAGAAATTAGGATTGTGGCGTTCAGAAGTATCTTCATCCATAAACTTAATTAATGATGATGACAGGCTAGCTAGTGACTCACAAGAAATTATCTGCTTTATTCATTCAAAGATTATAATCATCTTTCAACAAGCCTTCTCTATCGTTTGCTAGTTTTTCAACAATTACTTGAGTTCTAAGTTGAATTTCCTATAAGGAATAGTAAGTAAATGACCTCTATTATCTTTCATAATCATGTCTCCATTTATTTCAAAACAACGCTTTTTTTTTTTTTTCAAAACCAAGCCAAAATAAACTCATACCCCGAAAAATTATTGGGTGCCTGGTGGTACCATATCATAGCCTTGTGCACCACCTAATAAGAATTAGACACATGGGTCATTTGCAGTAATTTTTTTTTAACTTTTGTTTTTTTATTGATACGTATAAAAGTGGTAAAAAGTAAAAAACATTTAAATGAGAATGGTTGAGTGACGTAGTAATATTTTTTCTAATGAAAATATGTCATGTGATATAATCTATCTATTTTAGTGAAACATATAATAAAATATTATTAGAAGAATAGATTTTCACACAAAAATCGAATTACAAATTTTTACAATAACATTGCATTCCTCTTTTCTCCATTCAAGTCAGTGAAAAAGTAATGCCCAACGAGTCCATTTATTATACTAGCAGCAAACATTGTCTAGATACGGATGAGTTGTTAATATCACTGATAAGACACCCCACCCCAGATATGAATTGGTCAATTTACAGTACAGATTGAGAAAAAAAACTAAGAGCATGCCAGACAAATAGACCTGTAAATATTTGTTTTCTAGGTATATGGATCATTTCAATTTAGGTTCATCATTCTTTTGTTCCTAATCATATTGTAACCCATCTGGTTTTCTTGTTTGCCAAACAATATTTTACCATAAATCTTTTACCGGTTAAAAAGACTAGTTTTACCATACACCAGGGATTTGATTATCCAAATTTCACTCACATAGAGATGTCAATTGTCATGTAAACGCTTGTTAAGTTTCAAATCAAACATGTCTCGAAAACATCCTAGAATACAAGTAAACCAAGGAAGAACTCTAATTGAGCCCATTTTCTTGGGACAAAATTCACATAACTCTAATTGAACTTCACTTAATGCCTGACTATTGGGTCAAATTCCAAACAAAAGAAATTATTTTTATTAACTTGGTATATTGATTTATTTTCTAATAATTTATTTTTTAAACAACTAATTAATTAATATGTTATAATAACTTTGATTTCGAAACATCTCGTCCTTTTACGCATATACTCGCACATTCTATTTATTATACCTATATATTTCTCTTCTACATGGTTTTTACAATTAGGTTTTCATAGTAAATAATGTTATTATAAACTTGAATTAATATGAAATAAATGTTTTAATTATTAGATGACTTAGAAACTAAAAATAAAATTATGTAGATAAACAAAAACTCAATTTCAAAACCAAAATACTTTATTTCATACAAGCTCGAGTTTAAGTTATTAGATGGCCCCAAATACAAAATTAAAATGAAATAAAGCTTAAGAATACAAGTATATAAATTTATGGGTGTCTATAAGCTATCAAATTAATTAGGACTTGACGTCCTATCTAAATGATACAGATGTATATTCTCCATTCATTTTCGTCTCTTATAGTTGTATTAAAAAAAAAAAGTCATCAAATTAATTTATTTATGTCAAAATGAGTAAAAATTTTAAGATGATTGTTTTAGAAGAGTTACTTAGCCTTTTTATTTTGGGAGGAATGCTTCTATCAATCAAACAATTCAAAACTCACGATTTAATTAGTGCATGCAATAAATGGGAACGATACAGGCAGTTATACACATACTAATCATATTACGACATTTCAATTTTTTGCAATTTTTTAATTTTTGTAACTGATCGTTTCTCTTAGGGTAAATTACATTGACCTCCTCTGATGTTTATGACAATTACACTGACTTTTCTTAAAGTTTCTGTAATTATACTGACTTTTCCTATTTTACAAAATAATGTACAGATACATTCTTCCAGTCATTTTCTTTTTTCAAAATGACAAAACTACTCATTTCATATTATTTTTTTCAATTTTTTAAATCTTGACTAATTTTTTTTCATTTTTCAAATTAGTATTAATAAAAATCTTAAATTTATCTTTATATAAAATAAAAATTATTTATTTATTTTAAATTTGTTTTTAAATAAAAAATTAAAAAATCTTTAAAATAGTTAGAATAAATTGGTCAAAATTAAAAATATATAAAAATAAATAAATAAAATGAATAATTTTATTATTTTGAAAGAAAAAGAATTAACAAAAAAAATATTTATATATTATTTTATAAAATAAAAAATTAATATAATTTTACAAATCTCATAAAAAATTAATATAATTATAATAAATTTTAAAAGAGTTGCATAAATTATTTTGTGTTTTTACTGAGAAAGACATGTGGCCAGCGTTTGGTTAAATTTCAAGCCGCCCACGAGGCTTTAGCCTGTCAGAATTTGTGGATATCTGAAACACGGACTTGTTTGGATAGGATTCCGTTTTGTTTGTTTTCCCTTTTTTGTCTTTTTATACATTCAAAACAAAAAAAATTTAAATAGTAGTTTTGGATCGTTTTCTGTTTTAACCTTTATGATCTTTTTTAAAATATATTATTTTTATTAAATTCTTAAAAAATAGTCTCGTTATAATATTTTTTTAAATATATATATATATATAATTATTTTTTGTATCTATCGCTAAACTCATTTTCTGTCACATTTTCATTTTTGTATAAAAATAAACCGGTAGACCTAACACGTACACCCCCAACAACCTCATGAAATATTATCGTGAATGAATTCATACATGATCTCATCTGATGCATGCATCATCATTGGGATTGATATTAATTTCTGGAGTAAAATTTCCTCTATTGAAATTTCACAAACCTACCTACATCTTAAATACACCCATATATATATATATATATATTTAGTAATGGATCCGGAAATTTTATTTAGAGGATTAAAATTTTTGAGATAGTCAAATACAGGTATTAAAATTTAGAAAGATTTATATGAATATATATATAAAAAAAAAAAAGAGGGGGCAAATCCCTGTTCATTAAAAAATTCTTATAAAATTTGAGATAAAAAATATAATATTTAAATTTTTTGGAGTTTCTGTACCCCAACATACGTTATTGTGTACATTTGTTAATCAATATAGACTCACGTGTATTACAAAACTTATTTTAAAGATGTAATATTAAATGGGTATTTGACAAATATTATTTCACGTGACCGTTACACTCATAAAATCTTATAAATTTTACAAAAATCAAAATTATGTACCACAATCACATAGAATAAAGTTCTCACTATTTAAGATTGTTTTCCAAATGCACAATACATTTGTAAGCTCTTCTAATACGAAACGTGTTTTAATAGCTTGCTCAAACGACCAAATACATCAAACATAAATGATAGAATCAAAATTTGTTTGATAAGTGAATTAGCAAGAAGTTAAAACTTGTATAAATTTTACAAACTACCAATTTTGGAAGGCTTTGATTGTTCATTCACCAGAAAAAAAAAAAAAAAAAAAGGTAATTATAAATACGATTTTTTTTCCTCTTTTTGGGATATAAAATAAATAAATTTCTAATAAAAGTTTTAATTTAAGAATTTAAATTTTTATTAGTCTTAAATTTCTAATTTTGATTATAATAAATGGGACATTCTTTTTTTTAAGGTAGTCTTAGACTTCTAATTTGGATTAACTCACAAAAGACATAAAATTTGGATTTGTAATTAGATTTTTATTATCCTTACTCTTCTAATTTGAATTGACTTATAAAGACAAATTTTGACTTTTTTTTTGTAATTAGACATTTATTAGTCTTAAACTTCTATTTTTATTTTTTTTTTATTACCAAAAGCTCAAACTAGAACAGGAGCACACACCCACATCAAGCTGCAGAAACAGCAGGAAAATCAGTTAGAAGAACCCGAGCAAACACCTCAGGTAGGAAGATATAAAATATGGGGCCTTCTTTATAGATGAGTCTAAAGTTATTGTTTTGTTAGTTTTATGCTGGTGGTGCTGGGCAAGCATACCAAACCCTACCAAAAAAAAGCTCCTATACATTTTTTGTGTCATGCTGATAGGCATGTCTTTTGCCCCCATACTCTGTTCTTTCTTCTTGCCAAGACTTCATGAACCACTGAACTTTTGAAACATTCATATGGGTGAAGAGTAGCTCAAAATTTTTAGGTATATGTACTAAGAACTATAAATAGAGCTTTAATGAAGGAAAATGAACAGTTTCTTTCTTTGAATATATGTTAGGTAAAAATTAGACAAGACATGGAACGTAATATCTCTCTTTTTGGGTATGGGTACTAAGAATCCTCTGCATGTTGAAAAAGGTTTGATCCTTAGGAATTTAGTTCAAGGGAACAAATTTTTTGCTAAATATTATATCATAAATTTAAAATCCTAAAAAGTATAAAAAGAATTTAATTTTAATTAATAAGATTTTTTATTAATAACTAAATTCATATATATAAACGAATGTGCAGATTAAACAATAAGTTCAATAAAAAAAAAAGGGCTCTTAAAAAATCTTAGGCTATAAAAAGGATGATAAAAGTTCCATTGAAGGGGCAAATATATAAATTAAAAAAGGTATTTATGAAAAAAAAATGAAAAAGTGTAAAATAAATTTCAAATAAAATAAATTGAGAGAGGGCAATTGCCGCCCTTAAGCCCTAGTTGTTTTCGTCCTTGGATCTGACTGTCTAGAGAAAAAAGAAGAGTTCAGTGTGACCATTGCAAAAAATGATTACGACTGTAATTTTGTAATCTTATAAAACCTACCTGAATCTAATTACAATGACAATTATATCAAATGACGGTGTTACTGAACTTTTTTTTCCAATTTTCATAAGAAGTCTCTCGAGTATAAATAAGCAAGGACTATGTGTGTTTATAGTCATAAATACAATGTAGCCTTTGTAATTTCTCAGCTGCATTCATATTCATTACCATGGTCCCTTTGTCAGGATATTCATCCATGTTTTCATTGATTTCTTGCCTTTTATTACTGGCCGGCTAAAGATAATTGGAAACTTATACTATAAATTTTTTTAATAAATATTAATATTATGAAATTGTAATAAATATATAACAAATATATAGACATTTTCAATGATTTTTTTTTCATATATATAAAAACAGAGTAGTTAAACTAGTCATTCTTTATTGTTTCTGTCGCGTCATCAGTGGATTGAAACATTATAGACACACAAGTCAAGTTCAAATCGGAGAAAACATCTAGCTGAAATCTTAGAACCGCTTCGAGGAGACAAAAGAATGGAGACAACAAACAATTTTATTCTACCTTCTTCTTCAAACTAAAATCTTTTATTCATGGAACAGCCCAAATTAACTCTAGTGTGGGCCATGGGTTTAGACCACCACTTGGGAACACAAGACCAAATTATTCACTACCCACCATCAATGGCGGATTTAGAGATACTCAATAGGAAACAAAAAATTATAAAAAGAAGGATTATTACAGAAATTTTAAAAATTTCGAGAGGACAGTTTTTAAATTGTAATAAAATTCTAGTGGAAAAATAATAATTTTCCACACTTTTGGAGGGGCCCTGCACACAAAAAAAAATCCACCAATGCCCACCATCTAATGTGAGAAGGGAAAATTATTGGGTAAATTTTTTTTGCCACATTTGGATTAGCATTTTCAGTTTCTACTCAAATGCGGCATAAACAGAAATATTTACACTATGTTTGGATGGAAAGAATTGGAAAGAAAGAGAAGAGAAGGAGAAGGAAGAGGAGCTTATATCATGTTTGTTTTAAAAATTAGGAAGGAAAGGGAGGGAGAGCTTAACCCTTATTTAAGCAATTTTGTTATCCTTCCAAAAGTGGGCGGAAGTGGAAGGAAAGGAAAGAAAGATTTAATGAATTTTTAATAATACCAATATTACCCTTAAAATTATAAAAGTCAAAATAAAAATGACACTTCTATCCTACAGCATCTAAAGGGTATAATAATAAAATAATATAAAATTCTTTCCTTTCTTTTCTTTCCTTTATTATTCTCAAACAAGATGAAAAGATTATATTAGTCTTTCCTTTCCTTTCCTTTCCTTTCCTTTCATTAGTTATCCAAACATAAAAGAGTGATTACTCTCTCTTATTCTCTCCTTTCCTTTTCCTTATAACTAATATTCTCATTTCATTTCCTTTCCCTCCTACTTATCTAAACGAACCGTTAAGTTGGGGCCGAATCAGTCAAATCCTCACAAGGGCAAAGGGAGACAGAATTAGTAGGAATATTAATATAATAGATCATATCAATCCGTTAGACTTTAAAAAAGAAAAAAGGTAATATTTAGGTTGGGCCTAACCTGAGTTTAGGTAATTCTAATGGCGAGTTATAAGTTATTAAAGGTGGCTTAATTATAAAGTCAATAAAGTAATTGCTTTAAGCTCTATTTAAAAGTAATCTTAAATTTTATATACTATAGTATAATTAAATTAGAAGTTTAAGATTAATAAAAGTCTAACTTTATTGAAGGCCCAAATTTTATAGATTTATAGTATAATTAAATTAGAAATCTAAGTTTAATAAAAATCTAACTCTACAAAAGAGTCAGATTTTATAGATTTATAATATAATCACATTATAAGTCTAAGTTTAATAAAAATCAAATACTAAAGACTCCATAAAAAAAAAACTTAATTCTAATAAGAAAGTTTTATTCTTATTTTACTCTAATTTTTTATTACTATCTATTTAGATTAAAAAATTATGTAAAAACTCTATTATTAAAGTTTCATTTAATATATACTTCTCTCTTGTTGAAACAATTAAATTTTATATAATAAAAAAATATAATATATATATATAAAATAAAGTAAAAAATTATATTAATATTTAAAAAAACTTTATTTATAGTAATTTATTTTATCACTTTAGGCCTCTAATTCCCTAGAATCGCCCCTGAACTCCAGCCTAACCTCTCCAGATCAAAACTTAACAAAGTTTGGTTTATGTCAATGGCCAAACGACAACTTAGCCCTTAATCCATTTATAAAAATGGGCTCTTATGCGAAGTAATTGGTACTTGGAAAGCCCAGCCTAGCAAGACATAGCATAGATTTTACTACCAAAACTCTATTGAGAAGACACGCCATGCTAATTGGTTGGGTCATTCACAAAACCTTTTTTATTTGTACAAGTACTATTAAATTATAAATTATGTTAGGATTCAAAAATTACTTTCATATTAAATGTAAAGATTTAAAATTATTTCGATACCAATTGTAAAATTAAAAAGAAACAAAATAGGAAAAATAAAAAAAGACAAGAAGATAAAATTATTTCGTTCTTCAACCACAAAGTAAATTTTTATTATTTTATTTAAGCAGTATAAAATCTCACACTCACAAATATATTAGCATAACCTCCCATGACTCTCGGATCTATAGGCACACACAATTATGGCAACCACAATTCGACTTATTACATAAACTGATAAACACACACATACTCGTGGTGCAGGCTCTTAGCTCACGGCCTCTTTTCCGGCCACCACTTATTATTTTTGTGGCTTACAACTAAGTATGATAGAGACTCACATATATAAAGCATTGACTCTAAGTCTTATATTGATTAGGACATCTAATCTTATACAAACTAGTATATCTTATTTAACTATAATTAAAAAACTAACTCTCATTAGAATATTAATCCAACTACAATTACGACTATCCAAAAAGACTCCAAATATTATTACGACTCAATAAATCAAATTAAGAAGCTTCCTAAAATTTATGGGCTTGGTTTAATTGGCAACAATGCCTTCCTTAAACTAAGCTCGCCAAAGCAGTTTTGCCAACATCTTCATGAGCAAGAATCTTCAAAGCAATTAAAGAAGCTGCAAGAAGTTTTGCGACAGTAATCTGGAAAAATCATTTGTCTTCATCTTCACACGCGGATGTGGTCAAATCTTGTACTTGGCATACAACTTCTTAGCTTGTTCGGCACGATCAAAGAACAAATTCATGCTCATTTATTCAAAATCAAAATTAGTAAAACAATTATCCGTGCCAATAATTTCATTATCATAATAATGCAAAGTCTATCAATATTTTAGAATACCAAAATCTTCCTTTCAAATAAAATCTGCACCAATAAAATTATTAAGATCCAAACCAATATTGTAGTACAACAAGAATTTATCAACGCCGATGAAATCACAAATTTCAGATAATTTGGGCTTCTCAATTCTCAAAAATTCTTGAAACTCTAAAAATTCTGTCTCCATAAAATCAACATGGCCTCGAATAATAAAATTCTCAATACCAATAAAATCAACAAACTCTAGATTGGAATGTTCTTAAATCTCTTTATGTTTTGATTCTAAAGTCTTTGGCAATTCAAACAAAGTAGCAAAGCCAAAATTTTTAAAATCTTCAACTGCATCAATATCCCAACATGCAAAAATTTTTTCTTTCTCAACAATTTAATTCTCAAACTGAGTAGGTTGAAATAATTCTTCAACATCTTTCAATTCATCAAAACCAATTTCTAACAAATTTAAATTTTCATCACAATGAGCCAAAGTTAAACTTTCAACCAAACAATTATTTTCACCTTCTTCAACTTCCAAAATATTTATTTCCTCACAACTAATATTTTCTTCATCAAAAATATTGACGAAGCAGTCAATATCATATGAATCTAAATTCAACACATTATATGAATCATCCCAATTTGGAATGAATTCTGAAAACAATTTTGAACCATCAATCTCTTTATTTTCGTCAAATTTATTTCTTTCAAAATCAACCACCCAATATCTGTCTATGGGAGGTTCATAATCGTTCCGTAGTTTATTTTTATATGCCGAAATAAGATTTAACCAAAACTTATGTGGTGGTGGATAGTTTTGTGTGCAAACAAAATTATTCTAATGTGCCTAATGTCTTGTCTTTCTTGTTATCTAGTAGAACCATTTAACTTTTTCTCATAAAGTTCTTTTGATAAACGCTTCAATGCAATATCCAATACATTAAATACATTGCAAACATTAACATAGAGTGTAACATGATGTAACCAATCATCAATATTCTGATCACATACTCTTAAAATCTCAGATTTTTGTCCATTAACCAAAACTTTCTCCATAATTTCAAATCAACAATTTATTTAAATTATGTACCTGAGTTTGTCCAAAAAATAATCTCAACGTCCCCCCCCCCCTTTTTTTTTTCCTTCAATCTGATCAAGTTGGCCTTCTTATCGATTAAACCAAAATTTCTTTTTTTTTTTTTTGCTTCACAAGTATTTGTATCACCGCAAGATCTTTTTTTTGATCCAAACAACCATCGAATTTCAATCGAATAGCTCTTCAACAAACCACTCAAGATCGCAACCTTAAGTAAAACGAGAACTACAGTTCTCTACAATAATCTAAAAACGAGACCAAACTTTATTTTTTCACAACTTCCCAAGATTGAGACAAGACTCTGATACCAAATGTTAGGACTGATAACAAATGTTAGGATTTAAAATCGCTTCGATACCAATTGTAAAACTAAAAAAAAACAAAGTAAAAAAATAAAAAAAGACAAGAAGATGGAATTGTTTCATTCTTTAACCACAAAGTAAACTTTTATTATTTTATTTAAGCAGTATAAAACCCCACACTCACAAATATATTAGCATAACCTCCCATGACTCTTGGAGTTATAGGCACACACAATTATGTCAGCCATAATTCGGCTTACTACATAAACACACACACTCTCACGTAGAGATGTCAATTTGTATTATCGTGTCGTGTTCGGATCGTGTTAAGGCATACATATTCGAAAGTATGTGTGAACCCTAACCCAACACTATTAACTAATCGTGTCAAGTTTCAAAACTCAAACCCAACCTATTTATTAAACAGGTTACACGTGTCGACACATTTAACCCTTTTATTTTAATTTTTTTATTTTTTAAATAAAAAAAATTTACGTATCTTTTAATATGTATAGATAATTTTCAAGTTTAGTAACTTTGGATATAGGCCAAATCAAAGTAGAAATTTATTTTATAAATAAAAAATCTCAAAACTTTGATAAATGTTTAATATGAGACGAATTACTTTAACTCATAATATATTTTATAATTAAACGTGTTAAACGGGTTGACACTAGTAAAACACAAATACGACCTGTTTATTAATCGTATTATACGTGTCAACCTGTTTATGACCCAAACCCATTTATGCTAAATCTAAACCCGTTAATTTCGTGTCGTGTTCGAATCGTGTTATCGTATCATGTTAAAAATTGATACCCCTACTCTCACGGTACAGGCTCACGGCCTCTTGTTCTGGCCACCACTTATTATTTTTGTGGCTTACAACTCAATGTGACAAAGACCCACATATATATATATATATATATATATATATATATATAACATTGACTCTAAATCCTATATTGATTAGGACATTTAATCTTATACAAACTAGTATATCTTATTTAACTATAATAAAAAAACTAACTCTTATTAGAATATTAGTTTAATTACAATTAAAATTATCCAAAAAGATTTCAAATATTATTAGGACTTAATAAATCAAATTAAGAAACTTCCTAAAATTTATGGGTTTAGTTTAATTGGCCAACAAACTACTTTTTCTAAGAAAAAGCCACTACCTCTTATATAATCCTAAAAACTATTCACCAAACAACAACTCAAAAGACACCCATACATCAAAAAAGTTCTTGAAAGAAATTAGCTTATCACAATGGTTGCATATTTTTTTAATGATTGTCATGTCATGTATGTTACGTATCATATTTTTAATAGATTATAGTACACAAGAAAAAATATTATTAAAAAACACATTATTATGTGATGGATCATTCCCATTAAAGAATGTCTTGAACTGGATCTACACAAGTACAAACTACAATCCTCTCTAACCCTATATGAGACCTATTTTTTGAAAGATAAAATTAAAAAGACTAGCTCACCAATGTGGTGGTACTTTTTCTCAATTCTATCAAGCTATATGTGGTATGATTTATATTTTCAAAAATTCATACTTACATATAATAAAATATTATTAAAAAAATATACTAATACGTAGCTGGTAAAGTCCACTAATAAAATACTTCATATTTTTTCACTCAAAAGGAGTCACCCTCAGAACCTGACACGAGGAGAATTTTTTGGCTCTAAGCAGTTGAGACTTGAGAAAAGTGTTGAAAAATTGAAATGTGGGATTTGCGTGAAAAGTTGAATTCTATTCCATTAAATTGAATGTTTTGTAGTATATTTGTTTGAATTTAAATGGAAAATGTTTCCTTAATTTTTACATTTATTATTTTAAGTAAATGGAGATTAAAGAAATTAATGTAGATTTTTGAACTTGTTAAAGGGTATTATTATACTTTTAACTTATGATGATATGATGGAGTGCGATTAAGAATAGCTCCACCCGTTTTTAACTAATCTTTATAGTATAGTTTGGATTTCCAATCATTCTTGATCATCTATACACTTCACAAGCCACGTCCAAATGATATTAGTTCAGAAAGCTTACAGAGTCCCGTCTGACATACGGATGGAGCTCGGGCGAGAGAGAGGAAAGAGAAAGAGAACGTACATGAAGGGAAGAGGAGAAATGGTCAATGAAGGCCGGGGAGAAGTCTTTTTCGTGTTGTAATTACCGTATTAAATGTCTTGTAAGAAAAGTCGTTTTGCAGCCCTGTGCAAAATGGCAGCATATATGGCAACGAACAGTATTTCTATTCATTTGCAAAAGTCTATTTAAAATGAATTGACAGTACCGTGTCAAAATCTTATTATACTTCGTCCCAAATTAAAAATTCTTTATTTTATTTTGAGATGTTTCATAATAAGAGTTTTGTTTAAAAAATTAATGTATAAATAATTATAAAATTTTTAAATTACCTTCACAAAGTTAATATAAATATATTACTTAATGTGAATGAAGGTTAGTATTATAAATTTATCCTCTTAATCAAGTGTAAAAGTATTAAATAATTATTCAAAATAAAAAATTAATTTTTTTAAAAAGGACTGTTAATTCGAGACGGAGGAAATAATACATTAATTATTAAATTTAATACATTATCATTTAAATGTAATATTTAAAATAAATATTTAAAAAATACAGGATTAATATATCGCCACATGAAAAAAGTGGACAACGGACTTTGAAAAATATCATTCAAATCCTCCACCCACCCACCCACCTCAAGAAAACATGGCCACGAATGATTTAATAAAGGCCACACAATTAAATATGACAACAGAGTAAATTTGTGACAAGACATGTGAAAATATATATATATATATATTATTATCTTTATAAAAAAAACATACTTTTTGATTTGATATGTACCTAAGCCTGTATAAATTCAAACTATATCTATTGTTAGGAATAGCGACAGGTTAGGAGCGCCCTTCTCCCACCCTGTCCAACGAAAAAATTACTCTCAAAATCTGTTTACACCTGGTGATTGAATGATGCAAGTTCCCTTCAGATACCTATTTAATTATTATATTTTATTTATTAATTGATTACCAAAAATAAATTTCAAATAAGATAAATTTTATTTATTACTTCATTTTATATAAACAAAACAGAAAGAGATATGATGCCTTTATCTCAAACTCATTTCAAATCAAGAGGACATGAATTGTCATTCCTACCACTTCAATGTGAAATTGATTTGATTAGTTTGTGAAAATTCTAAGCATTGTTTGATGAGCTCATTTATACTAGCAGAAATGTGACGTCTTTTTTGGATTTTTAAACGAAATTATTCTCAAATCCTTGGACATAACAATGAGATTCTGTAATATATTTATTTACAGTTATTACGACAAAATTAAAGACTGCACACTACTTAACTCACAACACCAATCCTTGAAATCTTAGCTGTTGAACTAATCCGGAGAGTAATTTATTGATGTTATTTCTACTTGTTCAATGATTTCACTTCTTTTTACTCTGCTTATGATTAAAATATACACATACATAGACATGGACACACACACACACATATATATGTATGTATATATAAATCATGACTTTATGATAATTTCCTGGGCACAAACATAACAACGAATGTGACTGAAAAGCAAAAACCTAGGGGAAGCATACATTTGAAAGTTTTGGAGAGAGAAGAAAAGAAAATGATAACTTAAAATGGAAGAAAAAAGAGTAGAAAAGAAAAGAAATTGTTAGAAGATGGGAGTTTAAATTGATCTTTTAATAAGTAAATAGAGCACTAAATATGTGTAAATGAAACAAGGCAGAGACTTCAAGTATAATTCATCATCAAATAGTTTGCTCACAAAGCTTGATAAGAAAAATGGAAATAAAATGATTTCCTGTGTCATGTGAAAGCATTGCTGCAACTAGGATTTGAAGTCTTGGACACAAATAGATTATCGTTATGATCTTTGAAAATTCCCCCAACACCGAGCTAACCTAGGTTTAAGGTTCCCAAGAGAGCAACCATTCGAAATTAGATTTATTCTCCCCTCAAGGGACCAAAAGCATGCAAATGGCACAACTGATCTACCAGAGGAACAAACCACATACCAATCTCCCATCAAGATGACTCCATAAACTAGGTAGTCAATAATCAAAATAGAGGTTAAATACACACTCTATGCCAATACATATCAATACAAGAGTGCTTCTCACCAAAGAATTCTAACACTCTTTTCCATCCACATAACCTAAATAATTTGGAAGACCACTATACTCTGCCCCCGCTCCCACACCCCAAGCCCCGAAATAAAAGCACAGTTATAGGAAAAAATTTAAAGGAATGACCCAAAATATGTATGCTAAGGCACAAGGCCTAGGTTTGGGATCTCCCATGGGAAAGGAGAAGCAAAACCTAATACGAAGGTTGGCTCTAGCAACTAAATACAAGCAAAAAATTGTGGCAGCATATGTATTGATTTAGCTGAACGGTTGCTTCAAGAAGAAGTCCCCCCAAGAGGAAGCTAACTAGCTAAAAAATAAATAATTGAGAATATTGATATTACTAAAGTTTTTATTAGAAAGTTATTACTAAAGTTGCATATCAAAACAAAAGTAGGTTACAAAGTCACATTCTCATGCCAACTGATCCCCACTTATGAATTTCACTCTTCATTGGCAAGAATTTTTTTTTTTTTTTTTTTTATATTCAAATTTTGTTCAAAAGAATTCTTTCAAACTGTTGGGAATAGACTGAAATACTCGATCAAAAGTTTACTATGAGAGGAGATTTTAGTGCACATAAATTACCAATTCAATATCACTACTGAATATGTATAAATTACCAAGTGTTTCAGGTTCGTTTCTTACATTCTAATGGTTCACTAGCATGCCTACAATAGTCTAAATTCAGCGTCTTATCGCTAGTTGCTATTTGCTACCCCAATACGATTTACACAAAGAGGAGTATTACTAAGTTTATGTGTTGAACACAAAATAACAGAGTAAAAGAGCATACTATCATACAACCATTGCAAGTCTGATATATATGGCAAATAGAATGTAAAGTACACTTGTAAAGGGAGTTGCATACAGTAGGAAAAAAAAAACCTAGAATAGATTGTGAACAAGAAGAATGAAAATAGTGCCAAAGCCCTCACTGCTTTCTCCATTAAATAATACTTCATGTCTGTGATTACCAACCACACAAAGCCCACTGATGCTAATAATGTGCAATACTACCTATTCGAGGCCAAATGAACAGCTAAATACCATATGAATCAGGATTTCATATTGAAAGAAAAAATTATTTTGTATAGAACTTATCATTAAATACAACTCAACTACTTGAACATTTGATGAATATGATTATGTGACAATGACAGGGCAAACTTTAAACGGAATTATATTGATTCAACCATAAAAGGAGCTATCCATTGATAAAAGCACCAGCTTGAAATATCTCAAGACAATTCGTACAATCATAAAAACTAAACAATCCACCTTATGTAATTTTCCTTAGTTGATCGAAGCCATTGGCTATTTACATCTTTTCATGCTCTCACTTTATTACCACCATTAAAGAAAAACCTTGCAAGAATTTCAATTTGCCTTCGTCAAGCGGTTGTGAGCAAGATTGGACGAATCCGGCAGACGGCATATCATATTGCAATGCGATTTCAGGTTGAAATTCGACCCAGCAACTCAACCACCTCTTTCATGGAAGGCCTATACCTACATGTCTCATTGATGCACCAAGTAGCAATCCTGAGGAACTCTACAACCCCGTCTTCTTTCAACCCATCCCTTGAAATTCTATCATCAAGCATTTCCATTTGCCTGTTTTGTTTCACCATGTTTGTTGCCCATTCAACTAATCTAACTTCCTTCCCATCATCCTCCTTAAAAGGCCAACTGGGGCGCCTCCCAGTTGCGATCTCCAACATCAATATCCCAAAACTATATACATCGCCCATCACCGTCGCCGTCGTTGCACCATGTATGTACTCCGGTGGCATATACCCCATCGTTCCGGCCACCTGAGTCGACACGTGCGAATGCGACCCTTCAACTCTCCTAGCTAATCCGAAATCTGCTATATGAGGTTCAAATTCAGAGTCCAATAACACATTGCTAGCTTTAATGTCCCTGTGAATGATTGGAGTCTCCAAATTGTGCAAATATAATAGACCGTTAGCGACGCCTTTAATGATTTTAATTCTCGTTTCCCAAGGTAACGGCAATCTCGCCGCCGAAGCATCGTGCTCCGTCGACGGTGACGTGTCGTGCAGCCACTGGTCGAGACTTCCCTTCTCAATGAACTCATAAACCAAGACCCGGTCCGAACCGGTCGCGTAGTACCCGAGAATCTTCACGATGTTAGGGTGTCGGATCTTACTTAGCGTTTCCATTTCGGCCCGGAACTCACGAAACCCTTGGAAGGCGTCGCTGCCGAGCTTTTTGACGGCGACAGTGACGCCGTTGAAGAGCCGCGCTTTGTATACGAGGCCGAAACTCCCGTCGCCGACGATGAGTTCGGGGGAGAAGTCTCGGGTCGCGAGGAGGAGCTCCCCCATGGCGATCTGGTTTAAGGACGGGTCAAACGACGCGCTCTCGGAGGCCACGTTCGGTACGTTACGAGTTCGAACGCAATTCTGCGAGTATTGCCGATTCCTTACTTTGCAGATGATGTAGATCACGGCGAAGATTACAGTTATGACAAAGAAGCTCGCCGTAGCTGCCAAAACCGCCTGGAGGGCTGCTTCCATGGAGAATTAGAATTTAGAAGTAGAGAGAGAAGAGTGTAGACAGAGAAAGTTAGAATAATTGGTGATGAATTTGGTGTTTTCTAGGGCGTGAGAGTAATATTATTGACTGACTGTCGAAAGCAGAATATGAGCCGCCATTAACGGTGAGGATGGGGGGGCTTTCCTGGAAGAAGAGTTGTTCGAAGTCGGACCACAAGTCAAGTCAACGCTACGTGACACAGTACATTTCCGCTGTTTGGATGTACCTCGGTATTTCTGAAACAACTGCTTCGAAATTAAAATCCAATATTTCTTTCTTCTTTTTTTTTTATAGTTCGACGTCTGTTTTGATGTTTTGAAAGTTCAAACACGTCAGAAACTTTTACTAAACCCCAGCTTTGCTTTGAAAACACTCATTTTTTAATACGCTGATACAAGACCCCAAAAAATAATAAAATTATCAATAATTACAAGTTTAATCTTTAGTAATTAATTAAATTCAACTTTTTTTATTGGATAAAAATATATTTTTAATATTTTTTTCTAAAATACTTTAATTAAATGACGGTGAGTTATACTTAGTTTTTTTAAAAAAAAATTAATAACTCAAAATATATAAATCTATTTTTAATAAAATTTATATATTTGGACTCAAAAAAATGAGATCTATTAAATAAGATCCATATTAGAAATAAAATTTAAAAAAAAAAATTCTCTCCAAAATTGTTAAATTTTAATTAAAAGTGTAAAATTGAACAATTTCATAAAAAATGAGAAAAAGAATATTGTAAAATTTAATTTTTACTATAAGTTTTTTTATTTCTACCAGTTTTATTCACTTTTTTTATAATTCAAAGAACGTGAAACACTTTTATAGATTATACATAAAAATGTTATACATTTTACATCAAAATATTTTTTATTCACCGACTAGATCAATTGAAGCCAAGAGGATCCCTCTAGGAACCATGGATAAGAATGCTTTTCCAACTTGGGATTGAACCACGGGTCATTCTTGAAAGTGTCAAAATTTACCTTTTCAGGAGATTTGTTTGAATGTGTCAAAAAAATTCAAAAAATATAAAAATTTACACTTCGAGAAAATTACCTGAACGTGCTTAAAAACTTATTAGTTATAAAAGGTGTAAAATTTTATACTTTCAGATAATTCGATTGACTGTGCTTAGAGACTCGCTAGTTGTAAAAAGTGTAAAAGTTTACACTTTTAAGAAATTTACTTGAACGTGTTTAAAAACTCACTAATTGTAAAAAAAAAATGTAAAATTTTGTACTTTCAGATAGTTTGTTTGATTATGCTTAAAAAAACTCACTAGTAGTTAAAAGTGTAAAAATTTAAACTCCACTAATCATCAACTTCAATTATTGGTAGCTCCCCTTTTTGTCCATAAAAGTTTCAACAAAAGGAAAAGGGAGAAGAAAAAAATGTCCAACCAAACCAATCCTAATCAATTCTCTGCACATAAATTTTAAGAAAGATAAGAATTGAAGCTTTTATATATATATATATATACACACACCAAGATCCTCCAGCAACTTGTTTATTTTTTATAAGCAAAGAATAAATATATTGATGCAAAAATGAGTACAAAAGGATACTGAGATTACATCAATAAGAAAGTGAAAAAGAAAAGAAGAAAAAGGAAAACTATCAGACTCCATGAACCACTCATCTCTTGATAAGAAATCAACTAATTATCCAAATGTTTACACATAAAATTCCAATCTAACTTAACAAAACTCAACCTATTTAATCTCATCCCTGAAGCAATAGTTCACTTTGTCTAATGGATGGAATCCTCTCCCAACGTATCACAATAACCATCCCAAATCTCAAAAACACCATTGATGTAAATTTCATATTGCAGACCTTTATGCTTTACTTCCAGCAACCTGATTATCGTGTTAGCAAATTGACAGCATCACATTCTGCTTCATCCTTTTGTTTCAGTTTTAACAGAAAACCTTATCATTAAATAAACCCAAATCAATTCAAAGAAGACTGAATACAGGCACAACCATAAGCATTAGAAGGCGCAGCTATAAGTATCCACAGCACTCTGGACAAAAAACACTGTGTAATAAAAAGATATTACTTGGTCAATAATCTGTGAAATTAATTGTTCAAATAAAGAATATAAAATATAAAAATATGCATTTCTATAATGAACAAAACACTGATGGTTATAATATACTAAAATTTAAATGAAAACAAAGGAGGAAGGTCTGTAAAGGTTTACAGAGCAGCATACGATTAGATATATTGATCTATTTGTCACAAAAACTATATAATACAAAACAAAATTAACATATCAACTAACTCATAATTATATCAACTAAAAAATAATGAAAAATGATATAAAAAAAAGTCTATAAATATTACAAATTTTCTATGAAAAATAATTGGTTATTAATGGAACACGAAATCAGTATGAAAAATAAACTAACATAAACGATAATACCAAAAAAAAAAAAAAATTCATATACCTAATAATGAATGTGACGCAAATGACTATGATGGTAAATCAAAAACTAGAGGTGAGAAAAAAAAAAAAAACGAAAGAAATATTACTAAAAATAGATAAGGAATGAATCGGTATTCAAAAAAACAGATCAAAAATCTAACTACAAATAAGCTCAATCATCAACAATAAAAATAGAATCCGGTAAGGTAAAGTAAACAAAAAAGAAAAAGGGCAAGTTAGTCATAAAAATATGAATATATAATGCCACGTAATGTATGATGTACTTTGCAATAAAGAAGTTTAAAAAATTGTCCTTTACACTTAAAACATAAAAAATGTAGATTAATTAATAATAAAGTTAACAAGTTAGGGACAAGAGGCCAATTAATTCTTTTTTTATTTATATAACATATTTAATATTTTTAACTATTCATCCAAACAATACAATGTAAATCTGAATATTTAAATCAGTCTTTTGCAAATAAAAGAAAAAATCAGAAACTGTTTTAAGAAAACAGAATCTGTTGTTTTCGTTTAACAAGAATACAGAAACAGAAACTTACAGAGTAATTGTTACAGAAAACAAAATCATAAAATACTTATATGAACAGAAACAAGAAAATCATACTGTAAACACTTACAGAAACTGAAAACAGAAGAGGATCAAGGCTTGTGTTTAACACAATGTCCTTAAGACGAAATACGACCCTCGCAGTGGTGCTTACGAGTTGTTGGTCGTCTGTCTCCCAGGATACAATGACCACAGCACTTAAAGATGAAGCACTCAAACTTCAGTGCATAACGAACCAAACAGTGACGGAACCCTCTCTCAAAACTGATACACGAAAATATAATTCTGAATGAATTTAATATGCAATGAGGGTGTGTGTATTTATAGACTTCTTCATAACTGTTTGGTACAATCATGAAGGTTCAGTTATGTTTGTTCATGGCGAACAGACACAGGGAAGATGACTGTTCAGTCAAACCAACGCCATCGCAAAACGACGGCGTTTACGACTCCCAACGGTAACGTTACGCATGTCGCAAAACGACTGCGTTTTAGACTCCCAACGGTAACCTTACGCATGACGTAAAACGACAGCGTTTCGGAATCCCAATGGTAACTTAAACGCAAGTTTAAAACGACTGCGTTTTCTAGTTGAAAAATTTTAAATAAATTTTCTCCAAAACGATATATACACAACAAATCCAAGCCCAAGCCCAGGCCCCGAACCCTAGCCCGAGCCCTAGCCCGGCCCGGTTCGGTTAAGTGCAGGGCAGGGCGGCGGCGGCGGCGGCGCGCGGACGCGTGTGTGGTGGTCCAAGCATTTGCTTAGGTCCTCCCTCTTCCACAAAATTGGGTGCCCCTTGGGACCCAAACCCCAAAGCAAGGTATGTCTATATATACTTTTTAACAGCCTTGTTTCCATCCTATGTGGGACACAAGCTTTTTGCACAAGTTTCAAGGTTTAGTTACCATTCCCAAGTGGTGATGTTTGGAGGCAATTTCTCATTCACCCCTTAATGGTTTTGAGCAACCTAATATTTAATCATCATCTGCTCATAGAGGAGAACACATTCCCATGTGGACCCACTAAAATTAATTTGTGGGACCTACTTTAATTTTAGCTCGGCTAATTTAAATGCTCAAAACCCATTTTTTCCAACAATCCCCCACATGAATGAAATTGACTAACAGTAATGCAAATGACATGCGGACACTAAGAGAGAGTTCATTTAGAAATGTCCTGTATAGAGGAAGGTAGCTTGTGGCCTTGAACCTTCCCTTGTGAAATGTTATCGGGGTTACTAATTGATCAGTGAACATGATGTCTTGAACTGTTCAATCGTTTATGTAAACCAAGACAACAACATTCACACAGAATCTTTCCTGACACAGTTGGTTCTCATGATTGTGTTCATTTTGGCCCTGAACAATTCCTGGTTTCATGAGTGCTCCTAGAGAAGATAGCCTTTATCATTCTCATAGAACCGGCCCAATTCACACTCACATAGGTGATTTCTTATAAAGAGTATTCTGCTATACCCCACTTGTCTTTAACAAGATACAAGAATCATTAAAAGCTTAGCTTACCATGTTCAACGCTGCAGGCATCACTATTCTGATCATAGGAATGAGTAGGAGATTTGATCTCCATAGTGATCTCAATGAGTCACACACAATTCGGTTGTCCCTTTGAACCTAGATCTTGGGATCTCCAGTCAGTTAGGTTAGGTTGCCATTATGGCGACTCTTTAGTGTATAGGCTTTAATCCCATTCCCCTCGATGATTTATTTACTTGCTCTCTGGTCAAACCTTTGGTTAACGGATCCGCAATGTTATCTTTTGACCTTATGTATTCAATGGTCATAATACCATTAGAGAGAAGTTGTTTCACGGTATTATGTCTTCGACGAATATGTCGAGACTTACCGTTATACATATGACTCTATGCCCTACTAATCGCTGATTGACTATCGCAATGAATACAAATAGCGGGCACAGGTTTTGGCCATATTGAAATTTCTTCTAGAAAGTGACGAAGCCACTCGGCTTCTTCCCCAGCTTTATCTAGTGCAATAAACTCAGATTCCATCGTGGATCTAGCAATGCACGTTTGCTTAGAAAATTTCCAACACATTTTCAAAGAAAGATGTATTCCTTGACTCGATAATAGTATTGACATGCATATCAGGAATTTCAAATTTATGAATCAGAAAACGATATGCACTACTATTATGAGCATACCCAATGAAAACACAATCAACTGTTTTTGGTCCTATTTTAACCTTTTTAGGTATAGGTACCGCCACTTTAGCCAAACACCCCTACACTTTTAAGTATTTGTAAGAAAGTCTTCGACCTTTCCACAACTCGTAGGGGGATTTATTGGTTTTCTTTTGAGGTATTCGGTTGAGAATATAATTTGCGGAAAGAATTGCTTCCCCCCACAAATTCTGAGATAGTCCAGAACTTAATAGTAATGCATTCATCATTTCTTTTAAAATTCTATTCTTTCGTTCAGCAATCCCATTTTGTTGAGGTGAATAGGGTACAGTTGTTTGGTGTACTATACCATGTTGTGAATAAAATTCACTAAAAGGTGCTTCATATTCACCTCCTCTATCACTTCCAATCACCTTGATTTTTCTATCAAGTTAGTTCTCAACCTCATTCTTGAAATGTTTAAACATTTCTAATGCCTCATCTTTACTTCTCAATAAGTAAACATAACAGTATCTTGTGCAGTCATCAATGAATGTAAGAAAATATTTCTTACCACCTCTAGTTTGAATAAATTTCAAATCACAAATATCTGAGTGTATTAATTCTAGAGGTTCACTACTTCTTTCAATTGATTGAAAAGAAGTTCTAGTAAGTTTAGATTCCACACAAATCTCACATTTATGATTTGGATCTATTTCAAATTTAGGCAAACATTCCATATTAATTAATTTACGCAATATATCAAAATTAACATGTTCTAGTCTATCATGCCACACATTTGAAGACTCAAGCATATAAGCAGAAGATGTGCTCTTATTATTATTATTCTTAATTGGAGGTACAATGGTCATTACATTCATCTTGAAAAGCCCATTGCTCATATACCCCTTCCCCACATACATCCCATTTTTGGTGAGGATAAACTTGTCAGATACAAAGACCAATTTAAAACCCTTTTTACTCAACAATGAGCCTGACACGAGATTCTTTCAAATTTCTGGCACATGCAGCACATCATTAAGAGTAAGCTCCTTGCCTGAAGTCATTTTCAATACCACCTTTCCTTGGCCTTCAATCTTGGAAGAAGAAGAGTTGCCCATAAAGAGTTGTTCCCCATTATCTATGCTTTGATATGATGAGAACATCTTCTTGTCTGAACAAACATGACGAGTAGCCCCTGTGTCTACCCACCATTCCTTGGTATTGCTGCCAATGAAGTTCACTTCGGAAACTATGGCTGAGAGATTCATGTCTGAGACATTATCTGACAGGCCGCCCATTTCAGTCACATTGGCTTGAGGGCGTTTCTTCTTTGGGTTTCCTTGGTCCTTGCGGCTGTGGCAATCTTTAGCACGGTGCCCTTGTTTGTTGCACACATAGCACTTGCCTTGAAACTTCTTATGTGCACCTTGCTTGAGACCATTGCCATTATGCTTCCTCTTCTTATTATTGTGAGAACTTTGCCCTTGTTCCATAACATTGGCCTTGGATTCCATGACCATTTTTCCTGCCTTTTTTTCGGAAGCACGATTATCTTCCTCTATCCTCAATCGGACAATCAAGTCTTCAAGCTTCATCTCCTTGCGCTTATGCTTAAGGTAGTTCTTGAATTCCTTTCATAATGGTGGTAATTTTTCAATGATTACAGCTACTTGGAATGATTCACTCAAAGACATTCCTTCAGCATGAATCTCGTGTAGGATGACTTGCAAGTCTTGAACTTGATTGATGACTGTTTTGGAATCAACCATCTTGTAGTCCAAGAATATACCGACAACAAATTTCTTCATTCCGGCATCCTCAGTCTTGTACTTTCTGTCAAGTGAATCCCACAATTCTCTTGCAGTCTTGATGGTACAATACACATTATATAATGTGTTGTCTAACCCGTTGAAGACATAATTCCGGCAAAGGAAATCTGCATTCTTCCATGCCTCCACGGCGGCAACCACTTGCCTATCCGTCTCATTTTCCCTCAAAGCAGGAGCATCTTCTCTAAGGAACCGAGCCAAATTCAGGGTGGTAAGATAGAACAACATCTTTTGTTGCCATCTTTTGAAATCAGACCCATTGAATTTTTTGGGTTTTTCTCCATGGTTCACGGGCACAGTTCCGACTATTGGAGTAGATGACATAACAGGAGCAGGTGTCACCACAGTAGTAGTAGGGGCAGGGGTAGTATCAGTAGCCATTAAGAAAACTGAAAACAGTACAGAATATTCAAATTCAGTCAAAAATTCAGAAACAAATTCTGAATATCAAGTTCTGTAAATCTGTTATATAAAACAGATGTATTTCAAGTTGAATAAATTCAGAACAGTATTTCAGTATACCAATTTGTAAAAATGAAGTTCTAAAAAAATCAAAACAGTATAAAACTGATATATAAATTTATATATATATATATATATATAACAGAATCTATATAACAAACAGATTGAAAATAATAATAATATTAATTTTCTGTATTTAACTTTTTTTTCCGTATTTAACTTTTTTTTTCTGTATTTTCCCAAGTTCTGAAATAGAAACTGAAATAACAAACAGATTTATAAAAATGGTATTTCGTCTTAAGATTGTAAATCTGGATATTTAAATCAGTCTTTTGTAAATAAAAGAAAAAATCAGAAACTGTTTTAAGACAACAGAATCTGTTGTTTTCGTTTAACAAGAATACAGAAACAGAAACTTACAGAGTAATTGTTACAGAAAACAAAACCATAAAATACTTATATGAACAGAAACAAGAAAATCATACTGTAAACACTTACAGAAACTAAAAACAGAAGAGGATCAAGGCTTGTGTTTAACACAATGTCCTTAAGACGAAATACGGCCATCGCAGTGGTGTTTACGAGTTGTTGGTTGTCCGTCTCCCAAGATACAATGACCACAGCACTTAAAGATGAAGCACTCAAACTTCAGTGCACAACAAACCAAACAGTGACGGAACCCTCTCTCAAAACTGATGCACGAAAATATAATTCTGAATGAATTTAATATGCAATGAGGGTGTGTGTATTTATAGACTTCTTCATGACTGTTTGGTACAGTCATGAAGGTTCAGTTGTCTCTGTTCATGGCGAACAGACACAGGGAAGATGACTGTTTTGTCAAACCAATGGTAACCGTACGCATGTCGCAAAACGACTGCGTTTTAGACTCCCAACGGTAACCTTACGCATGACGTAAAACGACAGCGTTTCGGAATCCCAATGGTAACTTAAACGCAAGTTTAAAACGACTGCGTTTTCTAGTTGAAAAATTTTAAATAAATTTTCTCCAAAAAGATATATACACAGCAAGCCCAAGCCCAAGCCCAGAACCCGAACCCGGCCCTGTTCGGTGCGGGGCGGCGGCGCCCGCGCGCGTGTGTGGTGGTCCAAGCATTTGCTTAGGTCCTCCCTCTTCCACAAAATTGGGTGCCCCTTGGGACCCAAACCCCAAAGCAAGGTATGTGTATATATACTTTTTAACAGCCTTGTTTCCATCCTATGTGGGACACAAGCTTTTTGCACAAGTTTCAAGGTTTAGTTACCATTCCCAAGTGGTGATGTTTGGAGGCAATTTCTCATTCACCCCTTAATGGTTTTGAGCAACCCAATATTTAATCTTCATCTCCTCATGGAGGAGAACACATTCCCATGTGGATCCACTAAAATTAATTTGTGGGACCTACTTTAATTTTAGCTCAAAATGGCTAATTTAAATGCTCAAAACCCATTTTTTCCAACATACAATACATTTAAGTAAGTTCCAAAAACATTTATTTAAATACTCACAACTCAATTTAAATTACATTTTTTCAAATCATGTTTTTTTACTGTTCATCTAAATGAATATTATAATTTATAATAAATCTGAAGAATAGACATTTAGTATTGTTAATTGATAGTGAATATACACAAGAAATGCTTTTGACTCTCGTGAGAACCCAGAAACTCGAAATTTTATTTAAATTTAAGTAAAAACTTTATTAAACTTTACTGTTCTCTGGTCACTTAATTTTTATTCAACTTTTTTTTAAAAGGAATTCCATCTTATTCCAAAAATCTTCCCATTATTTTTCAAAAATTTAAAATTTATTTTGAATTTACATTAATTTGAGTATGTAAACTATCAAAGATTCTCTCCACGTATTAACCGTATATATTGAGATATATTATCAAGAAATGCTATCCAAACAAGATGTTATAATTAAACTTTTATTTTTTATAATGATTTGATCACTAATCTTAAATTACTTAAAATATCATCTCTCATATAAATTTAAAATTAACATGACCAAAATATCACTGTCATGTATACAAATTGATGGTACTCCAGGTCATCATTCATAGTTGGGAGGAAACTTATTTTAAAGTAACAATCTGTTTTTCCAAAACCCAGGCCGAAATTTATTAGAAAATTTAAAAATATATACATATATATATATATAATGTAAAATAATAAGAAAATAAAAAATGTAAGAAAGCATAATGCAGAGTTATTTTATAAGCAATAATATAAATAAAATTTTTATGATTATTTGTTAATATTAATAATTTAATCTATTATATTAGTTTTGTAAAGTTCTATGTAAATTTCATGACAATTTTAAATTTTTACAATATTAACTATTTTTATTTCTAATTGCGTATTTCTTCTTAATGCAATGTTAGTGCTAGCTCAATATTCATCAAATGTTGTTCATCTTTTTTTTTTCTTTTTTTTTTTTATACAAATATCGAGGAAAAGGAGAAACTAATAACTACTTGTACGTGTTGTTATAAAGAAACAAATTCACACCAAATAATTGAAAAATGAGTACCAGCGCTACTCAAATAGAACATTGATCCTCAAATACTGCTTGTTTTAACATCTTGATTATATTATTTGGCCGGGAATATAATATTTACGTACATACAGAATATTTGTTAAGTAAAATTATATTTTATCATAATATTGTACTTGAAAAAATTTACAATACTTTAATAAATATTATACTATAAAAATAATTTGAAACAATTTTAGAATCATATAGAACAGAAACAGAAACAAAAACAGAATTCTTAGAATACTGTAAATACAGAAACTAAAACTTACAGTTTTTCACGAAAATACTAAAAGTAAAGCAATGGTGATTGACCAAGGCTAGTGTCTTACACTATGTCCTTAACACAATGTCGCTCTCGCACTAGTGTTTTCGAGTTTTCAATAGTGGTAAAATAAATTTTCTTCAAAAAGATATATATATATATATATATATATATATATACACACACATACACACACTCAACGGGTCAAGGCTCAAAGCTCAATCCAAGGTAATTGTATATATATTCTTTAAAACTTTGTTCCCAACCTATGTGAAACACAAGTTTTTCACAAGTTTCAAGCTTTATTACTGTTTTCAAGTGGTGAGATTTGGAGTCAATTTCTCATTCACTCCTTGATGATTTTTTAGCAACCCAATAAATATGTTCTTAATCTTCATGAATGAAAACATATTTTCATGTAGACCTATCTAAAATAATATGTAGGACTCATTTTAATTTTGGCTCAAAGATGGCTAATAATTCTTACTCAATAATTCATTTTTCCAACAATATTCATGTACATGTGTGTATATATTACATGATTATAGTCAACTCTCTTATAATTAATAGACATAAGAGATAAAGAATTTATTAATTATTAAGTTTCTTTTTTCAAGTTTTTATTAACTAATAAGTGTTTTTTATATGTAAAAATTTTTTAATCTAAATACATAGTATTTTAGTTTTTCATAATAAAATATATATAATAAATTGAGAACTAGCAGGGATATTTCATATCTTATATGAACTTTTTAACGATATTTTAGTCTTTCACAATAAAGTATATATAATTCTCAAATAAAGGAATAATTTTTTTTTAATATATATATATACACACACGTGTGCGTGTGTGTTGAGGCAGTCCCGGGTGAGCTAGGGAGTTGGGAGCAATAAACTTTCAAAGTATAAAAAATTTAGAATGGACCCTCCCTCACCCCCAAAAATTTTAATATTTTTACAAAATATTCTTTTTTTTAACTTTTAACTTCTGTGCATTTATCTCTCTAAATTTAAGGCCTTGGTCAACTACTGTGTATATTAATATAGAGTAATGTTATATATTTTAAATTTTTATATCAAAATTTATATTTTAAATAATGTGATAATAAATTATTAATAAAATATTCATAATGTGTCTAAAGTACTATCAAACAGTGTAATGTCATATTATTTTGAATATAAAATTAGGTACCAAACTTCAGAGCAAAGACTATTACTAAAAATAAATAAATACATATATATATATATATATATATAGATAGACAGATACACATGATTTATATTACTGGCGAGTCCAACACGGAAAGGCCTAGCCTGAGCAACTGACTTTGTAGTCGTGCCTAACACACTAAAGATGAGTTCATTGAAAAGGGAATTCTGAATTCTGGGGCTTTCCGTGCTTGGATCATCTCCCATATATACTATTTTTTTTTTTTTTCAATTCTCTTATGACACCATTATACACATAATATTGTACTAAGAATATTTTAGAGGGCTGATAAAGCAGACATCAATCACCACGTCACTATTAAATTAGAGTGCTGCAAATTGTGAAATGCATGTTTCTTAATTTTTTTTGATAAATTATTCTGATTTTTTTTTAAATTTATTTAAAAATATACAGATACTTTTTTTTGTCATTTTTTATTTTTAAAATGACAAAATTGTTTCTTTTATTTATTTATTTATTTTACATTTTTCTAATTTTGATCAAATTTTTTTAACTTTTCTTAACATTTTTTTATTTAAAAATAAATTAGAGGTAAATTAAAGGTTTTTATCAATATTTATGTGAAAAAAAAAAGAATTAGTCAAAATTTTAAAAACTGAAAAAAATATGAAACAAATAATTTTGTCATTTAAAAAAAAATGATAGGAGGGAGATATATATATATATATTATTATGTAAAATATGAAAAATTAGTACAATTTTAAAAATTTTAAAAAAATTAATATAGTTGTCATAAATTTTAAATAAAATTAATGTAATTCATTTTATTTTTTTTAAGGTGAGAACTAAAAAGACATTGAAGGTTAAATCAAGGTGTGGAAAGATGGAACTTTTCAATTCAAATTTTTTTTTTTTTAAGATGAGAACTGAAAAGACATTGAAGGTTAAATCAAGGCATGAAAAGATGGAACTTTTCAATTCAATTTTTTATTTTTTTAAGGTGAGAACTGAAAAGACATTGAAGGTTAAATCAAGGCGTGAAAAGATGGAACTTTTCAATTCAATTTTCTTTTTTTAAGGTGAGAACTGAAAAGACATTGAAAATTAAATCAAGGTGTGAAAAGATGGAAAGTAAAAGAAACGCTAGCTAATGCAAGAACACGTTTTTTTGAAGTAGTTTTCAAGAAATCAACCATTACATATAGGTTCTAGCTAAAAAGATGAACGCTTTAGCTTAAATTAATTGTTAGAAAGGAGTAGGGGAAGGAAATGAAAGGGAAATGCGTGGAAATGACTACCTTTCTCAAGGTTTTTCTAACCATTTCCCTTTTAGTTTCCATTTCTTTTGGAGTTACTAGCTTGAGAAAGAATATTTTACAGGCAAGAAAGGAATCAAGTTTGACATGAATTTAAATAAGGATTCCATTTACCAACGCCATGACCACAGGGAAGTTTTCACAGTTGATGACCAAAACCACCGGGTATTCTTAAAGGATTTCCATTAAACTCGAATACAATGTTTCTGGGAAAAATTATAGATGGAACTCCCATTTTAAAGACTAATTATGGTAGTGGTTGATGACTTCTTGAAACAATGAGAAGATCAAAAGTTTCATTTCAAGTCAAAGTATTAGTAAATGTTTTGTCAAATCTGTTTTTCGAGACTCATTATTCTTATTTTTGACATAAAATAATGAGACGAACCCAATCAATTTACTTCGTATATGAAAAAGTGAATTAAAGGAAAGATATAAAATAAATAATACACATATATTTATGAAAGAAGACAACTTCTCGGTCACGGCCAAAATGAAATTACTGAAAAAGTGAGAAAAGGTCATGATAGGGAAGCAAGAAGCGAAGCAGCACAGGCCCCTACGTTTGGACACAGGTCAAGAATTTGAATTTTCAATTATTTGGAGAAATACGTCAACTGATAAACAAAGCCAAAAGTTTAGAAGTCCTTGAGAACAAGTCTTAAAACATTCTAGTCTCTAAATATTAGACATCCGATATCTAATTGGCAACAACAATCAAATCTGTGTGCTTGCCACATGGAGAACATTGATTCAAATCAAGAATAGTTGCAAGTTATTTACCTAGCAATATAATTAAATAATAGAATTGCTGCAATTTATTTGATTTTCATAGATCAGTAGGTAGCTTCTCTTGATTTCTTTAACCTATCGTGTTGCCACTGACTAAATCATATTAATAACAAATAAAAAAGAACACAGTTTCAAAGATGGGGGGCTTTAAGGGGCTAGCTGTTGACACCTTGGTCATGATGTCAAAACTCCACACTAAATTAAAATGAAAATTAAAGCCAAACTTGTAAGCATGTCTTCATTAAGAGATTTAAGGTGGTCCACATGCTATATTAGTTTTTTAACTAATATTAATTATATATTAGTTATGTATATTTTATGTGTCAAAATTATGAGTGATAGAGTTACAGTTAATTATCCTTTATCCTATTTACACGAGTGTTGTCGTAATGTGAGTTTAAATAATTAATCAATTTCTTTGTTGGAAGGAAGTTGATAAGGTTTTTTTTTCTAAGGATTAGGGTCTTTGCCTATTTAAAAAAAGTCTGTGACTTCCATCGTGTTGCACGCATTCTGCAACACCTAGAGTAAGTAGTAAACTCTATTTTATCTCTCATCATACAGAAAAATTGTGCGAGTTGGGCAAGTTGTTCATGATTAGTTCAGTGTGATCATAGTAAAAAATGATTACGACTGTAATTTTATAATCTTATAAAACCTACCTAGATCTAATTACAATGACAATCATATCAAATGATGGTATCACTAAACTTTTTTTTCCAATTTTCATAAGAAGTCTCCCAAGTATAAATAAGGAAGGACTATGTGTGTTTATAGTCATAAATACAATGTAGCCTTTGTATTTTCTGAGCTGCATTCATATTCATTACCATGGTCCCTTTGTCAGGATATTCATCCATGTTTTCATTGATTTCTTGCCTTTTATTATTGGCCGGCTAAAGATAATTGGAAACTTATAATATATATTTTTTTAATAAATATTAATATTATGAAATTGTAATAAATATATAACAAATATATAGACATATTCAATGATTTTTTTTTCATATATATAAAAACAGAGTAGTTAAACTAGTCATTCTTTATTGTTTCTGTCGCGTCATCAGTGGATTGAAACATTATAGACACACAAGTCAAGTTCAAATCGGAGAAAACATCTAGCTGAAATCTTAGAACCGCTTCGAGGAGACAAAGGAATGGAGACAACAAACAATTTTATTCTACCTTCTCCTTCAAACTAAAATCTTTTATTCAAGGAACAGCCCAAATTAACTCTAGTGTGGGCCATGGGCTTAGACCACTACTTGGGAACACAAGACCAAATTATTCACTACCCACCATCCATGGCGGATCTAGAGATACTATAGTATAATTAAATTAGAAGTTTAAGATCAATAAAAGTCTAACTTTATTGAAGGCCCAAATTTTATAGATTTATAATATAATTAAATTAGAAATCTAAGTTTAATAAAAATCTAACTCTACAAAAGGGCCAGATTTTTTAGATTTATAATATAATCACATTATAAGTTTAAGTTTAATAAAAATTAAATACTAAAGACTCCATAAAAAAACTTAACTCTATTAATAAAGTTTTATTCGTATTTTACTCTAATCTTTTATTACTATCTATTTAGATAAAAAAAAAAATTATGTAAAAATATTATTAGAGTTTCATTTAATATATACTTTTCTCTTGTTGAAATAATTAAATTTTATATAACAAAAATAAATATAATATATATATATAAAATAAAGTAATAAATTATATTAATATTTAAAAAAATCTCATTTATAGTGATTCATTTTATCACTTTAGGCCTCTAATTGCTTACCCTGAACTCCAGCCTAACCTCTTCAGATCAAAACTTAACAAAGTTTGGTTTATGTCAATTGCCAAACGACAACTTAGCCCTTAATCCATTTATAAAAATGGGCTCTTATGCGAAGTAATTGGTACTTGGAAAGCCCAGCCTAGCAAGACATAGCATAGATTTTACTACCAAAACTCTATTGAGAAGACACGCCATGCTAATTGGTTGGGCCATTCACAAAACCTTTTTTATTTGTACAAGTACTATTAAACTATGTTAGGACTCAAAAATTACTTTGATATCAAATGTAAAGATTTAAAATTATTCTAATACTAATTATAAAATTAAAAAGAAACAAAGTAGGAAAAATAAAAAAAAGACAAGAAAATAGAATTGTTTCGTTTTTCAACCACAAAGTAAACCTCTATTGTTTAATTTAAGCAGTATAATTAATCTTCTCACTATTGAAGATTGTTTTCCAAATGCACAATACATTTGTAAGCTCTTCTAATACAAAACGTGTTTTAATAGTTTGCTCAAACGACCAAATACATCAAACATAAATGATAGAATCAAAATTTTGGAAGGCTTTGATTGTTCATTCACCAGAAAAAAGGTAGACAAAAACAAGGAGGCTCAAAATGCTATCATCAACCATATCAAGGTCGGCTCAACACTATTTGAGGCCTAAAATGATAATTATAAATACGATTTTTTCTTTTCTCTTTTTGGGATATAAGATGAATTAATTTTTAATAAAAGTTTTAATTTAAGAATTTAAATTTTTATTAGTCTTAAATTTCTAGTTTTGATTATAATAAATGGGACATTCTTTTTTTTAAGGTAGTCTTAGACTTCTAATTTGGATTAACTTACAACGACATAAAATTTGGACACTCTTTTTGTAATTAGATTTTTATTGTCCTTACACTTCTAATTTGAATTGACTTATAAAGACAAATTTTGACCTTTTTTTTTTTTGTAATTAGACATTTATTAGTCTTAAACTTTTATTTTTATTTTTTTTATTACCAAAAGCTCAAACCAGAACAGAAGCACACACGGACATCAAGCTGGAGAAACAATAGGAAAATCAGTTAGAAGAACTTGAGCAAACACCTCAGGTAAGAAGATATAAAATATGGGGTCTTCTTTATAGATAAGTTTAAAGTTATTGTTTTGCTGACTTTATGCTGGTGCCGGCCAAGCATACCAAACCCTACCAAAAAAAAGCTCTTGTACATTTTTTGTGTCATATTGGTAGGCATGGCTTTTGCCCCCATACTCTATTGGTTCTTCTTGCCAAGACTTCATGAAGCAGTGTACTTTTGAAACATTCATATTGGTGACGAGTAGTTCAAAATTTTAAGGTATATGTACTAAGAACTATACATAGAGCTTTAATGGAGCAAAATGAACAGTTTCTTTCTTTGAATATGTTAGATACAAAATTAGACAAGACATGGAACATAATATCTCTTTCTTTTTGGGTATGGGTACTAAGAATCCTCTGCATGTTGAAAAGGGTTTGATCCTTAGAAATTTAGTTCAAGGGAAAAAATATTTTGGGAGTTAAAAAAAATAGTTCAAGGGTTTGATCCTTGGTCATGATGTCAAAACTCTCCAAACCCCCCAACCACACTAAATTAAAATGAAAATTAAAGCCAAACTTGTAAGCATGTCTTCATTAAGAGATTTAAGGTGGTCCACATGCTATATTAGTTTTTTAACTAATATTAATTATATATTAGTTACGTATATTTTATGTGTCAAAATTATGAGTGATAAAGTTACAGTTAAGTATCCTATTTACACGAGTGTTATCGTAATGTGAGTTTAAATAATTAACCAATTTCTTTGTTGGAAGAGAGTTGATAAGGTTTGTTTTTCTAAGGATTAGGGTCTTTGCCTATTTAAAAAAAGTCTGTGACTTCCATCGTGTTGCACGCATTCTGTAACACATAGAGTAAGTAGTAAACTCTATTCTATCTCTCATCATACAGAAAAATGTGAGAGTCGTGCAAGTTATTTATGATTAATTCAAGACACAATAAGAGTCGTGCAAGTTGTTCATGATTAATTCAAGACACAGTAATATAAATGCTAGATCATGTTAAATAGATTACACTATATAACTGAAAGTAAGTATCATATTACTTCCGTTTCTTCTAATATTGCGTTCAATAGATGTAAAGTTTATGCGCCTAAATTGTCCAGTCCCCATATTTTGGTGCCATGGTCACATGTACATATCTCACTGTATAGAAGTTTCCTCTTGGTTCAGTGGAAACATATGTACCAAGCTTGACTCAACTCAGCTAGGTTAATCAGTTGTACAAAACTTTTCCAATTCAACAGGGTCTTTCAAGGTTAATCAGTTGAATGGCCCTATGAATAACCAAAGGGGCCAAGGGCAAGATCACTAATTCACTGCTCCAATCAGCCAGACCAAGACGCTTGTAGCTACTACATTGTGGTCTAGGACTCCAGGGTTGCACCACAAACGAAGGGTCCTTGACCCAAGCATGAATCTCCTTCACTATCTGGCGCCGAGCCGCTGACAACTAACCACTTTATCTATTCAAAATCAAACAAATTAGTAAAGGCTTGAAAGATAATCCATGAGAACCAGATTTCAAATGATTTTCCTTAACATAGATGCGGCTGCTTGGGAAAAACCAAGGCAGTATTGGAGGTGATCAAGCGGAACCCAAATGAGCAAGGATTTTGGCTTTTTGCTCATTTCAAAAGCATTGCAACTAATATGGCAGCTAAAACTGGAGACATAATAAATAATTAATATTGGTATGAATAAAAAAGAAACCTCTTAAATCATTGTTTTCAGGCATACCTTCCGGGAATTAAATCAATTAATTAGATGAAGCATAAGGAGAGTGTAGCAAAAATGTATTACATCACTGGCCAAGGCCCAAGACCTAAAAGCAAAATCCTTTGCCTCCACTGATATCATGAACAGGAGATTTAATCTCAAGAAAAATGATTCTGTTTTATGGATTTTACAACAGTTATTATGATATAAAGCCATTCATGATTTGTCCCTCAGTTGTACTTCAGTAAACCGGTTGGTCTAGGCCACTGTTAGCATTTTTCTGAACAGACGATGGACACATGAAAATGAACATTTTCCATCAAAAGCCACAACTGGAATCCTGATTGAATTGATGATATAAACAATTAACACGAGTTGAAACACTATTCCATGTGATGTTGCTCTTTCTGATCAGAAGGTCTCCTGTCCTTCGCTACCTGTCAAGAACTTGAGATAAGAGAATTACCGGAAAAGCTCTGATAGTACCCGCTCCGATGATAAAGTTTGTAAATAAAACAAAGTTGTAATTAAAAAGAATAATTGAATATCTTTTGAAAGCGTACCTTATGGTCTTAATTATAGGTTGTAGATCTCTTAAGTTGAGTAGGATTACGAGCCATAAAAGTAGGGATTTGAAAACATCCGAAGATAATAGTTGCCATATTAAACTCTGTTTCCTTATTCTGAAGTTTGTAGGATATGGAAGTCAGTACTATGTTCTGAACCACATACCTCTGAACCCCCCATGCCTGTGTGATCTAGATAAAACAATCTTTCTTGGTCTGTACCCTGAAGAGCTCTATACAGACACGTGTCACGCTTTGAATATGTTTGTCACTTTATGGTATATCAGCCTAAAAGTCTTGTATCAATTAGAAGTGCTACAGGTCTGGTTCATTTTATCAACACACAGACCCCTAAAAGTCTTGTATCCATTACAAGTGCTACAAGTCTGGTCTATTTTATCAATGCACAGACCTGGTGTCACGACCCTAAACCCAGCCCATGCGGATCAAGGGTTCGTGATCGGCCACCGAGGCCTTTTTCAATGATCACAATGCTTTCCTCATTCCTATTAATCAAATGCAATGGAATAAAATTTCTTTTCTATTACGGAAGCGTCAATCAATACTCAAGTCAACATCAGACATCTATTTATACATTCCATAGTAATTACAAAAGTACATGATGTAATTTTTCAAGCCTGCTGATGTCATATTCGATATACAGTCCAAAATTACCAAAAGCAACTACATCATGACTAGCAAAATCCTACTACAAAAAGTTTCATAGTTTATAAGGCTCCGGCTATCCTGACTGAACTTGCTATTTCCTTGCCAATATCGTCACCTGAAATATATTGGATAAAAATCCTATGAGCTCAACAGCTCGTGAGTATCCCAGCTCGTGAGTATTTCATAACATACCAAGGGTTTCAAAACTACTATATAATTCAATACTGAAATGTCAATGATCAGATATCATATGTTATCTTAATTTATAGTACAAGATAACGGTATCAAATTCACTTCCAATAAATCTCAATTCAACGATAATCGTGAATCGATAATTAATAACATAGTTCAATAAATCAAAATCACAGTTCAATAACATAGTTCGATGAATCATAGTTCAATAAATCATAGTTTGATAACATAATTCGATAAATCATAGTTCGATAACTCAAAGTCATGGTTCGATAAATCATATTCAATCATGGTTCATATTCAATATTCATATTCAAATAAATCATATATTTCACTTCTATGGCCAGCAAATTAGAACCTCGCTGACTAAGATCGATAGACTAGCTAGTTCGATATACCGTATCAACACCGGCTCACCACAATATACCTTGTGGGAAGGGTTCGATAAATCACAACCTATTCGATAGTGACCAATCATAGAAGAGTGTTCTATTCAAAGCATCAAAATCATATCCAAAATCAATAATCATCAATAACAGTTCAATTACTCAAATCAAAGTTTTTAATTTGGTATTCAGTTAAAACAGTTTAAACATTTGTAAGAGGATCATATAACGTTTGAGTATCTTACGAACACATTGTCTTAAGTCAAAGAAAATAATATAGTTGTCAATAGATCATTCAAAACGTATACAGTATAGCTGTTAAACAAATGCTATAAGAGAAAATGATATCATATGTCGATACATCATAAAAGAATTCAATATTTATATCTATAATAAAAATGTCTACCTCAATATGGTATGAAACACTCACTTGAATTTCAAAAGCTTAACTCCAAAAATCCTTCCTTTAGTTGAAGGTTCCTAAAATCACATTTCAAAGTCTGGTTACATTCCATGATATCATTTTGATTTAATTATCATTAAATCTCTTTCTATCTTAGTTACCTTTTCTAGGTAGCTTCTTTAAGTCTTAAGGTTTAATTTTATTACCTTACATATTTACGTGTCATATTTTTTTGTACCTTATTTCACAATATGGACCTCACCATTAAGTCCGAAATGTCGAAGAAAGTCAATTTAGACCTTCTCGGACCTCTTTTTGGTTTTAGGGCACTAGGGGCAATTTAGTAATTTGCACTTAAACGTGTCTTATTTTTTCAGAGTCCCATCTCGTGAAACGGACCCCGCCATTGGATTCAGAACATCCAAAATAGTCAAAATACACTATTTTTTTTTTTATTTGGACTTCGTTTGACTTGGTTTAGGACTTGGAGTACTTTCGTAATTTTTTCTATTTAAATATTATTAATTTAATATTAAATTAATTTCTGTTGGGCAATAGTATAATTTTTAGGACGTTTGCGGGTCAATATATAAATTCCCTAACTTCCGGTCTGAACCAGTGGGTTCACTGAACAGAACCCTAAACCGGTTCTAGACCTCACTAAACCGACCGATTCAGTTTAGACCCAATAACCCCCTCGTTTTTTCGTCATCCCTTCCGATCACTCACCGGCGCTGGAACAGTGTTCTACCCACTGTTTTCTCCCATTTTCTCATGGTTTTTCACGTCCAATTTCCACTATTTTTGTACAAGATTAAACCTCAAACATTAAGAAACTCATGGAAATAGTTTTTAGTCCCTAACGGAGTTGGTTTCAAATACCCATAACCGGTTTTTCGGTGTTGCATCGGTGAAGGAATTATTGACCATAAAATGGTCGTTTCTTAACCGTTTTCGATTATTCCAGTTGGGTTGGAATCCTGACAAGTTTTCCTATCCGTTTCTAATTCCAAATTCAAGATTAGCTTCATAATCAGAAATTCACCATTGATAGCCGTATGTAGCAGTGTTGGTTTCTTGCCAATTAAGCCGTAAGCTACAAGCTCAGTTTTTTAAATTTTTCTTTTCTGTTTTATTCCTAATTATTTCTAACCATTGTCTAACATAATTTAAGGAAAATTAACTCAGAACCATACCTGATCCTAGCACTGCTTTAGCCTCCAAAATTTTCTCTTCTTCTCCGCCTGCTTTCCCTTACTCTCTGCTCTACGCCTCAGTTTTTCTTTTCTTTCTGTTTCCCTCACTTTCCTTCTCTCTTTCTCTTTTATTTCTCTCTCTTTCTCCTCTCTTAACCAACCTTGAGTCGATGGTGTTGCCAGCTGTAACCATGCATGACACCACACACGCATACGGCTGCTTCACTTGCTTCTCACAAGCCATGTGACAGCAACACCTGGTTCACACCTCACACATGACACATATCTATATATATACATATATACTGCTATATATATATATACATATATTTTTATAGACACACACACACACACGTATATATATTTCTATTTATTTTTATTTTATTATTATCATTATTATTATTATTATTATTATTATTTTATCATTTCAGTTTCAGAATCGAATCGTTTCACTCATTTCTCGATTTGTGTGTCTTATTGGACAACTGACTGTCGCTTATTTATTTTTAAATTCATCCATGGCCTATAATTGTCATTGTCAAGTTTTTGGGTAATTTAATACTTTGATTTAATTTCCAACTTAACTCACGTCATATTTTGGTCTATAGTTCGGGTTTACATGTCATGGCCCGGGTCTACCGGGTCGGGTACCGGCTAATTTCGGTCGGGGTATTACACCTGGTCCATTTTATCAATGCACAGACCCTTAAAAGCCTTGTATCCATTACAAGTGCTAAAGGTCTGGTCCATTTTATCAATGCATAGACCCTTAAAAGCCTTGTATCCGTTACAAGTGCTACAGGTCTGATCCATTTTATCAATGCACAGGCCCTAAAAGCCTTGTACCCACTATAAGTACTACAGGTCTGGTCCATTTAATCAGTATACAGACCCCTCGAGACCTTTTGTTCATTACAAGTGCTATGGGTCTGGTCCCTTTTTCTCATTTTATGGACCTCTAGAAAACTCTTGTTTTATTTACAAGTGATATAGGTCTGTATATCATGAATCATTAGTATACAGACACTTGAAAAACCTTGTTTTAATTATAAATGTTACGTTCTGTATATCTTATTTTTTAGACTGTTGAAATAGCTTATGAATGCTTTGGAGTCTCTAAAAGGCTTACGTTTTCTACTAGCCCGGATGTTGAAAAAATTATTTTAAAGTCAGACATACCACAAAAATATCAAGCAAAACACAAGTTCTAGAAGGAATAGAATTTCATATATTAGCCCAAATATGGGAAAGTTACAAGATCAAAAAAATATATATACAAAAACAGCCCTAGTGTACTCTGTTGCTAGTTCGGCAGTCTCTGAAGCAGTAGCTTGAGGGAGTTCTAAATCCACATTCTCTTCTTCGTCGTCAGCATCTGGCGCATCGATCTCAACTTTGAAGACTTTAATGTTACCTACCCCAGTCAGATCCAAGTCAAGATACTTCTTACGGAGTTTCGCCTTGAAGGTTTGATATCCATGCTCAATCAGCTCACTGCCCAGATCCTGGACTTCAGCCTTCAGATCCACCTCAGTTTGGACTCTGAAGGCTTTAGTGGTATCTTGAACCTTTTGAATAGAAGCAGTTTAGAAGTTTGCAAACCTTTTTTTGAGGTCTTCCAGTTCAGCAGCAAAGGCGTCCCTCTCAGACTCCAAAATTGAATGGGAATTGGTAGCTTCCTTTAGTTTTTCCTCGGCTGCCACCACCGAGGACTGTGTAGTTCCCAGCTAAAATCTGGCCTCATCAAGCTCAGATTAGAGGGCGTCGATCTGTTCGGGATCCTCGGAGGAGTTTATGATGGCTGCCAAGCCATGCATAGCTTGAAAAAAACAAGCAACACAATCAGGTCAGAATATGTTATAGAACTAGGAAAAAAAAAGGAAGGGAAAATTATGCAGAACTCACCCTCATGTGAAAGGCCATTAGATCTTTGGCAATCTTCTGAGGCCTCAGCCCTTTGAATTTGTTTGGACTTGTTGCCTAGAAGTCTTTATAAGCCTTCTTCATGGCCGACACACCAGAATCATTAGACTCTAGAGAAACAGCGACAAACTTTCCCTCCCCCTTTTTCTTCTTTAGAGTAGTGGGCATTAGGGGCAGAAGGGCCTCTTGAACAGGGGAAATCTCCAAATCTTCCGAGACAGTTCTCTCGGAGGAGTTGGAAATTAACCTCCTTCTCTTCACTTAAAGGGAAGGCTCGGTAGGGGAAGAGCTTTCCCCAACTTTCTTCTTCTTCTTTCCTGAACCCCATCCGGTCACCAGAGACTTCCTCAAACTTTCGATCCGATCCCGCACCAAGCAAGCCTCCATCATATTTTTGGGGCAAAGAACGGCATCGTGAGAACAGTTGCTGGTCTGAAGGAGCCTCTTACACTTCTGTTGAAGATCAACTGTAAAGATCGATTTCTTTCAAGCTTTCTTATCTGCATAGAAGCATAAGATTAAGCTCGAAAAGAAAAACAATAAGCAAAATGAGAAAGCCCAAAGAATTTAGAACAAAAAGGAGACCTCACCCTTAATTCCAGTCTTCCGTAGGAAGGTTGAAACTCGGCTGTCGAAGTCCTTGAACTCCCATATTTCTTTTACGAAGAAGTACCACTTCTTCCAAGTCTTGTTGGAAGTGGGTATAGAGGAGAGAAATCAGAACCCTTTTTCGAAAGACATCTAAAACATACCCTCTGACTTCAGCTACAAGGTTAACTTCTGTTTAGTCGTGCATCTCCAAGAACTCTTCTGTTTCATAGCCGGTGCTTGACTGAGCATCAAAGGCTGACATGATCTAAATAGAAAATAGAAAAGAGAAGAAGAAGATGCAAGGAATTCAGAGAATGTTTTTGGAACCGAACTAGACCGTAGATTTGATCAGAATTGATCTTCTTAGATACTGGAGTTCATCTCACTCGAAGTTTTCTCTAGGCGATGTGATAGGTTCTAAAAAGGCAGAAAATGATAAAAGGAAGGGCATCAGTGTGCTCCCCCCTCCTTTTTATAAATAAATGAATGTCAGGTTGAATGTTTTCTTTAGCATTCCTATATCATATATTTTTCTTGTAAACAAAGTTGTAAACCGGCCATTCTGGTCCACCAACTCAACGGTGGGCATCAAAGTTTATGATACTTTTGCATTCTAGAGTCTCTTTGTTTTTTAGGGTTTCACAAGGAAGAAGAAAATATCATCCGCACGACTGGTAAGCTTGATCTCCATATTTAATAGCATGAATGCTTTATATTTTTGTATTAAAATGAAAGAAGCTTTGTTCTGTTTTGTTGTTTTGATATAGTTATGAAGACAGCAGAATGTTTATGATATTTTTGCATTCCAGAGTTTTTTTGCTGGTTCGTCTCTTTGCTTTTTAGGGTTTCACAAGGAAGAAGAAAATATCATCCGCACGACTGGTAAGCTTGATCTCTATATGTAATAGCATGAATGCTTTATATTATTGTATTAAAATGAAAGAAGCTTTGTTCTGTTTTGTTGTTTTGATATAGTTATGAAAACAGCAGAATATTTAATAACATCTGTTTTGTTGTTTTGATATAGACCCATAAGAATTATGAATGCCCTTTATCTTATTTTTCAAAGCCTGAAAGAGATTTGTTTAACACCTGAGAAAAGATCAGTGAGCTAGAACATCCCCATCTTCTAAACCCTCATGGTCTATATTTAACCAAAAATGGGCAGTTGCTTGTAATATCAGAGAAGCCCAAACTATCACTGTTCCAATTTGTCAAGAACAACCTCGATCAAGTATTAATCACCGATAGTCAAGGAACATTATATTACTTCAAGCCACTATTCTAAGTGATGATCAGGTTATTCTCTATTTGTTAAATTAATTAATGTATGCACACGTATACACATATTTGTATTATTTAACATAATATTTGTAATCTTATGTATATACTGCTAATCATTCAGATGTTATATACTACTTCAAAAAATACTGTAAATTGTAATGAACAAAGTTTCATAACCAGCCATGGAGTTTTCATATATATATATATATATATATGTGTGTGTGTGTGTGTGTGTGTGTGTGTGTTATATTTGTAAAACAAAACTTCAGAGAAAGGAACCGTGCGTATTCTGTGCCGTAATTTAAAGTTGACTCTGACGTGTGCTTCAAGTGCCTAGCGTGTAATTAGGAGATATTCTTCTATAAATCTAGGTATACTACATGTTAATGTGCCCTTTCAATAATACTCTATCACATGTATTATATGCCACTTAAAAAAGTAAGTCATATTATATATGACAAAACGTTATTTGAAGAATACATTACTACATCATTATATCAGACCCATTCAAAAATTTTCTGTGTAATTAGGGTGAGCTCGATTTCTCCTTTCATGTGCTTGTATTAAAAAAATTCTGTATAATTTGTGAAAAAATAGTTTAGTGGTACGGTAATATGGCATTAGTTTTACTTTGATTTAAATTTTTTGTGAGACCCACTGTAATATAGTATTAATCGAGGCCAGTAAACATAAGACCAGTATCTAATATATATAGACACGCCAAAAAAAGTTTTGAACTTTTTTACACATAACATATATTTATTGGCTAAGAATACGATGCCAAAAATGTTCTAATAACAATGAATAACCTCTCTTAGTTTGGACAACAAATCAGTGGGTGTCGAAGTTTATGATGCTTTTGCATTCCAGAGTCTCTTCGCTGGTTCGTCTCTTTGTTTTCTAGGGTTTCACAAGGAAGAAGAAAATATCATCCGTACAATTGGTAAGCTTGATCTCCATATTGAATAACATGAATGCTTTATATTTTTGTATTAAAATGAAAGAAGCTCTATTCTTTTGTTGTTTTGATATAGTTAAGAAGACAACAGAGGTAGAGGTTTGTTGGACATTTGATATTTCTGAGATGACAACGATTTACAAGAGTTGTATTAGTACTTGGTTTCACTACAAAGGAGGTCTCAAACCCATGGAGTCTCAGCATAGACCTTTCCTGCAGTGTTGAGTTATTGTATTCCATTTGCAACTGTGGGTCAGTCCAACCCACCCACTCAACTAATAAAAATCTCTATCCCTATTCCTTGTTTAAATGTTATTTATTTGCCTTTTGTTTCTGAATGTCAAGTTGAATGTTTTCTTTAGCATTCTTATATCATATATTTTTCTTTGTAATTAATCTCAAGTTTCTAAGATGCCATCGGTTCAAAATGGTTATCGTCATTTTATTTCGTTTTTGATCTTGGTTCAATCCGGCCACTCTGGTTCACCAACTCAACTAGTAAATTTTTGTGTATTTTTTTAATAAGATAATTTTAAAGTTAACATATTATTATTTGTGTCTTTAGCATTACTATATCATATTTTACTTTGTAATTAATTGCAGGATTATATTATCTTCGTGTCTGTCCAAAATGTCATAGCACCATCCATTCCCAATTTGGTTTTAGGATATATACACTTCGCCAATTCTCCCCATAAGAATTTTGAATGCCTTTTTATCTTATTTTTCAAAGCCTAAAAGATATTTGTTTAACACCTGAGAAAAGATCAGGGAGCTAGAACATCCCCATCTTCTAACCCCTCATAGTCTATATTTAACAAAAGATGTGTAGTTGCTTGTAATATCAGAGAAGCCCAAACTATCACTGTTCTAATTTGTTAAGAACAACCTCGATCAAGTATTAATCATCGATAGTTAAGGAACAATATATTACTTTAAGCCACTATTCCAAGTAATGATCAGGTTATTCTCTATTTGTTAAACTAATTTATGTATGCACACGTATACACATATTTTTATTATTTAACATAATATTTGTATTCTTATGTATATACCGTTAATCATTCAGATGTTATACTACTTCAAAAAATACTATAAATTGTAATGAATAAAGTTTTAGAACCAACCATGGGATTTTCATATATATATATATATATATATATATATATATATGTTATATTTATAAAGCAAAACTTCAAAGAAGGGAACACGTGCGTATTTCGTGCCGTAATTTAAAGTTGATGCTAATGTGTGTTGCAAGTGCCCAACGTGTAATTAGGATATATTCTTTTATAAATCCAGGTATACCACGTGTTAATGTGTCCTTTTCAATTATACTCTATCACATGTATTGTATGCTACTTAAAAAAGTATGTCATATCATATATGACAAAATATTACTTGAAGAATACATTACTACATCATTATATCAAACCCATTCAAAAAAATTTTGCGTAATTAGGGTGAGCTCGATTTCTCCTTTCATGTGTTTGTATTAAAAAAGTTTTGTATAATTTGTGAAAAAATAGTTTGGTGGTACGTTAATATGGTATTAGTTTTACTGTGATTTAAGTTTTTTGTGAGACCCACTGTAATATAGTATTAATCGAGGCCAGTAAACATAAGATCAATATCCAATATACATAAACACGCCAAAAAAAGTTTTAAACTTTTTTACACAACATATAATTATTGGCTAGGAACACGACGCCAAAAATGTTCTGATAACACTGAATAACCTCTCTTAGTCTGGACAACAAAGTCGGTGGGCATCGAAATTTTTGATACTTTTGCATTCCAGAGTCTTTTTGCTGGTTCGTCTCTTTGCTTTCTACGGTTTCACAAGGAAAAAGAAAATATCCTCTGTACGAATGGTAAGCTTGATCTCCATATTGAATAGCATGATTGCTTATCCAGATCACACAGGCATGGGGGTTCAGAGGCATGTGATTAAGAACATAGAACCGTTTTCCATATCCTATCGACCTCAGAATAAGGAAATAAAGTTCAATATGACAACTATTATCTTCGCATATCTTAAGATCTCTACTTTTATGGTTCATAATCTAACTCAACTTAGGAGATTTACAACTTATAAATAAGACCATAAGATACGCTTTCAATAGATATTCAATTCTTCTTTTCAATTATAGTTTTATTTTGTTTACTGACTTTATCATCGGAGCGGCTACCACCGGAGCCTTTTCGGTGGCCCTCTGATCCTGAGTTCTTGACAAATAACGAATGATGGGGGGCTCTTCTGATCAAAAAGAGCAAATCACCATGCAAAATGAAAACTTGTGAATGATGTCCTAAAAGCATGCAACAATAGTATTTTCTAAGGATAAATGCCCGAAAGATGAGGGCAGAAGATAATTATTGTCAATTCTCCCACCATTGGTAAATGCCTGGAACAGAGTTCACCATTTTAATGAATCTGTAGTCTAAGCATAAAGTTATTTTGCGAATAAGTACAAAGAAGTAGTGACTAATTATTTGTATATACAAAAAAGAAACATAATAATAGATGGAATTCAAGAAATAGACACTGAACATTTGATAGGTGTTTCATTGGACTAGAAAAGCGCTTGACAGGCTTTATGAAGTATTTGCATATAGAGGTAGATATTGGGACCAACACTGGGCAATGGGATTTTAATAAATCTTTTTACAAAAGAGCAAAGGAGAGAAAGAGTTTCATTTTCTTCTACTTTTAGTAGGCAAGCAAAATGAAGATTCAAGTGATGATCGACCCTTTCTTTCTCTCTTCGTTCTTTAACGTCCTTGGTGATGGAATATCCCTTAAAACGTTACACTAATATCCCTTGTGGTTGTGACTGAAGTGTCAAATGTAATGGAATTAATGAAAAATATAAAATGACCAATCATTGAAGAGGAGCAGAGAAATGGTATGCTCAAATCATCACTCCTTAGTCCACTTAGAGGTTATTCAATTCAAAGTAAATTGATTTGAATCATCACAACTAACGAATCATGCTTTATACTAGAATCACCTTAAAGGAAAATCAATTGCACTTACACTCGAATGGTGGCTACTGGAATTGTATACATTTAAAAAACATTTACCACCATTGGAAACCCTTATGAATTGTTTGACCGGTTCTACCTAAAGCCAGTTCTTTAACCTAATAAATTTGACAAAAAATAAACCAACTAGCATTTACTACCATTAACTACCAGTATTATATGCATATACATATACATACATACATACATACATACATATATATATATATATATAATAATAATGTAACAGCTGTGTGTAGTCGGTGGAACTCTGGTGCAATGGTAGCTGACACAGCTTGAACAATATCATCAGCCATAGGTGAGGCCTTTGGTGGCCTCACTTTGGAACAGAAAGAATGAGGATCGGCAACTAAAACTGTTGGAGGTACTTCAGCTAATGCAAGCAAATGTTGCCGTTCTGCTTGGTTGGGATTCGATGAAGGAGAGACTGAATATGTGGGAATTTGGTGGGGAAGCGAATCCACATCATTACAGTCCTCTTTCCCTTTAGCTCCTTGACAGAAATTGAACTCTGTATCGCAAGGGTCGGTAATACACTTAAAATCATTTCTCATTTCTTTCACTTCATTTTCAATGTTAAACAATGGTGCCTCAAAACCATTGTTGTCAATGTCCCCAGCATCTGAGCCCCTCTCAACTCCATCATCCACAACCAGATCAACCTACTCAAAACACATATCTTAGTAATTAAATAATGCTGAAGTCAGTGCCTGAATTAACTTTAGGCTAAAATTAACCATTCCATTTTTAAATCCCCCTAGATCTTTAAGATCATAGTTGTCAAATTGCTTGCCTAGGTGATCAACCAGCCGAAAAACATGATATAAAGGTGATCCAATGATTATTTTATTTTATAATTTTACATAATCTATTTTATTAATAATAATTAAGTCAATAAAAATAACATTCTTATTCCTACATAAAAATATGAAAAAAAAAAACATAATTACAACTATTACTAATGTTATTTTGTGCCAACAAACAAGGTACATACAATGTGAATTTCAGAAATATTATAGCATATGCAAATAAATCAAATAAAATGAATAATATAATAGAAAACACTTGAATAAAATTTAAAGCAATTAATGACTATTAAAGGGTCATAAATATAATTTATTTTATTTTGACACAAATAGTTGGAGATCATATAATATTAACATAATTTTTTAAGAAAATCTGACTTTATATATAAGAATTTCATGTACAAATAATCAATGTTTAAAAAATTTTCAATCTTTGTATTAATTTCACCTCATTTATTTATAGATAAAACAAAAAAAAATAATGAAATATAAAGTTAATTATGTATTAAAATAAATAAATTGTCTAATAACAAATTATTTTTCATGGATTCTGGGATCTATTCAACATTTAACAAAACAAATATAACAATAAAGTATAATTTTAATTATGTATTAAAATACAAAATTTGACTAATTACAAATGTCTAATTTCCAGACAAATTGGGCACCGGGCAACCGCCCAATTATTTAAGTTCAGACGGTCATTGTCTAAGTTTTTTTCTTCTAATCGGGCATCAAGGTGATTAAGCGGTCGCCTGTAACAACTATGTTTGAAATATTACAACCACACCTATATTGTCCTCCCAAGCACCAATTCGAGGATAGGGTCGACTATTAGAAGGTGCAACAAACTGCCCGACTAGTTTAAAATGTTCTAAACTAAACAATTACAACATTTACGACTCAACTCAACTTGATCTTATCTCAATTACTTAAGATTGACTACATGAATCCTATAACCCCTATTAAAAGTAAGGAAAGCAATTAATACAATTATTTTAAGAAATAGAAGGCAACCCTTAGCCCCTTCACAACACCACATTCATGAAAAAAAAAATTTTTAACAGTTGATAAGAGTAAATTAATTGGTGAAGTATAATATGCAGATGCACTTGATCATCTGGAGGTGTAGTCAAACAGTAAATATATTGAGGATAAAATTCAAATATCTGGAGTTCGAGTCACCTCTTTACCAATCATTAGTAATTAGAAATTAAAGAGTGAGTTTGACTGTCACGGAGAGAGTGATTTAGTCTTGTGTGCCTAAGCTGACCTAAGATAACCTTAACCGATTAATAAAAAAAAAAAATGCAGATGCATTGCCAAGCCTCTAACACGTAGCATAATGTGAACATAGTTTTAATTTAATTTTGTGCCACAGTTTTAATTTTCTGTCACAATTTTGATTTTGGAATAGATATTAACATGATTTTGGAATTGCTTAAATTTTAAAATTTTAATCGAGATTGTGTTGATATTCAATTGAATTTAATTTTAACTGGTTGCATTGTCCCTCATTTTTAATATCAACATAGATTCATTAAACAACCACACAATGTATAAACATAATGTGAAAATTCTAAAATTAAAATTATGTCCTTCAATACTAACAACTAATTTTAATTTCAATTGAATATCAACATAATTTCATATCTATTATTTGTATCAATTGAATTTTAATCTTCTTCAAATTTATAACTTCACTAAATTGAATTATTCCCAAATTTTAAACTTTTATCTCAAGTAGCGTCTATTCATTTTTATGCTTGACAATGTGCTGACTGATGAGAAAACTAAGGGAAAATACCCATTCAGAAATATGAAAATCTTGGATCTTGAAGTCTCTTGATTTGTGACCTGGATACAGTAATATTTAAGAATATAAAAAAGAAATTGAAGATGTATTAGATTTTGTGATTTTTATAATTTTTTCCCAATATATAAAATTTCATTGATTTTGATTTCTGATTTTTTTTTTTCAAATTTGGAATACAATAAAATTTAAGAATAGAAATTTGAAGGTGTATTAGATTTGTGATTTTATAATATTTTTTAAAAAATGTTTAAAATTGCATTGATTTTGATTTGTGATTTGTTATTTTCTTCCAAATTTATTGCTTTTCTCAATTGAATTATTCTTACAATTTAAATTCAAGGAACTTAATCCTAAATTTTAAATTAAAGGAATGAAGGGAAAATTAGGAAAATTGAATAGATTTTTAAAAAAGATATTTTTATTTGTAACATTTTTAAAATCCACAACTTTCTAAATTGAATTATTCTAAAATTGAATTAATTTGTGATTTTAATTGTTTATAGTTTTTTCCAAATTAATAATTTACTAAATTGAAGGAATAAAGAGGAAAAAAATTGAAAAAAAAATTACAAAAGAGGAGAGTACCACATAAAACAAAATAAGAAAACATAGAAGAAGAGATACGTCATAAATATATTGTTAATAGAATATAGATAGATAAGACAAGTTACCATTAGCTAAAAATATCAATTGAAAAATAAACTTAGGCTATAAGCATTGTTTGCTTTTCAATAAGTTTTCTATGCAGGAAAGATATTCAATTCTTGACTCTGTCAAAGGATGGAAAAGGTCGACATAGAAGCAATAATGATTGGAAGCATCCACTAAATAAGTTACAACTCTAAATGAGATTTAAAAAAAAATTATTTTTATTTTTAAAATGCAAACATATACATGTAATAATTCAAAATAAAACTCTATTAATATAATTTTTCTTTTAGAGTGTTGATATTTTATAGTGCTTTCTTTGTAAAATAATATTTTATGGATTTTGAACATTTATTTTCATCGAGTTATGGACTGAGTTGAGTTATTTGTCCAAGACCCATATTAGAAAGACTCGTGTGTGGGATTATCTTGTAAGTTGATTGTAATAGAATTTATCATAATACATGAATTGTAACATCCCATCATTTCTATAAAAAAAAAAAAATCTTATTTGAATTATATTATAAACAACTTAAAAATTGGGAATTTTTTTTTTTTAAAGAATAGATTTTTATAGGTTTTGGACTTCTATTTAGAGTATATCTTCGTAATAGTGCACATGGGTTGGACCAGGTCGGGTTGCAATGGAACTAAAACTGACCTAATTTTAGGTAGTTCTTAAAAAAAAAAATTGAAACTGCTAATAAGTAGACCCGACCCAACCCGACCTAACCTAACCTAAATATTTTTGAATTGGGTCGAGTTGGACCCTTTTTTTTAGAATGCTATTCAATATGATTAAGCAACCCAAAAAAAAAATCATGACAACATTATTATGTATTATATATACACTAATACACATACATACAGATATAAATATACACACACTCCACATGAGATTTCGAATATGGTAAAAACTAAAATGAAAACGAATATATGCGGTCATGGGGGGGGGGGTGGTGTTGTTTCCTCTCCAACTAGAATATATGTATGTGTATGTATATATATATATAAAATTTAAGTTCTTACTTTTCATCTTGTAAATTATATTGGAAGACACGTTTGGAAATTCCTTTATCATGGTAATATGGTATTCAGTCTGTCAATTTACCAATTTGAAGCTATTCATCATCTTAGATTATGGAATGCAAAAGTGAGAAACTTGAAAAATTAATGGATAGTTGCTCGAGGGCTATAGACGTTGACATAACTAGGCATTGCACCTGCAGATCCAAACAGTGTATTCAAGAAAGTCAAGATGTCATACCTAGATTTTATATATAGATAAGCCTAGGCAAAGCAACGTTTTCCATCCTTAAAATAGTCCAGTCCAGACTAATCAAGTGGTTTATCCAGATCTACCCTCTGCCTCAATTCCAGCTACTTTGGAACTAAGCAAACCTCTTCTAGCTGATTTATATACTTTTACACATATATACTATTTATTTAAATATGTATTATATATAATTTTCAAAAAAAATATTTATATAAAAATTCAATTCTTGAGTTAAGTTGATTTACTCGAATTTAACATCGGAACCAATTCAAAAAAATTAATTCTAAAACTAATCTAACCCGAATCTTCTTTAGAACTAAGTCAACCGAACTATTCAGTTCAGGTTTACGGTTCCGTTTTTTTTATACACCCCTACTTCATATACCTAAATTTTGGAATTTTTTTTTATAGGTGGGTCCTAAATTCATTATTTTTCTTGTCTTATAATAAGAACCAAAATTATGTGTATCATATAACCTATCATCTAGTATTGAGCCAGAAGCATTCTTAAACAAATGTCTCTTGTCCGTGTGGATGTTGATGATGCTTCTCAATGATTACTTGATTAAAAGATTATTTTAATTTGCATATATACAACTTTCTAAGCACGAGGGTAGAATATTATATTTTAGATTTGTGAGCTCTGTTTGGTTTATACTTTATTGTTCTATACTCTCGTGGCTTACTTTTGGAGGTGCAGGCTGTAGGGTTGGGCCCTTTGGTAAACCCACTTGAAAACTTTTCTTTCTTCTGCTTTTTTCCCCCTCCTAATGCTACCATAGTTTTCAAATTGTCTAGGCAACTCTCGTAATGGATCTAATTTAGGCGATCGCCCAATAAAAGAACATAATATAAAAATAATTTAATCATTATTTTAATTCATAATTTTACACTATTCATTTTATTAATACAAAAATTAAATTAATAAAATTAACATTATTGTTCTTAAATAAAAATATGAAAAAAATACAATAACAACTATTTTTACTAATGTTATTTTTGTGCCAATAAATAAACATACAATCTACGTTTTAGAAACATGATAGCATTTGAAAATATATCAAATAGAATGGACAATACTATAAAAAGGTCGTGAATAGAAGTTAACTTATTCAAATAATAAAATTTGATATTAATTTAAAAGATAATATTAAACAAACTTGACAAAATTCAAAACAATTAATAACAATTAAAAAGTCATAAATGTAATTTATTTTATTTTGACTGAATAAAATAAAAAGATGGGAGATCAAATAATATTAACATAATGTTTTAGAAAAAAATACTTTTATATACTGCATGTAAATAAAATAAGAAGTTGTTATATATATAAGAACTTTGGGTACAAATAATCTATGCTTGAAATTTTTCAATCTCTCTATTAATTTTACCTCATTTATTTACGGATAAAATAAAACATATAATAATGAAATAGAAAGTTAATTATGTATTAAAATAGGGAATTTGCCAAAGAACAAATTATTATTCAATGATATATTCAATTCAAAATAAAACAAATATAAGAATAAAGTAAAATTTTAATTATGTATTAAAAGAAAAGAAAAGGTTTGAGTAATCTTCTGTACTATAAAAGTGAGGCACAAAGTATGTAATGTAACATACTCTTTTTCTTTTTCTTTTTTTGAAAAAAGGAAAAGCCCAATGCCAGGGCATTTGAGGTGAAATAAAGTCTAAACATTTATATTTTTGAAGAAAAGAAAAGGTTTGATTAACATTGTGCACTGTAAAAGTGGGGCACAAACTATGATACAGTAGCTGTACGTTTAGTCTTAGGTTTATAAAAAATAATAAAATTATCAATAAATCCAAGTTTAAACTTAATTACTAATTAAGTTCATCATTTTTTATTGGATAAAATGTCATTTAGCGTTTTTCTTCAAAAATAATGAAATTGAATGTGCGTGACTTCTGTCAACTATTTAAAAGCGTTTTAAAATTTTAAAATTCAATAACTCAAAATATATAAATCTGTTTTCAATAAAATTTATATATTTGGACTCTAAAAATCGAGATCTATAAAACAAGATCCATATGTAATATGAAATTTTGAAGAAAAAAAGTATTTCTCAAAGTGTAAAATTTCACAAATAAAAAAGGTAGTGAAATTTTCAATTTCAAAGTTTCTTGCTTGCTATCAGTTTTATTTATTCTTTTGAGTTGTATTTTGAATGTAAAAAGAGTCTTATAAAGTAGTAAAAATTACAACAAAAAATCAGTTTAGACATTAAAATAGTGAGTGTGAAATTTTACAATTGGGCTACTTATCTAAAAGAGTCTTTTAAAGTAGTAAAAATTACCAAAAAAAATCAATTTAGACATAAAAGTAATGAGAACGTAATATTTTACACTTGCACTACTTGTCAAAAAGAGTCTCTTAAAGTAGTAAAAATTATAACAAAAAAATTTAGTTTAAACATAAAAGTAGTGAGAGTGTGAAATTATAATTGGAATAAGCATACTTTAACACAAATTATAATTAAAATAAGTGACTTAGATTGCAAAGAGACTGGCAAGATTGGCTTCATATCTAAAAAAAAAAAAAAAAGTGAAAAATAATCAGTGAGAGAGTGAAAGGAAAGTGAAAAGGTAAAATTTTGCCTTTGAGTTGTTTTATGAATAAACACATTTTAACATAAATTATAAGTGAGTGTGAAATTTTACACTTACATTGCTTGTCAAAAATAGTCTTTTAAAGTAGTAAAAATTATAACAAAAAAAATTCAAAGAGTGTGAAATTATAATTAGAATAAACATAATTTAACACAAATTATAATTAGAATGAGTAACTTAGATTGTAAGTAAATTAGCAAGATGAGCCTCATTATTAAAAAAAAAAAAGTGGAAAAGAATCAAGGAGAGTAGTGAAAAGGTAAAATTTTACCTTTGTGTTGTTTTATGAATAAATACTTTAACACAAATTATAATTGGAATGAGAGGCTTAAATTGTAAGGAGGTTGACAAAATGAGCCTCACCGTTCCAAAAAAAAAGTGAAAATGAATCAGTGAAAGAGTGATATAGAATTTCACAAAGCAATTATAATTGCGCATCTAGTTTAACTTCATTACCTTACTGCCACCATAGAATCATCATTTATCACCACCAAGCCATCACAGAAAACCACCACGACTGCCATTTTTAACACACCATAGAACAACCCTTCCATCGTCATTGCAAACTTAATTATCATTAACAAGAATTTTATTTTTTCTCCCTTTCTCTCTCTCTGTGTGTGTGTGTGTGTGTGTATATATATATATTAAACTACTTACCAATTTGTTGGAGACTACAATAAATTGTTTACAAATATAGTGGCGGTAGCGATTGGGCTAAGAAAAAGTTAGAGGGATAAGTGGTGTGCATAGATGTGGAAGAATGAGAGAGTGGGATGAGAGGGATAAGTGATTGAGTGAGAAATTTATTCATCTTTACTGGATCAACAATGGAGGATTAAGAATTTCGACGAAGAAGAGAGAGCCACGTGAGGGTTTCATTAATTTGGGAGTTTCCTATTTTAAACGGATGTGTTATTTAGAAGTTTCTATTTTGAATGAATGTGTTATCGGGATATTAATGTCATTATTAAAAATAACAAGTGACAAGTCATCAGGTATAGATTTGAGCTAAAAAATAAAAACAACTAAGTCTTTTAGCTTAAATTAAAAATATTCACAAGTCTTATAATAATATAACAACATGTTTAGGGACTCAAAACTGATTAACCCTAAATCTTATGCATATAAATTTGTCTAAAATGATGATTGTAATTTTTCTGCATGTATCTCTTTCTTCGCTCTGCCCTGTCTTGACATGGTAGTTCTTTGGGAGATCTTTTTTTTTTTCAAGAAAAAGTTCATAATTCTTCTATTTAGTGTTTTATCGAGTACCAATAATACTAGATTTACTTTAAATTTTTATAAAAAATATTTATATTCATGAATGACAGTCAGCCTAATATTACGATTATGTTTGGTTCAACTTATAAATCGCATTTAATAATTTTTTCAAGTTCAAAATAGACTTTTCGAATTTGTTAGGTGTTTGATTCGATTTATTAATCACACTTATAATAGTTAATTCAGACACTACAATATCATTTAAACACTTATCAAATATATTTATTTAAATACTAAATAACTTAATTTAAATAATATTATTTTATAATTAAATATTTAAACCACAACTTAACTCAAATCACAATTTTTTTCTCTAACTAATTCAAACGACTACTACATTGATATGAAAGTTAAGCTAGCATTCCTTTATATAACACACAGGCTCTTATTCATTGCCTCATACTGCGAAGATTTTGTTTGCTATTCAATGTACTTTCCCTTTGTTAATGAGTTGGGTGTTTGTGAATCTAGTTATGTTCACAGAGGGCAAGTATGGTTGGCCATGAGCTGTCAAAAGTAGCTTGTACGGCTGTACCCTAAGAGAATATTCATAGTCCCCAACTACTAGTTAGGGGCCAATGAATGACCAAGTCTAGGACACAAAAATGCAATAAAACTTGAAGACCAATGAATCCCTTTTTGTACCCTAGTGAGAGTGGGTTTGAGGTGTGGCTAGAAGGCCCACCTATTTGATTGGAACCTATGTTGTTAGATTGATTTTATGGCGAGAAATTTTGGCATAAATGAGGTTTTTATGAACTCACAAATGGCAACCTATCATGTAATAAACTATTACTTTTCCAATTTTTTTTAAATAATTTATTGAAATAATAGAATATTATTAGTCAGACTCGATTCATGCAAAAACTTTTCATGTATGGCTCCTTGATGTTTGACACTCGCCAACACTCGCAATTGTGAAATGGAACTCAAACCAACGTTTGCGAATTCCACTCACAAGTTAAGCACGGGTTTTAATAAAATATGCCTATTGTTCACATTAATTACAAAACTACCAACAACTTTATCCTAATGCCTAGTACTATAAAATAAACAAAAAACCAAAAAAAGACTTTATCTGCTAAAATCACATTAATAGTTTTTATCAAACATTTAATAATTAATTATGCCATTATAATCAATTCTATATCATATACATCTAAATAACTAAAATCAATTCTACAAAATTCATTTTACGATAATTAATTCTCTAATAGCATTAGTTGTGCCAAATAAACTCTTAGAATAAATTCCCCTTCTATCACCAATGGTGCTACCAATGTATATAAAAATAATATATTTTTTTAATACTTCTTACTATTATATAATGACCATAAATCTCAAAATAGGTTTCTAATTCATTGATTTAATATGGTATAAAATAAAGAAAAAGAAAGGAACACATACTGACATACATTTTGAATTCTTTAAACTTTTAAAAGTTTGTAATTTGGACATTTTTTTCTTTTATATGTCTATTTTGTTTAAGCTCAAATTCATTCCATGTTCTTTTAAAAATTATGTTATAGTTTTCCCATCCTTGGTGGTTTTAACTCATTTAGGAACTCAAGAAAGCATACACACCCAATATTTCATTTTGATAATTTCAAAATAATATTTATTATAAGGGAAATTTATTTCTATTTCGCGTCCTCTAATCCTTAATTAAAATATTTTTTAAAAATAAATAATCTAATTTTTATTTATTTAAACTTATAAATTTAAAAATATAAAATTTTAAGTTCACCTTGACATCAAATTCATCTCTAAACACCTTTGCATCAAAATTTTCACCGACTCATCGTACACATATTTAACCATTTTTAAATTCTTTAGTAATAAAAGTTTCGTCAACTTAATAGTAAAACTATGGTATTACATAATCATAGATAAATACATAAATTTAAATTTGAACGAACTTAAAAGATCTAAAAAGTATAAGTCTTGGACTAATAAATCAGTCTAATTTATGATTAGGTAAAAATAATAATCATATGAAAAGATTTGAAGTAGGTGTCAAATGGGACGGCCCGGCTCGGCTTGTTTCAATCAGTTCGTTTGTGCCAACGTGTCGTGTCACGCAGTGCCGTGCCGTGCATATTGAGAAAACCATAAGCCTAACACTACTAATGGCGTGTCGTGACCATGCCAGGCCATGAGCGCACCAATTTTCTTTTCACTCTTTTGTTTTTTTAATGACTAATATGACCCTTAGTTTTTTAAATGTTGTACTTTTTGTTGGTCTAATATATAATATTTTTATTTTTTATTTAGTTATTTGTAATTATAATATTTTGTTAAATTCTCACATTTTTTATTTTTTTATTTATTATTCTAATATTATTATTATTTACTTTATTATTTGTTATTATAATATTTATTTTTAAACTTATAATTTTTTAAAAATTTTTAAAACTTTTTATTTGAATATTTTTATATAATAATAATAAATGATAATAAAATAAAAAATAAATCGAACCTAACGGATCATGTCAACGAACTGTCATGCTAGGCTGTACCTTCAACAATGTTGTGTTTGCATTGTGAATTCTACGCTTAAATAGTAATTCAGATATAATTTTTTGAAAAATATTTCTAAAAATTTTGTAATTAATAACTTACCAAACGCTTATCTCGCGTTTTGAAATTAAAAATTTGTTTTTAAAGACGTAAACAAATGAAGAAGTATCTAACCCGACCCAAATTGACCCGACCCGGACTGGCTGACCCACTTATACCTCTACCTCCCAAGGCTCCCATGGTGGCCCCTGTTGGTTTTATAGAATCACAAAATCATATTTAACATTTAACATGACAAGAAACCATCTAGAAAAGTAATGGATGAACGGGTTAGGTCTATCCAGTGAAAAATCACCTTTTGTTGTTTGGGCATACGTGCTGCCAAACTGCTAGATTCAAGTATCATTCTCTCACTCTCTCTCTCTCTCTCTCTCTATATATATATATATATACACATATAATATTACAATATGACGGTTACAAGTTGCAGTATTTAATTTAAATAATCATAGATACAAGTCTAGTTTAGGGTAAATAATATAAATTAGTAAATCATTTTGAGGATGCTAAAACGTGACGTAAGAGAGAGAAAGAGCTGGTAATTTTTTAACTTTGCCTGTGAGTGTGTGTGTGGAGGGCTTTCTTAAAACATTCCATTAAAAAAGACTTCCCAAAGCTTCAAAACCGCCACCATCCGCGTCTCTCAGATCACCAAACAGCGACTTCCACCACGCCCTCCACTCAATCCCTCTCTGCATCGCCATCTTCACGCATTCCATTCAAAAAATAAAAATAAAAATCCCCCAACAAGCTACTGTGTGTTCCAATATTTACACCCACAACCATCAACCAATCGATCGATTTACACTGAGATTTTGGGGGTTTGAAGGAGGAGATGAACAGCCACAAGTTCCAAATCTTCGACTCTCTTCCAGCGTAGTAAAGAGGCGTGACCGGTTTTCAAATGGCAAAGCGCGTTTACCAAGCCTGGAAAGGAAGCAATGTAAGATTTGTCTCAATTTTGGATCTCATGTTGATGCTATTCGTTGACTTTTATCATCTGGGTATGCTATAGATTTGCCTAAAATTTTGTTAGTTTTGATTGATTTATTGGTTTGTTTGGTTACACTTTGAATTAGGCCTTGATTTGGGTTTAGAGGCAAATTTATTGATAGTTTCAGTATCGGTTAAGAATAAAAGTCAGTGAATATAGTCGACATAGTGATGTGTGTTGTTTTTCTTTGCACATTTCTGTTCTTAATGATGAAATTGGTTTTTTTTTTTTGTTATAATATATTTTGGTATTGAATTGGGCAGCAAACTAATTTTTTTTGATTTATTATTTGGATTTGGAGCGGTTGGTTAGTGATGGTCTTGAGCTTAGAATTGTCGCTGAGTAAGTTGTCTGCTAAGAAGCACGGACACGGATACGATACGATATGACACGGACATGAGACACGGATACGATATGACACGGACATGTAGACACGTTATTTTTTAAAAAAGTAAGACACGGACACGTTAGGGACACGTTGAATATATATAAATTTTTTATATTTTTTTATACGACTATATAATAAAAACTTAATGTTATTTCAATTAAACTTGGTATAAAATTACACAAATTTAAAAATATTATTAAGATGTTAAAATAACAAAGTCATTTAATAAAAATTAAAGAATTTCTTCATTTAATCATCAACATTCATGATTCAAGTGTCCGGACACATGTCGGGAAGTGTTCAAGAGTGTTGGTGTCGGACATGTGAGCCAAAATAGAGTGTCCGTGTTTCTTAGGTTGTCTGGGTAGTGATTAATGGAATGTAGTGTCAGGGAGACTGAAGTTCACATTGATTGATTTATAGATCTTTTTTTTCTTTCTTTCTCTGGGGAGGGCAATTAATTTATTAATCAATAGAAGTTCGAAGTTACTTTGAGATTGAGCTTTTCTAAAGGGTGCTTATTAGTGTGTCAGTTGTTTTTATTGTTGGACAATAAATTCTTTTGCCATCTCTTTGGTGACACTTCTTCAAATATTTGAGATTCCTTCTCGTGGCACTATTCTTGTTTGAGTTGGTTGAAAATCCCAATCCTACTCATTGGCACTTTCCATTACTTGTTCCTTAGACTGCCTTTGTTATGCAAATGCCAATGGTTTTGAGATGCAAAACAGGTTTTGTTTGCTATGCCTTGTTAGCAGAGCATGATAAATAAATGAAAAAGTAATTGTATATTTTTAATGCATGATGATCTTAATACTTCCCATTTATTTTATATAAGGTCCTCTAAAACCAACTTGTTATTAGACCAAGAAGATCATGTGATTGAATGTTGTTGCCTTCATGCTAACACATAGTTTTTTAACATGGATGGTCCATTCACGAAAGGCTACATGTGAAGGGAAGTGTTGAAAGATATTGATATGCATCTCTTTTTAATATATAATTCATTCACGTGGATGTTGGATTCATGAGAAGCCAATCATGATGGAGAGTATCGAAATATATCGATGCACCCTTGCCTAATAGCTTAAGAGCAATTGGTTGTTAGCACTACCATGGATGATTATTATGTTTGTAATTTTCTTTCATTGTTTATTTTGCTTTCTTTTCTTTGTCTAATTTTGGTTGGCAATGAATCAAAATTGAATGCGTGATATATATAATTGGAAGCAGTGAATAGGTTGAGCAGTGCTGGTGGACATAGAAATTTGATTTTCTTTTTTCCTTTTTCCCCTGTTGATTTGTGGATGGTTTTCGAGGGGCTTAGAGATTATAATGTATTAGAATAGAAGGGATAAGGTTAGATGGCAGGAAATGTGGAACATGTGGTCAAGCCTCTGTAGCCTAATTTCAATAGGCATGCATTAGAGGTCAACGTTAAGATGCTTTGTATCTCCATAATAATGGATAAACTGACTGGGTTTTAAAAGAAGAGGTCCCAAGGTATGTTGACAAAGTAGGGATCAAGCCACTGAATACATCTTAAATTTGGGAATAGATGCTTTAGAAATCAGACTAAGAATAAATATGTGGAATTCCATTTATTAAAATTAGATATTGAAATGAGTTATCAGTTTACTTTAGTGACCACAATATGCTAAAAAGTAAAGTGATCATTTCATCATCTAGGCTTGATTATCTATAAGAAAGGAGAGACTGAAAATGATGTTGCTCATAGAATTTGAGGAGGGTAGATGGCATTGAGTGCCTTTGGAGCGTTAAGAAATTGCACAGAATAACAAAAAGGAAATTGCAGAGACTTGTTAATATCCAAAAAAATTAAATGAAACTGCACAAACTTGTTTTAAAGAAGTCGTATGCAACTGTTAACAAGCTAGTTGTAAAACTATTATAATACCAATTATACTTTATGCAATAAATTGTTGTGTAGATAAGGAATAATATACTCATAAATTGTGTGTGGTTAGAATGCAGACATTGAGATGGTAGGAGACATTAGATGAATTAGAAATGAGATAATTTCTTTGAGAAGTTGGAGGCGTTGGCCCAAGAGGGAAAGGTTAGAGAAAATCAATTAAAATGCGAGAGAGAAAAACAGACCTAAGGTTGGGGCTTGAAGTTTCTAAAGCAATCATGGAATGAAATTTTATACGGTAAGGGAATATGCAATAGAATCAACCGAGCCCAGCTCGGGGCGCGCCTCTGCGCATGGGACGTCCATGTTAGCGTTAGAAGCAGCCACTGGAAATAGGCAAGGGGCTGTTCCTATTGGGCTGAATGAGGGAAGGTACAGGTTGGCCCAAAGGAAAGGGGGATTTAAAGGCAGGCCTGGGGCGGCCCAAATAGAATCAACCAAGCCCAGCTCGGGGCGCACCTCTGCGCATGGGACGCGTCCATGTTAGCGTTAGAAGCAGCCACTGGAAATAGGCAAGGGGCTGTTCCTATTGGGCTGAATGAGGGAAGGTACAGGTTGGCCCAAAGGAAAGGGGGATTTAAAGGCAGGCCGGGGGCGGCCCAAATAGAATCAACCGAGCCCAGCTTGGGGCGCATCTCTGCGCATGGGACGGCCCAAGTCCAAGCTACTAAAAACAGTTCGGGATGCAATGTTTTTCCCAGGATATTCTCTACTCACAGTTCGTCCATGTTAGCGTTAGAAGCAGCGACTGGACAAGGAGCTTTGATGATTCATGGTGATGCAGTCCATGGCATAGGAACAGAAAAGGGAATAGGACGCTTTGAGAAACAGCTTGCGCATACGGAGGACAACTCGGATTGGCATGATTTTGAGTTGTGTAGCATGGTGGATGAATGCGAATTTCTCCGGTACTTGGAAAGCAGCTACGGTTCAGAACCACCTCAACACAATTGGGTTGCAGGTTGTTCCTTTACAGCAGAAGATGAATCAACATCAATTCCGGGCAAGTCTCTGGCAATAGATCAGGGGGGTGCAATGGTGCTACGAAGTCAGGAATTCTCAGAGAACCCAGAGGAGTATAACCCGTTAGCAGTAGTTTTGTTGGCCGGATTTTCCAATGACTCCAATCCGATTCAAGAGGCTCAAACGGAAGACCTTCTACGTCATCAACAAACACTTTCGGATGGCTGGGTGCTCCGAAAAATGGGAAAAGTGAGTAAATTGCTGGGAGTCACATGCGCAGGCTTTGAGGACCGTCTGCCGGAATTATTCAGAGAAATAGTAGTGAGTAATTCTTTGTCAAGACCAGGTTCTAATAATGCCTCTGGGAAGAACAAGGAGGACAAATCAGTAAGAAGAATGAGAAGGGTAATGAAGGAGTTGTCTTGCTCGGTAAATTATGGGGGCAACAAAGAGATGGTGGCCTTTGGGGAAGGCATGGATAGGGTCTAATTGTTCAGTCTTATCCATTTAAAAATTTTATCCTAGAATGTGAGGGGATTGAATGATTCAGACAAACGCTCAGTCATCAAAGGTTTACTACAGGAATGGAAACCTACAGTCATCTGTATTCGTTCCATTTGGGGATTCAGATGGATTAAGTGGGCTGTATTAAATGCCTACGGCACTGCTGGAGGTGTTTTGATAGCTTGGGACTCCCATATGATTACAGACATTTGAGCACATAGTGGGTGAATTCTCCAAGGATCAAAATATCGTTTCGATGTATAGTTTCGGTCTGTCCGGAAACGGAAACATTTCGGAAACGTTTCGGAAATATAATGGAAACGGAGAAAAAATTAGAAACATGTGAAAACATAACTTAAAATTTATTTATTTATATAAATAAGCCTATTTATTGAATATTTGTGCATGTTTAAGGCATATACATCATATTCATGATAAATGACATAATAGATATATACTATGTAATATCCACGAATTAGATAATTTGATACAAGTTACATATAAAATAAAAAGTAAAACAAATAGCGATTTAAACCTATTATAATTAGTAACTTAGTATTAAAATAGTTGTTTCTCTACACTTTATTTTTCCTACTACTTTTTTATTATTTTAGGAAAAATAATAAAAGTATCTTCTTGTAATTTTGAGTCTTAATCCTTGAAAAATAAATGGATATTATTTTTTATTAACCTCTAGAATTATTGTTGATACAAAAGAAATGTTTCTTTTAATTCGATATGTTTCTACTAGTTTCAGTATGTTTTCACGGAAACATGTGAATTTCGATATTCCACTAGTGTTTCGTTTCGGTTCCCGGAGAAACGGAAACGTTTCGGCCGTTTCGATGGAAAAGAAACGAAATTTTGATCCTTGGAATTCTCCATCTCTTGCAAGTTTAGATTGGCTTCTAACTCCTTTGTGTGGGGTTTTTGTGGTGTCTATGGGCCAGTGATTGATGGTGTCAGGGGTTCTTTTTGGGAAGACCTGCAGTCAACGATCTCTTCTTGGCAAGTCCCCTGTGCATTGGGGGGGACTTCAATGTAGTGCGGTATCCGGATGAGAGGTCAGGGGGCGGCAGGCTGATTTCGACAATAAGGGGTTTCAACGAGTTCATAAATTCTCGAAGGCCTGGTGGACTTACAACTGGAGGGAGGGAGGTTCACTTGGTCTAGAGGAGGTCACCAGACGGCTATGTCTCGCTTGGATAGATTTCTGATTTCAAACAACTGGGAGGATGTCTTTTCAGGTATCTCCCAAAAGTGCCTCCCACGGCCTTGTTCAGATCACCACCCCATTATGTTGTATTGCGGGAGTTTTAGTGCAAGAAAAAGCCCCTTTAGATTGGAAAACATGTGGCTAGAATTGGAAGGTTTCGTGGACTTGGTGAGGAATTGGTGGGACTCTTATGTGGTGTCCGGGTCCCCAAGTTACTGCATTGCTAGAAAGCTGAAGCTTCTCAAAGAAGACCTGAGAAAGTGGAACCGTGAGGTCTTTGGTTTAATTCAGGATAGAAAGCAAACTTTGTTGAATAACCTGATGGAGCTGGACAAGGAGGATCAATTGGGCCCCCTCTTTATTGAAAAAATGAGTGAAAGAGAAGGTTTAAAAGGCCAGATTGGACAGATTTTCAAGATGGAGGAAATCTCTTGGAGGCAGAAATCTCGGGCCATTTGGCTTAGAGAGGGTGACCGCAACGCAAAATTCTTCCACAGAACGGCTACTTCTCATTACAGGAAGAATAAGATTTCCTCCATTGTTATTGATGATCATGTTCTCTCGAAGGAAGAGCCCATTAGAAGAGGTATTGTTGACTTCTTTTCTAGCCTTTACACAAAGCCGCACAGCTGGAGACTGGGGGTGGATGATATTTGTTTGGATAGGTTGAATGGGGATGATTCCTCTAACTTGGAGATCCCGTTTTTGGAAGAGGAGGTAGTGAAAGCCTTGGATGCATGCAATGGGGATAAAGCTCCAAGCCCAGACGGGTTTATTATGGCTTTTTTTAAAAGATGCTGGGATGTCCTGAAGGTGGATATTATGGCAGTCTTTGGGGCCTTTCATAGGAAGGGGGGCTTTGAGCGAAGCCTTAATGCCTCTTTCATTGCCCTCATTCCTAAAAAGAATGGTGCCATTAACATCAAGGACTTCCGCCCTATAAGTGATGGGTTTTGGGAGCAAGTGGAGAGAGTGGATTCAGTCGTGTATATCTAGAGTCTCCTTTTTGGTCCTCGTTAATGGCTCCCCGGCAGGTTTCTTTCGTTCTTCTAGAGGCTTGAGACAGGGGGACCCATTATCCCCTTTTTTCTTTGTGATTGCTATGGAAGCTCTGAGTCGTTTTTTGTTCCGTGCTAAGGAGGTCGATCTCATCAAAGGCTTCCACGTAGGGGACAGAAGGGGTGGTGGGGTCGCCATCTCCCATCTTTTGTTTGCAGATGACATCATTATTTTCTATGATCCTACAGTGCGCCAGCTTCGTTTTGTGCGTTGTATCCTTGTATGCTTTGAAGTTGTGTCAGGTTTGCGGATCAATCTCACAAAAAGCAGCATTATTCCGGTTGGTTCGATTCAAGAGATGGACATGTTAGCCAGCACGTTAGGCTGCAGAGTGGGTTGCCTCCCTTTTGGGGTGCTTCTTCGCGTTCCATTGGGGTTTGAGATCCTATCGTGGAAAGGTTTTTCAGCAAGCTGTCAGGTTGGAAGGGTCAATTCCTCTCTAAGGGAGGCAGGTTCACCCTTATCAAAAGCACCTTGGCAAACCTTCCCACCTATTTCATGTCTCTTTTCCCCATGCCGAAGTCAGTTTGCAGAAGGCTAGAAAAGATTCAAAGGGACTTTTTATGGGGCCATGATAGGGAGCGCAGAAAGATTCATTTAGTGGCTTGGAATAAAATTAAGAAGCTAGCGTCTCTCAAAGGGCTAGGGGTGAAAGACTTGGATATTTTCAACACAGCTCTCTTAGGGAAATGGTTATGGACGTTTGGTGAGAGTAATGGGGAGCTATGGAGGGAGTTCATTGTTGATAAGTATGGGTGTGACAACGGAGGCTGGTGTTCGGGCAGTGCAGAGGGGCCACGGGGATGTGGTCCTTGGGGTTCCATTAGAAGTGAATGGAGGCTTTTCAATGAAAAGTGTAGTTTTGTTATCGGGAATGGTGGTCGTGTTAAATTTTGGGAAGACGTGTGGAATGGAAATGAGCTGCTTAGGATGAAATTCCCTACTTTATATAGTCTGGCTAGCAACAAGGCGGCTTGGGTATGTGAGTACTTGGAGAGAACTGGGAACAAGCTTGTTTGAACTCTTTGTTTTAGGAGAAACTTTTTCGACTGAGAGTTGGAAGAGGTGGGCTCCTTTCTTGGTCACATTTGCAGTTACCGAGCTATGGAAGGGAGGGAGGATAAGAGGGTGTGGCTGCTGAATAAGAAATCTTTTTCCGTCAACTCCTTCTACTAGAGCTTGTTCGATTTGGAAAGCCCTTTTTTCCCTTGGAAGCTCATATGGCACTCAAAAGCCCCTCCTAAGGCCTCCTTCTTCGCCTGGGAAGCCTCTTGGAAAGCCATCTTAACTGCGGATAATTTGAAGAAGCGAGGTTTCATCTTGGCTTGTAGGTGCTATTTTTGTCAGAAGAAAGAGGAAATGGTGGATCATGTCCTCATCTACTGCCACGTTTTTTGGAGCTGTTGGAACATGATTTTTGCTTTTTTTGGTGTCTCCTGGGCAAGGATCAAAATATCGTTTCGATGTATAGTTTCGGTCTATCCGGAAACAGAAACGTTTCGGAAATGTAATGGAAATGGAGAAAAAATTGGAAACATGTAGAAACATAATTTAAAATTTATTTATTTATATAAATAGCCTATTTATTAAATATTTGTGCATGTTTAAGGCATATACATCATATTCATGATAAATGACACTAATTTAAATTGAAAAACTAAAAACTAACTACTTGTTTTTTCATTGTACAGTGTGAAATACAATTTTTCTTGACTTTTTTATCATGTAGATGACAATAATGACATAAGAAGATCTTTGAAGGGACATTGATTCACAAATTGAGAGGAATGAAGCAATTTTTTATATTTTTCATGCTTTTGGATTGTACAAAATCATATCATAAATGTTTTTTTTTTTGTAGAGTTCATTAGTGATCTTTCATGGATAAATGAACATTCTCTTGTAATGATATTATCATTATTATTTATAGAGATATATAAATAACTATTAACAAAATAACTAACAAGTAATCACATAAGCAAGAGGAATAATAAATATTATATAGAAATATATGAATGTGCAAAAATAAATAGTATAATTAATTAATTGTAAATGTTTTAGGAAACATGTCCATCCACACAAATTTTTAGGGTGAAATTGAAAAAAAAAAACGTAAATTCAAATTAGTTATTAATACCAAATAACTCTTTATTAATTAAAATAGAATAAAAAATTAGAACTAATTTTTTATATAATATGAAATTATTATATATTTTAAAATATATCTCCTTTTGTTTTCTGCCCTTCTCAGACTGTTAATGAAATTCTCAATTTTTCTATAAAAAAATTTATATATTTTAAAATATATAAAATTATTATAATTAAATACAATACCATAACATAATAGATATATACTATGTAATATCCACAAATTAGATAATTTGACAGAAGTTACATATAAAATAAAAAGTAAAACAAATATCGATTTAATCCTATTAATTATAATTAGTAACTTAGTATTAAAATAGTTGTTTCTCTACACTTTATTTCCCCTACTACTTTTCTATTATTTTAGGAACAATTATGGAAATATCTTCTTGTAATTTTGAGTCTTAATCCTTGAAAAATGAATGGATATTATCTTTTACTAACTTTTAGAATTATTATTGATACAAAAGAAATATTTTGTCTAATTCGGTAGTTCCACTAGTTTCAGTAAGTTTCCATGGTTTTCACTAGTTTCGGTATGTTTCCACGGAAACAACTTTGTTTCCATGAAAACATGTGAATTTCGATATTCCACTAATGTTTCGTTTTGGTTCCCTGAGAAACGGAAATGTTTCGGCCGTTTCGATGAAAAAGAAATGAAATTTTGATCCTTGCTCTTGGGTTATGTCTGGCTCCGTCAGGACCCTTCTGTTGGCTTGGGCAAGGTGCAACCTTTCCGAAGAGAGTAAGAAAATTTGAAGACTGGCCCCTATTTGTTTGTTGTGGAGTATATGGATTGAAAGAAACAAATGTGTCTTCAAAGATGAGGAGCTCTCCATTCCCTTCCTCAAAGATGCGTTTTTGCACTTGTTATTTTTTTGGACCAAGGAGGCTTTCCCTTTTAATGTCTCTTCTTTTGTTGATTTTTTGGAGTCGTTAAGACCTTTGTAAAGTTTGATGGGGTTTTTGCCCTAGTTGCCCTTCTTGGGCTCAGTTATTAATATACTTCGTTAATTATAAAAAAAAAAAAAGGAAAAGACAAACACAAACCTAATTCTAGCGAAATTTATAGTGTGGGAGAAAGCCATTTCATTTTAGGGATTACACATAATTCATGTTGCACAATGCTTTGAGAAAAGTGATCAGTGCTTCTCATGCTTAGAGAAAGGCTATTGTAAGATAAAGAATAAAAGAAACTATAATCATGGTTTTTTGCCTTCTAATATTGAGTGAATGTTTGACATCGTATTTTTAAGGCCTGTGAGAGTGTCTTACTTGTAAGTTGTGGCGGAATATTAGTTTCTTTCCATTTGGATTGGTTTTATTGTGTTGATACAAAAAATAGATTTTTGTCTAAAGACAGCTTTGAAAGGCATGTAAGGTGGCACCATTTGAGGCATTGCCTTAGTTCCAGAACTCATGTTAGAATCTGAGCAGTTCATTATGCACTTTTTTTTATGGCAAGATTTTATTGAGTTAGTGATCTATCCATGATAGCTTTGCCCAAAAAAGGGCTAATCTTGTGGAAATGGAACTCTCTCAAATTTTATCTAGTTAACTTTAGGAAGAAATTTGATTCTTTTGTTTGGTTGCATTAAAAATTGTGCCAAGAATTGAATCATTGTGACTGTGAGTGACTGTGACAGTCGCGTGAGGGTTGTTATTGATTCTAGAATTAAACATTGTGGTAATATGGTAGATGTGTTCGGGGGACCTTAGTGTGATGCAAGATACGTGTGATGGCATCATGGTAGTGATGATGCTGAATAGTTGCATTGTGATGGAGGTGTTAGGAGTGGGCATGCTGGACATGGTGTGCTGGGTGGCAGTCGCAATGGTCAAGGGTAATGACGGTGGCAGTTTTGGCATCACGTTTAGCGTTTGGCAAATGAATGAATGTTCCTTCCAAGGTGATTTTAGTTATGGTCAGCTTCGCTGAAGGCTATTTTGAAATTAGATAGTATGGGGCAAAGGGAGGAATTGATTTCTAGTTGGTGTTGTATGCGCAAAAAGGTGGAGGAGATAGTAAGCCATCTTTTGATTCGTTGTGAGGTTGTTGGAGACCTATGGAATATGATGTTTTTTATTTTTATTTTTATTTTTAGGGTTCAAAGTGTGATACCTAAGTTAGTTGTTCAGGTGATGGCTTCTTGGGCTAGGCTTGCATGGCAGCTCCCTTTTGTCTCATCTGATGCATTTAGAGAGTGATAGAGGCATACTTTTGAGCATGTGGAGATGCTAGTGTATGCTTTCGTCTTTCTAGTTTTGCTTCTTGAGAAATTCCCTACTTGTATTGTTTCTTTGTAGATTTCACTGATGATTTGAGCCTGTTGGAGGATCTTAGTTTCTTTCTCTTGCATGCCTTGCATGTAGATAGGTTGCCCCATCAGGCATCTTTTACTCATTAAATAAACATAATATGTTCAATAAGTGAGTTGATTCTGGTCGGGGAGGTGGGGGACATTGGTAGACGACATGGAAACCATCTTGGGTTGTAAAAAGGAAGCTCTTGTGACATCTTATTTAGGTCTCTTGTTAGGTTCTAACTCCAAAGACAAATCTAATTGACATCATTTAGTTGTAGAGAGATTCGAAAGGAGGTGGGCATGATGGAAGAGGTAGTATTTATAGAAGGGAGGGGGGCTTCTGCAAAATAAGGTACTCGAATTAGTCTTTCGATGGATATGCTCATCTTTCCTATCCTAAGATTGGTTGAGACGATGCTGGAGAAGCTTCATTGGGTTTCTTTTTGTAAGGTATAGGGTTAATCTCAAATTTCATCAAGTAGAGCGGGGTGAATGTGTTCTCACATAAAAGAGAGGGGTGGTGGTAAATGGCTTTGGAAATACAATGAAAATGGATCATGCCTGTAGGGAGGAGTGGTAGAATGGAAAATATGGGAATATTTGGAGTCATTGGATCTCTAGTGGTGCAATTGTGGAAGAGCAATATGATGTAGGGCATGGTAACAAGAAAAAGAGTAATTCGAGAATTGCACATGAGGCATACTTTGAACCTTGTATAATCAGGTTTAGGGTTAAATTGAGTCTTAGTTTATATTTATCTTAAATAAGTTTTAAGTATGAGATTGGATAGTTCTATTTATATTTTATTAAATTTTATAAGTTGGGGGTATTTTGGTTTACATGGTTTTAATTGTGGTTCATGGGACTTATTTTGTCAAGTTATGATATTTGGTTTTATTTGGGGTCTTAGTTTCGAACATTTTCTATTAGTCAAAGTTTCCCTAGACTCCTAGTTTCCTATTTGGGCAGTCCTAGTGACAGCAGGAAAGCCTAGCAGCATATAAAATGTTATGTACAGTTTCTATATGTAAGAGTTAGAATTTAGGTTTTAAAGAAATGAAGATTTTTAGATGTGTGATACAACCTTATTTTAGGGCTTGATTCTAAGGAATTTTTGGTGGGATTTCTAAATCATTCTACTTCTTCTTCTTCTTTTTCTCTATCCCTCCAAGCATTCTATATGAGTGGGATGAACACTAGGTAATGGCCTTTTATATACTTTCTTTCAGTGTTTTCGATACCACTTTTTGTGAATTTTCTGCAACCTATTACTTCTAATAAAAAAATATCACTTCTAAATTCAAGCTAAATTCGCCCCTTTTTTAGCTCCCCAAACCTGCAACCTTCATTCTACCTTCTAAAACCCCAAAACCTACATGTTTTCCACAGCCAGAACGTACCACGAAACCATTCGTCTTACATCAGGTTGGTATTAGAGGCTTAGAGCCCATAGGAAAGTTCTTCTCTGCAATTATCCTACCTCAATTTGGAATCAGAGTAAAAGGACCCTATTATCTTCTTCACAATGGTGAAATCTCAAGATTATCAAGGTATATTGAAGGCTTTAGTTTGGAGTAATGACGACTTGGCTTCAACTTTAGAATCCTTAAAAAAAGGGGCCAAACCCCAAAGGAGACTCCTCGGAGGCCTGACCCCCAAGGAAGTCTCCTTTTGGTGGGTCTTGCATGCACATGCCACTCAACATGTGCAAGGATCAATCCTGGACTTGCGCATCGGCGTGGATTCGACCCCACACCCAACTCTAAGTATGGTTTATCCAACGTTTCTAGGTAAGAATCTTGTTAACGTTAGAACTCAAGAACTAGAATCTCTAATTTTTCCAACTTCAATTTTAAATTCTAATTCCATTGAAGCTAAAGCCCAAGGAGTGGAATTAGAAGAAACAAGGGTTGGGAATGTTGTGCTACTTGAAGAAAAAACAAAGGAATATGATGATCAAGGTGATAAGAACTCAATAAAGAAAATAACATGGTTGAATTCTTGTTTCTTATAAATTTAAGGAGGTCAATGATGCAAGTTTGTTACTCATAGTTTGTCGTACTTCAAGTCTATAAAACTCGAGGTCAAGTTTTGGAATCTGGCAAAGAATAATGTCGAGCATGCAAACAAGAAAGAGGGCAATTTGGTTTCACGTGGAACACATTGAGTTTAGAGTTACATTTTGGTTTAATTTATATTTATTCTTAATAAGTATGGTGTTGGATAGTTTTATTTATATTTTATTAAATTTTCTAAGTTAGGGTTATTTTGGTAATTTCAAGTTCTCTAATTTGGGAGTCAATAGTCATTGTAAGAGTAGAAAAGCATAGGAGCCTATAAAAAGTCATGTAATCTTTCTATTCCATAAGAGTTAAGAGTCGACTTTTTGAAAAATTGGAAATTGTTTTATATGTGGTACAGTACAACCTTACCTTTAAGGGTGATTCATAAGAAATTCTAGGTGGGATTTGTAGATCTTTTTCTTTCTTCCCACCAAGTGAAGTTTAAACCTCGCCAAAGACACAGAAGCAAATTGAAAACCAGCCTCAAATATCTTTGCAATTGATGGTGAAAGGAAGAAATAGATGGCGAAACCATTTTTTTCTCCTTTGTCAGCCAAAATTGACCCCAACATTTTCCACTACCCTTTGGCCGTTGATCTTGGAATTAATACCTTAATACACATTCTGTCCAGCATTTGTAGCACTTTTTTGGATTTCCTGTAACCTATCACTTTTACTTTGAAGTTAATTCCTCTCCAATTTTTTCCCAGAACCTACAATCTTCATTCTGCCTTGTAGAACCCTAAGTTTATAGGATTTCTACAATCAAAACCTACCATAAAATCGTTTGTAGGCAGCTTATTTCAAGTGTCCTGAAATCGTCCTACATCACTTTAATATCAAGTCTCATAAGAAAGTTTTTCTCGTTGCTTGTCCTACATCACATTAGGAATGAGTGGGAGGACTTCTTCAAGCACATTAGTTATGTAGTGGGGAATGGGTAGTGGGTAAGGTTTCAACATAAGGGGAAGGCCGTTGAGGGTTTGAGATCTCCAGGCATGGTTCAAGAACTTCAAGTTCTCGACCTATACCCAAAGGTATCACCTTATATGTTTTGGTGCCTGATGAGATCAATATATGGTACGAAAATTATTGGGACATCATCTTGAGCAGTATTGCAAGACCACTCTCCCAAGACATTGCCATCTCGCATGACAACACGAGTGGTCTTGCAATATAGACTTCACATCAGACAATGTTGTCTTTTTGTTCAATTTATAAAAAAAAAAAAAAGACACTATTGCAATCACTTACTTGCGTCTCACTAGTTACTAATTCATGATGCCGCGACTTAGTTATCTTGAGGTCCCCTTAGTGAGTGACTGATACTGCAACGTTGAACCATGTTCTACGCTTACACAATATTGTCCTGAGTAATGAGGTCTTTGACCTGATTAGGTTGACAGAGAATGGTGTTGTGTTGGATCCTTTGGTAGGGTGCTCTAAGATTGGGAGTTGATTCAGCTGCTTCCTTTTTGAATTGTTGTACGAGTATTGATTCATGAGAGAAGGGAAGCGCACTTGGAGGTGCAAGGCCTTAGGTAAGGGTAGATTTGAGGTCAACTCTTTCTACAAAGCATTGAGGGGTGGGACTCTCCTAGCTTTGTTTGGAAGGTGTTTTTGCTTACTTAGGTGCCAACCAAGATGGCATATTTTTCATTGGTAATAGTTATGGAGAAGTGTTTGACTATTGATCATTTTGTGCAAAGAGGTAAAATTCTCTTCAATTGGTGTTGTAAGTGAAGGAAGTAGAGTTACATTGTTTGGTGGAATGGGAGTCATGGATATTCTTTTTATTCTTGATTAACTATGTTTTGCCTATATTTGGAGGTTAATATTTTGGAAGGTTTCTGCTTGGGGGATTTTATTTTATTTTGAGTTTTTTATTTTGTTTTTTTTTTTTTGGGGAGGGGGGAGGATGGTTGGGGGCTGTGCTAGTAGGAGAGAGAGTAGTAATTGTGGCTGTTGTTGTATATTTGGAAGGAGTGTAATAGACGATCGTTCAAAGAAATAGCATAATTGATTATAGAGCCAAAGATGATGTTTTGGAGCTCCCTCTATATTTGGATAGGGGTGTCAATTTGTGTTATTGTGTCGTATTTGGGTCGTGTCAGAGCATATATATTGAAAGATATCTTGAGTTCGAGTCTCCCTTGGGGCCACTGGAGGTTTACCTAGTCGTTAACTTCAGGGTCCTAGGATTAGTCGAGGTGTGCGTAAGTTGCCCCAAACACCTAGTTATAAATATATATATATATATATAAATATATTCGAAGATATATGTCTAACCCAACATTTTTAACTAATCGTGTCAAGTTTTAAAACCCAAACCTAACCCAACCTATTTATTAAATAGGTTACACGTATCGATATGGTTAACCCGTTTATTTTAATTTTTTTTTTAAATAAAAAAAGTTGCCTATCTTTTTTATCTATATAGATAATTTTCAAGTTTAGTAAATTCTGGACATAACTCAATCAAAGTAGAAACTTCTTTTATAAGTAAAAAATCTTCAAACCTTGATAAACTTTCGATGTGAGACAAATAACCTTTAACTTAGGTTATTTTGTTATATTTAAACGTGCTAAGTCATTTTAAACAAGTTGATATTACTAAAACCCAAACACAGACGTGTTTATTAATTGTGTTATATGTGTCAACATGTTAATGACCCAAACCCATTTATGCTCAACCCAAACTTGTTAACTTCATGTCATGTTTAAGTCGTATTATCATGTCGTGTAAAAAATTGACACCCCTATATTTGGCTTTCAAGGAGTTGTTCTTTATCTGTTGATTATTTGGGAGGCATGTGAGTGGGTAGTATTACACAGTTTGTATTTTTTTTTCTGCGTACACAATGCAGTTGTGTACTCTGCCTTGGGCCTTGGCACTTTCAGTGGATTGGTTTGTTGATGATGTGTGTGTGTTCGCGTGCGTGCCTGTGCATGCAAAAGTTTGTTCTTAATATAGAATGACCAGTGACATCTTTAAATAGTCAGGCATGAAAGAAGGTGGGAAGATGTTCACCATATACAGTGAGAGCGTTCTGCTAACATGTTAAGAGCTATTACGAGAGGCTCTTGTTTAAGGAACACTGCTACTAGGGTCTGCGAAATTGAGGCTGTACAGGGGTTTATTTTGGATATCGATTTGATGGTGTAGGATGGGTAGAGGTCAAACACAATAATAAAGAAATGGGTTGTAGAGATCCGAGAAACATTTAGGTTGCAGAGTGCTTAAGTGGACCATTTTGGTTATAATGTAAGTTTCAAATGAATGTTGTTAGTTGTAACTATACCTTAAATTTACATGGCGTCACAAATAAACATTTTTACATTGTGACCTCTTAAATTTTCTGTTGCTGTGAGATTTGTTTTGGAACTAACCTCTTGTATATTTTTGCAGAAGTTCTTCCTGGGTGGGAGGTTGATATTTGGGCCAGATGTTAGGTCACTGCTTTTCACCTTGTTGCTGATCATTGTCCCAGTTATTATATTTTGCATATTTGTTGCAAGGCATCTTCGCCACGAGTTTTCACCATATAATGCAGGATATGCAATTCTGGTGGTAGCAATTGTCTTTACAATCTATGTTAGTCTCTTAGTCCTTTTATTGGCACTTGACATTTCTATAACTGTCATACAAACTCTTTTTCAGTGTTTACCAACTATGTCTGCAGATGATGGACAACTAGATAATAGTGGTTGTGTGTTATTGTCTGGTCTCCCTTACCTGTTACAATTGCTAATTCGCTATTACTGTGAACTTATCCTTAATGTTCCTCAGATAGATTTATGGCATTTACACACAAGTTTCCAGCCCAAGTACATATTTTCAAGCACCATTAGTGGGCATATGGCTTGTGTTTAACAGTGCCATGGCCACTTTGGATGGTACAATGGTGACATGTCCTATTAGGGGATCTTGAGCTATCCAAATTGGAGTAGTTCCTGGCCATCTATTTGGAAGAGAGAGAGAGAGAGAGAGAGAGAGAGAGAGAGAGGGAAGAATGATTTCTAGTGGTAATGGATCAAAATCATATGCCTACCAAAAAAAAGATCAAATCATATGATTATATCATCCTATTTTTAAATATTATATATTTATGAATTTATCTTAAGGGGGATTCTATTACTCACTTCCATTTTGTAATGAAAAACTACATGCAATTCAAATAGGTTGATTATGGAAGTGTGTACACTCAGATTTATGAGTCCTACCATAACCTGTATCCTGAAAAGTGTTCTGTTTCACAAATTTTCATGTGTTATCATATATGTTGGTTGCCTAATTCTTATCAAAATATATATTTGTTGGTTGCATAATATCATTTGGATGATTTCTTTCATCTTATTTCTTTAAGACTATGTATCTATGTGTGGCCTATTATAATCCCTTTGTTATTTTTTATAGGTGTTAGTGCTTCTTTTTCTGACTTCAGCGGGGGATCCGGGTATTGTTCCCCGTAATTCACATCCACCAGAGGAAGAGTTTCGATATGATAATTCGGCATCAGCAGAGGTGGGGGGAAGACAAACACCAAGCCTACAATTTCCTCGAACGAAAGAAGTTACGGTTAATGGTTTTCCTGTCCGGGTGAAGTATTGTGACACCTGCATGCTATATCGCCCTCCTCGTTGCTCGCATTGCTCTATTTGCAACAATTGTGTGGAGCGATTTGATCATCATTGCCCTTGGGTGGGCCAATGCGTTGGATTGGTATGGTGTTTAACATGTCAGTTTCAACTTTTCTTGTTTCTGTGATATATATATATATATATATATATATGATAGGTAAGACACACTCACTATGTTCCAATTGGGACTTCCTCAACCTCCTCTTTGGGAGGTGGAGGTGATACCATTCAAGCTAAAACTTGATGGTCTCATGTTTCTGTGATCTTTACACCCACTGCTAGTACTGCTCTGAGTTGTTTTTGTCCTGGGAATGCCATATCACGGTCGTAACAGTCTGTATCTGTGTGCAGCGCAACTACCGTTACTTTTTTCTCTTTGTTTCATCTTCAATGCTTCTTTGCATCTACGTGTTTGCGATGTCAGCTTTATACATCAAGGTTATGATGGATCATTATCAAGGGACAGTTTGGAAGGCAATGAGAGAATCTCCTGCATCAGTGATATTAATGGTTTATTCTTTCATTTCTTTGTGGTTTGTTGGTGGACTCACTGGCTTCCATTTGTACCTTATAAGTACAAACCAGGTCAGTTAACTTTATTTAGTTTGTATATATCTGGCTAAAAGATGAGATATGTTATGGTTGATTTTAGTTGTTGTTTTATCCAAGTTTGGAAAAGACAAGTAGATGGCACAACTGAGTTCTAATTGTAGATGATCTGCTGATTCTTTCTGCTGGCCTATTATCATCCGTCTGTATCATTTATGGACTGGAAGGGTTGGAATTGGATTGGGTATCAAAGTGATAAGTTGCTGGATTTTGAGACTATATGTCATTGGAAATTCTGGATAATAACTAGCAGCATTCAGATGTTAAACTATAAGTCAAAGGGTTGGGAGGTTATATTCGATTTGGATTGGTGGGGTAGACTATCATAATAATTTAGGGGCTGTGAATAGTAATCCGTGAATGGTAACCTTGGTGTTTCTTCTTGGTTTAGTTTGAGGGTTGAATAATTTGTGGAGGGAAGGATTGGGCTTTATTAAGGTAGGATTTATAGGATTGAAAAATATGACTGTTAAAGCTTGGTTGTAGATTAATGAAAGTTTTGAAAATTGATGAAGTTTTGGGAGATTCTTAAGTTCCTCCTACTCCCTCTTCCTCTTCCTCTTCTACTTCTTCTTCTTAGAAGAGAAACTCCTTTTCAAATACTTAAAACTCAGTTTTATAGATTAGATTTATAGGGTCCTAGACCTTCTTTCCTCTATTTAAACTATTACTATTCTAGAATTTTAGAAAACTGCAGAAAATGACCGAATAGCATAACTTGACCTAAAATTAGACTCGGAGACCATTATACAGCCCATGTCCAGATAGTTAAAAAAATTATAATAATGCCATTGATTCGTAACTGTGGACACTTTTCTCATGCAAAAAACATCTTCATGAGTGGCATGAGGTCTGTAATTTGTAGTTTTTGGCTTCCAAAGTGGTTGTCTTTTCAAACCATGTGATGGCTATGGCAACACCTTGGCTAAGTAGTAAAAGCAATGAGTGGATGAAACTAAGTGCAGCAGCACAATAAGGTTTTTTGTGTGCTTTGGCAGGGTGGTTACATTTGCAGAGGAACAAAAAATTTACATTCCGATGAATAGTTGTCAAAAAGGAAAAGGTATGTGGCGGAAGCATATCATGTTGCCTTTGTAAATGGCAGCCTACCAAAAGCAATACATCTATTCAAATGGGGGGCCGCTGTTTTTACTTCACCAAAAAGTGAGGCTGTTTTACCTGTTTGTATCTTTGACTGAATTGACATTACTGCCTCCTTTTTTTTTTTTGGTTGATGAGATATTCTGTGGTTAATTATAATTTGGCAATCCCAGTGTCCTGTTGGGGAAGGACACCTGATTTTTGCTCCATTAGTGTGCTTCTGATTGGCAAGTCCACAGTCCCATGCTGTGGGAATACTTGCATAGATTTCCACAAGCTGAATAGATTTTTTGAAAATTAAATAAATGGGTACGGGGGCCCAGGAAAAGAAAGTTTATTTGATAATATGTGGCTTTGTTGGCCCCATGATTTTATTCTTACTTATCTGCTAGTTTAATATTTATACTCGTTCTTTTCAGACTACGTATGAGAATTTCCGGTACAGAGCTGACAACCGGGTTAATGTGTATGACCGAGGTTGTTTGAACAATTTTCTAGAAGTATTTTGCACAAAGATAAAGCCTTCAAAGAACAACTTCCGGTCCTATGTACAACAGGAGGTACAAAGGCCACCTTTGCCTTCCACCCGGGAAGTAGTAGTGGATTTGGCTGAAGATCGACGTGTGAAGGTAGAAGACGATCTAGATTTTGGTGGCGATCTACTAAAAATCTCCCAGCGTCATAATATTGAAGATATTGAAGCAGATATACGCAGCAGAGGGAGCGATGTGCCTCACCATAATTCGTCAGAGGCTGATTCTGTTTTGGGTTCAGATCGGCGAGCTCCCACTGTCCAATCGGAGACAAGACACTCAAGTTGGGGAAGGAGAAGTGGGAGCTGGGAAATTGCATCAGAGGTCCTTGCCATGAATTCCAACGTCACTGAGAACAAAAGCTACACTGCTTCAAGGGAAGCACACTAGTAAGGGGGTTTGCTAGTACATCTGATATACATTTGGTGTCTTCTGGGTGGTGAATACTTTAATGTTCATTACTGTGTTGGGGGGATGTTGCCATTGATTAATACATTACATTTATGCTGCAGGGAGTCAAATTTAACTCCCCTTTTAGGTTTGAAATCTTGTATCTTTTTTATTTTATTTTATGATGGGATGCTAGTTTTTTGATTTTTTGTTTAGAAAGCAAGTCAAAAGGAATGTGGTTGTAATTGAGAAGAAAAGGGTTTAGTGTCTTACAGTTTTTTTTCTCCCTTCCATTTGTTCTCTCTTGATTTTGTGTAACAGTTTGCCATTGTGGGGATTAACTTTTTAGTGCTGGTTTTGTTGTGTGTAAAAAAGAACCTTCTAATGCTTGAAGAAATTTACCATTCAATGTTATAAATTGTCTTTGCTTACCCCTAGTTGGAATCCGAGGACTTTGAAATTGGGTTTTGGCTGCTGGCACTTAGTATTTTATTTACAATAGCCGATACAGCCATCCATACTCATGAGACCAAATCTTGAGACATTGCTACATTCTTACCTTAGGGAAATTGAAACCCTAAACACTTGATACCCTTTGTATGACAGGACTAGTGGACCCCTTATTCAGGATTCGGGATTCTTATTCAGCCTAGTGGAGTAAGGTATTATCGAAAAATTTCATGATTATACATTTCAAAGTTTGAGACATAGAAAAGTGATGTTATTTTATTATAATATGAAATATATGTTAAATGTTGTTATGCATGATTATCGAATTTTTTTGTTACTGCCTTGTGATCGGCCAATAGTCCATGTGTTTTCTTGGCTTCTTGGTGCATTTCTAATACAAAATGTTATTTTTTTTTTATGTGAAAGTTATATTTTAGTATTATTACAGTGTTTAAATGTCATGTTATATTTTAACATTTCTACTCTAATGATGTATTTCAAAAACTTTTTTTTTTTTTTTTGCAACTTTCATTCAAAGAGAAACCCCATATGTCATTCTATTACGTTTTGCATACCCGAATTTAGCATATGTTATATTGTGTCTATATCATGAGTAATGATTTGTGACTCTTATAACTTCATTCATGTGATGTGTTATTGGGTAAGAGAAGAGTGAGCGAGAGAGGAGAAAGAGTGGACTCTTTCTTCTCTCTCTCGCTCACTCTTCTCTTACCCAATGACACATCACATGAATGAGGATACATGAATAAAAGTTACAAGAACTATAGATCATTACTAATTTTTCTAGCATCCTATTGGTGCACTTCTTTTGATAGTTGTGCCATTATTTGGCATTAGCAACTTAAATAGCATGAGTATTGAAAATGCTCTAATACTAAAAACTATAGATCCAACATACAATTCATCTCAACTCTTTGAAACTTTAGAGAAGAAAGGCATGCTAAATCCTTTTGACACCTGCCAAAGGCGGTAAAGGACTTTAGACTCAAATTTGGTCTACATAGAATTAGTTTCTTCTAAAAGCGAAACAAAGATTAATAAATAAATTTCGTGCACTTTAATTAGACTCGACAATGACTCGGCAATAATGAATGCTTTAAAAGGGTTTGCTTAAACATAAAGTTTAGACCCTATTTATTGACAACGTCCTAAATCTTATATATGTTTATAATATAATCCAACTAAAAGTAGAAGTGCATGTAAATCTAAGTCTTACAAAATAAAAACTCCATAAATGTCTAAGTCAAGAAAAACAATCCTTTTAATTGGAATATGAAACATACAGGCTGCATTTGGATAGTGATTCAAAATGAAAGAATGGTTTTTGATTTTTTCAGAGATACATTTCAAAAGGTTGGAAAAGTGAGATGCATTTTAACTCAAAAACGCATGTATCCAAACAAGTTTTTGAAAAAGTTGAATTTTGAAGTTGGTTTCAAGTTCGTAACCAAGCAGAACCACAATATTTTACTCTAATTATAATTCAATTATACTATATATATATATATATTACAAAAAAATCATAAATAGAAACCAAAAAAAAAAGAACCAAATTTACGCAAGTTAAAGTAATGTGTCTAAAGAATTCATAAGATTCTCTATTTTCTTGCTTTAGACCTCGTATTGTCTCAATTTGCTGTGCTTTAGAATTATTTTGTTGTTCTTTTAATGAAAAAATAAAGATTAATAATTGGACAACATTACAAGTAACAACATAATTAAGGATAGATTTTGAATATCACTAATTTTTCGTCACACTTGCCATGTTTAATTGATTGCACATTATAATTAGAAACCATGCTGACCTTCCAAAACCTTCCAAGTTTGGCCTTTTTGCTATGCCTATAAAGTGTAAACAAACCCAACAACCCTACCAAAAGCCATTCATACTACCAATGGATTCTGTACTCATCACCGGTGTCTTGTTTCTCTTCTTCTTCTCCGCCTTCCATTCTCCTTCTCTGGCAGCATCAAATGCCCCATACAAATTAGTCAATGACTTCTGCAGCCAAGCTAAACTGAACAAAACGTTCTGTGTTGAAGCTTTCAAGTCGGATCCACGAAGTTCATCAGCACCAGATTACTTAACCCTTGGAATAATTGCCATTGATTTAGGCATTGGCAATGCAAAAAACACCCAGACCTACATATCCAAAATGCTCAAGAGTCGTACAAGTCGCACTATAAAGCCAGCTCTTCAACTCTGCAATGGTTCATATGGTGATATTATTGGATCATTCCAGAGTGCACTTGATGAAATGGTGCAAGACAAGGAGTATGAGACTGCCAACTATGACATTTTTGCATCTTTTGACTTTATTGTTTACTGTGAACAGAAATTGAATTCTGATAAGGTTCGGGATTCTTCGCTTTTCCTGAGAAACAAACAGATGAGGGATTTTTGTTGGCTTGCTTATTGGGTTACAGATATTCCTGATCGTCAGAATCATCCTCCATCTCATTGACTTGTTTAATATTTGATTATGCTTTTCTTCAATGGCAGTTATTGAATAAAATAAAAGAATAAAACCCATATTTACTTTAATATTAATGTGTATCGATCAATCTATACATTATGAATGAAAGTTTGCTACAGCTTATACAAAAGAATGCTAGTCCAAGATTCGATGAGTATTGTTACTGAAATAACATCAAAATTTCTGAAGAATAAGTTGTGGTGAATAGAGAATCGCTGTGAATTCAAATAATGATGTGCAGTTTTTGTGATCCTTCCATAATTATTCTTTGCATGTAATATTAATACTAAAATAGGCAGAGCTGACAAATCTCTATTATATATAATTACAATGCAGTGCCAATGTGACTCTTTTTGTTTTTTGAAGTCCTCTACACTTTTTTTCTTTTTTAAAGTCCTCTACACTTTTTCCTATTTCTCCTTTATTCTCAATTAAACTTAAAATTAAACAAAAAAAATATTCATGCTATTTTTTTCCTTTTCTTCTTTTGGTTTCCAAAAACAAAATTATTCTTTTTTGTTTTGTTTTTGTTTCCTCAAATCTACTTTTCCTTCCTAATTTTTTTAACTTTTTAATAACTTAAAAAAATCACCTAAATAACCCTTCATTAACAAAAATAAAATTATTTAATTAGATAATTTTTTTTCTAATTATTTTTCCTTCCTTATATCTCTATTTTTTGATTGCACGTGGACCCATAAAATACTAACATAGTAGATGCCGTCACATTCTGTTATGGTCATATGAAATAATTTCTTGAGAGAGAGAGAGAGAGATTGTTTGAACGTTTTGATTTGGAAGCTTTGGGTAGTGCTTGAAATCTCCACATGGTCTTGTTTATGCACTTGTTCCCTCATGTGTATGGTTTTGGGTGATCCGCATGTGTAGTGCTTTAAATGCTTAGTCTAGCTTTTATGAAAGTTTTAATAATTTAAGGAGTGGCTGGAGCATTAATACTTTTATCTGTGAATCCTTGTGTATTGAAAAATTGTTTTATGAGTTACGACTTTGGTCGTACAGTAAATTCACGTACACAAATGCTAATTTGCTATAATCAATTTGGACTCTAATTCATCAGTTTTTACCGGAAACAAGATCACATACAGTCAGTTATTTTTTATGATAAATGAAAACTTAATTTTTAAATTATTTAATAATTAAAAAATATGGTCTCGTGCTTACCATAACATTTGCCTTTGTAATTGTAATAATATAGTTCTTCAACTGACTGAAAACCTTGCCATTCCATCCCCTCGTTTCTTCTGTTGGAAGCTAAAAGCCCAACAAAGATAATATTTTCTTGGCATTCCAATGTTTATTGGTAGAGCAAAAAACTAGCTTTCAACAGCCTTCCGGAGAAGATTTGAGGCGAGTGTTGTGACATGGAGGTGGAGGTCCTATGTTATGCATAAGTACACTTAGGGACTCTATTAGAGCTGTTGCCAATCTATTTTCTCGCTTGAATAACTTATACAAAATAAAATTGAAAGAAAAAAGGACATAAAATAGTAACAAAAGGGACAGCGGGGGAGAGTTGGAAGTGGCTGGAAAATCTAATACAAAAATCAATTCACAATCTGCACGTCTGGTTTCACAACCCGCCTTTCTGACAATTTGACCGGCCTACTCCAAACATGGCCTTGAACACTTGTGCAATATCCAACCACCACCGAAGGTTCAACCCGATATCCTTCAGCCATAAAAAAATTACAAAAAATATCAAAATTAAAAAAGATTCAAATATTTATACACACTTGTATAATAGATGAAACAAACAAAGAATAATACGAAGATCACGTCAATAGAGTAAGTTCGAAACTGAAAATAAGAAAGAAAGAAAATTAACAGAGATTTATAAATAAGGTTTTTCATGCAAAAAAGAGAGAGTGATGGTAATTCTTGCAATGACAACATCGAACGGGTTGCAGCGAAGATGATGAAACCATGTCCACAATTATGTTGTAAGTTTGGATCGCAGCCGCTATGATGATTGTGTTGTGAGTCTAGTTGGTCGGTTGATGTGAAACCCTTTATTTTGGGATGATTAAAATTTGTTACGAATAAAGGTATGGGAAGAGTTTAATTTTAAAATTTGTTACGAACAGAGATGTGAGGAGAGTTTAATTTTTTAAAAAAATTGCAAGTTGTCAACAGATGAGAGTTATTCTGAAATGGGGAGAAGTGGAATGGAAAACATCTATTGTGACATTAGGATTGTTTTTTTTTTAAAAAAAATGTCACAACAGGAATACATTCTTATAGAGTATGTAGATAGAATAGATAGATATACATACATTTATCCATCCATTGTAGTTTAAAATTACATAATAAAATTTACTCTAAGATCATTTATATTGATTTCTTTTATAAGAGTGTGTTATTTGGAATTGCTTTAATGACTTAGATTTATATTAGCCAATATTTTTTAATTAAATTAATTATGTTTCCAAAAGATCCACATACAAGGGTAAGAGTGAAAGATGGCAAAGCCCAATCGATCTGGCTGACCATGTTGATATTGTTGGGCCAAAAGGATGTACACAGCCCAAATTATTCAGCTTGGGGGTAGCAAATTTTATCCAACTCATGAATCCACTCAAATCTGTCCAATAGTTAATGAGTTTTGAGTGATTTATTTAAAATATGGACTAAATATAGTTTAGGTGAGAAAATCAATCTTTTATATGGGTAAAAAATAGATTTTAAATGAATAATGAATGAGTTGTGTAATAATTGACAGTCAACCTCCATCTCTCACGATGTCATCTCAAGATAATTGAAAGCTTAAAGTGTCTACTCCGAATGAGATTTTTTTTAAAAAAAATTTAATAAAAATATAAAAATTATCTAATATTAAAATATATAATAAAACTCTAATAAATATATAAATATATAATCTACATTAATGTTTTTAATGTTTTGTTTCATATAAACAAATATATTTATATTTGTAGTATAAAATTATAATAGTGTTTAAATAGGAGAGATGTATATGTTTAATAAAATTCTAATAATAGAGTTCTTATATAATCTAATAATTGAGTAAATCGGTTCCGGTTCTAATTATATGTATGTGTATATATATATATATATATATATATATATATATTTTATATATAACAGGTTATATATATGCATTTTTATATATAATAGGTTATATATATTATATATACACAACAAATTTTATATATATATATATATATACACACACAACATGTTATATATATTATATAAGATTATATGAATTTATATATACAACAGGTTATATATATATATATATGTATATATGTATGTATGTTTGTTTGTTTGTATATATGTTATATACAAATTATATATATTTTATATATAACAGACTTTATATATAACAGGTTATATATTATATACATCAGTTTGTATATCTATGTATGTATGTATATATGTTATATACATATTATATATTACAGGTTATATATATATATATATAATGAAATTGGTTGGGTGTGCAATACATGGAGTTCATTTGATATATATACTAATGAATAGAGTTTTGCTCTAGAAGTATTAGTGGACCAATGCATTTGTACCTAGTGAATATGAATTTAAATTGATATATATATATATAAGCACGCATATATTATGTATTTCATTATAAAATATAAAATAACAATAATTAATTGTTTGTTGACAACGAGGTAAGGATCTTGTTTATGAGTCTACATACAACAACTAGATCATGAAATATTATATATATATATATATATATATATATATATATATCTTGATTATTTATATAAATATATATAATATATTAATGTCGTAAATGTATAATATAATATATATATAAATATAAATATAGGACTTGTAAATCACACTATATATATAATTTTCTTAATTTTTTAAAAAATATTTTTTAATTTAGAATTCGGTTCTTAAGTTGAGTTGGTTTACTCGAACTTTGAACCAAAACCAACCCGAATATTGCAGTTCTAGAACTGACCAAACCCAAACTATCTTTAAAACCAACTCAACCCATTTGGTTCGAGTTCGAGTTCGGTTTGAATTGGTTCGGGTTTATGGTTCTTGAAATTTTGTGCACCTCTATTCTACATATTAAAAAAAAGAATTTTTTTTTTGAAAAAGTTTAGAGTTGATGGGGTATAAAATAAAAACATATAATAAGAGAAAATCAAATATGGGTTAGTGGCTTGGATTTTGGTTAACTTGACTCATATTTTACCTGCCCATATTTGACCTATTAAATTTGGGTCAAATTTGAGTTTAACTCATATTTGACCCAACCTATTTACAATCCACCCAAACTCGCCCAAATCTGCCCATTTTGCCAGGCATAATTCATGTCATTAACTGAGCCTGTTTATAGTTTTTTTAGAACAGAATTATATAGGATAACTTTGGGTAAAAAGTGCCAGAGAATTTAATTTAATTTCGTAGATAATTATTGGGTCTTTCGTCCAAAGGTCCATCAAAAATACTAAAATTATTATCTAATCCATGTCTAAACATATTAACCTATAAAGTGCCTAAGTTATTTAATTCCAAAAAGACCCTTTCCAGCAAAAATAATCTGAGAGTAGCCATAAAAAAATTTACAAAACTTTAAAATTAAATAACTTGAAATTTATAAATACCAAAAATTATATATTTGGATTCTAAACATCAAGATCTATCAAATAAGATCCATATTGAATATAAAAAAATTGAAAAAAAATATCACTTTAATTCTGTAAAATTTCGTATTACCGAAAGTATAAATTTTTACACCTTTTCATTGAAAAATTTTGTTCCAGTAAAAATATGAAATTTTACACTTTTTTGAAAGTAAATTTTTTTACAATTTCATAAAAATTGAGAAGATTCTCAACTGTTATTAGTTTTATAGAGCTTATGGCTACACGTTAGATGGTTAAAATTGACTTTTAAGTTTGAAAAAATTTGTCACAAGAAAATTATATTTAAAAAATAGATTATTAAAAATTCTCTAATTATAAAAAGTGTGAAATTTTACATTAATTGGAGAGTGTAAAATTTCACAACTGATCGGAAAGTAGCAAGTAGAAAAAGCAATTCAAATTCTTTGCATTTATGTGTGATCCTGCTTTTTCAATTGTGGTTCATGCCCAGGTCTAGTCAGGTTATAAAGAAAACACAATATTTGTATTCTAATATCATTTTTATTACATTCATGAGCATATATATAATATATAGCTGATAACAAGTACAAATAATTTCTACTACTGATAATATAACATAATAATTGCCATGAAGAATCAGTTGTTTGGAAAGTAAGCTACTGGCTATCCTGTACCCGAAGGCCCCCTTCATTATATAAATACATATATATATATATATGCATTATACAGGTCCTCTGCAACAGACCATTCACTTCAACTAATTTTGAATTAAATTAATGTAATGCAAACTTGGGACTGGGAGTTTGAGTTTCTATTAATAGTTTGACTATGAAAGCACCCATGTCTACCCTATTTCTGGAAGAGTATGAATATTGGAGCATAATAACCCCTGCGGAGATTGATTGATTTCACATAATGGATCGCAAGAGTGATACAAACGAAAGAGTACAAAGGCATGAAACTGACTTGATTGAATTTATTCTTCACAGATCTATAGCCACCAAGTCCCATGAAACTGGTTGGCTGAGAGAGGCGGTAGCACAGGGTTCTGCGAATCTCTACTCTCACCAACTAACAAAAATAAATTGGAAACAAAATTTGGTTTCTCAGCAATGAACCAGATCTATGCCGGGGAAATAACCACCACCGCAACACCATTAGTACTGCCTCAACCCACTCCGGTACCTCAATGGATTCCGGCAACTTCCATGGTATACTATCATCTACAGAAATGCGCCTCTCTCTCTCTCTCTCTCTCTCTCGATTACCTCGCGATTCGAATCAGGTGTTAAAAAGGTGAGACAACTCAAGTTTCTACCGATGAGAGAGACAGAGAAGGGCGATCGTGAGAGTGATTTTCCATTTAAGATTTTTTTGTTTTTATTTTAAATGTATATGTGTTTTTAGGGAATTATTATCATTTATAAAAAAAATTATAAATGTCATGTAATTATAATAAACTTAAGTTTAAAATAAAAAATAGTTAAGTCCTTTTTCCTGAATTCAAAATATGTGTGTATCTTATAATAATATATCATTTTTTCAGGAAGTTAAGATTAATTAACCCACAATTATTTTTCTGATACAATTAAATTATTTTAAAAATAATCTAAAAACAGTAAAATTTACAAAATTAAGTCTTGAATCAAAACTAAATAAAAAATAGAACAACATAAATAATGAAAATTTAGATAAGAAATAAGATTAAAAAAACTTATCTATAAACTAAATGAAAAACATGTTAGGCGTTGTGTAAAAGTTATAGTATTTTTTCATGTGCGAGTATCGGCAGTCACGTAAGATCCCAAAATACAACTTATAATGCTTTAAAACATGTCTTTGGATGGACCTATAAAACTTAATAAGAAATTAGAAAATAGAGAAAAAAATTCTTTAAGGTTTTTGATTATAGTATAATATAAATACACTGGGTTCGTTTTGACCTTTTTTCATCCTAAAGTTTCGGGTTTGGACCACATATTTGAAAATCTAGACTTTGAATGGATGGAAAAAGAAAGGAGTGAAATTTAAACTCCTTTTTTAAAGGATCTAATTTTCTTTATCTTTGAATAAGTAGCCCGATTAACTAGAGGATTTTGTGTGCAACTCATGGCCCATTTTATGAAGATTATAATTTAAATAATTTAACACCACATTTAATAGTTATATTTTAATTTTATTAAAATCTCAACAAAAAAGTTTACCTAACCAAAAAAAAAAAAAAAAACAAAAGAAGAAGCATTTTAGAGAGAAATAAAGCGTAAGCATAATCTTCTTCTTCTTCTTGGTTTTTTTTTTTTTTAAATCAGCAAAAAAAGAGAAAAATTTTATTTATGCAAAATAGATGTACAAGACATACAAAACATCAATAAATTGAAAGAGATGACCCATAAAAATTAATAAAAAAGAAAAAATTAGAGAAAAAAGAAAATCTTTAAAATTTTTGGTTTTGACCTTCTCCGTCGTAAAATTCGGGTTAGACTAGATATTTGAAAACCTAGACTTTCAATGGATGAAAAAGGAAAGACTGAAATTTTAAACTCCTTTTTTTCTTCATCTTTGAATAAGTAGCCGGATTAACCACAGGATTTTGTGTGCAACTCATGAGCCATTTTATGAAGATTATAATTTAACACCACGTTTAATAGTTATATTTTAATCTTATTAAAATCTCAACAAAAAAGTACTTACCTAACCAAAAAAAAAAAAGCAAAAGAAGAAACATTTTAGTGAGAAATAAAGCGTAAGCGTAATCTTCTTCTTGTTTTTTATTTTATTTTTTTATCAGCAAAGAAAGAGAAGAATTTTATTGATGCAAAATAGATGTACAAGATATACAAAACATTAATAAATAGGAAGAGGTGCAGAGAGCATCATTGTTTTCAAGTTTCATCTCAACTAGATTAGCATCAAGTCGAAAACCAATCACATGCCAGTACCAAATCAAGGAGAAAGGGAAAAAAATGTTACTGTAAATTCGAGATATTATGAGATAGAGTATTTTAATCATTGTATGATATAGAGATTGAGTTTCATTTATTCCAACCATTTTATCTCTAATTTCTAGATAATTCAATAGTTAAAATACACCACCTTATATGAGTTTAAGCTTACAATAGCATTACCTTTTTACATAATGTGTAATGAAAAAAATTAGTATGTTGATGCCATGCAAAATATTTTTTTTTTTTTTTATGACCAGTATGTAAAAATAAATTTAACTTACTGAAATTGAAATATTCAACTATCTTGAAAATCACATAATAATAATTTTATGCGGAAATAAATATTTCATGAAACATACCAGAATCAGCCATAATGAGATCTCTTTCTTGAAGATGGCTTGTAGAAATTATTTTTCTCACTTGACCCCTTTCTATTTTTCTACTCCAGAATGTTATGGGAAAAACTAGTTAAAAATAAGTGGGTAGAGAGAGGACAATTCCTACTTAAAATCAAACTTTTATCCTACTCTCCATAAAAGTAGGTTTATAGTAAAAACACTTCCCCTATTATACCTCACTAATTAAGTAACCGTGCGTATCTCTTCCAAAGCCAATAACCACCTAATTTCATTAAGTCCAAATAATGTCCATATTACCCTTTCATGTGGGACATATTTTTAACATTCTCCCACTTTGCCCATATGAACGACATTTATTTGGATTGACAAGGTAAACATAATATGCGCATAACATTACCTTATTCACACTTTAGTGAGATTACAATAATATTATAATTAAATAACTTACCAAGATGAGTCATGGCGGTAAATATCAATAAAGTGACATCTTCCCTTCCATGCACTACAATGCTAGCAAATCACTTAATTATGATCCATAATTGGAAGTAACTGTAATGTCCCCATAATGTCTTTGTCAAAGACGATTCCTATCATCAATAATCCATCTTCATAATTACGTAATTGATGGTAAGCAGGAAAAAAAATGTCAAAAACGCGATTAGTGATATCTGAATAGATGTTATAGAACAAAAATATAAAGATCCACAAAACATATCTCAAAGATTACAACAAAGACCCATGCGATCAACATGTTCCTTAAATCTCTTTAGTGCTAACCCTTAAGTCAAAGGATCTGCAATCATGAACTCAGTCTTAATATGTTCTATAAACACTGTTTATTTCTGAACTTCCTCTTTAACAGCCAAATATTTGAGCTCCATGTGCTTAGTGCCATTAGAATATTTGTCGTTTTTGGAGAAAAAGACTGCTGTAGAATTATCACAATACATTCTCAGCGGCCTGGCAATGCTGTTGACAATTCTAAGTCCTAAGATAAAATTTCACAACCATAAAGCATGAACTGTGGCCTCAAAGCATGCCACAAATTCAGCTTCTATAGTAGATGCTGCTATGATAGTCTGTTTGGCGCTTTTCCATGATATTGCTCCTCCGGCTAATAGAAACAAATAACCAAAAGTTGACTTCTGACTATCAACACAACAAGCAAAATCTGAGTCAGAGTAGCCAACCACCTCCAATTGATTAGACCTTCGATACATGAGCATATAGTGTCTTGTTCCCTTCAGGTATCTTAAAACCTTTTTTGCAGCTTTCCAATGCTCCATTCCGGGATTACTTTGGTATCTCCCAAGCATTCGAACTACAAAACTAATATCCGGTCTTGTACAAGTTTGAGTATACATCAAGCTTCCAACAACAAATGCATAAGGAACATTTTCCATTCTTTTTTTTTTTCTAATGTATTCTATGGACAATCTTTTTCACTAAACTTGTCCCCTTTACAAATAGGAGCAGGAGTGGCCGCACATTCAACCATATGAAATCTTTCAAGTACTTTATCGATATATTCCTTCTGAGACAACCCTAACAATCCACGTGATCTATCACGAAATATTTCAATTCCTATCACGTAAGTTGCCTCACCCATATCTTTCATTTCAAAGTTCACATAAAAAAATCTCTTGGTTTCATTTAGTAAGCCAAGATCATTACTGGAAAACAATACATCGTCAACATACAAAACCAAGAAAATAAACTTACTCCCACTGACCTTTAGATATATAGACCGATCAATGGTATTTTTCTTAAATCCAAAGGACGTGATGGTATCATTAAACTTAAGATACCAAGAAGCTTGTTTAAGTCCATAAATTGACTTCTCTAATTTGCATACCATATGCTCATTTCCTTTAATAAAGAAACCTTCAGGTTGAGCCATATAAACCTCTTCATCCAAATTTCCATTCATAAAAGCAGTTTTCACATCCATTTGGTGTAACTCCAAATCGAAATGAGCCACCAGAGCCATTATGATCCTAAGAAAGTTCTTCTTTGATACAGAAGAGAACGTCTCTTTGTAATCAACATCTCCCTTTTGAGTCAAACCTTTTGCAACAAGTCTAGCTTTATGTCGTTCAATGTTGCCCTTGAAGTTGTGTTTGGTCTTAAAGACCCACTTACACCCGACTGTCTTAAAACCTTCAGACAAATCAACGACATCCCAAACTTTATTTTGTTCCATTGATTTCAACTCATCATTCATGACATTGATCCACTTTTCAGAATCACTACTTTCAATAGCTTGTGAAAATGAAACCGGATCTTTACTTGTCCCTAAATCATAATCAAATTCTTGTAGATATACCAAATAATCATCTGAAATAGCTGATCTCCTTTCTCTTTGAGATCTCGTTAATGTTATTCCTTGTGATTGTTCTGCAATTGATTCATTGGTGACATTCTCATTATGGAGTGACTGATCACTAGATTGTTTTCAATGTTATCAAAATGTTCGATAACTGGAGAAACAACAATTTTCGTTGAGGTTACGGGTATTAGGATAGGCACCCGAACTTCTTCGATGACCACTTTACGTGATACATCACTCCTAATAATTTTCCCATTCTCAAGGAATCTGGCATTTCCAGTTTCAACAATTCTCGTAGTATGATTAGGGCAGTAAAACTTATACCCTTTGGACTTTTCTGGGTAACCATTAAAGTACCCGCTTACAGTTCTAGAATCCAAGTTCTTTTCATGCGGATTATAAATCCTAGCCTTTACTAGACAACCCCTATGCTGCATTTAGTTCCAACATCATGATGCAGGGTGAGAAGTGTTTTAGCAAAATTCTTGTTAAGATTAAATCTATATAACCCCTCATATAAAACACCAGAACCAACAAATGAGTTATTTCTTAAAAAACGAAAACCCTTATGTTCAAAATGTAAAGCATAACCATCATAATCAAGTTTTGACATGGAAATTAAATTTCTAGAAATAGTAGGAACATAAAAAGTATCAAATAGGTCCAAACAGTGGCCTGACTCTAAAAACAAACGTAAAGCTCCAACACCAACAACTGGTAATTGAGTTCCATCTCCCCAAGACTATAAAATGTTCATTTTCCTTTATGTTCTGGATCGAAAGGTATCCCTTTCTTCTCGAACCAAACTTTGCGTTTCAGGTAATTTTTCTTTAAATGCCCATAGCCATTACAGAAATAACATTTTGGTCCATTATGTTCCTTATTGTGAGCCCCATTGACATGAGAGGGTCCCACAACCTTCAATGGATTTTTCTTGGAACTCTTCTTATGTGTCTTTCCTTTGCTTCCAAGTCCATGACTCATAACATTAACTGAATGTTGTAGTTGTTGCTTAAGTCTTGCCTCTTCTTGAATTAACATACTCGTCAATTCATTCACATTCCACTTTTCCTTAATAATGTTATAGTGAATCTGAATGGCCCATACTGTGCAGGCAAGAAATTCAGAATGAACTGAACAAAGAAACTTTCATCAACATTCATACCCAAAGATTTGAGTCTGACTGCTACATTGGTCATTTCAAGGACATGCTCATTCATTCCACGGCTACTATCAAATTTCATAGTGGTAAGTTCATCCATTAATCTTCCTCCAAGGGACTTGTCCGCTGAATGAAACCGATCTTCCACAGCTTTGAAATATTTCTTTGCATTTTTAATTTGAGGAAGCGTTGACTTGATATTATTCGCAATACACATTCATATAAATATGATGCTTAATTTATTTGATCTTTCCCATGACTTAGACAAAGCTTGCTGCTCCGAACTATTTGTTTTAGTAATAGCAGCCGGTTTATCAATTCGCAGTGCTAAGTCAAGATCCAGAACACCAAAGTGAAACTGGATCTGTTCCTTCCAGTCGGAAAAATTAACTCCATTAAAAATCGGAAACTACAATAAAAAAAAATAAAAATAAAAACATTACAACATTAATGCTTTAAAAAATCAGTTCCCTTAGTAATATTGCGTTCAATCTTTGGATTAACTAATGCAATATATTAATATTTAAATTTAATAGTGATTTACACTCGCCTAAGAATAATTGATAACTCTTCAAAGTTTGATTGGTTTGTCACCTTTGGTCATCCATCCCAATCTCACTATCATTCTATCAATTATTCTAATTAATTTAATGACTACTTGAAAGTTGATGCATCTTTGGGTCAAACCATAATAATCAAATAATCACTTCATAATAACTTTGCAAAGTCATAATTTAATTCAATATTTATAACTTTTTCCAATAAAATCACTTTAGTGACAACATGTTAACCATAATATAAATTTTGATTGATAAATAACCAAGCAAAAATAAATGAATAAATAAAATAATCTTTTAATTTTCTTTAATTACATGCAAAATTCACTTCATAACAGTTCAGTCCTGCATGTATAAAAATAATATATATATATATATATATATATATATATATAAACATGTTAGTGCGCCAAGCCGTGGGTGTGTGCCGATAGTCAAAAAAAAAAATTGTGATATCATAATCAAGCAGCCCCTTTTTCCTGTAACTTCTTCCTTTATGGTCACTGTTCATGAGTTAATATTACTGTAACTGTTGCGATTGTTTATGTGAGAGATAGCTTTGCTTAGAGAAGTTTATTTTCTTTTTACCCAAATCTGACAGTGAAGCATTCTTAATTTGTATTCAACAATTGTTGGTACAAAGCCTTTGGGCTGAACTGGTTTTATACGCGGGTTCGTCAAAAAGGTTTACCATAATGCGCCACAAACACACGCTTAGTTGGAATCATCCAAAGATAAAAAGCACCGGCTATGATATTATGCACTTCGGAAGACGTAGCCGTCTTTCTAGATTTTTTTTCTTTTTTTTGTTGGCGGTTCATGAAAGAAAAACTTCATGTCAAGAAAAACGACTACGGAATCATGAAAAATATTAATCAAATTAATCTCTATATTAAAAAAAAAAATTATGATAGTTTCAATCATGTCTTGATACCACATGTAAAAATAAATTTAACTGATTGAAATAAGAATCTTCAACTATCATGAAAATCATATAATAATAATTTTATGAGGAAATAAATATTTCATGAAACATACCAGAATCAACCATAATGAGATCCCCTTCTTGAAGATGACTTGAAGAAATTATTTCTCTCACTTGACCCCTTTCTATTTTTTCTACTCCAGAATGTTATGGGAAAAACTAGTTAAAAATAAGTGGATAAAGAGAGGACAATTCCTACTTAAAATCAAACAGTCCTACTTCCCATAAAAGTAGGTAGATAGAAAAAACACATCCCCTATTATATCTCACTAATTAAGTAAGCGTGCGTATCTCTTCCAAAGCCAATAACCACCTAATTTCATTAAGTCCAAATAATGTTCACATTACCATTTCATGTGGGACATATTTTTAACACAGTAATCATTCTACTAACTGCGATCTTCATTTGTGTGGCCAGTTATAAACCTGAGACACATGCAAATCCTCTTATGTACCAGTTAACTTTAAGGGAGGTGGCCCCAAGGAATGTCATTGCTTTTGTAGAGTATTACTATATTTGTTTGCCGAGTTAGGGAGGGAATTGGATAAATTAGTTTCCATGATCTTGTGAAGTCGGTGTTTGATAAAAAAGAAAGAGGCTCACTAATAGTACCAAAAGTAAATAATAGCATATAATATGAATAAAATAATGGAAAAAAATGATGGGATTACTAGTCTTAATAGTATCACTATTAGTGAATGAGATAATTAATCTACTCTTATCTGATCCATGAAACAAACATGACTGACAATCACCACTTCTAATAAATTTCCATATGGCTGGAAAACAAGCACAATACATTTGAATTTAATTCCTTTTTTATTGTTCAATGGCACCATGCACAGCTTCATGACAGTTCCAACTTTGATTCAGTAGGTCTCTTTTGATCTCAATTTGCAATTACTACATTTGGTATAACTTTTTTGTGCGCCTCGTCAGAAAAGAGTTAATTGCCACAAAATTCACAAATAAATCATGTTTCACAAGGCTGCTCATCTGCTTTAAATTGCTAATTAATTTCTACAAATAGTCTCTAGTGGAGGCAGTGGCTTTCTTTTCAAATATCTACGTAACAATATTTTAGATACAGAGTCTTCCACACTCTGCCCTTTTTGCAGCTTTGAATTTGATATGCCGCCCCCTTAAGTTTGTTGGCTAAAACAGCCTGACACTGTGTGATACTGTTAAGTCTTCAATCTTCATTGGATTTAGTCTGTTATGCATTACTAATTCTTTGCATGCCACCATTACTGGAAATACAAGAGAAAAATGAAAAAAGAAAACAACTGTTTGAATAAACTGTAGGGGAGGAAAAAATAAAGTGTATATAAGTTATTTGATCGACAATTATACATATTTTATTATAATAATTCTAATTTTTAATACATACATTTATAGCTATATTTACATTTTAAAAAATTCGATAATAAATTCTTTTTCTCTCTAATCTCTCAAAAAGTAAACATAATAGCTTTATATTTCCTTCCTAATCTTCTTAAATCTTTTCTTTTCTCTCCCTCATAAAAATTCGAGAGATTTTGGTATTATACTATCCCAATCTTTTTTTTCCTCTCCAAATCTATTGTTTCAAACGAATTGTAAGTCATAATCAGTATTAATTTTGTTATTTATAAAATAAAAAATAAAAAAAATGAAATGAAATTAGACAAGTACTTTAAATTACTACCAACCATATTTATTTTATTGCTTTTGCCCATTTCTTCAACTTCTCGCACCAGTTTGTGTTAATCTTCAAATTTGAATTATCCCTGTTGTTGGTTTTAATGGTGGACAATTTGGAGGTAAATATTCTTGCATGTGGTTTGGTTGTTTTGACATGTAAACAGTCAAAGGCTATTTTCTAGCATGCATGGGATGAAAAATATTTCATATATGTGTTTGCTGTGGGCTTGATCAAGGCATGTGTTTGTTTACCTGGTATATTTTTTCCAATACTTGGACTAATACTTAGTCCATTTTTATCTGCTACCATTGCGGATATAAGAGGGTTAGGAGTGGCCGTGGCATTCCAAAATTTTAGAAATCTGATATTTTATCTTTATTTTTATAGAATTTCTTTAAAATTAGAAATTCTCCTCCAAATGTTTCAGTTTTTTTTTTAATAAGAGACTCCTTCAATTTTTTTTTTTTTTTTTGCCCCTCCGATCTTAATTGTTTAGATCTGCCAGAGTCTACTACTGAAACTACTAATTATAATCTTTAAAAAATATTTATTTAATTTCAAAGGTGAAAGATTTGAATTTATATTTATTTTACTTATTAAATTTGTATTAAAAAAAAAGGAAAAGAATATTGTTTAATTTGATAATAATGTGATGGGTTACATAAAATCAAGTATCCTCGAGAAGTGGCTTACTTATGGACATCTGTCTAATTTGCTGTGAGATTTTGGAATATAGATTCGATTTAAATTTTGAAAAAGCATCTTATGTTAGTGATTTTCAAAATATGAAACTGAAAAAAAGTGATTTGGAAGCATACTACGGAAAGAAGAGAACAATTTGGAGAGCATATAAACTTTTAAGTAATAGAAGCTTTTATTTCTAAGTTAATGGATTACACCATGTAACTGGGTCGTCCTAGACACCGTCAACACTGGGCTGTGCGTGTTGACCATTGAGGCATTGCTTGCACCCATGACACAGATATCCAATAGCACCTTGCAGTGGTTCACGATACTGAGTCATCTGGTGGACATGCATAATTGTTTCCAGGTCACTGACCAATGATTTGCTTTTTGGCAGTGAAGGAAACCAATGGCTGTCATTCTCAATCTGTGGGCAATTCATATGGTCTAATTTCCTGACTGGCCTCGTCAGAAAGAGCTGACACCAAATTCATAAGTGAATTATGTAGTCCACCTTGCTGATTGTAGTGAAGGGGGAGTGTCTTTCTTTTCATATATCCGACAATATTAGACACGCAGTCTGGCCTTCTGCATGTTTGAACTTATATAACACCCTTTCATTTTATTGACCAAAAGGGTCTGATTCTGTTAATCTTCATTGGGTTTGGTCTGGGATGCATTTTTATTTCTTTGTTGCGGCACATTTCCAGTCAATGTTGGCTGTTGAACAAGTCATTGTTATAACAGATGGTGATTTTGTTTGTCTTCTTTTTAATCTTAGTCAATATTAATTTTGTTAAGCTAAACAAGAAATGTACTATCAAGCATATTTATTCTACAGCTGACTGGATACCCGTACTAAAATGTGGTTATTTATTTCTTAATTTCTTTTGCTCATCTGTTCAACTTCTCTTACCAGTCATAAGGTTCTGTAGAATGATACAAGTCTATGTTAATAGTTTAATTGAATTATCTTTTCTTTTTCCAAATGGGAGGTTAATTTCTTGTGATTTACTGTGTGTTTTTTATGTATCTGCAGAGTTGGGCTATTTTTCAGCTATGAAGAATATATTTCATGTGGTGGGCTTCCTGATCAGGGCATGTGATTTTTAACCTGGTATACTGTTGTGCAAAAATAATAAAAAACAACAATAAATTTATCTCAAACAAAATAAATAAATAAAAATACTTACAAACTCAAAAATTCTTTTACACTCAGTGATTATTTATACAAAGTTGGTTTTCTTTTAATAAGAACGTACTCTAAAAATAATACATTTATATATGCGGATTACAAAATAAAAAACGATTCGAGTTAGGAATAATCAAACAAAATAGGTTAAAATTTTTCTTAATCTGATTTAAGTTTATTTTCAAAGCTTTTGGTTTTAGGTTTGATTTGATAATTATGGGACTGGATGCATAAAATCAAGTACAATCACTCAGTAGCTTATTTTGCAGTGATTTTGTAAAGCTATTTTGAGTGGACTTTGATCGAACATGTTTTTCATGGCCATGTAATCCACTGAAGTTGCATTTTACGCAAAACACGTTGTGGTCTTGCATAAGGTGATGTGAACACAGTAGATAAGACTCGATCCAATCTTGTATGTGTACGAAGAAGGTGGTACCCATCCCAAAAATGATTTTCTAAAAGTTGGTAGTCAAAGGATACATAACCCATTTACAATTGTATCTGTCATTCATAATATATTCTAGTCCACTCAATCCCCCCCTTCCACATGCCTAATTCTTAGGCAGCTGATTGTACACTCCACAGACATAGAGGGGCTTCTTAAATCCAGTTCAAGTCTGAACCCAACATGGCTTGTTAGTTGCATTAGAAAGTTCTCTCTTATCAAAGTAGGGTTTGGGTCATTTCCATCAAAACAAAGTGAAACCTGCTTTCTACTTTCGAGTATTATTTCTTTTAAGTCAACTTTATTGGTGACTTAAATTTAAAATTGAGTTAAAAAAAATTTTCAATTCTAGATTTTAATTTAGATTAAATTTATTTTTATTCAAACTTAAATATAAATTAATGTAATACTATTTACAGACTCAAATCATTGTTTAAAAATAAATTTAAAGTCATTGGTAGGTGAAATTTTTTTGGGACAAGACATAAATTTCTTTTAAAAAAGTGATCATCGTAAAACTTCAAACTCAAATAAATCTTTTATTCAAATTTAAATAAAAAATTGAGTAACTATTAAAATTCACCTTAATTCACTGAATTTGAGTTGATTCGGTTGATGTGTGAGACCATTGCTTTCGGTCAATCATATGAACAATTTCTTATCCTTTTAAAATAACTCTTGTTGTTCTCGGTTCATAAAATAATTTCTTAAAATAAAAATTCGTATATATATAAATATATTATACATGTATATGTAATTTATCATCTCACCGAAACATTATTTCCAATGTACTATATAAGTTTTTCCTTAATTTTCTCCCACGAGAATCTTTATACTCCCACGCTTCATTCCACGGGCCGTTGGTTGGAATGATTTCTATCTTTTATTTTGTGTAAATAAAAAATAAGTAAGGACTATTTTCTTTTCCTTTTACTACTTTCAAATAAGGAAGAAATTAGAAGCATATAGATGGAGATATTGATCTTAATGTCAATGCATGTCTAAAGAAACTGAGAGATTCAAAATAAATAAATTTGAATTTAATTATTTTAGGAGCATAACTGATTTAAATCTAATTGTTTAGAATCTAAAATTCAAATGTGGGGTTAATTTAGGAATCTTTTAATTTTAAATACTTAGGTGGAAAAAATTATTTAAAATCCATGCAAGGAGTTGATCAAAAATCTAAATAAAATATATCTCCAGCACTTAAATCACCCTTGTAGTATGTACCATTAATATTGGTTCAAAATCACATATTTAAAAACCAAAAATGAATATATCTTTAAAACATCTTTCACACCTTAATTACTACCATCCATTCAACTATTTTTTTAAGTGATTGATTTTTCTAATATAACCCCATTTATGGTTTATTATATACATATATATGGATTCAATACCCTAAGTTCTAATATTTCAAATTAATAATAATAAACATTCCAGATTTTTTATTTGCCATAAAATTATTAATTGTAATTAGATACATTATTTAATAATCTATAAATTATTTATGGTCACCTCATTTGAAATAGAAAATACAGTACATAAATTTAGATCACATAACATTACTCATTTTAAATCGATCATCCAATATGTATTATTAAAAATATTCAATGAAAATCACATGTCATGCTTTTTGTCTAAAAAACCATTAATGAAGATATCATCGAAAGATCGAGAATATATGTGATTTTACATTTTAATTAATACCGTCCATCCGATGTTTTTTTTAAGTGTGTGATTTTTCTAATTTAATCCCCTAAGTCAGCCATTTATATATATTAATGGATTTAAACCCCTAAATTCTTGAATTTCAAATTCACCGTCTAATATGTGCCACTAATAACGGATCAAAATCAATTGTCAAACTTCTTTGTCTAACATAAACGAAGATATCCTTGAAATATGGACCACATATTTGACTTTTTTTAAGTGATTGATTTTTCTTATAATAATAATAATATGGTTGAAATACCTTTTTTCATATCTTTAAAAATTCAAATTATCAAAAACTCTAAATGTTTTTTAAAAGCATCAACAAATTCTTTAACTAAGACAAAATTCAAAGGAAAAAAGTCTGAGTACGATCATCGCACCGGTAATAAGTGCTGAGATTTAAATATGAATGTAAAATTTACATGAATTTCACAATTATAAAAATTTGAAATACTTTTGCACAATACGACCATCATATTGGACTTTTTTCCTAAATTATAAGCTTGCAGGTATTATTCGGAACATTTTAAAACATAATCAAAAATATTTTCACAGCATTTGACTGACGTATTTGATTTAAATTTTAGTTATTATTGCTCATTTAATTTTTTCTGAATTGATTGAATTTTCTTTATAATAATAGCATGGTTGAAACTTTTTTTTTAATATTTATTGAGGGTTTGTTTGCCAAACTTTTAGAAAATGCATTTTGCGTTTGCAACAAGTTGAAAATGATATAATTACTTTTAAATCTTATTTAACAAATATTCTATTAATAAATAAATAAATTATAGATGAATCAAATTTTCCTAATATAAAGCTACATAAAGAAAATTAAAGCCTCTAAATCTTTTATGTCAAGAGCTTGTGGTTATGTCCAAGGTCCAAATACGGAAAGATTCGTATACTACTCCTACCATCAACGGTCGTTATCTTGCCACATTTCACTAATGATAAGGAGTAGCATGCAGACGATTACAATCCTTTTATTTATTTATTGGGTAGGTCCGGTTTCTCTTTACCCGAAATAGGTAGGATAACAACCAATCACCCTGATGATGCTGGAATCACAATTTACTTTTAACCCTCGGGACGCAAGAGGGTTTACATATAAAGGACGTGTCCAATTTAGTAAACTCGTGGTTGCAAAGCTATACACGTCTATATCTATACATTATGTGTGTGTATGTGTGAAGTGGACCCCCTAGATACGTGTCCTGAGAGTATCCTTCTTAATGTGATGGGGGTGACCTAACCTACCTGATTTTAGACACCTCTAGTCACGTGTTGTTCCACGTGGGTAACCGACTTTGTGAAAAAGAGACGCTTCCTGAAGTCTGATCCGGCGATCCCTCTAGAGGAAGAAAATGACATTCAAAAGCGAAAATGAGAGAGTGACAAAAGCAAAATCTAGCTCTTGAGACGTAATCTTCATTTAACAAGTAACTTCAACTAATAATATTTTAATATTATTTGAAAAAGGTACATTGTTTTATATATATATATTATACAAGATTATTAGTAAAATGACAGATTTTATCGTACAATCATTAATCTATATTTATTTATTTTATCTACTGTTCGATCATAATTAATTCTTAATTTGTCAGATCATACCTAATTTATATTTATATTTTTTGTTTATTAATCTATGATTTTTTATGAGTTTATTAATTGATTATCTTTTTTATAGATATTTTATTCATATTACTTATATTTAATAACTTTTCATTCGTGTTTTGATGTGCAATTCTATTCATTTTATATTATTTATTTATGAATTTATCATTCATTTATTTAAATTTTTCTCCCCATCAATGACAGATTAAGAATGGACATAGTGCAAACATTCAACTAATATATATATATATATAAAATATGAGTATGTATATTTTGGACCCTCAACAAGGATGCCATTACTGTACATAAATTAAAGATTTGAGTGCGTGGGAATATGAACAGAGAGCAGCATTTTGAACAGTGCACTAAACTATCATCAGAAGCTTTACAAAAGAATAAAGGTATTTAACACGTTTTTGATGATCAACCGACATTAGTTGTCTAACGTGTACTATATATATGCATGTGTATATACATATATCTATATCATATGAACTAATGCCATGATCAACATCTTTTTCCATCAAATATTCATATCTAGAAGCCATCATCAAGTATTCATGGGGAGACTAGGTCTAACATTTGCCATCAAATATTCATATCTAACTATATTTTAACAATAAATTTGAATACAACAAGCTTATTTTCACATGAACCCTTCAACACTATTAGCACAATTGACTGCCCCATGAAACAACTCGATTATTTAACTAGATTGCCGCTCTTTGAAAGCATATGAAAACCTAAAAAGGTGGTTGGTGGTAAGAAGGATCTTACATCGAATTATAAACTCATACATTTTATATTCAATTTTGTAAAAAAAAAAAATATTATACATAATAAATTTTTCATTCTTAGACACAAGGTGATGAGACTCATTATAATAAATACACCCCCAAATTAAATATTTTTTTGGGTATTTAAAAATAATAATAATAACAATTATTATTATTATTATTATTGTGTTGAAAACAAAGAAACAGACAGCTTGATCGAGAAGCCGATGGTTTCTAAATCTTATGTTCGATAATTAAGATAAACATGCATCAGAGGCCTAATCCTGCCCCTAAATGCTGTTTTGTTGTTTCCTCTCAGCTTTAAATACTATTTGTTTCATTCCATTTACAATAATGATGACAACAACAACAATGGAAACAAAGCTGCATGGAATACACGCTACCTCAAAATTATAAATCAAGAACAAGAAAAATATCATGAATATTTTGTTTAAAAAAACAAAAAAATTCAATGTAAATTTTTAAAATCAACTAGAAGATGGTGGGTAGTGGCCGGAACCGGTCCACGACGGCGCCGGAAAATCTGACCCACCGCCTTGATTTTGACTCGCTGGCGGCCGGAAATAGCCAGTTTGTTGTTGATCCGAGAATAGCAGAGGATATGATGAAGTTGATGAAGAAACTGAAGGTGAAGCAAATGAAGATGAATATGAGGCCGCCAAGGATTGAGATTGTAGAGATGTAAACGATGAAGCGGAGAACATTTGCTGTAACAAGCTTGTGGGTGGTTGTCCATGAAAATTACCAGTGCTCTGAAGCAACTGTGAGTATTCCCAGTAGTCCCTAGCCATGTCTGAGCCCTGAAATGGCTGGCTTTGGAAGAAGGTTGACCCTGGCGGCGGTGGGGTTCCCGGAGTTCTAGAAATGGCCAACGGGGTTGCCGAAGAGACTTGGATGGGGGGCAACAATCTGACGTTTTCAGGGAAGTTGAGTTTTGCTCTGTTGCCTCTGAATCTCAGGGCAGCTTCATCATAGGCTTTGGCTGCTGCCTCTGCTGTGTCAAATGTGCCTAGCCAAACTCTTGCGGCTTTGTGTGGATCCCTTATCTCTGCTGCCCATTTTCCCCAAGGTCTCTGCCTTACCCCTCTGTATCTTCTTCTTCTCTCTCCTGTTTCTTCATATGAAGCTGCTGCTGCTGTTTCTGTTGATGGAGTTTGTGGGGTGGCACTGGTGGGGTTGGCTGTGGTAGAGGTGGTTGGTGTAACAATATTTGAATCTACCTCTGGTGCTTTGAACAAAGATATAAATGATAGTAAATCAAGCATATATGAGACAATGAATGCTAGTATACAAGTTATCCTACAAAGAATGATTAGTTGATTATATATAAATATATCATTATATCCAAAGTTCAGATATGATAATACACTGTTCATTGCTATACATGCAATATTACACAAGTAGTTTGTTTTAAATACAAAATACAAATATGTGCAATATTGCACCAGAAAAATTAGTATGAAATAAAAATAGTGAAAGATTATTATCCAAAATTATGAACTGAATCACATACTCTGTTAATGAATTAAAATTCTTCCATAAATATTGAAATTGGTCAAAAAAAAAATTGAAAGGATAGAAATTTAAAAAGTTGAGAAAATAATTCAAAAATATTTAGAAAATTTGATTAAAATTTGAAAAGCATAAAAAGGTTATAATAGTGCAGAAAATGAATGATAGAACAGTATTGATTGAAACTAACCGGTTGTAATAGATGATGATTCTCCATGTGAACCTTCGAATTCATTAACCCCTCTGTTAAACCTTTGAATTGGCTCAGAAAATTGAGTGACACTCTCTTCTGCACGCCCTCTCTTCTGTCCAGCCCACGAACCGGAGCTTGAAGAAGAGTAAGGCGAAGGAGGTGAATTCAATGAATAAATCCCCGAACCACCGGCTAACGAAGACGTAGCAGCGCCGCTCATGTCAGGCCTATAACCGCCATCACCGGATCCCTGGCCAGACACAACTTGTGTCAACGCCGACACCATAGCCGACATCTCTCTCGACTGATTGTACCCAGCAAACATCGGCATAGCAGAGGATAGCAGTGCCTGTTGCATTTGTTCTTGTGACTGGGGTAGTTGAGATCTCTCTCCCCCATCGTTGTTATCTGGCGGCGGAAACCTGAGGTACTCGCCTGAGTCTCGTGGGTTCGCCACCTTTAATAAGCACATGTACCCAACTCAAAGTTTTCCGGAATATCACAACTCATGACAGACACCCAATGGTTTTTCCGGCGAATGATCTCAACCCTTTTGTGGCTTTTGTCAAACAAAGGCTTTATAAGCAAATTGACAATTCAAGCTTTGATAGCCGCCATTGGTATAGTCTCCGCTAAGCTGAAACCTTTCTAATAATTATAATTACGAGAAAATTCAGAAGTATTTTTTTTTTTTTTTATTTACTTCACATGGATGAAACAGTGCAGCTCTTCAAGCTTACTTAAGAACAAATGTCTGTCCTTTTAGGTAGAGAAAGAAAGAGATTTAGAGAGAGAAACTATTCAAGAGTTCCAGTTTGAATTGAATTCTTCTTCCACATGTAATTTTGGGATTTTCTGGTTTGGGCTTAAAGGTTAACTCAGCGATTAAGTAAGAACTGATATGGGCTTACGGGAATTAAATACAGTAGATTGGGCTCCAAGTTTGGTTTATTGTATTGGGCTCTGGTCAACGAAAATGTATGAACAGGTTTAATTTGGGGATACCAATACTGCTTCGAGGGATACCTTCTAGTGCACTGCAGTTACACCATAAGATGGTAGAGAAACAAGTATGATTAATTTGTTAAATAGTATAAGACCCATCACATCACATCTATGACTCGAGTCGAATCAATTGCTCAAGCTTAGTTTGTTGAAGCTAATCAGTCTAATATTATGTTCAAATTTAATTTTTTATATCTTAAACGATTTCAAACCGAACTTGTATAGCTTAAATATTTTATAATATTAGAACATTTGTTATCATATCAAGTCGTGGTCAATAAATTAATAAGTTTTAAAATATATTCAAATTTAATAAGCCTTGTTTACAAGTTTTTCATAAATGAATTTTTAACTAAATTGATCATGAATCGAGCATGAATAAATTATTTGTTTCCAATTCTAATCACATGTTGGGGGCTTACACTCTATGTGAGGGTGTTTTCAGTTCTACTTTTTCTTATGTTCGTAATCTCGGTACACAATATTTTTTTTTAATGGAAGAAAATAATATTTTATCTGACTAATTCACTTTGTTCATGAGATGGCTTGAAAATTTCATGAATGAACCGTAAACATGTTAAATTAAACTCGAAATTTATAAACTTATGACACATCTTTTAAATTAATCCGTCTATCATCCGAACACGGCGCACAATACTTTATCAAGTCTGTATCTAGCATATAGAATGATCACATTTTTCTTATACATTGACTAATGAATTTATGATGTATTTACCATGTTGATTCAATCCAATTGCCCAAAATAGTTGAATATACACGTTACACTGGTATACCACAAAACGCCGTATACTAAATGCTCATTTTGTTTTTTTCTTTATTGATATGTACGGTCAAAACACGTATCTAAGCGGTATAGTCAAATAATAAAAGCGTTCAACACAACGCAGGAATGGGACAGGTGAACATGACTGGGAACCTCTCTTATTAAATAATGTATTTATTGGGCCCATGAACTATGGGACAAACCCTTTTTAATTAACCAAACCGACTTAGTTTGGCCGAGAACAATCTGGTTCTACTTTAACCGAATTTTATTATATGACGTAGCGTCTTCAAAGTTTAATCGGTGCAAGTTGTCGTTATTAAGGAGGGTGACGTGGCAGGGGTTTGTATGAGATTAGCTGAAAACGGTGAGGACGAGATTTGGAGATGATGTCAACGTGGAGTCTGGTCAACATTTTGTAAGATTTTATTAAAACTAGGGTCGTTGGTTCCTGTTGGGTAGGGCATGGGAAGGTGGGCGTAGTTGGCTAGTTGGGGCCTTGAAATACCCACTACACCACCTTGGTTTCTCAAACAAGTGGGAATGATGTTTTGGAGTCAATCCCCGCCACCAAAAACGAATATATGTATATGTATATTACAAGACTTACTATTTCTTTGGATAAATCAAAAAAAAAAAAGTATAGTTTCAATTAAATTATGTTTTGAATAAGTAATTGTAAAAAAATATTATTTGAATTAGTTATTTATTATATGGATGAATATATTTGATAAATATTTAAATAATTTTATAGTGTTTTAATCAGTTATTAATAATTGTTACTAGGTTATTTTTAAAAAAATTTCTGGTGTGACTATTTTATGAAAAAGTTCATTTTGAATTAAGTGTGTGTCCATTAAGTACAGTTAATAAGTCAACCTAAATACCTAATAAATTTAAAAAAAGTTCATTTTAAACTTAAAAAAGTTATTAAATACGGTTTATAAGTTGAACCAAACATAATCTTAACTCCAAATTTAGTAAAAGAAATTTTCTCTTGTCCAGGTGCATGTCTTAACCACAATCTATTATATATGCAATGCATATATACTTTTTGTTTTATTTATATTTTATTTTTACATATAAGTACATGTAAAAATTATACATGTGTGATATATTATAATTGTAACACATGCGTGAGTAGATGGTGATTCTTCTTATCTGATTTAAAACGAATCATTATTATATATTTATATATATAGATAGTCTTTAATTTTCATTGCCATTAACTATTAAACATTGTACACATTGCATAATTTGTGAATGTTTATCGATCGAGGTTTAATATATCAAAACTAATAAATACTTTTTTAAAAATTGGTATGTGTGTATATATATATATAGTATATGTATATATATTATATTTATATAATTTGTATATATAGATATATATATATATATTTACATTTGTGATAATATTAGTTAAATAATTTTAATTCATGAAAAATTATTAAATTAACTTTTTAAAGAGATAAGATTTGAGGAGCAAAACAGAATTCAGAGAGACAGAATAGAATAAGACAGGATGAAAATAACCCTTTTAGCTCGGACAAAACAACACCAATTCTTTTTTGTTTTTGTAAATTGAAAAGAATGGGAAATGTTAATAGGATCATGGTTTCGTAATGGAAAAAGATTAATAATTGTACCTTACTTACTAGAAAAGTAAGCCCATGTGTTAATGGCAAGTGTTCTAAGATATAAAGATGACAACTTGTTATAAGAAAATGCTCGGAAAAAAAACAAAAATTGTAAAGAAAGCCACAACATGTTTTCCACAAGGTGTCTTAATCATATTTATGCTTTTTTATTTTTCTCAAGCACCTCAATTTTGAACATTAACACATGTCTCTTCAAAATTGGTTCTTTTGTACTCACTAGTGATTGTGCCAAAGCAATTCTTATAGTACTTTTGACATTTGATTTACTTCATTACATTAAAGTATTATAAAATGTATAAATATTAGTGAGTTTATTCATTTTTCAAGACTATTTAGATATGATTTTGTTAATATTCCGTAATCAACTCAACACAATATTATTTTAATTATTTGGGCCTGTTATGTAAATCATATTTTGTCATTCTATTTTATTTAAACTCGGTCAATATTCATTATTTATAAATAAATTTTGAAAACATTTTAATTTTGTTGAGATTAATCACAATTCTTTATTATTGTGACTATTTTATTTTTTTAATTCATGCATGCTCATTTCACTCTAAACATATAACTATTTTTAAATAATATTATTTTTTATCTTTAATCTATTTTTTTTAAATTGTCATTGATTATGTAACAGCTTGCTTGGAGACAATAGGAATTCCTTGATCCAACACATTAATTAAAGTAACACAATAAGCTTAAGTTACGTCTAATTGCTTCTGTAAATAATGTTATTCAAATATGATGAAACTTTCCTACTCTTAGATTAAACAAATTTGAACTCTACAAATAATTTAAAATAATATTTTTTAAAATCATTTATTTTGAATCCTAGTCAAAATTAGAATTATTAAAAAAAACATTTGAAATAAGAAAAAGGATTTCTTAGTGGGTTGGCGGTGCCAAATGCCATAAGGAGTCAAATTCAAAACCAAAAAATAAAAATAAAAAGAGAAGCCTTTAAAGTCAAACAAAACATGGTTGCAGGCCTGTCCCGTCTGTTTGTGTGTGTGAAAGAGAGAAAGAGAGCACCAATATAAGAAAGATAAATTATATTAATTTTTTTAAAATTTATAATAATTATATTAATTTTTAAAAAAATTTTAAAATTATTTTATAAAATAATATATAAATATTTCTATTTTTTAATTTATTTTTTAAAATAATAAAATTGTCTTTTTTATTTATTAATAAATATAGAACTAGTTGAAAGTTCACATAATATTACGTGGAAAGCAATTTTTGAGATTTCATAAAAAAATTATAATTTTACGGTGTTGATTGAAATATATCACCCAAGAGGGTAAAAGTTAACAGCACCTACACATGGTTAATTAACCTAATCGAACTAATTAAGACGTATCACTTTCATGAGATTAATTATTTTTTTAAGTTGGTGGTTGGATTTACTTTATTAAACATAAAAAATAATAAAAAATAAAAAAGAACGTTTAGAGTAGAAAAAATACTAAGAAAATGCATTTTTATATGTTTGGAGAAAGCAAAATCAACAAAAATAATCATTTTAAAAACTTAGCCATCACCGAATAAATTTTGCAAAAGTAAAAAATAGAGATTTAAAAGCTACCACAAATATATCCTGTTCCAGAGAACTTTAATGTTCGGATCAATTTTTTAAATGCATTTAATGCGTTCTGAGTCATTAATCGCACTTAATTGATTTTAAAATTGTTTTGGGATGAAACTTTGAACTGCAGATTTTGATCACAATTTTTCTATTAAGAGAATGTTTGACTAAGTTTTTTGAAGGACAAAATCATAACGTTTCCAAGACTGACGTTCATTAGAATTACAATATCAACACTTGAAATTACTCGGCCAAATTACTTCTAAGTACAATTTGAATTAAACTGGTAAATATAATTTTATGTTATTAAGTTGATCGAATCTATTATAAATGTCTTCATTTAATAGTTGTTAAATTTTTAAAAAAAATTTCGAAACACTTAACTATTCAACTCAAATTATACTTTTATACCACTCAACCAATCAGATAAAGTCCCTTTGCATTATTTTTGCGATATCATCTTCTACTCAAGTTCAAATCAGAATAAGAATGCAGAAAAGAAAGGCAAAAAAAAAAAAATTAATAATAATAATAATAATAATAAATTGAGCGTTTGAGGAATGTGTATGTTGGATTGTCACACATCATCCGTCTCTAACTCCTCTGGTCTATATATAAAGGCCCTCTCTCTCTCTCCCTAACACTTGAGTTTTAAGGATCGAGCTAATTTAGAGTTGGGCCTCCAATTTTTAACAATATCAAATAAAAAGGAAAAGAAAAGTAAGAATACATAAGAAGAAGTTTAGTTAGCTAAACAGATAATGTTTTCAAAAAAGAAAAAGTGTGATTGAGTGAGGTGGGTTTTCCAGTGAGAACAAGCTTTCCTTTTATCAAATAAAAAGTAAAAGAAAAGTAAGAATACATAGGAAGAAGTTTAGTTAGCCAAACAGATAATCTTTTCAAAAAAGAAAAAAGTGTGATTGAGTGAGGTGGATTTTCCAGTGAGAACAAGCTTTGCTTTTAGTAGCTAGGGCTGTAAATAAACCAATGTGAAATAAGAACAAATGGAGTCATATCGTACAAAGTACTGATCAATCTTTTAAGATTAGACTAAGTTTGTGAAAGCAACTTTCACTTTGTTTTTTACTTTTCAACTTTGTCTTCATAATGTGAACGCAGAAACAATGACAAAGATCCCTTCCCTTATCCCTCGAATTTAGCAATAGTGACCCAATTCATATTCACTGTTTCTAGGTCTTCTTCTTTTCCTTTTTTTTTTTTTTTTTCAAGACTCAAGATGTTTTAAAAAGTAATTGAAAAACTGAAAATGTTTGGAAAATATTTAGCAGAGACATGATGTTTAAAAGGTGCATTTATCAAAAGACACTTTTAAAATATTTAAATGCTTCAAATTCAAACTCTCATTAATATCTTTGAATTAAAAGTGTTTTTAGAAAACATGCTTTTAAAATATAAACAGTTTTTGAAAATAACAATTTTAATTAAATGCGCTTTCAGGAGAGCACATTTAATTAAAAGTGCTTTTAGTAAGAACATGTATATATTTAAAAACGTTTTTACCATGAATACTTTTATATTTAAAGACGCATTTAAATTCTCTTTAATTTATTAAATCGTTATAAATAAATTAATAAAATTTAAAGCATAATAAATAGACTCAAGTAAATGAAATTATAAAGTTATAAACAATACAAATATATATATATATACATATATATATATTTCACATTTTTATGTTAGTATAAAGTAAAAAGAAAAAGAGAATAATTTAAAATAGGACTTTACTAATAAAATTAAACCTTTCTTAGGTGTGTTATAAGCCTTCCTTGTGAGATTAAATATTTATGGTTTTTAGAATTCTTTCTAAATTATATTATAAATACTTAAAATTTTAAACCTTCTTTATAAGTATGGCTTAAAGCTTTTTTTTTTTGCTTAATGATAGAGCTGGCCATGTTTAATTATCTTAAATAAAATTAAAAAAATACTTCAAAAGTACACTACTATTTAGTAGACTATTTATATTGTTAAAGCATATATACGTAAATTTAGTCCATAGATAATAATATTATTATCAATTTTCTTTGTTAAAAATATGCCTCTTCCCAATAAAGTGGTCAAGTGTTTAGTAATAAACATGTAGCTAATGGATTTAGTCAAATGTCTTGAAAATAAAACTTGCTTTAGTTAGGCAAATAATGTCATCCAAAAGTCACAATTCAATGAATCAATGGGAACCCCTGTGTGTTCTGTTTCCAAGACGAAAGAGCCGTCTCCCAAATTCTCTTAGTTTCCGATTTCTTTGACAATCAGAACAGAAACAGTACTTTTCACCCATTGTTTATTGATTTCCAAACCCCCCCAAAAAAAAAATTGAAATGAAAACAAGTTGTAACTAAAAAACTGTTTTTCAGTTTTCAAATGTGTTTTGTATACCAACTTTATGCTTTTAATTTTTATAAACATATAACAACTTTTTAATATCAACCAAACCGAAGTAATAGAATGACTTTTTGTGGCAATAGATTCTATAAGGATCGGTAACGGGACGGGCTTTAAGACGAAAAATTCCTTCTCCAAATCCGTTCAAACTTGTAATAGGATGAGACGGGTCCTCATCGGACTCCTTATTTACTTTTAAATATTTATTTATTTTATTAAATTAATTGTAATGTAATTAACACATTTCAAACAAAATAATATATATATATATATATAAAATAAAAAATATACATGTTTACATATAAATAAAATGATATTATTTTATTTTTCAAACATATCTTTCTATCAAATTTATATAAACTTTTAATAGGTGAGTAAAAATTATCTTTATAAATTTTGATTATGTAACACAATAATTCTTTTATTATGTTATTTTATATAATCTGGGTCAAGTAGGGCGAGGTACCTTCCCCCAAATCCGTCCTAAACTGTGATGGGTGAACTACCTTTCCCAAACACTTTCTATTGTCATCCCTAGGTACTAAACTTGGGCTTTCGAAAAAACAGAAAAAAAGTGTATAATAGTAATTTTCCAAACTCGTAATAAGAATTTCAATTTTATTGAATGAGTTAAATTTTCAAGTTTATCTAAACTAATACCATGGATAGTAACAATTAACTACGCTTAAGAAAAACCTGTATAATATTAAATCTCCATACTCAATCCGTAGAACTGCGCTTAACGTGTTTGACAAAATGTCAACAAAAATTACGTATAATTCGAAAGGAATTGAACCTCATACATTTGATTCATAATAATCAATCTCTCGTCGCCCCGTCAAACACGCAATTAAATCATAGGCACGCGTGTTGGGGCCATACTAGATCATGACATTCCTTAGATAGAATGTTTCTGAGAAATCAGTCTTAAAATGAAGTAATTTGTTCGAGCGTGACCCTCTTCCAGAAACTCCCCAGTTGGCGATGTGGCTGCCTCTGCAGATTTGGAAACCAATGAAAGAAACAAACCCACTTCAGGAATTGCAGAGCTCCACTTTTTTTTCGAAGTCTTTTGCGATCATGGTTGACTCATGATGACAGCCATTAATGCAAGTCTTGCATTTTTGTCCTTACTGATTATGGTAATGTTGGTTTGATATTGACAGTTCTTCTTCATGCTTTGGTTGATGATTGAGTTTATCACTAACATATCATTATTTTCCGAAGCATGCCTTAACCTTTTAGTATACTGAGGTTTCTTCTTAGTTGTAATTATTAAGAAAGACTTTATGAAAAGTTGTATAATCTTCCACAATTGTCATTTTATATCTATACTTTTCAAACTACGTGATAAGTTGTTATTCAAAATAATGATAAAATATTCGGACCGTCAAAAATAAAAATTAAGTTTAAATCTATGATCAATGAATTACATATTTTAACATTTTCCTAACATGTTCATAATGATTTCAAAATTTAAAAAATAATAATAATAAAAATTAAGATACTCTTTTTACACGTGTCCAACATGTGTCCAGCAAATGTATGAGATTGTCGATATCCAAGACATGTAAGCCAAAATAATGCCCATGTTTTATAGCTAAAATCTATATAGTACTTGCAATTCAACGGAGATCCAAATAAGGCCTTGTTTGTTTGATGAATTAGATTGGAGTAGATTAGTTATCCCTTTACTGATAATACAAGGACTAAGAATGAGTGGATGCGCAAAGGATAATCCTACTTAACCGGATTAACAATCCCAACCTCCCTCTCCCCCTAAATAGTTTAAGTTCGAGGCCACTACATAATTCAACGAATAATTAGTGAAATACCATTTTTATAACCAAAAACTGAAATAAATACTCCTTAAGGATTAATTTATCCAATTCGACTCTAGAGAAACAAACATGGCATGTAGAAATAATGTCAAACGTTAAATTTATCTCAAATACTAATAATAACTTGAAAGACAAATCATTTAAGGGGAGGTTGAAAATGAGCCCATTTGGATAAGCAACAAGATAGTCATCAGTAAGTTGAAGTTCAGAGTGAACTCAAGTGCATTGCAAGGGGACCTTCAAAGCTTCAGTGGTTTAAAGAGATCCATCCAAGTAGTGATAGGTGTCAAAGAGACCTTATCTAGTAGTTTATGCCACAATTGTAATGTCATTTTGTAAAACCCAAAATCCCTTGAAGACATTTACTTTAAATTCGAAGATAAGCAAGAAAAATAATCAATCAATCCACACTTTTTTATAATCAATTATACCTGATAAAAAATCTTACTTCCAATTGAAATAAAAGGCTCTTTTTTTTTATTATTATTAGAAATTTACAATTTAATATCACAACCACGTAAGCCGCTCTAATATAAACTCTGAAAGAAACAAGTCCAACCCATCAGTTAACTAGAAGGGACAAATTAATCTCGCGTTTTCCATGAGAGTAGACATTACTTTAGGGAGAGTCTTGAGTGACCAACTGGGCCCACTTGATTGAGAGGCTCTACAACTAGCTTAGTCTAAGTTAATTCACAACTCAACCGCAACTACAGGTTAAATGACAAAAGCAAAAGCAGTGTGATAGTACAGCAAAGATATAGACATTCAGACTTGCTTTGGCTTTTCTCAAAGGGATGTATGTGTATGGGGTCCAAAGAATCCTCATAATGCAAGTTGTGTTCAACTCAAAGCTTAAAGCTCACTCCCAATGAACTATTAATAGTCTACCAAAATCAACTTCTTTTAACTAGCAAAGAAAAGAATATACTCCTAATGCAGTAGAAGCAATCAATTCTAATGCCAAGTAATGACAAATCAAACCAACTTTTAATTCCTGGTTTAAAAATAACAATAGTTCTTTGACCTTAGGACATGACATATCGCCATCGCCGCCGCCTCAAAAGGAATTTAAAACAAAAGATAGAAGTAAAAGTCATGTAATGTTGTCCTGACCTAAGCATTTTCTAAGCCATTGTACAAATCAACTTCAAAATGATACGGACACTATTTTGAGCATTAATTTTCAAAATCTAGTTTTCCTCGAATGAACTATCTTTCATGTTTAACAGCATTGATAAAGTGCATATCATAGTAGGACAAATCATTGACAGCGGCAATAAACTATACTCATCTTGTACGTGCCACATAAAGCAATAAAATCATTGAGAAAAAACGGTACTATCAGTTCAAAAGGTGAAGTAACCACCATTTTGTACAGTAGAAAAAACAGTACTCAAGGCCCAACAACAACAAAATACCCCAAGGCCCATCAATGCACCCCCATCAAGAACATCCACTAGTTGAAGTCATCAAACATCAAACCTAATATAATTCTAGCCTTTTGAAATCACGGCTGCAGAAGGTGTGAAGCAATTAGACAAGTATATAGAACAGATCATGCATACAACACCAGCATGCCACTTAAATCAATGAAGAAGGCAACAATATGCAAACGAGCACTTGCCATTTCATACACATGATTATTCTTGCATCTTCTATTTCTAAACCTCTAAAACTGCTAGGTTAATTTTCATCAAAGAGGCAACTATATAGAGAAAGTAGCCTAAACTAAATCATGCTTGATTTTGAACTTACACTCATTGCTCGTAGACCCTATAAAATAGATGTATTTCCATTCTGCAGCAAGAAGTTGCATTGCTCCCAGCTTGCACAAGGAGATTCTCAACTAAAGCAACAACCCTTCAGATTTTTGAACAAAGAACTAACTTCCACAAGCGAGACATTCTTCTTGATTCTGCAATGAACATACCACTTGAGCCATACTAGCTTCTACATCATGATCCGCCTTGTTTGCATTTCCCTGTTTTGCAGCAAAAAAAAAAAAAAATCTTAAAGTTCATGTCATGATACACAAAACAGTTTAAATTCAACAGCACATTTGGACATCCCATGGAAATGAAATCAATCTGTTGTGCCTCAAACATTATTTTATACTTCCATCTGTTATCTAGAGTGGAACCATTACAAATAAGGAATAAACGTGGTATAGCATAGGATCTCATGAAACAACATTGACATTGTTTCAAATTTTTTTCACTATCAATTAAATCCTCATAATGGCTACAAACCATTCCACGGGACATTCAAACAGCTCTTATTAAATAAACAGAATGCATATTTTATTACTTTGTTGAGAATGGAGGTATCAACAGTGAACTTGATTGCATCAGCTGCAGCATGTGTTCTCAAATAATACATCCCTGTTTTCAAACCCTTGCATGTCCAAAATTAAAAATTAATAATAATTAAAAAAAAAAAAAGTAATACAGACACCTGTTAATATTCACAAATAAAAATTAAAATGAAGTGGAACAACAATAAACAAATCAAATACCAGTAGAAGGGTAGAGAGTCACCATTTGAGATTATTATGATTTTGATGAAGTCATTTTAAGATTTTACAAAACAAGGATTTAATATTGCTTTAAAGAATAAAAATTTTTTTAAAAAAAACAGGAATTTGCCTCCTATCCCATTTAATGACCCTCTGGCTGTGCTATTACCAGGTAAAAAGAACGTGTGAATAGCCAAAATTCTTCGTCTTTCCAGTGAATAGTGTAAGCACCTTTGCTGTATTTTTTATTTTTTATTTTTGGCAGGGGGCGGATGGATCCTTACCCTTGCTGTCCTGTATTGCCACGTTATTGATTTTGAAGAAATTAGAGAAGTATTAAATTAAGCATGACTCATGCCCCAAAAGGACCAAACATCTCGTGGAAGTGAATACCTTAGACCAAGCATAGAAATGCAAGGAAGTGAGTTTCCCGGGATCAGGTTGATCCATGTGGATATTCAAGCTCTGACTCTGATCTATGTAGCACCCACGATCAATAGCCATGTCCACCAATGTCTTTTGTTTAATCTCCCACACGGTCCTGATATCACGTAGTAATTCTAAGCAATAAGCATTGAAAGAAGACACTACAGACATATAAATGAGACAGAAATTATCCATACTTGTAAATAACTTTCAGTTCTTCAGGAATCTCAGGGATTTTCAAAATCAAGCCATTCTCATAGATAATCTTGTTCTTAAGAGCAGTAGACCAAAGACCTATTTCAGATAAGTCATGAAGGAGGTGTTTGTTCACAACAACAAATTCACCACTGAAGAGAGAAAGGGTTAGATCGCAACCGTAGCTGAGTCACTCTTAAAAGGAACCAGACGGATGAGAAAAGCAAACCTTAAAACTCTGCGACTATAAATGTTAGACGTATAAGGCTCGAAACACTCATTGTTACCAAGAATCTGGCTGGTTGAAGCAGTAGGCATGGGTGCTACAAGAAGGGAATTCCTAACTCCGTTCTCTGAAATCATTGCTCTTAGTGCGGTCCAATCCCACCGATCTGATGGCACTGCACCCCACATATCTAACTGAAGAATTCCCTAGAGAGTCAAAAATACATAATTAAATAAATAAAAGGCCATTGAAGCTCTCAATATTATACATTCTTGTGCTTGTCTATCTTGTATAATCTATCTGGGCGTGCAACAAGGATTGAACAAAGTTGAGCAAGGATTTCAAACTGCATTGTCGTATTGAAAATTATAATCTGAATATATCTAGACAAGAGGAGCTAAGAAAACCTCTCTTCTTTCTTTTTAATGAACCAGTATGCAGGAATGCAAAGTGAAAACTGCACTATTTGCAAGGATTGCAAATGGCCACTATCCATGACATGAAGATTAACAGTATTCTTTTGCAACATCTGATAAGATTATACCATCAAGTTACTAAATGGACAAGTTAAAGCCCTAATGATTTGCCTGGTGTGACTACTCTGATTGCTGCTCAATGTATGCACTAAGGGAACAGAGAGAACTCATACTTTTGGTCTGATGGTGACTTTTTCTTTTTCTTTTTTCATAGGTAAACACACACACTCTCTTTGCCCCTAAGGGGACTTGAACCCTCAACTTCCCATATGGAGAGGTGGAGGAGGAGGTACCAGCCAAGCTAGAGCTTGTTAGTGGTCTAATGGTGGAATTTATGTATTTTTAAGAACAGTTTTGGGTACACACTGAGTCACTGACAATAACATAAGTTTTGATTTCTTGGAGATACTAACCTTGCTAACTGGACTACCATAATATGTCCCATAGGGACCATCTTTTGCGGCCAGCTCAGACGAAGCTTTCAGAGCATGGTAGTAGATGGTCTCGAATATATCTTTGTTTAGTTGTTGGGCCTGCAATTAACAAATGAAAACTTAAATCCAGGTGAACAACTTTAAGTAACCAAAACAAATCCATTGGAACTAAGCAGATACCTCTGGTGAATCAAATGCCATGCCAAGCAAGATGAAGGTATCAGCAAGACCCTGAACTCCAATACCAATTGGTCTATGTCGTAAATTTGACAGCTTTGCATTTTCAACAGGGTAGTGATTTATATCAATTATTTTGTTGAGATTTACAGTGACCATTGCAATAACCTATCAGAACAAAACATGGAGAGGAAAACAAAATCACAACTTAGTTTACATGGATACGCTAGAAGGAGGACTTATAACACGTGCTGCCACAGGTACAGCTTTATATTTAGTGCACCCATCATAATTCATAAACATATATGCTCACACATAAACTTATTTGTTTCCCAAAATGATAAGTAAGCTCTATAATGGACCCCTCCAAGCTCCAAAAGCCTAAAAACAACAAACCTCAGCTAACTTGTCAAAATCAAAATATCGGTTCTTAGAATCTCTACTTCCGACCAGCTTGGATGGTTGTGACTCAATTGGGAACCCCTATAACCAAAAAATAAAAAATAATAATGATCATTTCGTATAGTAAATGATCTGGGAGTAAACAGTGAGTAATTAAAAGCTAAAACTGAGATTCAAATGACTGACCTTCTCCCTGACATATCGTGGTAAAGCAATGGATGCCAGATTACAAACTGCAGTTTCAGTTGGGCTTGAAAACTCAATAATCTCAGTGCACAAATTTGAGGACTTAATGGTGCCCAAGTTCTGCTGGTTACTTTTTCGATTGCAAGAATCCTGGAGGCAAAAACAAAGATAAATAACACAACTCGAAAGTTTAGGTTGCAACAATGAGGATTTCATATTCACATTTTACCTTGAAAAGCATATAAGGAGTTCCAGTTTCAATCTGGGAATTAAGAATTTCAAACCAGAGTTTCCGAGCAGAGATAACCTTCTTTGCCTTATCCTGAATCCAAAAACAGAGGATTTAGTTGTCAGTTCCAGCCTAGAATAATTGATTATCATATATGGTTAATGGTTGAGCTTACCTCTTTTTCATATTGAGCATACAATTTCTCAAATTCTTCACCATAACAATCAGCTAGACCGGGAGCTTCATTTGGGCAAAACAAAGACCATTCCCCATCATCTCGGACTCTTTCCATAAACAGGTCAGGGATCCAAAGGGCATAAAACAGATCGCAAGCCCGGTGTTCTTCCTGCAAGAAAATGATCACTGTAACATATTTATTCTAACAAAGTAGTAAATTTTTTTTTTTTCCTAAGGCATGGCATAGAAAATTGCAAATACTAGATTGACAGCAATTTTGAATATTGGCAGAGACAAATTGACAATAATGGACCTATTGTACTGCCCATCCTACAATACCTTTCCATGGTTCTTTTTGAGATCTAAAAAGTCAAAAACATCAGCATGCCGTGGTTCTAAATATTTGGCAAAAGCACCTACAAAACAGCATAATTGATCAATTGAGAAAAGGGTATCACATAAAATAACTACATAGAAAAAATAACAATAAAAAAAACAAGTCTTGCATTTTTTGAAAAATACATATGTTTATCAATCTTAGGAAATGAAAAGGAAAAACAGACTACAAAGAAACATGAAAATACCCTTCCTTCTGCCTCCTCCTTGATCAACCTAACGGGCTGTGTCATTAAACACTTGAAGCATTGGAACAATACCATTAGAAGTCCCATTTGTGCCACGAATGTAACTGCCTGTGGCGCGAATATTATGCACAGAAACACCAATTCCTCCAGCTGATCTGCTGATAACAGCACACTCCTTCAATGTATCATATATTCCCTCAATGCTGTCATCTTTCATACACACAAGAAAACAGCTACTCATCTGCCAAGCACATCAATCAAAACTATGTAAACATATATAAAATCATAAACAAGCATCAGAACTTTAAACTGTGGTAAAATGTTCGGTCATACTTGGGGCTTTGGGGTCCCTGCACTGAGAAGTGTTGGAGAAGCATGAGTGAACCAACGTTGAGACATCAAATGGTATGTTTTGATAACAGAATCAATATCATCCTTGTGTATTCCAACAGAAACCCTCATCAACATGTGTTGTGGTCTTTCCACAACTTTTCTGTCGACCTTCAATAGATAAGACTTTTCAAGAGTTCTGAAACCAAAGTAGTCGTAGTCAAAATCTCTGCCATAAATGATCTCACTGTCCAATTGAGCCGCATTCTGAAACAAAAACAAGCAAATTACTAAATTCATTCATTATATTAGTTCAAGTCCTAGCTAAATTAGTAATAGTCAAGTAAACAGACAACCAGTATTTGTTTGTAAAAATTGGTCTGACTTGTACATCTACATCCAAAAAAAAGGTATGGTTCACTTTTTGCAACAACAGTTAAACAACCAGAAATTAGATGAATTCACCGACAAGTATCTATAAAAAAATTCTCTTTGAGAATCCAGATACTCTTCCAAATCCAAAAGACATGCTCTAAGCATCTAAATATGATCTGATTTCATCATATTGAATGCTTTGATGAATCAATACACTGATTGAGAACGTGTATAAATAAAACATTTCAGAACTCATTACCATTGTACACATTGGGCACGTCATACAAATGTCAATCACGCACTTCCATAAGAGTAATATAATATCTTACACAATACCTCTGATCAAATTTATTTTGGGAGTAAAACAAATACTAGTATAATGTTTTACGCCAAAGTCAATGACAAACAGTATAACTTCCTATGGAAAGTTGGACGAGTACCTTCATAATAATTTCATAAACATCATCGGCAACAAGAGAAGCCTTCTGCCCAGATTTCTTATCATGATGTTTGTACATGACTTTTATCCTACATAAGCCACCATCCACGCAATACCAATTTTTATTTCAATATATATTCCTCAACTCCAAAAAAAAAAAAAAAAACGAAATTCAGCTACAAAGGACACTTACGTCTCTGAAAATGATTTCTTTGTGTTCTTATGCAAATTAGAAGCAGCAATACGCGCAGCCAACTGGATCAGAGTAACATGTAGATTAAGCCAATACGTGTGATCACGAAGATCTCAAGCACGACAATTCAAATTAAACAGAACCCAGATAGCGAAACTAAGTGAGATTACATACCAATGCGTAGTCTGGGTGGTTCGTGGACATGGCGGCCGCAGTCTCAGCAGCCAATACATCAAGTTGGCTGGTTGTGACACCTTTGTAGACTCCAGCACAAACCTTCTGGGCTACAAGCACCGGATCACAGTGCTCGATGCTCAGCCCGTAACTCAGCTTCTTCAGACGGGCTGTGATCTTTTCAAAGTGCACTGATTCTTGACGTCCATCCCTCTTTATCACATACATTTCGTTCCTTGAACATAAACTGTCAGAATGTTTGAAAAGTGAGTGGGGAATTTCGTCGAGCGGTTAGGGATACTCCAAGGGACTTCCAAAATGAGCTCTCAACTATTTTATGAAGCCAAATATCAAAAATCATGCTCCAAAACACTCCTCACCTTACACCCTGTAATAGGGAATGCTAGAAGGACTTCCTGCATGGGAGAAGGGAGAAAGAAGAGAAAGACTCCCTTAAATAATTTAATATTGTTTTTCAATGGTGTTTCCAAAATGTTCTAATAAAAAATTATAATAATTTAAATTTAAAAATAAAAATTAAATAAAATAAGAAACATCGTTGAGTGAACCATAAAAAAGTGATTATCTAAAATATGAAGACGAATTGAAGAAAATGATTGAAAATGCTCTTATGACACAAAGGGTTTTGAGTGTTAGGGTTTTTACATACAAATTAAACTGAACGTGAATTATATACACGCAGAGGAGGTGTGTGAGGGAAGTAGAGTGCATGAGAAGGAAGAGCAGGGGTTAGGTGTTGATTTTAGAACAGTCGTTTTGATTTATTTTTTGAAGTGTTCCCGCCAATCGAATCATCAAATTAATGACTTGGGTTTTGTATTTCAAATCTCAATGATAGACTATTGTGATGGCCAGCATGGTTGTAATATAGAGGCAGTGTAGTTACACTAATGTGACAGGGTTGTTTAACATTTTTTATTCTTATTTAATAATTTTATGAATATTTGAAGTGTTAAAAAATATTTTTTAAAAGTGACCTTAAAATACTTTTGTTTCACATTTCGTTTCATGTATATATTTTTTTGAACATGTCAATAATATTTTGAGACAGATGTTTGTTAGAAGTTGAAGTCATGCCTTCGAGTCTAATGATATTGAATTTAGGGTTAATTTAAGATAATTCGAAGCATAAAGCAAAAATGACAATTCTAAATAAAATTTTTTATTTTAATATTTATATAAGGCTGTTATTTAATATTAATATTATAGAATGCTACTAAATATATATATATATATATAAAAACATCTAATGCTTTGTTTTCTATATATATTATACTGTCAAAAAAAACAAATTATAATAGTGTTCTAATAAGAGAAATATGTATGTTAAATAAAACTCAATAAAATTCTTATATAATTGAACAATTGATCAATATTCTATAAATTAAATTTACGAAAATATAAATTAGGCACTATAAATAATTATTAGTGTCTTTTTTTATCTAAATTGATAACAATAAAAAGTGAGAACAATAAAAAAAAGTAATAGAATTTAATTTTTTTTCTTGAAATTTTTATGATGCCTTCTTTGTAGGGTTTTGACTTCTATTCATTTTAAACTTCTATTTTAGATTATATTATAAATATATAAAATTTGAAATATTTTTTTTATAAGCGAAACCGAAAATGACTTTTTTTTTGTCTTAATGTTAGAGTCAGTCCTAATTAAACTCATGTCTAGAAGGTTTCTACTATATAACTGGGATTAGAATATTTACAAATGCCTAAAGATATTTTTGCTTCACTTTTGTGGTCAATTATTTTCCCAAACAACCTTAAAACTTCTCTCTCCTTTATGTATACATACATATATATATATATGCGTGTGTGTGTATATACTTAAAAATTCTGAAAAGAAAGCAACATTTAGGAATATTCATAAGCCTACAAAGTACAATAACTTTAACCCTTAAAAAATATTAAAATTGTAAAAATGTCACACTGTATGATGGTCACATAAAATTAATTTCTTGAAATATTGTGAGATGTGACATATCTTTTGATAAAAATTGGATTAAAAAATATAAAGATTTACAGATTTTAGGGTTTGTTATTCAACCAATTGCATGTTTGAATGTGTACGGTCTCTTAAAATTATTTTATGGATTGGGTTTGTTTCAAATCATGCCCATGAAATGCAGGAATCCAGTTAATTAATTAATTAATTAGATTTACGTTTGGAGCCTTGTAATTTCATTAAGAAAATATAGTTATGAATTGAGTTTGTTTCAAACCTATATTCATTAACTTTAAAAGTAAAATTCAATAGTTAATTTACTAATTAGTTAATTAAATTACATATTTAAAGTAAATCTTTAATTCACTTGTCATAAACTTATTGTACTCAAAATCCAAAACTCAAAAACTCAAACTATAAGTAGTGAGTCATTAATTCACTCATCATTCTAAATGTTTTTTTTTTTGTGAGAACTAAGATTGTCTTGATTTCACTTGTAATACATATTCAAATCCAAATTAATGGGTCATTAACCCATAACGCATTTCAAATGTTTCTGATTCCACTTGGGATATATAGGTAATTTAGTTTAATTAGGTGTAGTCACAAGTTCAATTTTAAATTTAATAGATCATACACTCACATAAAAATATCAAGGACATCCACTCTTAATCACAAATTTATTTTTAGCCACATTCTAAATTTTATTGAGTCATATACTCGATTAAAATTCAACAAGTTTCAAACTTATAAAAAGTCAACGGGTCATCTACCCTTTGATCATCCAAAAATAAATAGTTTCTTTCATGTAACTACAATTTGGCTTCATCCCAATATTAGGTACATAGGCAGCCTAGGAGGTTAGGAAATTAACCTAGATCCAATCCCAACATCAAATAAATAAATATTTATGTTACGTTTAATACACTGGAATAAAATGACAAAGCAATAGAATGGACAAAGGAATGACTTGAGTTGTGAATGGAATAGGAATGGTCATTCCTTATTCCATTCCATTCCATTCTTTTATTTGGTAACAACTAACAATTTTACCTGATTAACAATATTAAATACATATATATATATGTATTTGTATATGTATATAGATGCATATTTATTATAATTATATGTACACATAAATTTAAATATCTTTTTTGTATATAATAATTTATGTCTATATATGTTTTTAAGTATATATTATGAATATCTATATATACATATTTTTATTTTTATATGTCTTTATTTATAGACATATATGTATATTAAAGTGTGTATATATATATTCATATATTAATTTATCTATTTGTATATTTATTTACATATATATATATATATATATATATATTATGTGTATGTTGGTATATACATATGTATATTTAAATAATATATATTTATATATTAATTTATTTATATATATAATTATGTGTGTATGTATTTATTTACAATTATATATATATAATTTTTTATTTTTATTTATGTATGTGTATATATATACATAAGTTTATGTTTCTTTATTTATATACATGTACATATATATATTTATTTATATATTTGTGTGTATATATATATATATATTTTATATTTATATATTTGTGTGTATATATAACATATATTATATATGCGTGTTTTTATTTATTTATTTATTTAGTCCCATTCCATTGGAATGGATCTCATTCCTTGGGTCATGAGAATGATTGGTGTTCCTATTTCTTGTGGGAATAATCATTCCTGCTTATATTGGCTGTACCAAACATAGAAATGGAATGAACTTGGGAATGATCATTCCATTCTGAATTCATTCTGGCCTACCAAACATGACCACAGTAATTATAATTGGAATCAAAGGGTGATGTCTTAAAACAATAGATTATAATTAAGAGTTACGTTATATTTTGAACATGGGTCTGTCCTATACTAGTAAAACTCACATAACTTTTTATTATATCAGTGAAATTATGTTTGGCAAAAGTTTTACATTTTTTCCCAACAAAATATTTAGGTCCACTTACTATTTCTAAAACAAAAAAGATCTTGCCATTCAACTAAAGTCTATATGTCTTCAATTTTCAGTTACACTAAGCTTGAATGAATGTAATCACAATTCTCACTTGACACATATATAAATCAGTGTTTTAGAATTGAAATTAGCCAACATAAAAATTGATAAATTTTTAATGCAAAACGGAAACATGAAGAAAAATTGAATACGTCAAATTTTTTAAGAACTAACATAGGGACTCCTCACCTAATAAGAAGAAAAAATCTTTAAACTTCATAATTAAAGATTATTGATAAAAAAAAATTATAATAAAGATTTATTATATCATATTTATAGAATTAAAATATTATTATTTTAACTAGAAAATCATAAGTCATATCAATAAAGACTCATATTTTGAATATAAAATAATAAATATTTATCTAAAATAAACAATTTGGTATAGGCTCCAATTTGGAAACTAAAAATCTTAATAAAGCTCGAAAACAAAATACATGTTTTAAAATTATTTTATAAAATAATATATAAATATTTCTATTTTTTAATTTATTTTTTAAAATAATAAAATTGTCTTTTTTATTTATTAATAAATATAGAACTAGTTGAAAGTTCACATAATATTACGTGGAAAGCAATTTTTGAGATTTCATAAAAAAATTATAATTTTACGGTGTTGATTGAAATATATCACCCAAGAGGGTAAAAGTTAACAGCACCTACACATGGTTAATTAACCTAATCGAACTAATTAAGACGTATCACTTTCATGAGATTAATTATTTTTTTAAGTTGGTGGTTGGATTTACTTTATTAAACATAAAAAATAATAAAAAATAAAAAAGAACGTTTAGAGTAGAAAAAATACTAAGAAAATGCATTTTTATATGTTTGGAGAAAGCAAAATCAACAAAAATAATCATTTTAAAAACTTAGCCATCACCGAATAAATTTTGCAAAAGTAAAAAATAGAGATTTAAAAGCTACCACAAATATATCCTGTTCCAGAGAACTTTAATGTTCGGATCAATTTTTTAAATGCATTTAATGCGTTCTGAGTCATTAATCGCACTTAATTGATTTTAAAATTGTTTTGGGATGAAACTTTGAACTGCAGATTTTGATCACAATTTTTCTATTAAGAGAATGTTTGACTAAGTTTTTTGAAGGACAAAATCATAACGTTTCCAAGACTGACGTTCATTAGAATTACAATATCAACACTTGAAATTACTCGGCCAAATTACTTCTAAGTACAATTTGAATTAAACTGGTAAATATAATTTTATGTTATTAAGTTGATCGAATCTATTATAAATGTCTTCATTTAATAGTTGTTAAATTTTTAAAAAAAATTTCGAAACACTTAACTATTCAACTCAAATTATACTTTTATACCACTCAACCAATCAGATAAAGTCCCTTTGCATTATTTTTGCGATATCATCTTCTACTCAAGTTCAAATCAGAATAAGAATGCAGAAAAGAAAGGCAAAAAAAAAAAAATTAATAATAATAATAATAATAATAAATTGAGCGTTTGAGGAATGTGTATGTTGGATTGTCACACATCATCCGTCTCTAACTCCTCTGGTCTATATATAAAGGCCCTCTCTCTCTCTCCCTAACACTTGAGTTTTAAGGATCGAGCTAATTTAGAGTTGGGCCTCCAATTTTTAACAATATCAAATAAAAAGGAAAAGAAAAGTAAGAATACATAAGAAGAAGTTTAGTTAGCTAAACAGATAATGTTTTCAAAAAAGAAAAAGTGTGATTGAGTGAGGTGGGTTTTCCAGTGAGAACAAGCTTTCCTTTTATCAAATAAAAAGTAAAAGAAAAGTAAGAATACATAGGAAGAAGTTTAGTTAGCCAAACAGATAATCTTTTCAAAAAAGAAAAAAGTGTGATTGAGTGAGGTGGATTTTCCAGTGAGAACAAGCTTTGCTTTTAGTAGCTAGGGCTGTAAATAAACCAATGTGAAATAAGAACAAATGGAGTCATATCGTACAAAGTACTGATCAATCTTTTAAGATTAGACTAAGTTTGTGAAAGCAACTTTCACTTTGTTTTTTACTTTTCAACTTTGTCTTCATAATGTGAACGCAGAAACAATGACAAAGATCCCTTCCCTTATCCCTCGAATTTAGCAATAGTGACCCAATTCATATTCACTGTTTCTAGGTCTTCTTCTTTTCCTTTTTTTTTTTTTTTTTCAAGACTCAAGATGTTTTAAAAAGTAATTGAAAAACTGAAAATGTTTGGAAAATATTTAGCAGAGACATGATGTTTAAAAGGTGCATTTATCAAAAGACACTTTTAAAATATTTAAATGCTTCAAATTCAAACTCTCATTAATATCTTTGAATTAAAAGTGTTTTTAGAAAACATGCTTTTAAAATATAAACAGTTTTTGAAAATAACAATTTTAATTAAATGCGCTTTCAGGAGAGCACATTTAATTAAAAGTGCTTTTAGTAAGAACATGTATATATTTAAAAACGTTTTTACCATGAATACTTTTATATTTAAAGACGCATTTAAATTCTCTTTAATTTATTAAATCGTTATAAATAAATTAATAAAATTTAAAGCATAATAAATAGACTCAAGTAAATGAAATTATAAAGTTATAAACAATACAAATATATATATATATACATATATATATATTTCACATTTTTATGTTAGTATAAAGTAAAAAGAAAAAGAGAATAATTTAAAATAGGACTTTACTAATAAAATTAAACCTTTCTTAGGTGTGTTATAAGCCTTCCTTGTGAGATTAAATATTTATGGTTTTTAGAATTCTTTCTAAATTATATTATAAATACTTAAAATTTTAAACCTTCTTTATAAGTATGGCTTAAAGCTTTTTTTTTTTGCTTAATGATAGAGCTGGCCATGTTTAATTATCTTAAATAAAATTAAAAAAATACTTCAAAAGTACACTACTATTTAGTAGACTATTTATATTGTTAAAGCATATATACGTAAATTTAGTCCATAGATAATAATATTATTATCAATTTTCTTTGTTAAAAATATGCCTCTTCCCAATAAAGTGGTCAAGTGTTTAGTAATAAACATGTAGCTAATGGATTTAGTCAAATGTCTTGAAAATAAAACTTGCTTTAGTTAGGCAAATAATGTCATCCAAAAGTCACAATTCAATGAATCAATGGGAACCCCTGTGTGTTCTGTTTCCAAGACGAAAGAGCCGTCTCCCAAATTCTCTTAGTTTCCGATTTCTTTGACAATCAGAACAGAAACAGTACTTTTCACCCATTGTTTATTGATTTCCAAACCCCCCCAAAAAAAAAATTGAAATGAAAACAAGTTGTAACTAAAAAACTGTTTTTCAGTTTTCAAATGTGTTTTGTATACCAACTTTATGCTTTTAATTTTTATAAACATATAACAACTTTTTAATATCAACCAAACCGAAGTAATAGAATGACTTTTTGTGGCAATAGATTCTATAAGGATCGGTAACGGGACGGGCTTTAAGACGAAAAATTCCTTCTCCAAATCCGTTCAAACTTGTAATAGGATGAGACGGGTCCTCATCGGACTCCTTATTTACTTTTAAATATTTATTTATTTTATTAAATTAATTGTAATGTAATTAACACATTTCAAACAAAATAATATATATATATATATATAAAATAAAAAATATACATGTTTACATATAAATAAAATGATATTATTTTATTTTTCAAACATATCTTTCTATCAAATTTATATAAACTTTTAATAGGTGAGTAAAAATTATCTTTATAAATTTTGATTATGTAACACAATAATTCTTTTATTATGTTATTTTATATAATCTGGGTCAAGTAGGGCGAGGTACCTTCCCCCAAATCCGTCCTAAACTGTGATGGGTGAACTACCTTTCCCAAACACTTTCTATTGTCATCCCTAGGTACTAAACTTGGGCTTTCGAAAAAACAGAAAAAAAGTGTATAATAGTAATTTTCCAAACTCGTAATAAGAATTTCAATTTTATTGAATGAGTTAAATTTTCAAGTTTATCTAAACTAATACCATGGATAGTAACAATTAACTACGCTTAAGAAAAACCTGTATAATATTAAATCTCCATACTCAATCCGTAGAACTGCGCTTAACGTGTTTGACAAAATGTCAACAAAAATTACGTATAATTCGAAAGGAATTGAACCTCATACATTTGATTCATAATAATCAATCTCTCGTCGCCCCGTCAAACACGCAATTAAATCATAGGCACGCGTGTTGGGGCCATACTAGATCATGACATTCCTTAGATAGAATGTTTCTGAGAAATCAGTCTTAAAATGAAGTAATTTGTTCGAGCGTGACCCTCTTCCAGAAACTCCCCAGTTGGCGATGTGGCTGCCTCTGCAGATTTGGAAACCAATGAAAGAAACAAACCCACTTCAGGAATTGCAGAGCTCCACTTTTTTTTCGAAGTCTTTTGCGATCATGGTTGACTCATGATGACAGCCATTAATGCAAGTCTTGCATTTTTGTCCTTACTGATTATGGTAATGTTGGTTTGATATTGACAGTTCTTCTTCATGCTTTGGTTGATGATTGAGTTTATCACTAACATATCATTATTTTCCGAAGCATGCCTTAACCTTTTAGTATACTGAGGTTTCTTCTTAGTTGTAATTATTAAGAAAGACTTTATGAAAAGTTGTATAATCTTCCACAATTGTCATTTTATATCTATACTTTTCAAACTACGTGATAAGTTGTTATTCAAAATAATGATAAAATATTCGGACCGTCAAAAATAAAAATTAAGTTTAAATCTATGATCAATGAATTACATATTTTAACATTTTCCTAACATGTTCATAATGATTTCAAAATTTAAAAAATAATAATAATAAAAATTAAGATACTCTTTTTACACGTGTCCAACATGTGTCCAGCAAATGTATGAGATTGTCGATATCCAAGACATGTAAGCCAAAATAATGCCCATGTTTTATAGCTAAAATCTATATAGTACTTGCAATTCAACGGAGATCCAAATAAGGCCTTGTTTGTTTGATGAATTAGATTGGAGTAGATTAGTTATCCCTTTACTGATAATACAAGGACTAAGAATGAGTGGATGCGCAAAGGATAATCCTACTTAACCGGATTAACAATCCCAACCTCCCTCTCCCCCTAAATAGTTTAAGTTCGAGGCCACTACATAATTCAACGAATAATTAGTGAAATACCATTTTTATAACCAAAAACTGAAATAAATACTCCTTAAGGATTAATTTATCCAATTCGACTCTAGAGAAACAAACATGGCATGTAGAAATAATGTCAAACGTTAAATTTATCTCAAATACTAATAATAACTTGAAAGACAAATCATTTAAGGGGAGGTTGAAAATGAGCCCATTTGGATAAGCAACAAGATAGTCATCAGTAAGTTGAAGTTCAGAGTGAACTCAAGTGCATTGCAAGGGGACCTTCAAAGCTTCAGTGGTTTAAAGAGATCCATCCAAGTAGTGATAGGTGTCAAAGAGACCTTATCTAGTAGTTTATGCCACAATTGTAATGTCATTTTGTAAAACCCAAAATCCCTTGAAGACATTTACTTTAAATTCGAAGATAAGCAAGAAAAATAATCAATCAATCCACACTTTTTTATAATCAATTATACCTGATAAAAAATCTTACTTCCAATTGAAATAAAAGGCTCTTTTTTTTTATTATTATTAGAAATTTACAATTTAATATCACAACCACGTAAGCCGCTCTAATATAAACTCTGAAAGAAACAAGTCCAACCCATCAGTTAACTAGAAGGGACAAATTAATCTCGCGTTTTCCATGAGAGTAGACATTACTTTAGGGAGAGTCTTGAGTGACCAACTGGGCCCACTTGATTGAGAGGCTCTACAACTAGCTTAGTCTAAGTTAATTCACAACTCAACCGCAACTACAGGTTAAATGACAAAAGCAAAAGCAGTGTGATAGTACAGCAAAGATATAGACATTCAGACTTGCTTTGGCTTTTCTCAAAGGGATGTATGTGTATGGGGTCCAAAGAATCCTCATAATGCAAGTTGTGTTCAACTCAAAGCTTAAAGCTCACTCCCAATGAACTATTAATAGTCTACCAAAATCAACTTCTTTTAACTAGCAAAGAAAAGAATATACTCCTAATGCAGTAGAAGCAATCAATTCTAATGCCAAGTAATGACAAATCAAACCAACTTTTAATTCCTGGTTTAAAAATAACAATAGTTCTTTGACCTTAGGACATGACATATCGCCATCGCCGCCGCCTCAAAAGGAATTTAAAACAAAAGATAGAAGTAAAAGTCATGTAATGTTGTCCTGACCTAAGCATTTTCTAAGCCATTGTACAAATCAACTTCAAAATGATACGGACACTATTTTGAGCATTAATTTTCAAAATCTAGTTTTCCTCGAATGAACTATCTTTCATGTTTAACAGCATTGATAAAGTGCATATCATAGTAGGACAAATCATTGACAGCGGCAATAAACTATACTCATCTTGTACGTGCCACATAAAGCAATAAAATCATTGAGAAAAAACGGTACTATCAGTTCAAAAGGTGAAGTAACCACCATTTTGTACAGTAGAAAAAACAGTACTCAAGGCCCAACAACAACAAAATACCCCAAGGCCCATCAATGCACCCCCATCAAGAACATCCACTAGTTGAAGTCATCAAACATCAAACCTAATATAATTCTAGCCTTTTGAAATCACGGCTGCAGAAGGTGTGAAGCAATTAGACAAGTATATAGAACAGATCATGCATACAACACCAGCATGCCACTTAAATCAATGAAGAAGGCAACAATATGCAAACGAGCACTTGCCATTTCATACACATGATTATTCTTGCATCTTCTATTTCTAAACCTCTAAAACTGCTAGGTTAATTTTCATCAAAGAGGCAACTATATAGAGAAAGTAGCCTAAACTAAATCATGCTTGATTTTGAACTTACACTCATTGCTCGTAGACCCTATAAAATAGATGTATTTCCATTCTGCAGCAAGAAGTTGCATTGCTCCCAGCTTGCACAAGGAGATTCTCAACTAAAGCAACAACCCTTCAGATTTTTGAACAAAGAACTAACTTCCACAAGCGAGACATTCTTCTTGATTCTGCAATGAACATACCACTTGAGCCATACTAGCTTCTACATCATGATCCGCCTTGTTTGCATTTCCCTGTTTTGCAGCAAAAAAAAAAAAAAAATCTTAAAGTTCATGTCATGATACACAAAACAGTTTAAATTCAACAGCACATTTGGACATCCCATGGAAATGAAATCAATCTGTTGTGCCTCAAACATTATTTTATACTTCCATCTGTTATCTAGAGTGGAACCATTACAAATAAGGAATAAACGTGGTATAGCATAGGATCTCATGAAACAACATTGACATTGTTTCAAATTTTTTTCACTATCAATTAAATCCTCATAATGGCTACAAACCATTCCACGGGACATTCAAACAGCTCTTATTAAATAAACAGAATGCATATTTTATTACTTTGTTGAGAATGGAGGTATCAACAGTGAACTTGATTGCATCAGCTGCAGCATGTGTTCTCAAATAATACATCCCTGTTTTCAAACCCTTGCATGTCCAAAATTAAAAATTAATAATAATTAAAAAAAAAAAAAGTAATACAGACACCTGTTAATATTCACAAATAAAAATTAAAATGAAGTGGAACAACAATAAACAAATCAAATACCAGTAGAAGGGTAGAGAGTCACCATTTGAGATTATTATGATTTTGATGAAGTCATTTTAAGATTTTACAAAACAAGGATTTAATATTGCTTTAAAGAATAAAAATTTTTTTAAAAAAAACAGGAATTTGCCTCCTATCCCATTTAATGACCCTCTGGCTGTGCTATTACCAGGTAAAAAGAACGTGTGAATAGCCAAAATTCTTCGTCTTTCCAGTGAATAGTGTAAGCACCTTTGCTGTATTTTTTATTTTTTATTTTTGGCAGGGGGCGGATGGATCCTTACCCTTGCTGTCCTGTATTGCCACGTTATTGATTTTGAAGAAATTAGAGAAGTATTAAATTAAGCATGACTCATGCCCCAAAAGGACCAAACATCTCGTGGAAGTGAATACCTTAGACCAAGCATAGAAATGCAAGGAAGTGAGTTTCCCGGGATCAGGTTGATCCATGTGGATATTCAAGCTCTGACTCTGATCTATGTAGCACCCACGATCAATAGCCATGTCCACCAATGTCTTTTGTTTAATCTCCCACACGGTCCTGATATCACGTAGTAATTCTAAGCAATAAGCATTGAAAGAAGACACTACAGACATATAAATGAGACAGAAATTATCCATACTTGTAAATAACTTTCAGTTCTTCAGGAATCTCAGGGATTTTCAAAATCAAGCCATTCTCATAGATAATCTTGTTCTTAAGAGCAGTAGACCAAAGACCTATTTCAGATAAGTCATGAAGGAGGTGTTTGTTCACAACAACAAATTCACCACTGAAGAGAGAAAGGGTTAGATCGCAACCGTAGCTGAGTCACTCTTAAAAGGAACCAGACGGATGAGAAAAGCAAACCTTAAAACTCTGCGACTATAAATGTTAGACGTATAAGGCTCGAAACACTCATTGTTACCAAGAATCTGGCTGGTTGAAGCAGTAGGCATGGGTGCTACAAGAAGGGAATTCCTAACTCCGTTCTCTGAAATCATTGCTCTTAGTGCGGTCCAATCCCACCGATCTGATGGCACTGCACCCCACATATCTAACTGAAGAATTCCCTAGAGAGTCAAAAATACATAATTAAATAAATAAAAGGCCATTGAAGCTCTCAATATTATACATTCTTGTGCTTGTCTATCTTGTATAATCTATCTGGGCGTGCAACAAGGATTGAACAAAGTTGAGCAAGGATTTCAAACTGCATTGTCGTATTGAAAATTATAATCTGAATATATCTAGACAAGAGGAGCTAAGAAAACCTCTCTTCTTTCTTTTTAATGAACCAGTATGCAGGAATGCAAAGTGAAAACTGCACTATTTGCAAGGATTGCAAATGGCCACTATCCATGACATGAAGATTAACAGTATTCTTTTGCAACATCTGATAAGATTATACCATCAAGTTACTAAATGGACAAGTTAAAGCCCTAATGATTTGCCTGGTGTGACTACTCTGATTGCTGCTCAATGTATGCACTAAGGGAACAGAGAGAACTCATACTTTTGGTCTGATGGTGACTTTTTCTTTTTCTTTTTTCATAGGTAAACACACACACTCTCTTTGCCCCTAAGGGGACTTGAACCCTCAACTTCCCATATGGAGAGGTGGAGGAGGAGGTACCAGCCAAGCTAGAGCTTGTTAGTGGTCTAATGGTGGAATTTATGTATTTTTAAGAACAGTTTTGGGTACACACTGAGTCACTGACAATAACATAAGTTTTGATTTCTTGGAGATACTAACCTTGCTAACTGGACTACCATAATATGTCCCATAGGGACCATCTTTTGCGGCCAGCTCAGACGAAGCTTTCAGAGCATGGTAGTAGATGGTCTCGAATATATCTTTGTTTAGTTGTTGGGCCTGCAATTAACAAATGAAAACTTAAATCCAGGTGAACAACTTTAAGTAACCAAAACAAATCCATTGGAACTAAGCAGATACCTCTGGTGAATCAAATGCCATGCCAAGCAAGATGAAGGTATCAGCAAGACCCTGAACTCCAATACCAATTGGTCTATGTCGTAAATTTGACAGCTTTGCATTTTCAACAGGGTAGTGATTTATATCAATTATTTTGTTGAGATTTACAGTGACCATTGCAATAACCTATCAGAACAAAACATGGAGAGGAAAACAAAATCACAACTTAGTTTACATGGATACGCTAGAAGGAGGACTTATAACACGTGCTGCCACAGGTACAGCTTTATATTTAGTGCACCCATCATAATTCATAAACATATATGCTCACACATAAACTTATTTGTTTCCCAAAATGATAAGTAAGCTCTATAATGGACCCCTCCAAGCTCCAAAAGCCTAAAAACAACAAACCTCAGCTAACTTGTCAAAATCAAAATATCGGTTCTTAGAATCTCTACTTCCGACCAGCTTGGATGGTTGTGACTCAATTGGGAACCCCTATAACCAAAAAATAAAAAATAATAATGATCATTTCGTATAGTAAATGATCTGGGAGTAAACAGTGAGTAATTAAAAGCTAAAACTGAGATTCAAATGACTGACCTTCTCCCTGACATATCGTGGTAAAGCAATGGATGCCAGATTACAAACTGCAGTTTCAGTTGGGCTTGAAAACTCAATAATCTCAGTGCACAAATTTGAGGACTTAATGGTGCCCAAGTTCTGCTGGTTACTTTTTCGATTGCAAGAATCCTGGAGGCAAAAACAAAGATAAATAACACAACTCGAAAGTTTAGGTTGCAACAATGAGGATTTCATATTCACATTTTACCTTGAAAAGCATATAAGGAGTTCCAGTTTCAATCTGGGAATTAAGAATTTCAAACCAGAGTTTCCGAGCAGAGATAACCTTCTTTGCCTTATCCTGAATCCAAAAACAGAGGATTTAGTTGTCAGTTCCAGCCTAGAATAATTGATTATCATATATGGTTAATGGTTGAGCTTACCTCTTTTTCATATTGAGCATACAATTTCTCAAATTCTTCACCATAACAATCAGCTAGACCGGGAGCTTCATTTGGGCAAAACAAAGACCATTCCCCATCATCTCGGACTCTTTCCATAAACAGGTCAGGGATCCAAAGGGCATAAAACAGATCGCAAGCCCGGTGTTCTTCCTGCAAGAAAATGATCACTGTAACATATTTATTCTAACAAAGTAGTAAATTTTTTTTTTTTCCTAAGGCATGGCATAGAAAATTGCAAATACTAGATTGACAGCAATTTTGAATATTGGCAGAGACAAATTGACAATAATGGACCTATTGTACTGCCCATCCTACAATACCTTTCCATGGTTCTTTTTGAGATCTAAAAAGTCAAAAACATCAGCATGCCGTGGTTCTAAATATTTGGCAAAAGCACCTACAAAACAGCATAATTGATCAATTGAGAAAAGGGTATCACATAAAATAACTACATAGAAAAAATAACAATAAAAAAAACAAGTCTTGCATTTTTTGAAAAATACATATGTTTATCAATCTTAGGAAATGAAAAGGAAAAACAGACTACAAAGAAACATGAAAATACCCTTCCTTCTGCCTCCTCCTTGATCAACCTAACGGGCTGTGTCATTAAACACTTGAAGCATTGGAACAATACCATTAGAAGTCCCATTTGTGCCACGAATGTAACTGCCTGTGGCGCGAATATTATGCACAGAAACACCAATTCCTCCAGCTGATCTGCTGATAACAGCACACTCCTTCAATGTATCATATATTCCCTCAATGCTGTCATCTTTCATACACACAAGAAAACAGCTACTCATCTGCCAAGCACATCAATCAAAACTATGTAAACATATATAAAATCATAAACAAGCATCAGAACTTTAAACTGTGGTAAAATGTTCGGTCATACTTGGGGCTTTGGGGTCCCTGCACTGAGAAGTGTTGGAGAAGCATGAGTGAACCAACGTTGAGACATCAAATGGTATGTTTTGATAACAGAATCAATATCATCCTTGTGTATTCCAACAGAAACCCTCATCAACATGTGTTGTGGTCTTTCCACAACTTTTCTGTCGACCTTCAATAGATAAGACTTTTCAAGAGTTCTGAAACCAAAGTAGTCGTAGTCAAAATCTCTGCCATAAATGATCTCACTGTCCAATTGAGCCGCATTCTGAAACAAAAACAAGCAAATTACTAAATTCATTCATTATATTAGTTCAAGTCCTAGCTAAATTAGTAATAGTCAAGTAAACAGACAACCAGTATTTGTTTGTAAAAATTGGTCTGACTTGTACATCTACATCCAAAAAAAAGGTATGGTTCACTTTTTGCAACAACAGTTAAACAACCAGAAATTAGATGAATTCACCGACAAGTATCTATAAAAAAATTCTCTTTGAGAATCCAGATACTCTTCCAAATCCAAAAGACATGCTCTAAGCATCTAAATATGATCTGATTTCATCATATTGAATGCTTTGATGAATCAATACACTGATTGAGAACGTGTATAAATAAAACATTTCAGAACTCATTACCATTGTACACATTGGGCACGTCATACAAATGTCAATCACGCACTTCCATAAGAGTAATATAATATCTTACACAATACCTCTGATCAAATTTATTTTGGGAGTAAAACAAATACTAGTATAATGTTTTACGCCAAAGTCAATGACAAACAGTATAACTTCCTATGGAAAGTTGGACGAGTACCTTCATAATAATTTCATAAACATCATCGGCAACAAGAGAAGCCTTCTGCCCAGATTTCTTATCATGATGTTTGTACATGACTTTTATCCTACATAAGCCACCATCCACGCAATACCAATTTTTATTTCAATATATATTCCTCAACTCCAAAAAAAAAAAAAAAAAACGAAATTCAGCTACAAAGGACACTTACGTCTCTGAAAATGATTTCTTTGTGTTCTTATGCAAATTAGAAGCAGCAATACGCGCAGCCAACTGGATCAGAGTAACATGTAGATTAAGCCAATACGTGTGATCACGAAGATCTCAAGCACGACAATTCAAATTAAACAGAACCCAGATAGCGAAACTAAGTGAGATTACATACCAATGCGTAGTCTGGGTGGTTCGTGGACATGGCGGCCGCAGTCTCAGCAGCCAATACATCAAGTTGGCTGGTTGTGACACCTTTGTAGACTCCAGCACAAACCTTCTGGGCTACAAGCACCGGATCACAGTGCTCGATGCTCAGCCCGTAACTCAGCTTCTTCAGACGGGCTGTGATCTTTTCAAAGTGCACTGATTCTTGACGTCCATCCCTCTTTATCACATACATTTCGTTCCTTGAACATAAACTGTCAGAATGTTTGAAAAGTGAGTGGGGAATTTCGTCGAGCGGTTAGGGATACTCCAAGGGACTTCCAAAATGAGCTCTCAACTATTTTATGAAGCCAAATATCAAAAATCATGCTCCAAAACACTCCTCACCTTACACCCTGTAATAGGGAATGCTAGAAGGACTTCCTGCATGGGAGAAGGGAGAAAGAAGAGAAAGACTCCCTTAAATAATTTAATATTGTTTTTCAATGGTGTTTCCAAAATGTTCTAATAAAAAATTATAATAATTTAAATTTAAAAATAAAAATTAAATAAAATAAGAAACATCGTTGAGTGAACCATAAAAAAGTGATTATCTAAAATATGAAGACGAATTGAAGAAAATGATTGAAAATGCTCTTATGACACAAAGGGTTTTGAGTGTTAGGGTTTTTACATACAAATTAAACTGAACGTGAATTATATACACGCAGAGGAGGTGTGTGAGGGAAGTAGAGTGCATGAGAAGGAAGAGCAGGGGTTAGGTGTTGATTTTAGAACAGTCGTTTTGATTTATTTTTTGAAGTGTTCCCGCCAATCGAATCATCAAATTAATGACTTGGGTTTTGTATTTCAAATCTCAATGATAGACTATTGTGATGGCCAGCATGGTTGTAATATAGAGGCAGTGTAGTTACACTAATGTGACAGGGTTGTTTAACATTTTTTATTCTTATTTAATAATTTTATGAATATTTGAAGTGTTAAAAAATATTTTTTAAAAGTGACCTTAAAATACTTTTGTTTCACATTTCGTTTCATGTATATATTTTTTTGAACATGTCAATAATATTTTGAGACAGATGTTTGTTAGAAGTTGAAGTCATGCCTTCGAGTCTAATGATATTGAATTTAGGGTTAATTTAAGATAATTCGAAGCATAAAGCAAAAATGACAATTCTAAATAAAATTTTTTATTTTAATATTTATATAAGGCTGTTATTTAATATTAATATTATAGAATGCTACTAAATATATATATATATATATAAAAACATCTAATGCTTTGTTTTCTATATATATTATACTGTCAAAAAAAACAAATTATAATAGTGTTCTAATAAGAGAAATATGTATGTTAAATAAAACTCAATAAAATTCTTATATAATTGAACAATTGATCAATATTCTATAAATTAAATTTACGAAAATATAAATTAGGCACTATAAATAATTATTAGTGTCTTTTTTTATCTAAATTGATAACAATAAAAAGTGAGAACAATAAAAAAAAGTAATAGAATTTAATTTTTTTTCTTGAAATTTTTATGATGCCTTCTTTGTAGGGTTTTGACTTCTATTCATTTTAAACTTCTATTTTAGATTATATTATAAATATATAAAATTTGAAATATTTTTTTTATAAGCGAAACCGAAAATGACTTTTTTTTTGTCTTAATGTTAGAGTCAGTCCTAATTAAACTCATGTCTAGAAGGTTTCTACTATATAACTGGGATTAGAATATTTACAAATGCCTAAAGATATTTTTGCTTCACTTTTGTGGTCAATTATTTTCCCAAACAACCTTAAAACTTCTCTCTCCTTTATGTATACATACATATATATATATATGCGTGTGTGTGTATATACTTAAAAATTCTGAAAAGAAAGCAACATTTAGGAATATTCATAAGCCTACAAAGTACAATAACTTTAACCCTTAAAAAATATTAAAATTGTAAAAATGTCACACTGTATGATGGTCACATAAAATTAATTTCTTGAAATATTGTGAGATGTGACATATCTTTTGATAAAAATTGGATTAAAAAATATAAAGATTTACAGATTTTAGGGTTTGTTATTCAACCAATTGCATGTTTGAATGTGTACGGTCTCTTAAAATTATTTTATGGATTGGGTTTGTTTCAAATCATGCCCATGAAATGCAGGAATCCAGTTAATTAATTAATTAATTAGATTTACGTTTGGAGCCTTGTAATTTCATTAAGAAAATATAGTTATGAATTGAGTTTGTTTCAAACCTATATTCATTAACTTTAAAAGTAAAATTCAATAGTTAATTTACTAATTAGTTAATTAAATTACATATTTAAAGTAAATCTTTAATTCACTTGTCATAAACTTATTGTACTCAAAATCCAAAACTCAAAAACTCAAACTATAAGTAGTGAGTCATTAATTCACTCATCATTCTAAATGTTTTTTTTTTTGTGAGAACTAAGATTGTCTTGATTTCACTTGTAATACATATTCAAATCCAAATTAATGGGTCATTAACCCATAACGCATTTCAAATGTTTCTGATTCCACTTGGGATATATAGGTAATTTAGTTTAATTAGGTGTAGTCACAAGTTCAATTTTAAATTTAATAGATCATACACTCACATAAAAATATCAAGGACATCCACTCTTAATCACAAATTTATTTTTAGCCACATTCTAAATTTTATTGAGTCATATACTCGATTAAAATTCAACAAGTTTCAAACTTATAAAAAGTCAACGGGTCATCTACCCTTTGATCATCCAAAAATAAATAGTTTCTTTCATGTAACTACAATTTGGCTTCATCCCAATATTAGGTACATAGGCAGCCTAGGAGGTTAGGAAATTAACCTAGATCCAATCCCAACATCAAATAAATAAATATTTATGTTACGTTTAATACACTGGAATAAAATGACAAAGCAATAGAATGGACAAAGGAATGACTTGAGTTGTGAATGGAATAGGAATGGTCATTCCTTATTCCATTCCATTCCATTCTTTTATTTGGTAACAACTAACAATTTTACCTGATTAACAATATTAAATACATATATATATATGTATTTGTATATGTATATAGATGCATATTTATTATAATTATATGTACACATAAATTTAAATATCTTTTTTGTATATAATAATTTATGTCTATATATGTTTTTAAGTATATATTATGAATATCTATATATACATATTTTTATTTTTATATGTCTTTATTTATAGACATATATGTATATTAAAGTGTGTATATATATATTCATATATTAATTTATCTATTTGTATATTTATTTACATATATATATATATATATATATATTATGTGTATGTTGGTATATACATATGTATATTTAAATAATATATATTTATATATTAATTTATTTATATATATAATTATGTGTGTATGTATTTATTTACAATTATATATATATAATTTTTTATTTTTATTTATGTATGTGTATATATATACATAAGTTTATGTTTCTTTATTTATATACATGTACATATATATATTTATTTATATATTTGTGTGTATATATATATATATATTTTATATTTATATATTTGTGTGTATATATAACATATATTATATATGCGTGTTTTTATTTATTTATTTATTTAGTCCCATTCCATTGGAATGGATCTCATTCCTTGGGTCATGAGAATGATTGGTGTTCCTATTTCTTGTGGGAATAATCATTCCTGCTTATATTGGCTGTACCAAACATAGAAATGGAATGAACTTGGGAATGATCATTCCATTCTGAATTCATTCTGGCCTACCAAACATGACCACAGTAATTATAATTGGAATCAAAGGGTGATGTCTTAAAACAATAGATTATAATTAAGAGTTACGTTATATTTTGAACATGGGTCTGTCCTATACTAGTAAAACTCACATAACTTTTTATTATATCAGTGAAATTATGTTTGGCAAAAGTTTTACATTTTTTCCCAACAAAATATTTAGGTCCACTTACTATTTCTAAAACAAAAAAGATCTTGCCATTCAACTAAAGTCTATATGTCTTCAATTTTCAGTTACACTAAGCTTGAATGAATGTAATCACAATTCTCACTTGACACATATATAAATCAGTGTTTTAGAATTGAAATTAGCCAACATAAAAATTGATAAATTTTTAATGCAAAACGGAAACATGAAGAAAAATTGAATACGTCAAATTTTTTAAGAACTAACATAGGGACTCCTCACCTAATAAGAAGAAAAAATCTTTAAACTTCATAATTAAAGATTATTGATAAAAAAAAATTATAATAAAGATTTATTATATCATATTTATAGAATTAAAATATTATTATTTTAACTAGAAAATCATAAGTCATATCAATAAAGACTCATATTTTGAATATAAAATAATAAATATTTATCTAAAATAAACAATTTGGTATAGGCTCCAATTTGGAAACTAAAAATCTTAATAAAGCTCGAAAACAAAATACATGTTTTTGATAGGTATCATATTTGTCCTACATTAATTTCTCCCATTTGAAAATAACTCATCCTCAAGTTAACTGCGTGTATACGACTACGAACGCGTCCATAATTCGGAAATAATAATTGAATTTCTTCAAGCTCAATTTTTTTTTTCTTTTGCATTTATATAAAATTGAAAATTTTAGGCTCTTGTTTTAATGACAATAATTATCTTATAATAAAACAACAAAACTAATATTCTTGATCCTATACTACAACTTCAATCTTCTCATAATCATCAAAATTATCTTCAGCTAATTCAAGTTCATCTTCATCTTTACTATTGACTACTACCATGAAAATTTATTATTTCTCTTCTATAAAAGAGTTTGTTGAATCATATGTTTCACTACACCCACACTTTCATCTATTAATTCTGAATTTTATTTTTCTAAAACTTTCTCCACAATAGGAGTTGTTATCACACATTAAAGAACTTCAGTGTTTATCTTGACATGAAATTCATTAAAAACTGACATTTAGTATTCGTTTGTGCAACAAATGTTCTAGTAATTGGTATATGCATCAGGATTGATCGTGGAATCTTATTAGAGATTTTGCATTTTTCTAACGAGCCACCATGTCTTTGTAGCATGAGTTTATCAACAAGTTAGTCTCAGACAAATCATTCGATGTGATTCTTGTTGATTGAAGAGTGTCTCTTGACATTGCGAATGAGTTCAATAATCATATCATGAATTTTACTTAATTGATCAACAATTTGGATAAGTTGTTGTCCTCACTCTTCCATCATAACCAACACAGCCTCCTTGATCCCATGACCAACAACAATGAGTTTTTAAATTGCGTCTCCACTAATAGTCATCAAGGAAGGCGAATCCTTGCTCTGGTACAAATTAACATGGACTGAAAATGTGAACGAAAATTGAACACGTTGAATTCCTTAGAATCTAAGTACCCAACAAGAGAAAAAAATTATTTAAAATTCGTAATTAAATATTATTGATAAAAAAATTTTTACTATAAAAACCTATTACATCATATTTATAGAGTTATAATATTACTGTTTTTAACTAAGAAACCATAACTCATCATAATACAACTTTGAAACAAAATATATTTTTTTTATAGATACTATATTTGTCTTACATCAAATTTGTATTCCCAACTTCGTATTAGAATTCACTTTATTACAGACAAAACAAAGGTAAGGATTTATAAATTGCACTAATTAAAAACCAAATATGCCCAAATAGATACTTAGTGTTGAATCCTATATCACAATATGATTTTAGTGTAGAATTATAATATAACACGGAGAAAAATAATTGAAGCAATGTTTGAAAAAAATGAAGAGTGTCTCTAACTCTCTTTTCGTGTTAAAACACTAAATCATTTCAAATTTTAAGTTAATAAAGAAGGTATAACTTAATTATTAATTATCTCACGCATGCTCTCAAATGTGGTTAAACTCTCAATTATGAGTGGTCAAAAGGCACATTAATTATAATTAGGTTTAAGTCCATTTAAAAGATATTAAATTATTTTATAGTTCAATCATTTTTTAATTTGAATTAAATGACAATTGGTTATCTTATTTTTTTGACATCATGTTTATTTTGACGGACTATTATTTTTTTTTTAAAAAATGACAAATCCTTTATCCAATCCACGTTTAATTTTTTTCAAACTCACGCACCCCCCTCACCGCTCCTGTCCGCCTTATACTGCAACCACCACCATCCCCTCTCCCCCTACCGCCACAATCTTTTTCCCCCAATAACCACCACCTCCTCATGTTCTTTACAAAAACCCTAGCCTAACTTAATCCCACCGCCACCCCCATTATCGTAGTCGTTGCGGCATTGCCATCGCTGGTTAGCAACCCCAGCCAAGGATCGTCTCCATTGTTGCCGACGAGCAACCCGCCATCGTACCTTGATTGTGTTCAAGTTCCATCGCATTTTTCACTTATATCGGTCTATTGCTCCCCTCTCTCTCTTTTCCACCAGCCAACACCATCGTCTCTGCCAATAGCCACCAATGCAGGTGATCGACGAACAATAGGGGCTTTTTTTTTTTCTTTTTCTTTTAGCAGTTGAGGCTGAGGCACGTGAGGTTTTTTTTGGGTGAGGGGAGAGAGTGTGTGTAGGTGGGAATAAAGGAAGGAAGGTGGGTAGGTTTTCCAACAACTTCATTTAATAGTTACTTTAGCTACCGAAAATTTGGGAGAATGGGAATAACCCACGTCTTCTGTTTGCCTTTTATCTTTAGATTCTAGGAAAACTTTTTTTTCCTAACTTTTGGGCTGTAAAAAATTGAAATTCTCCATATTCATATGGATCCATGATCATGGAATTGTCTAATTGAAAAATCTGTAAAATTTTACACTTTGGAATAATGTAAAATTTCACACTTAGGGCTAATGTAAAATTTTACACTTTTCATGACTCTTGAGATCTTAAGCACTTGGGATTTAAATACTGATTTTTTTTTTTTTAATAATTTTTCACAATCTTGAAAGTGAGTTTGAAACACCCAACATGTGACCAAAAGCTTAATAAAACTAATAACAAATGAGAATTTTCTTAAATTTTATAAAACTAAGAAATTTTACACTTACAAGAAAGTGTAAAATTTTATAATTTTGATTGGGGCTATGTTTCTCACCTTATACATTGAGACGAAATTTTACAATTTTGGAATGATTTTTTTCCTTCAAATTTTCATATTTAATATGAATTTTGTTTGATAAATCTCGATATTTAGAATTTAAATATATAAAATTTATTAAAAATTAATTTATAAATTTCAAGTTATTAAATTTGAAAGTTTTATGAAACTTTTTCTTTTATGATTACTCTAGTTTTCATTGGATTTGCACCGGAAAGGTATTTTTAGTATTAAATAATTAAAAGATTTGATGAGTTAATATATTTGAGTTTGGACTAAATGATAAATTTAGTACTTTTCATGAATTTTTGATTAAACAACTCTTAATTATAATTATTAAAATAATAGTTTAGACCATTACCTCCTCTATACCATGTTAAATTACAAACTCTTAAAAAATAAAATTGAGTTGATATAATTTGCCTAAATTAATTATTTAATTATAAAAATATTTATTTTTCTTAAATATCTATTAAATTAAAAATGTGTTTAAAAACCTAAACAAACATAGCCTTTATTTTTCTTAAATATCTATTACCCAAAATGGTTAATTAGAAAATCTGCATAAACAAAGTCAAATAAATTATTAAAAATAATTAGTGAAGGCAAATTTAAAATGAAAAAAAAAGTAGTAAAATATTGAACAGGCTAATTTTTTTCAAAAATGTCAATAGGGAAATTTCGTGGGTCCGCCCCTTGCTGGGCAGAGAAACAACCGTAATACTAGGACGATCAACCCCTTCTCCCCAAAGCTCCTAGTCCGAATTCCTCTCTCTCTCTCTCTCTCTCTCTCTCTCTCTCCAGTCTTTCTAAAACTGCAACACTGAAATGGCGGAAGATAAGGAATCCACGTCGAGCACGCCTGGTCAAGGTGGCCCTCTCGAAGATCCCGAAGATCCTGCAAAGTCCCCTCCCAATTCCCCCAATTCTTCCACTCGCAAGGTCAATCTCCCTGCCAAATATATATATATATATAAATAGATACACGTATATGCTTATACATGTAAGCGTCTTTATATCTCGCTTATATTACTCTATAATTCTATCGAAATTGTAATCCGCCAAGTTCCATGAATCTGCTTTCTGAATCTCCTATTAGAAACAACCAATGTTGCCCCTACGATTTCTCTATGAAATTATTTATGTTATACAATTTTACTCTTTTTCAATGTTACAATTCATCTTAATTTTGTGAATTACTCACACGGAACGGTCAAGTGGTTAACTTTGTTCGCGAACTAAATATTGAATTCAATTTTTTTTTATTTAAATTGTAAATGTTGGAAAATTTTAACGATAGGCAGAGTTAATATAGACTGGTCGCGACTTAGGTTGGAAAATACACTCTGTTGTCTATTCTATGATTCTATCGCATAAAAATTCAGTAGGTTTTGTGGGGCAGTAGGAAGAGTTGCAGAGAATTAATCAATGGACTGGCTGTAACTGTTCATTAATAAAGTTTCAAATTATTTAGAATATGTTTAGCTTGAGTGGTATCTCCTCCACCTCCCAAAGGGAGGTTGAGGTTCCGATTCCCAAATGGGACAAAGTGCATTTGTGTGGTTTACTAACAAAAGGAAAAAAAAAAAATTAGAATGTGTTTTAGATGTCCCCTTGAATTTGAGGGCCCCATCGCACTTCTCTGATATTTGTATGAAATTCATACCCTAAAATCGGTAACTAAGGAACAATTGGGGTCTTCACCTAAATTTAAAATTTTAAACGTTATTTCTGAGATGGCTGCAATTTCTCAGCGGATTCATTATAAGATGATACTATTTACCTTGGAATGCTAGTAAAATGTTGATGAGGCCATTCAATTTTCATGGTACATCCACCAGATTTCCCGTGATTGTTATTTTGATGGATGGCAAGGTATGAAAAAAGATTGATGCTAAGGGTACTAATACTGATTAAGGATGTGCATCAAGAAGTTGTGACAAGGCTTGGATGGAAGATGATGAGACAACAATACTACAGTGAATTTGAAAAGCATAATGGGTGGATATATATTCAACCTTAACAAATTTGAGCAATATAGGTGAAGTTTTTGATTAGGGGCATGGGAATCACACAAAGTCTGACATGGCTGCATTTATATAAAAAAGGTCTACAATTGTAAGAAAAGTATTAGATTAAAAAGGTTACTTTAATTATTATTATTTTTTTAAAAGGATTGTACTAGACATTAAAGAAGATAAACTGAGTTTTTAACTAATAGTTGAGATGCTGCAGCGTTTTTCTACCTAGTATTGGCGATAAACTGTAGCCCGCACCAAGAAATTTAAAATAGGCTTTGTTTATTTGAAGTTTTAACTACTAGTTAAGATTAGTTCTATTCAAGAACTACGTTTTGGTGTTATGGTTCTTATACTTTATAGATTTGGATTATAATCATCTTTTTGGAAGTTAGTAAATTAATCAATTAAGAAGCTGCAGGGTGTGATTTCCAAGTTTTTTCTACCCTAATCGTCTTTTTTCTTCTTGTACTCGCTTATTTTTGTCTGTGGATAAGCATTGTTTCTAATGCATGCAAAATCATTTAACTAGCTCTTGTATACTCTAGTTTTACTTCCAAAACCCTCCTCAACCAACCTATACTCTAGCCCTGTTTTTTTTTTTATTATTTAAATTTTGCTATTGGAAGGTGTCCTAGATGTTAGGATAGTGGCTTTACACTTACCATACATCAAATACAGCCTGAATTAATTCATGAATCCAGTTATATAACTTGGGTTTGAAATCATTGATTAGAAACCACGGAATTGCAATAAATTTGGGCTATATTGGGGGCTTTCCAATTGGAAGTCACAGTTATAAAATATAAATCAACCGAACAATACCAAAGTCGGTTTTTTTCCAATGTGGAAGAGGACGTGCAATTGTGTAACTACTTTATTTTGGATGTGTTGGAATTCTCTCATCTTAGAATTATATGCATAATTTTCCCGCCCTGAGCTTGGGGCCTTCGACTGCCCAATGGAATATACTCTAGTGGTTGTAGGTTGCAACAGAGACAATGGACTAGGATTGATATGAAAACAAGCAGTTTATTGAGTTTTGATAGGTTGGATATGTTTTTTTTTTTATCGGTAAAAGTATCACCATGAAGGGCGCCCGAGGAGGGCAAACTCCAAATGTACAAAAAGAAAGGGACCGACACAAAAATTAAAGCCTGAGATCTCCTAAAAAATTCTAGCCTAAGATCCACTTAGAAAGGTACTGCCTCTTCCACCTTACTAGGCCTCTCTGAAACCGTTCCACCACTACATCCCAAATTCCAGCCAACTTAACCGATGCCCCCAAAGGCAACCAAAGGTATGTAGCAGGAAAAGCCCCAACTTCACGCCCCATAGTTGCAGTGAACACCTCAACATTCTCCACATTGCTAACCAGAATGATCTCGCTTTCAGCCAAATTTATCCTCAAACCTGAAACTGCTTCAAAGCAAAAAAGAATACATCTCAAGTACCAAAGTTGCATATCCCCAGCTACACAAAAAACAACAGTGTCAATTGCGAACAATAAATGAGATATCTCCTTGCTTTGACCTCCACCATCTTCAACCGTAAAGCCTTGCAACAGATTACCAGTCACTGCTTTATCCAACAGCCTGCTGAAAGCCTCCATGACAATAATAAAAAGAAATGGAGATAAAGGGTTTCCTTGCCGCACACCCCTAGAGGAACAAAAGAAACCTGCAGGATCTTCATTAACCAAGATAGAGCACTGAAGATATACAACTCTGAATCCATCTCCTCCACTTCTCCCCAAAACCTATCCTCTGCAGCAAGTACAATAAAAGGTCCCAGATCACATGATCATAAGCCTTCTCAATATCATGTTGAAAGTAAACAAGGAACTGATTCAGACGTTTTATTGAAACATTTTTGCTGCTCGGGGGTGGGTGGGTTAATGGGTTGGAGACTTGGAGTTGAAGAGATGTATCTCCTTATGATTCATCCTTTTGTTTTGGCATACAAATGATGTTAAATAATTAATACGTAGCTGTTACTACAAAAACATATTATGTCCCTTTCTGCAATTTGTTCTTTATTTTATTTGTACAACAGGAAAAGATGAGTTTTTAGACCATTGGGGAAAAAGATTCATGGATTCCTACATGTGTCTGGTTACTGATGCAATAATTTTCTCTATTGATACCCAAAGAAAGAAACAAATTCTGATAGGAAGTGCTAAAGTCAATAGAATTGCGTTGAATTTGAGGAGCATCTACAAATGGGGTGTAATGGCAATGAATCCCTATTATTGTGGGATCAATGAAGAAAAGAAGGATATGAGCTAAATTCAACGAAAGTCTTAAAAGATTGCATGCGAAGACATGCAAAGAAGAAGAGGTTTGGTTAGCTTTATATAGTTTTAGTCCAACTCCATAGATCTTTTAACCTTAGTTTCTTTATCAGGGTTCTTGCTACTGGGTTTTATCTTATTTTATCTCTTTAGGCTTCTATTCACTAACTTATTGCACCATCGTCCAATAGACAGTTAGTGTTCTTTTTATCTGTCTGTTTTTTATTTATATTATTTTTTCATACACGAGGTCATAATTTTAGACAATTTTTTTCTGATTTTCGTTTGATTATAGAATAAATGTGCTATTTTTCATATAGGTATGTGTACATTAACAATATTTGCAAATTGCAATACAAATCCATAATTCATATATTCAATGAAATTTTGTTGTTCATACATACATTAATAAGGTTTATGTTATAGATTCATAGTTTGTTTTGGAAGAATTTGTATTTCATTCATTATAAGCTATTATTGCATGAATAAAAACATTAGACTTGCAATACAAATATTTCATATGCCTACATTGACAATATCTAAAATACAAATTAATTGGGAAATTTGTATATACATTTATTGCCCATGTATGTATCCTATGCTACACAAAAGTCTTGTGGTATTGACTCTCTAGCATTTGATCAGGCTTGCTATGCTGTTCTTCAGAGTTGGGTTTCAAAGAAGTTTATGACTGGATGGTAATAAGATTAGCGATAAAATATTTTGAATATTTTTTTCTTCCCCCAAGCCCCCCTCTCTCATTCTTTTTTAATTGGAATTTTGGTTTAACTTTTGTCATTACAGTATGGTTCTCTTTCCGGTGGCTGTTACCTTTTTTGTAACATGGTGGTTTATTCAGTTTTTTGATGGCTTCTTCAGTCCCATATATGACAGGCTCGGCATCGACATATTTGGTAAGTCATCAAAAATATGTCCAATGTTCTTCCTTTTGTTATGTTTGTGTGATGCTACTATTAAGTTTTGGTTCTCAGCTTCAAGTCATAAATTGGACATTGAAGATTTACACGGTTTTTTTTTTTACTGATAAAAAAAAGAGATTTACACAGTTTTTTTTTTGGTAAATAAGATTTACACAGTTGTTGCCCTTAAGTTATTTATTCTGCTGCTGGGAAGATTTAAGTGTTTTATGTCCTGAATTATGTAAGTTGTTATTGGCTGTTGCAGTGCTCATTATTTAAGCTTTGGATTTGAAGGGTTTTTTTAGTGACAGTATGTGATGTAAGAATTATTTTTTCAATAAATTATTATCATGAATTAATAAAAATTCAACTCCCCCCCCCCCCAACATTGTAAAGAATCGAAAAAGAGAGAGATAGGATGAAGTGTAGCATAATTGTCCATTCCAAAGAAGAGAAAAACTGTCCTTTGGAATTAGAACTTAGTGATGGCATCACTTTTCATTATGATATTTAACAGTTAAGTAATGGAAAGGTATGATAATTTCAGAAAACCAAAAGAGAAGAAAATGTCATTTCTAAAATATCAGGGGACGTCCTTAACTAAGGCCTCTAAGCATTTTAATGATGTCAGTAACTCTGGGGTTTCAACACCACTGTATGCACTCCTAACAGCTTATTAATGCTTTTAAGCATTTTAATGATTTCATAATTTGTCTATGTAAAAGAACAACTAAATGTAGAACATTGCGCCTTATTTTACATCTACAGGTGCACATCATAGTCTCTCAAACAAAGCACTAAGGCTGCATCTTACTTATTCAATATTCTCTATCTCCAAAAAAGATGATCACTATCCTTTTTATAAACTTCAAAAACTCTGTTACTGGTAAACCACAAACCCTTAAATCAATCTAATCTCAACTCTTAATCAGAATCTAATAATAGAAACTTAGAAAACAAAAATAACCAAATACTTCAATAGCACTTGTAGAAACCAGCAATGGTAATGTGAATAGTAACTCAACAGTAGCGGTAACTAAGTCCTAATTTTAAATATAATAAAAATGTAAGTAAATGAAGCCTACAAATATGACTCAAATTTCAACAAAAAAACAAAAAAACAGAATATTAAAAACTATTATTGACACTTTTGCTTAGGCCAAAATAATTTCTTAATTGGAATTGAACTCAAAGCCTCAGTTTTTGGCCTCTAGAGAGGTTAGGTTTTTTCTAAACAAACAATTGGTACTGCATCGTTACCTACATATGTCGTTTGGTAATTGGAATGCATTTTACCATTGAAAAAAATGGCATTATGACTAGTGCTGCCTTTCAATTTGTTTGTGCATGCAGTGTGTTGATATATAACTTGCCTTGGGCTATAGTGCCATGCACTCAAGTTGCTGCACTCACACCACTGTAGTAGGTAGCTCCTGTATGGGGTATGCTTCATGACACGGCTCATTTTGTGGATCCGCATCATGGATTTTGCTAGTCTCACTACTTTTCTAGGGTCCTGTAGAGGCATTCGGAAGTAGTGGTTATGCTTAAAAGTATTCATATTGCATTACCGAACACTGAGATTGACAACCTCTTGCTGCTTTGAATATGTTTATCCCAGTTACTGAGTTGATTATATTATTTTTGTAATTTGGTTGGGCTATATCGACTGAATCAGTGGTCAGTTCTACATCTTAACTTCACACTATTAATCTGGTGTCAGGCTTTAAATAGGAAGAAATAAATCATTAGACCCAATGATCCAGGGAAAATGCATTTCTAGAACTGCTGCATTATGTAATATAGATTTACTGTTTTCATTCTTGCTCTCATGGTTTGCTTGGGGTCTATAGTGGCCTCGTATGTTTATTTGTGGATCTATCAATATATGTTTTTAGTGATTACTTATCCAAATACTTACATTCCCTTTTTTTTCCCTTTTTGGTTCATCGTGCAGGCCTTGGATTTGCTACATCGTTAATTTTTATATTCTTTGTCGGTATATTTGCGTCATCATGGATGGGTGCGACTGTTTTCTGGCTAGGAGAATGGTTCATTAAGCGAATGCCCTTTGTAAAACACATATACTCTGCCTCCAAACAAATTAGTTCTGCTATTTCGCCAGGTAATGCCTGCTGTTTCTGGTTTATAACTCATTCATTGCCGAACTCTTTAGTTGTTTGATGGCATTGTGAGAAGGGGCACACAGTTGCATGCAGGTCACGTTAGGGTACCCATGTTTCAGTACTATAGGCAGGGCTGTAACACTGGCATGTGAAATGCTGTCCTGAGATTAATGGTTAAAGTTGTACTTTCCATTAATATGTGCCCTAAATTGTAAGGCAGTGATCTATTAGCTGTTATAATATTTGGTTTTATCTTCTTTCCCGTTTGCTGAATAATGCTAGTCATTTTCTTTTTTCTGAAATGTTTATGAATAATAAAGTCATTTAACAGGGAAGATTTTTCATTTCTGATTTAGTGTTTATGTGACATCACGGTTAGAGAACTTCTGTGAAATACCATCCCTTCAAATTAAAGAGATCTATTGTTGTAAAATAGAGGAATATGTGAACGCAAATAAATCAATCACACAAGTACACACAAAAATTTACGCGGTTCGGCTTTAGGAGGTCCACGGGCAAAGAGGAGAAGAACTTCACTATTGAAAAGGAATACAAAAGGGGCTGATCCAAAGACACTCCCAATAAACTGAATATTTTTTTTCTCTCTCAATCTTCATTGTTTTTCTTCTTTACCCTGTGCATCTATTTAAAAGCATTAAATGCTTTGTAAGTTTTTTTTTTCAATACTTAAGAGTGTAAACATCCATTTATTCACAACACTCCCCCTTTGATGGTTACCACTCTTCGGTGTCTTATTAAAAAATCAATGTGCTCCCCCTTAATATAAGAAGAGTGTGATTTGTTCAACGGTTCAACATGACAAATTTTTGAGGCGGCGCATTTCATACTTATGTATTAGCTTCTTGAATGTTGTCGTTGGCAATGCTTTTGTGAACAAATCTACAAGATTGTCACTTGCTCGTATTTGTTGAATATTAATATCACCGCTCTTCTGGAGCTTATGTGTATAAAAGAATTTTGGTGAGATGTGATTTGTTCTGTCTCCTTTAATATAGTCTCCTTTAATTTGTGCAATACACATTGCATTATCTTCGTATATTGTTGTTGGGCTATCTTTAATTGAAGATAGTTCACATGATTCCCGAATATGCTGGACCATAGATCTTAACAATATGTATTCATGGCCTATCTCATGGAGTGCTAGGATTTCAGAATGATTAGAGGAAGTGACAGTCATTGCTTGTTTTGTAGATCTCCATGATATAACAGTGTCGCCACAGGCATAGTTGTAAAAAACGTACGATAGGCGATACGTATCGGACGATACGTCACGATACAACTATAAAATGATACGACTCGTGCTTTCACATTGTTCTACACTGTATCGTTCGATACAAAGGTCGTATCGTGCAGTATGTTTCATATCGTATGTATCTTCTAACACAAGCACTTTGAGAAACCCACACAATTTTTTTTTGTTTTTTGTTCTTTGCCTCAAGAACAAAGATAGTATAGAGAAAGCGAGGGAAGAGAAAAGAAGTCAATGATTTGAACATACCTGGATAGAGAATGAACAAAAAATTTGAAGGATGAGAGAATCGAAATCGCAACATCAACACATCCAGGTAAGTTGATTCTTCTTCTTCTCGTCCATCACGACCCCCCCCTTTCCCCTCTCTGCGTTACGACACTTCATCCGCCCTTCCCTTTGTCTTCAACATTCAAGAACATCCCCGAAGGCTGAAACCCTCCCCCTTGTTCATTTTTTTTCACGTGACACCCCCTTCCCCCTTTCTTTAGTTTTCCCGTGATGTGAGGGCAACTCTCAGATTCTTTATAAGTAAGGATTTCTTGGGATGGGTCTTTGGGCTGACCTTTTGGGCTTTTGTTTGAATTGTTATATGTTGAGTTTTTAAAACTTTTGGTAGAACTTTTATTTGATTAAAGTTGGGCTGTCCAAAATCTCAATTTTATTTATATCATTTTTAATAATTTATATACAAATATATACATTTGTAGGTATATATTTAAAAATAAATTACGCATATCTTACTATACATGATACGATACGCATTTTTTTTTAAAATGAAACGACCTCCGATACACGTTTCGACTATCTTAGCCATAGGTAAACACATATCCTTTTCATGATCTGGCTTTGTGTGGATTAGAAAGATATCCAGCATTTGCATGCTCGACTAATGGTAATTTGGACGTTCTTGATTAAAACAAATACATATAAATTATTTCATGAAAATAGCAAAAAATATGTTTAACACCATTCCAATGCCTTTGAGTTGAAGCAGAACTATATCTTCCTAACAAATTAACAGTAAATGCAATGTCCGACCGTGTGCAATTTGCAAGATACATGAGAGCGTCAATTGCACTACGATATGGTACTTCAAAGCCAAGGATTTCCTCATCATCTTTGAGATGGCGAAAATGATCTTTTTGTACATCAAGTGATCGAACAACCATAGGAGATGTTAATGGATGACTTTTATTCATATAAAAATGCTTTAGAACTTTCTTTGTCAAGAATCAAAATTTCGTTTCGTAGTGTTGTTTCAGTCACCTAGAAAATAGAAACATTTCGGAAACATAGTGGAAATGATGAAAAAAATTAAAATGTATAGAAACACTTGAAAACAAAAAGTAAAATATATGAATATATGAAGATAAATATTATAATTAATTAGAAATGTTTTAGGGTACATGTCCATCCACACAAAAAGATTCTAGGGTGAAATTAAAAAAAAATATATAAATGTTAATTAGTCATTAATACCAAATAACTCTTTACTTATTAAAAACTAGTATAAAAAATTTAAAGCTAGTTTCTTCATGTAATATGAATTTATTTTATATTTTCTATAAACTATGCAAAATTATCATAAACCATAAAATAATAAATATATATTGTGTAATATTCACGGATTAGATAATTTGACACAAGTTACATATAATATGATAAGTAAAAATAAAGTAATTTAAGCCTATTATAATTAGTAACTAAGTATTAAAATAAATTATATATCTACATTTTATTTCCACTATTTTTACTTTTCATTGTCTACTTTTTTGAGAAAAAATATAAATATCTTCTTATAGTTTTAGGTTTTAATATTTCAATCTTCTCCATTTAAAAAACAAATGAATATTATTTTTACCAACTTCTAGAAGTATTGTTGATATCAAAGAAATGTTTTCATTGTTTGTGTATTTCCACTAGTTTCAGTATGTTTCTATGAAAGAATACCACTAATGTTTCGTTTCAATTCACTAGGAAACAGAAACGTTTCGGCTGTTTCGATGGAAACAGAAACGTTTCGGTTGTTTCGATGAAAATGAAACGAAATTTTGATCCCTGTTCTCTGTATATGCAGATTGATGTAAGAGGATTCCTTTTAGTAAGTGCTCGATCTGCAAGCCAAGAAAAAATTTTGTTTTTCCCAAATCTTTCATTTCAAACTCTTGCTTCAAATAAATAACAGTTTTTGTGAGCTCTTTAGGAGTTCCCACAAGATTCAAATTGTTAACATATACTGTTACTATAACAAATTCAGTGTCCGATTTCTTTATGAAATTACATAGACAAATTGGATTATTTACATATCCTTCTTTTAATAAATATTCACTAAGGCGATTATACCATACATGCCCTGACTGCTTCAATCCATATAAGGATTGTTGTAGCTTGTTTGAATACATGCTACAAGATTGTGCATTATTTACTTCAAGCATTTTAAATTCTTCGGGAATTTTCTTATATATGTTACTATCAAGTGATCTATATAAACATGTTGCGAGTCTTGTGACTACTTCCATAAGACCCATGTTGAGCCCTTTTGAAACTCTAGCTCAAAAATCGAAATGTAATTGCATCAATTACAGGAGAGTATGTCTTCTCATAATCAACATTAGGCTCTGCGAAAAACCTTGTGATACAATTCTGGCTTTGTATATGATGCTTTCATTTTGCTCATTACGTTTTCGTACAAATACCCATTTGTACCCTACAGGCTTTACATCTTCATGTGTTTGGACTACAGATCCAAATACTTTTCGTTTTACTAATGAGTCTAACTCAGCCCGTACTGCTTCTTTTTACTTTGGCCAATTATTTTTACGTTGACATTCTTCAACCTTTTTGGGTTTAGGATCTTCATCACTTCGAGAAGAAAAAAATATAATTAACAATAATATCACTTCAATCCCATATGTCCCTACTAAATATATAATTTATTGAGATCTCTTTATTTTCGGGTACTTATGCCTCTTCAGGGGCTACTTGTTCCACTTCAGGGGATACTTCCTCTTCAGGAGGTATTTGTTTACCAACACTAGATTGATCAATCATCATATGATGTGTGGTCTCTTCAGGAATTGCCACTTTATTACTTTCTTGTGTCTTCCTTTTCCAAGGAATTTTATCTTTTGCACCAATAGGTCTATCAAGCTTCAGGTGTGCCATAGATTCGTCTATTGTTGTATTAACTGATTGTCTTATAGGGACATCACTCGATGAATGGATTTGATAATTGTTTTACAATACTTTGTAAATAAATGATCCTTTGAAATTTTAGTTCACATTGATTTGTTCAAGTATCAAGATGAGACAATGTTGCTGCATTCCAAGAAATTTCACGCCGAGCTTCTTGCTTCAGCTTTTTTCCCTTAATGGTGGGAAGACTGTCTCATCAAAATGGCAATCGGCAAACTGTGTCGTAAATAGATCACCTGTCAAGGGTTCAAGATATCTTATAATAGATGGAGAATCAAACCCACATAAATTTCAAGTCGTCGTTGGGGACCATTTTAGTACGTAGTGGGGGTTGTAATAGGAACTTGTATAGCACAACCAAAGACTCGTGGGTGATAAACATTTGGTGGATGACTGAGTACAAGTTGTAAAAGAGAATATTTGTGGTATGTGGTTGGTCGGATACGGATTAATGTTGCAACATGTAATATTGCCTATCCTCAAGTAGAAACAAGTAGTTTTGTTCTTATAAGTAATGGTCTGACAATTAATTGGAGACGCTTGATAAGAGATTCAGCTAAACTATTGTGTGTGTGTACGTGAGCAACAAGATGTTCAACATTAATCTCAATTGATAAGCAATATTCATCAAATGCTTGGGATGTAATCTCACTAACATTATCAAGATGTATTGTTTTGATGGGATAATCGAAAAATTGTGCTCTCAACTAAATTATTTGAGCAAGAAGTCTTGCAGATGCAACATTGCGATATGAAAATAGACTGACATGTGACCATCTAGTTGATGCATCTATTAAAATCATAAAGTAACGAAATGGTTCACATGGTGGATGAATAGGTTCACATATATCTCATTGAATGAGCTCTAAAAGGATGGAGATTCAACATTAACTTTTGTAGGAGATTGTCTAATAATTAGTTTTCCTTGAGAACAAGCATACATGAATATTCACCTGGTAAAAGAATCTTCTAGTTCCGTCGGAGCCCATTCAGGTAGAACCGAAACCTGCTAATGCGCCAGAAGACTTTGAGGTTCACCTTGGCTCTTGTGGTAGCCGATTGCAGTATCTCAGACATTGCTTAATCGGTAGATTTGGAGATTTGGCTACCCCTGTTCCTGCGAAGACGAAGATTCTGAGGTGGGCTCTCAAAAATTGGAGGATACAAGTTGGTCTGAAGGTGCTCGATTTGAACGGTGCTTGGTTTCTCTTCGAGCTACCGTCGGAAAAGGAGGCCAGAAGGATTCTCAACAGTCGTTTATGGACCTTTGAGGGGATGGCAGTGACGCTTAAGCTGTGGTCCCCGTCAGGGTGCTGCTCGGAGACGGCTAATAATGGTTTAAGGTGGATACGGATTATGGGTATTCCCGCTTTTCTGTGGAGTATGGAAATGTTTTGGGCTCTGGGGGATCGGTGTGGCCAGTTCGTTACAGTTGACAGGGACACGGTAGAGCGCCGTCACCTGCGGTGGGCTCGAATTCAGTTCAGAGGATGCCGGGAGTCTGTCCCTGCGTCTTTCACCATTAAGTGTGGGAAATGGACCTTCTCTCTTCCGGTATGGTCGGAGGATGGCCTGATGTGTGTCGTCGACGACTCCCGACGACGGCTGAATGTTGCAGAGGCACAACCGGAAGACAGGAGTCAAGGGAAAGGAGTTCACGCACCGGGAGTGCGTTTGCGCTCTGACAACCTGACTGACATGGCAGGAACAGGGATACATGCTGCTACACGCAATCGTTTTTCAAATCTCAAATCCCTTACGAAGGCTGATCGGGCGGTTCGGATTGGAGAGAATCTTCCAGAAGCTCCGAGGCAATGGGGCTATAACGCTGATTCGGCGCTCAGTGTTGGGCCTCATGGTTTGGGCCTATTTCAACAGAATGGTGGAATTACAAGTGGATCGGGCCATTCGCTCAGGTCTGGACGGTTTCCAAAGGGAGGGCTTCTTAAGACAAGGAGTAATTGGGCCCAATTTCATGGGAGTCATAAGGGCTGGAGAGGAGCGGCCCAAAAACCCATCTCACATGACCAGTCCACCAGACCCAGCTCGGGGCGCCATCCACCTACAGGTTTTAAAACGACTAGCACCAACCAAGCCAAGGCAGTGGCTATTCGTGGAAGGTGTGGACGTGGTGAATTAACATACAGGCCAAGGCAGTTAACTGCTGATGCAGATACAGACACAATTAGGGATAAGGCGAAAGGAAAAACCAAGAAGAAGGATACTGAGAAGCCTTCGGCATCTCACTCAGGCAACGTTTCAGAGGTGCCTGCTTCAGACTGCAGCAGTTTGCTGGATGAAGGTGAGTTTCTGCAGTATTTGGAAAGCAGCTTTTGTAAGGAGATACTTCAAATTGATACGGTAGCAGGGAGCTCCTTTGCAGCAGAAGAGGAATTGGCCACAGCCCTTGAAATGTCAAACTGCCCATTCGATCAAGGGGGGGAATTGGAGTTGCAGCTGGAACTTGACGAACAGATGGAAGTTTGTAATCCGCTGGCAATTGTTCTACCAGAAGGGTACCCAATTGATGTGCTACAGATTGAAGGGGAGATTTTGTGTCATCAGTAGAGACTATCTGATGGATGGGTTCTCAGGAAAATGGGGAAGGTTAGCAAGTTGCTAGGGGTTCCATGTGTGGGTTTTGAAGACCAATTGATGACATTATTCAAAGACATCGTAATGTGCAACGCTCGACCCTGCTCAAGCAATGTATCGGAAAAAGACAGGGAGTATAAATCAGCGAGAAGGATGCAGAGAGTTATGAAGGAGTTGTCCTGCACGGTCAACTATGGGGGTAGTAAATCGGCGGGGGCCTTGGGAGGAGGCACTGATAGACTCTAACCTCTTTTTCTTATGAGTCTACAAATATTGTCTTGGAATGTGAGGGGGTTAAATGACCCGGATAAGTGTGCTGTTATAAAAGGATTATTACGGGAATGGAAGCCAACTGTAATCTGTCTTCAGGAAACCAAAGTGGAAAGTTTCACGAGGAGTCTGGTTCGATCCATTTGGGGCTCCAGGGTGATCAAGTGGGTTGCTTTAAACGCCCGGGGATATGCAGGAGGTATTTTGGTGGCATGGGATTCCAGAGTGGTTACTTGTTTAGATCACAGAGTGGGTGATTTCTCTATCTCTTGCAAATTTAGTTTGTCGCCCAATTCTCTTGTTTGGGGCTTTTGCGGTGTCTATGGGCCAGTTTTCGATGGGGCTAGAGGTAATTGCTGGGAGGAGCTCTAGTCTATGCTTCTCTCTTGGCAAATCCCCTGGTGCTTAGGGGGAGACTTTAATGTTGTGAGGAACCCAGATGAGAGGTTAGGAGATGGGCGGTTGACCTCAGCTATGCGGAACTTCAATGAGTTTATAAATTTTCAGAGTCTAGTAGACTTGCCACTAGAGGGAGGGAGATTTACCTAGTTCAGAGGCGACCATCAGTTGGCTAAGTCTAGATTGGACAGATTTCTAGTGTCGCTCCAATGGGAGGATCACTTCCCCGGCATTGCCCAGAAGTGCCTTCCAAGGCCTTGCTCTGACCATCATCCGATCATGCTGTCTTGTGGGGGTTCTGGCTTTGGAAAAAGCCCCTTCAGATTCGAAAACATGTGGCTTGAAAGTGATGGGTTTGTGGAGTTGGTGAGAAAATGGTGGGAGTCTTATGCTGTGACTGGGTCTCCAAGCTACTGCATTGCCAAAAAGCTGAAACTCCTTAAGGAAGACCTTAAAATATGGAATAGAGAGGTCTTTGGTCTTATCCAAGTAAGAAAGCAGACTATTCTGAATAATCTGCTGGAGCTGGACAAGGAAGAGCAGATGGGGCCCATTTCAGCTGTTAAAAGGGTGGAGAGAGAGGGCCTAAAGGGACAAATTAGGCAGATCCTTAAGATGGAGGAAATCTCTTGGAGGCAAAAATCTCGAGCTGTCTGGCTTAAAGAGGGAGACCGCAACACCAAGTTCTTTCACAGGATGGCTTCATCCCATTATTGAAAGAACAAAATCTCCTCCATTGTTGTTGACGATTGTGTTCTCACAGAAGAAGAGCCAATTAGAAGAGGAATTGTCGATTTCTTTTCTACTCTCTACTTAGAGCCGCGAAGTTGGCGACCTGGAGTGGAGGATATTTGCTTGAAGAGCTTGAACGGGGAAGAAGCCTCTAGCCTGGAGTCTCCTTTCTTGGAGGATGAAGTGCTGAAAGCCTTTGAAGCGTGTAACGGGGATAAGGCCCCAGGTCCAGATGGGTTTACTATAGCATTTTTTAAAAAATGTTGGATTGTTCTGAAAGCGGATGTGATGGCAGTGTTTGGGAGTTTCCATAGGGAGGGGGGCTTTGAATGAAGCCTCAATGCTTCCTTCATTGCTCTCATCCCAAAGAAGGAGGGAGCAGCTTGCATTAAAGACTTTCGCCCCATTAGCCTGGTAAGCAGTGTTTATGAGCTAATCGCTAAGGTTCTTTCCTTAATACTAAAGAAGGTTATGGGTAGTATCATTTCTCCTACCCAAAACGCTTTTGTGGAAGGGAGACAGATTCTTGAAAGTTGAAGCGGCTCTTATATCTAATAAATGTATTGACTCTAGACTCAAGCAGAAAAAGAAAGGGTTGGTCTACAAGCTGGATATTGAGAAGGCCTTTGATCATGTTAACTGGGGTTTCTTGATGGGTATGTTGGCAAAGATGGGTTTTGGGATCAAGTGGAGGAAGTGGATCCAGACGTGCATTTCCACTGTTTCTTTTTCGGTCCTAGTCAACGGATCTCCCGTAGGCTTCTTCCGTTCGTCTAGAGGATTGAGACAGGGGGATCCTCTATCTCCCTTTCTCTTCGTGATCGCTATAGAGGCTTTGAGCCGCTTCATGAGCCGGGCCGAGGAGATTTGCCTTATCAAAGGCTTCCAAGGGGGGGCAAGAAGGGAAAATAGCACTGTCGTCTCCCATCTTTTATTTGTAGATGATACCATCATTTTTTGCGACCCCACAGTGCGCCAGCTCCGCTTTATCCGTTGCATTCTCGTGTGTTTTGAAGCTGTGTCTGGTCTAAGGATCAATCTGGCTAAGAGTTGCATCTTTCCGGTTGGGGCAATTCAGGGGCTGGATCTTCTGGCTAGCACCTTGGGCTGCAAAGTGGGATGCTTCCCCTCTTCTCGTTTAGGTCTTCCTTTGGGAGCCAATGCGAGATCCATTGGGGTTTGGGATCCGGTGGTTGAGAGGTTTCATAGCAAGCTAGTTGGCTGGAAAGGCCAACTCCTTTCTAAAGGAGGCAGGCTCACTTTTATTAAAAGTTCTTTGGCCAATCTTCCTACATATTTCATGTCTCTTTTAAAGATTCTGAAGACAGTGTGCAGAAGATTGGAGAAGATTCAAAGGGACTTTCTTTGGGGCCATGAGGGCGATTGTAGGAAAATTCACCTGGTGGCGTGGGACAAAATCAAGAAACCCCATTTTCTAGGGGGCTTAGGGCTGAAGGATTTGAGAATATTCAATACAGCCCTTTTAGGTAAATGGTTATGGAAGTTTGGCGATAGTGACAAGGATTTATGGAAGGAGATTATTGTGTTTAAGTATGGGAGTGAGAATGGGGGCTGGTGTTTGGGTAGCGTTGATGGGCCGATGGGTTGTGGGCTATGGGGTTACATCCGAAGAGATTGGAGACCTTTGAAGGACAGATGTAGGTTTGTCATTGGTAAGGGTGACCGGGTGAAATTCTGGGATGATGTGTGGTGTGGGGCTACGTCACTGAAGATGAAATTCCCCAGGCTATACAGTTTGGCTACAAACAAGGCGGCATGGGTTCGTGAGTATGTGATGAGCACCGGGAATACACTTGTTTGGGCCCCTTCTTTTAGAAGAGATTTCCTCGATTGGGAGCTTGAGGAGGTGGCCTCTTTTCTTAGCCACATCAACAATTTTCGAGCAGTGGAAGGGCGTGAAGATAAGAGGCTTTGGGTTCCGGATAAGACTTCCTTTTCTGTGAGTTCTTTCTATAAGAGTTTGTTTCCTGCTGAAAGCTCTATCTTTCCTTGGAAGCTCACTTGGCATTCAAAAGCCCCCGCTGGAGCCTCTTTCTTCGCTTGGGAAGCTTCTTGGAGGGCCATTTCAATCGCGGAGAACATGATGAAGAGAGGTTTCCTGATGGCTAGTAGATGCTACTTTTGTATGAATAAAGAAGAAAGAGTGGATCACGTTCTCATGCACTGCCATGTCCCCTGGAGCCGTTGGAACCTAGTTCTTTCCGTTTTTGGAGTCACATGGGTCATGCCAGATTCCGTCAAAGACCTGTTGTTAGCATGGGAAGGATGCATCCTTCCTAAAGATATAAAGAGAATCTGGAGACTGGCTCCCATTTGCCTTTTATGGTGCCTATGGAAAGAAAGAAACAATCGTGTCTTTGAGGATTGGGAGCTTTCTATTCCCTACCTTAAAGACGCCTTTTTGCGTCTATTATTTTTTTGGGCCAAAGAGGCTTTTCCTATAAATGTTACGTCTTTTGTTGACTTTTTGGGGTCTTTAAGACCTATGTAATTCCTCTTGGGTTTTTGCCCTTTGCCCTTTGCCCTTTGCCCTTTGCCCTTCTCCCTTCTCGGGCTTCTTTTATATACATCTTACTTATTAAAAAAAAAAGGATGTCCATGTGAGTTTTCAATGATTCTACGCATTATTAATGTCCCTGGGTGACCGAATCGATCATACCAAAGAACAAAAGTCTTTAGGTCGGTAAACTTCAGGTTCATCTCGACATGCAATCCAATTGTTCTTATAGTTGTTTGGTACAAATTAGAGGAGAGAGCAAGAAGTTTTTTCAAAGTATGCTTCGTATTTAAAACAACAAAAGTAATGCAAAGATATTCCACATTACCTTCATTAATAGTCTCAACATGATACCTATTTCATCGAATATCTTTAAAACTAAGCAAATTTCTTCTCGACTTGCTAGAGTATAAAGCATTATATATATAAAATGTTGTATCATTTGTCAACATGATGTTGGCTCTTCCGGAGCCTTCAATTAGATTTGCAATACCATATATTGTATTATCATTAGCTTCAACTAATTTTAAATTCAAGAAATATCTTTTATCTTGAAGGATTGTGTGTGTAGTTGCACCGTCTATCAGACATATATCTTCACCTTTCATCTTGAACTCTATCAATTCATTAGATGCATTTATCATGAGAAATAAGAATAAACAAAAGAGATAAAATTATTAAAGTAAAACATTATAAGTAATATGATAAAACATTAGTTGGTGTGAACATTTCCATCACCTATTAAATAATCAATTTTTCCCTCAGGATCTGCAAAGAAATTTGTGACATCTAAATGTGTGATATTTACAGGACCATCAGTAAAATTTGTTTATATTTTTTTTCCTTTTATTGAAGCTCAATAAAGATTCACCAAGTGTGCAGGTGTACGACAGGTACGCGAATAATGCCATTTTCCTCCACATTGATAGCAAAAATTTTCAGGATCTTGTGGCAATTTTTGTTACCCCTTTTCTTGCTTTGCCTCCACATTATTATTATTGCACTTCACGTGTTGTGGTGTGTCTCTTCTGGGACAATTAGAGGGATTATTCTTATGACTGCATCAGTATGTGTAACTGTTCTAGCCACGTCCACATCCACATCTACGACTCTGTCTATATGATGAAGTTGCATTTGTTTTAAGAAATGTAGTTCCATTCACTTCAGGGAATGGTGTAGAGCCGGTGCGACACAAGTAATGATTTTTCACAAGGTCATTATGTTGTTCAGCCAGGAGAAGACATGATATCAAGTCACCATATTTAGTAAATTTATACACACGATATTTGTTGCTACAGGACAATATTCGAGTAGTAAAATGTAGAAAATGTCTTTTCTAACGTATCTGCTTATGTAATATTTTCTCCACATAATTTCAATTGTAAAGTAATTTTTAATAGTGTAGAATTATATTCACTGACTGATAAAATCTTGCAACCAATCATACCGAGCTTTTGGGAGAATAATAGTTCTTTGTTAGTCATATTTTTCTTTTAAATTTTTCCAAAGGGTCAAAGAATCTTTGACTGTAAGATGTTATGATTTTAAGCCTTCATGAGTATGATGGCGAAGGAATATCAATATACTATTACGATCCTTTGTATTTCCTTCTTTAATAGTGTTTTCAAAATTTTTTGCTTCAAGGTGAATTTCACCATCAAGAATCCAAGATAAATAATTTTTTCCAGAAATGTCCAATGCAACGAAATCAAGTTTGGTGATATTTGATATTTTTTAATCGTGAGTAGAATTGTAGTATTTATGCTACAACTGCAAATTCAAATCAATCTACAATTGATTATAGTAATAGAGAATTTATATACCTTTATTTTACCTTTCTCTTTTCGAAGTTTCGTGCTGATAACATGTTGTAAAATCGATGAATATGTGAACGCAAAGAAATCAATCACACGAGTGCACACAAAGATTTACGTGATTTGGCTTTAGGTCTACGGCCACAGGCAGAGAGGAGAAGAACTTCACTATTGAAAAAGAATGCAAAAGAGGCTTATTACAGGACACTCCCAATAAACTATATATTTCTTTCTCTCTCAGTCTTCATTGTTTTTCTTCTTTACCATGTGCATTTATTTATAGATGTCATAAGTCCTATCTATAAAGATGGAAGAGGTAAAGCATTAAATGCTTTGAAGTTTTTTTGCTTCTTCAGTTCTTCATTCAATGCTTAGAATGTAAATGAGGGTCCAGTCTGTGTCTAGATGTCAAGAATTAGACCTAGAGGGGGTTGAATAGGTCTCAATAGCAAATTAAAATTATTTGTTTAACTATGTTAAAATTCACTTGCTAGTAGGTGTAATCAAATTCAGTGACATGCAATGATAAACTATAGCAATAATAAATAAAGCAATAGTAAAAAGACAAAGATAGTGCACCGAATTTGTTGAAAGGAAAACCGCCATAGATCAACTGAATCTGCTTTGGAAAACCCTGGGGTGCTGACCCATATGTGAATTCATTAGAAGAGGTTCGATGATTACAGACTCTATACAACTTAGTCTTAGTCCCTCAAGCCTTGTTGATAATCTGAATCTTTTCAAACTCGAATCCACAAGTACCCTTCAAGTGTATCTGCCACTTCGAACTCCGCGAACAACAATTCAAGCACAATTGCGAACTCCACGTAACCTCGAATTCTACCGATTGCACAAACTTGAAATCCACAAGCTTGTACTCAACGAATAATGTGGAAGATGGAATTTAGGTTCTTTTTTCAAGGATTTGATCTATGTGTGCAATATGCATATGAAGAAAAATACTTTTAGAAAGTTTAGAAACTTTTTTTTTATAGCAGCCAAAAGTCCCGCCATGAACTTAGGGATCAAATTCTTATATAGGATAGGTTTTGGAAATGAAATCGCACTGTTTAAATCCAATTAGAAAATTGATCTGCACAACATTCATTTTCACGAATTGGGTGTTTGTTTGCACGAACCTCAATTCGTTCAAACGAACTATCGAACAAATGTGATTGCAAGCTGCTGGAAAATTCGTTGGATCATTCGTTTGAACGAATATCCCACGAATGAGTTTCTGGAAAATTCGTTCGATTGAAAGATCGAACGAATATTTCGTTAAAATATTCGAAGAAACATACTGGAATATTCGTGTGAACGAATTCATGATTCGTGCGAATGATCCCATGAGCCTTTTGAACGAATATTGTGAAAAACCTTATAATTTCCAATTTTAGGTTAATGACATATAATAGCCCACTTAAATAATCTTTTAGTACTAGGCATAGTCAAGTGAACTACTATTATTCATTAAACCATTTTCACTATACACTTTCACATATGAAAATAGTAAGTCAAACTTAATGCATGAGAGTGTGTGTGTGTGTGTGTGATATAGAACTGATCCAAACTTACCAAGTGCTTACCAATCCTAAGCCATACGAGTATGTGAGAGTCATGCAGAAATAAGATAGTTTTTAATTGGAAGCAAACACGTTCTTCAATGATCACAAGGCTTAAGGATTCCAAACTAGATAACTTGGTAAACATTACAACTTAATGACAGTTTTGTCTCACAAATTAGCTAATACTTGTGATGAATAGTCCTAACAGTAAACATCCATTTATTCACACCATCTATAAATTAATCTAAAAAAGCTGCACCCATGAGTTTTTTTCTTGATCAATCTTGAAATTGGGGAAGTGGCCTCAGATAAAGAGGAAAGTGTTGCAAGTTTGGAAGAGACACTTGGATGCAAAGAGTGCATCTGATTCTTAGGGGTGGCCAAGTGAGCCATATATGTTGAACATACTATCGTGTGCACGTGCATGACAAGAAATTGTAACTGTCTCTCCTTCGACTTGGTGGAGTTGCTTTCAGCTGTTGATTTTCCAATGAACCTCCTGTTGGTTGATGTGCCCTTTGCGAATAAGGTGAAATTTTTTGGGGAATCTTCACAATGTTAGGTAATTTGGTCCATCATATGATGTAGAAAACCAAAAAAAAAGGCTATTACCCAGTTGGTCTTGTCAATGCACAGTGCTGGGGGTAGACTAAATACAAGCCTAATCTTTGGAATTATTTGCACAAAATGGCTGCTTTCAGACTCACACGTACATTCTCATGCTTGATAGCTTAAGCATTTTACCATTGCTCCAAGCAGTGACCCCTTGTGTGCTGTAAAAAACCACTAGAAAGGACTTCCTTTTCTTCCTCTTGCTGGAATCTTTGGATTTTGGGTGTTGAAGTCTGTAAAAATCTGGGAAGGGGTGACATTCCGTTGATAAAAAGAAATTGACCTTGGTCGTTGGAAAGTCTTTGGCCGGGCTTCCTCGACCTAAGACCTTGTGGGACCATTTTGTGGTGGCACCCTTGAAAGCAATTGTTTATTAATATTGGTGTGGTCCTTCTTTGGACTAGTTTTTCAAACAAAGTTTCTTGCGTCATTTGGCCAAAAGGGGAAGAGTTGAGTGCTTTGACTTCTTTCTGGAAGGTGTGAGGGGAGAACTCCAGTTATAGGTTATTTGTATTGGTAATCTCATTATGCTTACTTGTCCACCCTTATCATGTTATATGCTTCCTGATTTTGATAATTTTTTGATAGATTTTCTCTAATTTTACAGTAATTAGTGATGGAATTTGAATGCATCAAGTTGAATGGTTATAGATTGGAATTATCTTGCAAAGATTGCTCAAGCAATTTAGCTTAATTATCTCGTAATCATTATATGTCCCTTTCATTGTTTGGGTAGTTCTCAAAGGTTTTTCTTATCAGATTTGCAATATGGTAAAATGAGTCTCTGAATTGTTGGATTTAGTTTGAACTTCTAGGTTTGAAATGTTTTTACTAGGAAATTAAAAGTTCATTAGCATTTCCAGGTTCATATAAATGAAGTCCAGGTGAATGTGTATTAAAAAAGTCCAGATGAAATTCAGAAATTATAATTTTTTGGAATTTCTTGTTTGCAGTCATTGTTTTTGGCCGGGCTTGATTTATTTTATATTTTAAACATTGGAAGCCCATTTTTATCTGCTAGTTGACTCGGTAATCAATCCCCTTTTTTGTTACAGACCAAAACACTACTGCTTTCAAAGAGGTTGCAATCATTCGTCATCCTCGTCTTGGTGAATATGCATTGGGTTTTATCACATCATCAGTTGTTCTTCAGGTACTTCGCAGTTTCTTTTCCTAGATGATTTTTTAACTTATTACCAGAATTTTCAAGGACCCTTTCACTATCGCCCCCCCCCCCCCCCCCAAAAAACAACAAAAATAAATAAATAAAAATAATAAAATAAAATAAAACACTTGTTCTGTCTGTGCCTTCTAAATTTATGGAGTATAAGGGAGTGATTTATTTATTGATGGTCATTCAAGAGTTGTTTAGCTTGGCAACATGAGTTTGTTCCTGGGCTAGGAAAGCTCCTGCCACGGCGGGGTCTAGGGAGGTTTAGCTGGACACAGCTTTACCCCACAAGAAATGAACACATATTTTTAGCTCCATCAGATATTATGTATCACTACTAAAATAATACTAAGGCAGATAGTTTTTAATATGCAATTTTGACGTAGAAATTTGATATTCTTTGATTTTCATTATAGGAGACTAAATTTTTGGTGATTAATTAAATTGGCCATTGTTTGTTTCTACTACTCAATTCGATATTCAATTGGTTGATTGCAGAAAGATAATGGCGATGAAGAGTTATGCAGTGTTTATGTTCCAACAAATCATTTATACATTGGGGACATATTTCTGGTTAATTCCGAGGAGATCATAAGACCAAATTTGTCTATTCGAGAAGGCATAGGTTGGTTGCTGTTTTACCTACATCTACCCAGTATTTTGTGTATATAAATATATCTGCTTTTAGCCAGATGTGATGAGCAAAATCACTCCTGCCTTTTTATTTTCTTATACATAAAGATTCTTTAACCCTTGCAGAGAGAATCTGGGTTTTTTCTTCTGAATCATTTTTTTACTTTCAATTTCTGAAAATGAAAGTGATTGCTGAAAACCAAAATTTATCACTTTGATAGATATTAGGTTGGAAATGCTGCTAGTTTCAAAAAGAAATGTAAGTACAAAGTACAAACCTTGTGATGTGTATGACCCTGGTACTTTGGTTTTGGCATTGTGGATTGGGTTGATGATGGTGATGACATCCTTGTGCATATTTACATGCCAATAAATTGCAAATAGCTTAAATCAGATAGAAACTTTAGTTTTGTACCAAATTTTTTTAATGTAATTTTGTCATTACATGCTTATGTGCTTTTATTGATTTTTTTCTTTCCTCTTGTACCCAGAGATCATTGTTTCGGTGGGTATGTCGATGCCGCAAGTGATTTCTCCTTTAGAAAGGATTCCTTGTCAGAATGATAGGATCCCTCTGAACAGAATAATATAAGAGGGTAATTATCATTGAAGCATGTAGGGCAGGTGATTGCGAAACCAGTGTATTATTTTGACGACATAGTACGTGTTTTCATTTTTTTAATAAATCAAATAGAGTTGTTTAGTAACATGGATTGTTAATGGATGCTTGTTCCAGGTTTACATGATTAGAGAATGCACTTCTGGGAAGGTGAGACCATGTTTGGAGTTGGGGTGGACTTCTCGTTAGCAGATTTTTTTTGCTTACACCTCCTTGTGTAAGTTCCTTGATGTTTTATTGCTATGATGTGTACGAAGAAGTGGAAATACTGGAGACTGTTGTCCGTTTAGATTTCATTTACAATTGGCATAATTCTCTCTTTCTTTGTGAAACATTGTCTAAAATCTGTTGATTGCCAAGTGTTTGAAGTGTTGATTCAAGTGGGTGGCTAAATTTTTGGTATTCTTTGATTGTATTGAAGGGTGAGGGTGAGAGAGAAGCTGCTTGCAAGGAGTCAAGCAGGGAAACTGTAAGAAAAGCTTAATATTGGGCCACATAAACAAGGAAATCAACCTAAAAGATCTGAGTTTTATCAAATTCCCCAGGAAAAAAGCTCTGGTATTAATTTTGTTGTTTTTGATCCCCCACCCACCAAACCCAACCAAAAAAAAAAAAGTTTGTTGATTGTCTGCTCTATTGTCAAACAGTTTATGGACAATTTGAGTTAAAAGAAGTTTAGGGTCTAAGTATTGTTCTTTTGATTGAAAGTCAGGAGTTTTAGGCTCCGCTAAATGGAAGATTTTGTAGTCTGAAAGTTTTCACAGGCTGAGTTAGCATCCATCGTTGTATGGGGAAAGGTATAGAATTTTCTCTACTTCTGGCTCCTTGGTCTTGTGGAAAATCACATCACATCAACCTTAGATGATGCGGAATGTAAATGTGAAAGAAAAACAAACACATCAAATTCTTTAAAATGAAATCAACCAAACAGAAAACAATCAACTGAAAAATGAGAATTAGTTTTCTAAAATTTGTAATTAATATTTTATTGATTAAAAAAGACTAATCACATAAACCTATTACATTATTTTTATCATATTTCTAATACAATAAAATATTACTAATTCGAATAAGAAAATATTAATTCTTATATTCTCTCTATTAATCATAATAAAACTAATAAACTAAATAAATTAAGAATAGATTAAAATTAAAAACTAAACAAACTTAATATAACTCTAAAACAAATATCTTTAATTTTAGGGTACCATATTTGTCTTACATCATTAGTTTTGTTGGAGTTGGACCAATCTCGTGTGACTCTAAGATGGTGGGAGTTCGACCAATCCCATGTGACTCTAAGATGGTGATTCTTAGAGATGGCTTGGGTTTTATTGGTGCAACACATGAAGCATATTCTCTCAAAGGTGGGTCCATTAAAATAGCTTCCGACAGGCTCCATTTAAATTGTTCTTCCTTCCTATTTTGTGGGGGATGGGTGGGCAAGAATACCTAAATTACAAGTCTAAAACCTGCTCCGAGGTGCCTGTAAATAATAGTACTATGACATGCATATTTGAGTTCTCTGTGGATAAAAAATTGAACTCCAAATTTCATGTCCTTTACTTATGCCATGCCAAAAACTAGTGGGTTATATAGGGGGGGCTTGTGCACAGCTGTCACTTCTTTACATACAAAAATTCATAATCTTGGCTGGATGATGCTGGCTCTCGGCCTATGCTTTGATATGGCAGGACCATGTTATTCAGCCTTACTGGACCAAAATCGGGATGCCTTTTTATTGACAAAACACAAACAGTAAGAATTGAACCTTTACTTCTTCAGTGACATTTCTTGACTTTGTCATCAAAGTAGGGACTTCCATCCATCATAGACAGTATTAATTAGTTATGTAGCAAGAGTACGTCAATCAGCTGGAGTAGCTCAGTTGGTTAGAGCGTGTGGCTGTTAACCACAAGGTCGAAGGTTCAAGCCCTTCCTCTAGCGTTTTCTTTTTTATTTTTATTTTTATTTTTTCTAACGACACGGGGGATTAAAACAGTCTAACTCATCTTAGATTTTGAAATTGCAGAGCAATTCAATTAGAATATACAGTTTCTTTTTCATAATACCAATTATAAGCCACCCCAAAGATGCTCTCCTTTGGCACGGAAGAAATCTTTACATTATAGCTTTAGACAACAGTACAAGGACAGAAATTGCAAACATAACCAAATTAGCCAACGTCACACATTTACACGAGACACAAATATATTTACAAAATACAAGAGATTACAAATGAAATTCCATTCTTCTTCTTCTTCTTATTATTACTAGAAAAATATGAAAAGAATTTATCGCTTCCTTTGGGCTGTAGGAGGTAGTTTCTCAGATGGGCCACAAGGAAGCTTCTGTCCGGTTTCTTGCTCGATTTTCCTTTTCAGCTCTCTGAGTATTTGAATTTGACCCAGCTTCTCAGGAGACAGTTTATCCCAATAAATACCTACAAAATCACAGCAGCAGAAAGGGTCATCTTATCTTGCGTTCTCTTCTGGGATCAGACAGGCTCCTGCCCACTACAGGAATCAACATTGTTTTTTGTCTGTGGTTTTGGCTTGAAATATAAGAAACTAAACACGACAGCAGTTTTATTTATAACATTCAAGCATCTCTGATCTCTCGCATTGCCTTACCCAGTTTACCAGTTTGAAGACCACATGGTTTGAGGCCATCTTAGCAACGTGACGGAAAATTATTCTATGACTGTCACATTCTTCCACTGTTATCTGAATATTTGTAAGTTTGAATGGGACCCATCTTGAATGGTAGAACATAGTGGCCAGAGTGTGACAGTCACATGGAATAACATCTCATGAGTAACCCATTAAAAAGGATAATTGTGACTGCCAAACCAATTTGCTGTCTCACTAACCTTGAGGCTTTGGGATTGTTGTGTTGGTAAAAATAACTTGGGTAGGAGTGCATATGATGTCAACTGGAACATCGTGGATCAACAACTTCTTGACCGGAATATCATCCACCAATTGTTCATCATGCACTGCAAGAGACAGTTCATAAGTCCAATTGATGCAATTGAAGAAGAAATATATCCAAGTTGTAATGGACAAAAAGATTTTAATATCAAAATAGTTCACAGGTGATTAAATGGAAAGGAGGTAGCAAAAAAAGATACATGTCGTGCTGCAAATACATATATAGAGTTGGGGACAACTGTTCAACTCAGATGATTTTCACATGCTATATAATTACAATTGTCACAAAGAATAGTATAGATCAGAAGTGGCATTACATTAATCAGTATGCTTTCTTGGGATATAGTACATTACATTACTCCAGACAGGGATCTTAAAATTTAAATACACAATTTATGCATCTTAGGCTTGTGTGCACAGACACCATCATACATTCATGATTGCCAACCTCGAAGGCTTTGTCACAGAAAATTGAATGATTGCAAGGAAGAAAATAGTATGCAGGTAAATGGCATAAAACCAATTTCTGCAGAGAGTTGAGCAGGATCACATCACAAAATGAGAATGTCATGTTCAAATTCCAAAGCCTGCCTTACTGCTAAAATACGGGACAAAAATGCATCAACGTGTGTGGGCATTAATACATGATGTAGAATTCATGTAAAAGGCTACAGAAACTGAACTTTATAAAGAAATAGTGGACATGCAGGATGCAAGCTAAAGAAAGTGTTTACCAGATGTGACAACTGGTGTTGTGTCATCAATTGCACCCATGTACCGCAACATTCCATATTCAAGTTCTGCAAATCCCTGCACCACAAGTTTTCCAAAAAATAAATCCGATAACTTCCTAGAAATTATAACCCAAACAGGGTCTCAAACTTCTACGAGATTATAAAGCATCCAAACTGACCAAAGATTAACTTGAAATCTAAAGTCAACCCTGAAGTCAGGACTTTCCAGGAATAAATCCTGCTAATCTTTTTCTTATTTAATTAGTTACGAAATCAATATCACTGACATCCACACCAAATTCTCCCTCAAATTCTCAAAGGGGACCTAAATTATCCTGTGGTGTACTGGACCACTGGTACATAAGATGCAGTCTAGATTGTAAGATAAAACCAAATGATGACATTACCGAAGGCATTTAGGAGTGTGATTGTAAAAATCCCAATCTGGATCTTAACAATTTTACAATCCAAAGATACTAAATTGATCCGGATCCCATAAAAAATCCCTGAATGATAGAATCCTTATGATATCTCTACAAGATCACTAGAACTTTGACTTGACTCCCAATTCTACCAATTTTACCAATCCTACAATATAGCCATATAATGTTGTTCTCGCATGTGTCTTAGATAAGTTGCAGCCCAAGACCATAATAATATTATGAGGCAAATACCAAGATTTACTTTAATATCCTAAATGAGACAATTATGTTTTAACTTTCTTCACATTTTGACTCTTTGAACGACTCTTTTAGTTTGCTTTAGATTAGTCAAGTGTTATACTAGTTAATTTAAGTCATTTAACTCCTTGTTATGACTAGTATGACTCGGATCAATCATCAATGTTACCTAGAATGTGGATTGTTATGGTACGGGGAACGGGAACGGGTCTTTGAATTGCTTTGTTGGAACGAAATACTTTTATTTAGAACGTGGTATATATTTTGAGTGTATTTGTAATAATATTGGTATGTATATATATATATATATACACACCAAATAATTTCAACGAATCTAAGCTATTATAAAATAAAATTTCAATGATGTGCGTGTATTTTGTATGATTTTTTTGAAACTTTTGATATTTTAAATCGGAACGCTAAATCTTGTGTTCTAAATCGCTAATGATCCATGTTTTGAATCGTACGATCCCAATTCGTAGTTTGCAAGGGGAAGAGCGAATTGTGGTAACCATGACTCGGATATTCTATTTAAAAATATTGCTTTAGGCTAATTAGCTTCTTTCAGTCATCAAAAAATTAGATTCTCTCTCCCTCTCTCTCTCTCTCTCACACACACACACACACGCACAAACTAAGTGTACCAATTGATTTTTTATCCCAAATGGATCCTAGTTGGTATAGCATGAGAGGAGCCATAAAACACAATCTCCAATATTCTCAAATAATTCGTTTATTTAATATAAAAAAAAACTATTTCAAACGAAATCAAACCCCATTATTTACAGGGGGTGCCCAAACATATAAGGAAAGCAAATAAAATTCCTATAATTGCAAACATTTGAAAATAAAATAAAATTCCTAAAATTACAACAACTTAAAAATATGGTAAATCTAAATAATTCCCAGGACCATTCTTCTTGCACCTACGCCTTTAATAGGTGAAAAATTCCCTATCGTGAAATGATCCACATCAATTCTTCCCCGCTGAAAAGAACTCGACTCTAACAAGTGTTGATGATAGTAGCTCTCCAAAAGATCTGGGTCAAGGTGCCGAAACTTGTCTTTAGTAATCCAAGTGACATCAAGAACATAATGATCTCTCCACTCAGGTAATGCTGGTATCTGCTATTGGTCGACCCAATCACCTCATCCTCCAAAATATCCTTTGATTTGTGGTTGCTGAAAGGAAGGGAGTCAAGGAACTAGAGTTTATGAAGAAGTGTTGCAACTTGCAGAAACAACCGGAGGCAAAAAGGGAGGCTCAAAAGTACCTCAGTAAGGAAACAAGTCCTCCACATTGAAAACTATACTAATATTTGTATGACTAGGTAAGTCAAGCAAATAAAATCTCTATAATTACGAAAATTTGAAAATAAAATCAAATAAAATTCCTAAAATTATGGCTACTCAAAAATATGGTAAAATGTTTAATTAATTTTCAAGCCTGGTCTTATTGCGCCTACGCCTATAATAGGTGCGAAATTCCCTATCGTGATCCCCATCAATTCCATCATTGGTATGCCTCTCTTTTCAATCTATCCTTCTTCTCCTCTACTCTCTCTCGACTACTCTACTAACCCATTCTTTCTACCGTGTTGCACCACTAGTGCCAATTTTTTCTCTTATGTCATAGGTTCTGTTATAGAGCCTTTCTACGAAGCACGGACACTTTCTTTTGGCACACATGTTCGTGTCGGACACCGACACTCTTGGACACTTCCTAGACATGTATTGGACACTCAAAAAAAGGGTGTCCAAATTTTTTTATTTTTTAAAAATTATGGACACATTTTTTTTTTTTTATGTTTTCCCTCTTTTCACTTCTCCTTTGTAGTTTTTTTTGTTTATATATATATATATATATATATTCTCTACGACATAATAAATTTGTTTTAAATCTTGAATTATGGATTTGATGATTAAATGAAGTTCTTGAATTTTTATTTAATAACTTTGTTATTTTAATATCTTAATAATATTTTTGTGATTTTTGTGTTTTTTTGTCAATTTTAATTGAAATAATGTTAGATTTTTATCATATGATCATATAAAAATATAAAAAAAAATTATACATATTCAACGTATCCCTAAGTGTCCGTATCTTACTTTTTTCATAAATGACGTATCCACGTGTTGTGTCGTATCTGTCTCTCGTGTTCGTATCCGTATCTGTATCTGTATTCGTGCTACTTAGGAGCCTTTCATAGCCGAATGACCTGAATCTTTTAAAATAAAAATTTTCTTCTTATGTAAATTAAATATTTTAATAAATGTTAATCATTGATGAAGGATGATTCATCAATTTTTTTCTCTTTTTCATAATTTCTAACATTTTAACGCACGATCTTAGTTAAATATTATACAATTTAAACATTTGTTATGCAATGTACTAAAATAAATATTAGGACTAGTGGAAGCTTTGTGCTCTAAATATTTATTATAATGTTTTCATGAATTATAAGTTATGAAGCACGAACACTCTATTTTGGCACACGTATTCGTGTCGGGCACCGACACTCTTGGATACTTATCGGACATACAGGGTGCTCAAATTTTTTTTATTTTTTTAAAATTTTGGACACATTTTTTTTTTTTTTAATGTTTTCCCTCTTTCACTTCTCCTTTGTAGTTTTTTGGTTTATACATATATATATATATATATATATTCTCTATGTCATAATTGGTAAATTTGTTATGAAACTTGAATTATGAATTTGATGATTAAATGAAGTTCTTGAATTTTTATTTAATAGCTTTATTATTTTAATATCTTAATAATATTTTTTTTATTTGAGTATTTTTATGTCAATTTTAATTGAAATAATATTAGATTTTTATCATATTATCATATAAAAATATTAAAAAAAATTATAAATATTCAACAAATCTTTTATGTGTCTGTGTCTTACTTTTTTGAGAAATGACGTATCCACGTGTCCCATGTCCGTATCCGTGCTTCTTAGATTATAAGCTTGTTCATCATGTATTTTGAAAGATTCTTAAAATGTAAAAAAATATTAGTTGATATTAGTTTTCTCATTTTGTAAAATCTTATGATTTTGATTCAATTCTGAAGACCCTCCATCCATCCATTATAGGATCACGATTTTAACAACCTTGTTTAGGAGAAGCCCCCTGCTGGCATTATAAGATTACTCAGAGAAGACAGAAAAGGGATTGTCATCCCTAGGTTGTAGCCCTTTGGGCTTCCATCCAACCAAAAAGAAGATGTTTTCTAAAAATGTGTAAATAGTGAGTGCTTGGACTTTCTAAGGCTATCCCAAGTACAAAATAATAATAATAATAAAGCTAATGGAGGCAGATAATGATGTCCTGAGAAATGTAGCTGGATCCTGGCGATGTCAAATCATGCGACAATGGAAAATGAGATCAAGTTAGCGCTTATTTTATTATTGTTACTATAGTAGTAGTAGTTATAATAATAACAATAAAAGTTACCAAAATAATAGTATTACTTCTTAATAAATAATTTTGCCTTTAACAAAAAAAAGAAGCAAGCAAGCAAATCCAAGCCCCTTTTAAGACAGTATCTAGATTAACTTGTAAACCTTGGAAGAAGCAGAAAATGCCTATTATCCTGCAAAAAGGACTCGCAGCAATTTAGCACAAGTTTCACAGGAAACGAGTTAACCACTTGAGCATTAGATTATAACCAAATTAAAGGGTCATGAATTCCATATTTTTGAATTTTTAAAACCAAGCCCCATGAATATCTAACCATTCAAGATTGTAGAATCTACTAGGCAAGCCTTACATATTTCAACCTTTTAAGATGTACATGAGCAAAAAATCAACACAATGAACGATATGTTTTACCTCACCCTTGCCGAGTCGAGCACCTGTCTTTGGGTCAACAGCAACTGAGCCAATGACAATCAGATCCACCTTGATCTTTTCATCCAATTGAATTGGCCTTCCATATTTGGCTACCCCGACAGAGGTGCAGGCCTCATTGATGGTACTAGGAGTTAACATGTGGGAATCAAGTACAGAGAAAAACCCAGTCCTTAAGCGGGGCTGCGGAGTTAATAGCTCCTTCCCACCTGCATACACATGAAGATCTCAAATAAAATATAAAATTATATTTAAACTTAAGGAGTTGTAGCTGACCCCAATTCCATATGTACTAGGGTTAAGGGGTATATAACAACGGAGAAGAGACAAGAAAAGTCAATGAAAACAGATGAAGGTATAGTATTTATTGGCAATACGTATAATTCGAGGTCGTTAGTTCAAGTATATTTGGTATAGCAGTATGAACTTAATTCTCCAAATCCTAGCAATCATGAAAAGTCATCTCTTCAGTTCAAGAACAGTATTTGCATGCCTTCTTACTTGCCCATTGTCATGTTGAATCTATATGTACCAGTATAAGTGTGAAACAGCTATTAGGTACATTTCTAAAAACTAAACAAGTAATGGAAATAAAATGGCCTGCCATAAAATACTTTGGCCCCAAACAACCAATAAAAAAATTTTAAATTCTATAAACTCAAAATATTATTAATTATCTTTCTAAGAAATAATATTTTGGGATATAAGCTTATTGTTGGTTCAGATTGTCTGTTCATGCATGATGTAATCATTCATGGGCTATTTTAATTTTCTTATAATTAATATAGCGAGTCCAAAAAGGAGTTAAACTTGTAGACAACCGATTCACTCAAATCTCTATGAACTTTATAAGCTTAAATTTTTTGCATGTAAAATATCACGAATAATGCTATCCTTACCATGACATTTTACTAAATTTTTTTACCAGCTGACATGGCTATTCGGATGCTAGTGAATGCAGCCTCTCAGCATAGATGGGTGATGAGTAATTCAGCCTATTGGTACTAGCTAATTCAACCTCTTGATACTAATCAATCAAGTATCTTAGACTCACCTAGCATAACTAGCAACAACTGGCTTCATTTTCTAACAGTCTAGCACCAAGAAGAAGCTGAATTCACAGCCACCCAAACAGCCATGTCATAAGTCAACAAAAAAATTAGGTAAAGTGTCAAGGTGAGAATAGTATTACTCAAATACCAATGTCTACAGAAAGATGTAATTAATATTGCGAAATGAATGAACTGTTTATACAATTAAATATATATTGGTGATACACACACATATGGAGAGTGAAGAGAGAGTTTTGTAAAAAGATTAGTACACAGTGTAGCAAATAACTAAAAAATGAACATATACAGAAAATTTGTGAATACTGCATATAATATGCCAATGAAAATAGTAAAATACTGTTCTCTGTGATTTCTTAGCGTCTCGAATTTGATTTGATGGCTATTATAGTTTAGTGGTAAGAAGTAAGTACGAGGTAAACTTTATGAGGATGAAATTAATCATCAAAATTAGTATATAAATTAGACATAAATAGTAGCATAACAACGGACCATTGAGTGTGAGGAACCTGACTTGCTTCTGCGGTGAATCCGGATTCACCTTCACACATTTTGCCGCCCGAAACACCTCCAACCCGCTTAGCTGTCAAAATTTTCCCAAGAAAATGTCATATTTCAGTTGCAAACAGACAGAACCCAGAAATTTCCCAATCGAATACACAGAGTGACAGAGCTATACATTATGAGCAGCGGTCGAAGCGCCAACGAAATTGGGGATGCGGTGGTGAACGGGCCGAGGGAACTGGGCTATATTACGCGCCTCCATCATATCCCAAATCCTCTTTCGGATCACCCATTTCCAAGCTTTCGGGTCGCCTTCGTCGTTGATTTCCTTCTCCGAAGTCTCAGCCATAGCCTCTCGTGCCTCAGCGTCGAGAGTAAGACGTTCCGCCTCGTAAGCCCCTTTGTCGAATACGACGCCGTCCCTGTTTCCACTGCTACTCTCCACCTTGAATAGCTTCTGATGATTTCTCGATCTGCTGCTGCTGCTGTTGTTGTTGTATATGCTTCGATTTCTAGAGAGAAAAAATAATGCGTGGGTTTGGGTAATTGGGAAGTGTTTAACCGAAAACGCAGATGAGATTCGAATTGCACTAACGTCCATGGACGGAGGGTTCGGGTTGGAGCTTTGAACACGAACTCACTCTTTTGAATTTGTGATGGGTCTACAGTTTGGCTAAGGGAGATGAAATGATATGGAAGGAACGGCCGAGATCTGGGTTGCACGTTTATTATCATGGGCTGTCACCACTAGACCTTTTGCCCGCTGGAGTTTTGTGAAATTTAATTGGAGTTTAACGGGGACGTATAAAAATAATTTTGATAAAATACCTAAGCAATTTGGTTTTATCATGAATAATTAATAATTTTACTATTTAATAATTAACATATTTTATATAAATATATATAATATTAATTATTAGAAGAAAAAAATAGTTATATATGTATTTATATATATATTTTATTTATGATATATTTTAATAATTATATCAATTAATTTTACATAATTAAAGTTTAAAGTATTATAAATGAGAACAATTATAATATCATAAAACATAACTTCTTTTTTTGAAATAAACATGATATGTTTTTTATTCCACACGTTGAGTATTTTATGTATTTTTTATAAAAAAATTAAAAATTTAATAAAAATTTTGTATATAAAATTTTATTTTTGTACTAAAAATTATTTACATGTAACAAATAATTATTGATTAATAAAAATACAAGAAAACTTAATAATTAATAAATTTTTAATCTCCTATATTTATTAATTATAAAAAGATTAATTGTAATATTTTATGTAATTTAACATAATTTTACTTAACTCTTGTGTTATTAAAAAGTGAATATTAACACTCCTAATACTTAATAATCCAAATTGTATTAATATTTGTTAATGTAAATGGTGACATTACCATTTTAAACCTCGGTTAAAAGTGAAAATATTATATTGCCAAAACTAATGCTATGTTTGGATAATAATTTAGATATAATTTTTTAATTTTTTAAAAAAATTTTGTAATTAATTTTTAAAAAATTGTGAAAAATATATCTAAATATGATAATTTAAATTATAAAAAATTAAAAAGAATTAAAATTAATAACTTGTGAAACATGTATTTTGCGTTTTAAAATTTAAAATCTGCGTTTAAAAATCTAACCAAACAAACCCTAATACTTTTCAAAATGGTACCAAAATTGTTCTTCAAACAACTAGATACCAAATTCTGGAGGATTAGATGAATGATGGGTCTTGTGATTTCTCAGAAATCAGATCTGGACTTTATGCATAACCGTGACTTGCCTCTGCCGCTTAAGGTAGAGATGAGCAATTCTCTTACAACCAAACTACTAACTCATTTCAATGCGTTTCATGAACAACCCTTCTTATTTCTGATTGTTTCATTCCATTTATATGAAGTTCGCCAACTGTTGGGCCAACTCTCTGAAATTATATAAAAGACTATTTACTCTTTAGGGCTCCACTGAAATTAGTCCTCAAATTTACAAGACAATGGTGATAATGATGAGGAGGTGCTTATGTGAACAATGACATGTTAGTGTCCAACTTTTTTTTTTTTTTCTTTCTTTTGTGTTATTCTCTCTCTTTCTGAATCTCTCACTCTCTCTGGCTTTGCTCATTTTGCTACTAGCTAGGATGCTTTGAGGTGATCGGAAGACACCAATAGTGATGATGACAATGTTTTGATAAACAATAACAAATTAGCAATTTTCCTTTTGTGTTATTATAGTTTTTTTTGTCTCCATGAATGAATAAGGTGATGTTGCACTTTCTTGATATGAAGGCTTTTCATATTTTGTGTTTTGAGTTTTGCGCTTAATTTGTTGAAATAAAATATTCAAATAACATGCCTAAGTGTGGATAAACCCTAGCTTAATTTAATAATAACAAATTAACAAAAATATTGAACTCTTGAAATAGAACCTAAATTTGTGTAATTGAGATTGAATTTTTGAGTGGCATGTCATCCTAAAAGACTAACCAAACAAGCCATAAGTCTTTTTGAAATGAATTTAATAAGTTAAAGTTTTTTTTATGTCTTGCATTCTTTCTTTTTTTGGTATCTTGAAAAAATAATAATTCCACAATCAAGTAAAAAATTAAGTCTTTGTTGTATTTAAGGCTCCCCTCGTCCTTAAAAAGTTAGGCCCTTTTGAAATGAATATAGTGAATTTAAAGGCTTCTATATATCTGCACTTAGTGTCTTGATTGCATTTGAGGTTTGATTCTCCTTTTAGAGGTTTGACATTTTCTTGATAAGAAAGAAACTTAAATCGTTCAAGAAAAAAACCGAACAAACAAAACTTTAATTTTTGAAAAAAGAGTAAAATCTTAAATGCAACTAACACACTAATTTTTTCTTAGACGATGTAAGATTATTTTCCTTTTTTATTTCACCACTTAAACAAAAAAAAATAGTGCTAGACACAAGACTTTAAAGTCACTAAATTCACTTCAGAAAGCCAAAGGCACATTGATAACTAGGGCAAAGCTGATCAGGTCGATGTAATTGACATTTATTGATTTTTTTACCCAATCCACGTTTTGGGGTGATTTAATTTTATCCATGTCATTTTTTAACTATTTTTTAAACTAATGTAATTTTTAAAATTACATTTTGAAGATGTGATTTCATTGATAAATTTTTAACATGATACGATTTTAAACCAACAAGAAGTTGGTTTGAACAAGTTGCCAAATTCTTGTTAGCTTAAAATTGCATATTGAAAATATGATTTAATTAGAAATTTATGATTGCAATTATATATTCAAGTGGGATTTAAAAAATAATATGAATTTAAAAAATAATTAAAAAAGACATAAATAAGGATAAATCAAACTAAAACCCCATTGGTTTGATAAAAAAATAGGACAATTTTTTGTTTGTTTACTGAATAAAAAAGATATTTAAGCAGTTAAAACGTAATTAATCTCCCTTTCTCTTAATCAGACCATCACGGTGTAGAATCTTTTAACATTTAAATTACTAATATTTACTGATTCGAAAAATATGAACAACAAAAATCAAACTTGCCAGTTTAAAGAATAGAAAGGATGATTTTTTACGGGCCACCCCTTAGGATTTAAAAAAAAATAAATACGACACGGCTAGATAGGTTCAACACGTGGTGACTAGTCATTCGTCAGTCGTTTAAGACACGCCACGGCGTCAGCGACATCACCCCATCCAAGTAAAATTAGATAAATCAGGCGGTCTCGTTGGCGATACGACCGCCATCGTAAGCCCTACGAAGTACTTTCTCTCTCTACACATTTTCTCTCTCTACAAATTTTACATAAAATGGATTTAGAAGTGAAAGCCGCGCGAGCCTCTAGAGCGGAAACTTGAACAAGTAAACGGCCAAAAGAGGGCAAAGCGAGCGGGTTTTCAGAGATAATACCTTACTTCGAACTCGCTGAAACTAACAACGGTAACTCCACCACAAACCCTAACCCTATTTTTCACGAGAAATTTTTGGTTTTGATGTTTTTATTTTGTTTTCGTTGTTTCAGATCTAATTTGCGTGGTCCGAACTTGTTTTTTGGATTTGATTTTGTTACTTTTGTTTTTCGGTACTGTTTTTCCTTTTTCTTTGTGAAGTGACTCTGGTTTGGTCTGTGATTGCCAGATGGATCGGTATCAGAGGGTAGAGAAGCCGAGGCTGGAAACACCTATAAACGAGAATGAGATTCGCATAACCACACAGGGGAGGATGAGGAACTACATTACTTACGCTACCACTCTGCTCCAGGTTTGTTTCTCTCTGTCTCTGTATGTATTTTGTAATATCTATATGAATTGGATGTATGTTCGATGCCTGAAAATCAGAGAAAGCTGGAGAAAGTGCATTGGGGGCGGGAAATCTCTGTGACGAAGAAATTAAAATTAGAGAGAAGTATAAATCACGAAATAGGAAGAAAAGAACTTTTTTAAAAAAGGAAACAAGAACATACTAGATGCTGCCAAATGGGCCACTAGTTGAGGTTTTTGGTGCATATATACTTTAAATAGATTCGAACTTCGTTGCTTTCATATCTCAATCATGTTGGCCAATTTTTGAGCTTTGGAGAGTGTTTGATTTTCTTTATAAACCACAATAAGATGGGATCTCTGCAAAGAACCCTTTAATGGGATGGGGCATGTTTAAATCCACATTCAAACCAGCAGAGGCATTTGGATTTTTTCTTTTCTTCTACAAAAATTCATGTGGAGAATAGTGTATTTACATGTGTAAGTAAATGTTCAATTCTCTTTGTTATTTACCTTTTCCTTTACATTTATCTGTTTGGCATTGCTTTTGTCATTCAAAGTTGCAACAATTAAGACTCAGTTCTATATATCATTCGCAGTTGTGAAAATTTTCTCCCCTTGCCATCAATTGGCTTCTTTGAGTTTGTTGGAGTCCGAGAGTTGATGGCAAGGCGAGAGCAAGTTTTGTGTTTATCCCAAAGGTTAGTGGAACATACTTTGGTCCTTAATATTGATGCTAAAGAGGTTTCGTTGCTTCCTGTTCTGGTTTTGTGATTTTTGGTTGGCCAACAACTTGGTACCATTGGAGACAATACTTTTCCCCCCATATTATTAGATTGGGTTGTCACGGGAAAAATGTAAGAATGCATTGATAATGAATGCTTTAATCCAAGTTGAAGGTATTTAAAGGATATGAGGAAGACAAAAAGGGAGCATTGGTTGAGACTCTGAGAAAGGACTTTATTGCCTTGAGTATAGATTTATAAGGAGACTAGTGCATTGCACGCAATTTCATTGCGTAGCTGACTCTAATCAATTGGGACTACAGTTTGGTACATTGTACTTGGTTGGCTTGTGGTGTTAGTTGTTGATTTGTGTCCGAAAGGCGCCACTTCCTATTGTTCTTCTTACTTTAATTTTATGGAAATATCCCCTTTAGATTACCCATTTGGCCGATCAAATCAAGATATAGGAAATGTTCACTGGAGACATCTCTTGCCAATCAGTTGTAATCTTCGCCTCTTTGCTACAAATTACTGGTAGGGCATGCATGATTCTTATCCTTTTTTGTTGGTTATGTTTTTCATCCTTCTTTATTTTTCTGAACAATTATGTGATGAGATGATTATTTTGTGGGACAAGGGAGATGATCAGAATGCATTCTTTTTTGTCTGGGGGGAGTTAGCTGCATTTGTTCTACTTTTGTTTTATATTAAAGGGTTTTGTTTTTTTCTTAGATAGGCTATGGGTTTTGAACCCTGGCTTCAGGTTCTTATTTCCAATTTTGTTATGAAGGGCTGAAAACTAAAAGGAAAGTGGAAGAGATAGAGAAGGTATTCCTAGAGAATGGAAGCCACCCTTCCCTCTTTTTGGTTGAGTAAAAGGATGGAAGAAGAAAAAAGAGCAATTTTGGTACGAAGGGCTGAAAACTAAATGGGAAAGTAGAAGAGATAGAAGGAGTATTCCTAGAGAAAGGCAGTTGTTTTCCTCGTTTTGTTTGGTTGAGGAAAAGGATAGGAATGAAAGAAAAAATGAAAAGAGTGGTGCTTGATTCACGGTTTTACCCTTATATAGAGGAATGGCGTTGTTTAAAAGGAAAAGTGTAAAACAAGAGGCCTTTCTCGTTCCTCCTCATTTCTGACATATTTGGGTGGAAAGAACATGGTGGACCTTGAAGAGAAGTCCTTCCTTCCCATGTTCTTTTCCCTTTTCTTCCTCCTGAATAATAAAAACTCTTACAATCTCTCTCCTCTTCCTTCTACTTGCTCTTTCTCTTACTAGACGGACTAAAAAAGAAATACATACATGCAGTCTCTGTTAGTCATACTTATTCTAAATTCATTTGATCTTGAAATGTTGTGCTTGTTTGAGCATACCTTGTTCATGTCGAGATATTTTCAGGAAACCACCTCCTTTTTTTATTAGGTTCATCACATGCCTTCTTTAATTAATAAAAATTGTACGGGGTTCTTTATTTACCTCTTTATACATTTCATCAACCATGTAAAGGTAAGAAATAGCTTCTATCAATGATTTCTAAGGTGGCACCAAGCTAGTTTTCAGATAATCTTGGCTCATTGTCTTCGTATTCACTCAATGATTCCCATAGTTTTCATTTGGCCTACAATGAATAAAAATAAATATCCATCCCACTCTTGATATCCTTCCTTTTTTTTTTTTTTTCAAACTCCGTTGTCATCTGTTTTAACTTCTTTGACATTTTTAATGCTTATACTTCTATGCATTACAAAATCATTTTTCTGCATGATATATAAAAGTGGACATTTGATTTATGTGTAACCATTTGCCATGGTCTCAATAATGTACTTTTGTTTTGTCTTCTCTTACCATCCTTTGTGTTTTTTCATTTTCCCCCTCCTATTAGGACAAAGGATCTAATGAAATTGCTCTCAAGGCCATGGGCAGAGCTATCAACAAAACTGTGATGATTGCTGAACTAATTAAGGTGGGTACTGATCAGTGTGACCCGATGTCTTTTTCATTTCTCCATGTTTAGTTGCATCAGCCATTCTTCAAGAATTTTTCTTTGGACAGTGCCTGCTTATTTTGTATTATGTGCTCATATTGGTAGTTTCTTGTATCAGAGAAGAATTGTTGGCCTCCATCAGAACACATTAATTGGTTCTACAGATATTACCGACATGTGGGAACCGTTAGAAGAAGGCCTTCTTCCGTGAGAGCCAAAGCATCCCTCTTATCCTCGTAAACTAGTCTATTTGAGGTGTTTATTTGATGGTTAATGGGCTTGTGTTTCTTACCAATGCAGCCTAGAAACTACTCGTCACGTATCAGTGGTAACAATTACTCTGTCCAAGGAGGAGCTGGATACGTCCTCTGCAGGGTAAATATGACCCATCCTGAAGTTTATGCTCTATCTTTCTTTTTATTGATAATCGATTTAATTTCTGGGTTAGTGATGTAATGTTGTGATTGTTTAGTGCTGCGAGATGTTAAAATGGATCTGTACAAGGTGGGATCGGGGTATATTTTGTTTTTCTTCGTTTTATTATTCTTTTAGCCTGCCATATCTGCTCCTACTGTTTATTTTAAAACATGAATGGATTGGTTGATGCCCTGTATGGTTCCAACTTAAATTCGATGATAGGCAGGTTTTTCATGCTGTGTGCACTTTCTGTAAGTTGGCTGTGATGTAGACGACCGTAGCTATCTCAATATGGTCCTAATTTGAACTACTTGGGTTCCAGGTTGGAGGAATTGCTAGTTAAGGTTTCATACCCCCCTACCCCCACATCCAAAAAAAAAACCCAACACCAAACTCTGTCGACTATTATTTGGGATTAGTCAGTAGATGGTAGCTGCCCTTTGGTACATATGGTAGATTGACTTATTCAATATTTCAAGTGGTTCCTTGTAATGGTGATTTAAACTTTAATGACTTGCAAACGGCACTATATCTTGAGCTTGTGCATGTTCTAGCTGAATATGTACTTCCTGTTCAAAGATCTGGAAATTGGAATGACGGTTAACTCACCAGTACAGAGTTTACTGGGATCACCTTTTGATTTGTATCCTAACTTTGTGGAAGGCTTTGGGAGAAAACATCTAGATGATGAATATTTTGGGCTTTACGGAATTGCTAATCATGCTAGGGTTCTTGGAACTCAAAGGAATTTATTGCAACCAGCTGGATTGATGTTAGGACTTGGTAAATACTAACATACAAAATGATTCTGTAGCATTTATTATCTGTTTATAATGAAGTAGAAATTCTCGTAGATATGAGGCTTGACTAGCGGTAAAGGGTTAGATCTGATTTTTGAAATGCTTTGAGTTGCAGTTGGGGTTGCGTCATTGGAGTAATATTTTAGTATGTCTTGCTTTTTGTTTTTCTCTTAATAGACTTAACATTTTTCTCTTAATAGACTAGCCTTTTTTGCATTATCATTTAGTATCTACTAGGCAAATCTTTTAGATCAATTGTACCGTACTGCTTTTAAGTTGGTATATGAGGGAGCAAGTAAAAGAAGTGAAACCATTGCTTCTACTGCTAGCTTTGAATGTGGAGTATCCTTCCCACACGCGTGCACACACATTCAGAATTTTGCCATCTCTCTCTCTCTCGCTCTCAATTTTGATTTGATTTTAACTTGTAATATTTTTCATGGATGTTGTGGTCTCTTCCATGGTAATTTTTCCTTCTAGATGAAATGATTGTGGTCAATTGAGACTATTTTTGGGCTATGGAGCGAGTTTAAAATTCTGGCTGAGTTTTGATTTTGTATTCGTTAGACATTCTTTCTTGTTGGATTACTACTTGTGCTTATTTTATTAATGTCTTTCTTGTATTTGTACAAGTTTGTGTAACTCCCACTTGATGATATTTTGATATATGAAAAGTATTCAACTTTTTTATTTTTGATTATACACGCTGTCGAGTGGTTAGATTTGTCTACTTGATGGCAAAATTAGTGCCAGAATACAAAAAATATAGTACAAATGAGACAATATGCAGCATGTGTATTGGGAGAATACTGAGGTTCTAATCCAGTATGCTCGTTATCTAGGCTCTCCCCCCCAGCCCACCCCGGGTGGGGGCCCTTTTTTTGACAATTGCAATCTTGAGTGGCTGCAGAACGATTCCGATGACCTGGGGATGCTGCAGTGCATTTGAATTCTTGTGTCCTTTCCTTTCTTATTACGATTGATTTATGATGATCATAGTCTAAGTTAAATTCTCCATTGAGTGTTTCTTTTAATAAATTCTACTTGTCAAAAAAATAGTCTTAAGTTATATTCTATGGTTAAGGACCCTTTATTTGTGTAGGTTTGGAAGCATTATGAAACATGTATCGTTGTACCCTTTGAGTTACTCAGGAATAGTTGGTATCTCTTAAGGTTTCATTGAATAAGTAGAATCTCATCAATGCTCAATGCAGGTACCAGCCACCTATTCCAGCTGATCAAGTGAAACCATGGACCGAATATGATTATGAAGGAGGTAAAGGCATAAAGCAATAAATAAAGTAGCTAAGTTTACTTTCTTTCAAATATGTTTAAATTTTTTGTTTGTTCTTGTGGAATCAGAGGGCTTCCCTAGCATGCGAGGGAGAGGACATAGTGGTCGAGGAAGGGGTAGAGGTAAAATAAAGTTGCTAATTTTACTATGTGATGTTGTATTGTTTTATTTCTATATTGAATTGGAAAGTTGGTACAGGCTTTGTTCCCTTCTTGTCTGTGTCAGCTTTTAGATGTACAATAGAGTTTTTTTTTTGATAAGTACAATAGAGTTTTTTTTTTAAAGGCCCTAAATACCTTTTAAGTCGCTAAAGTTGTTCTTGGTTTAGATAACATTTATATTAATATACACAGATGAAGTAAGCAACAATGATCATTTTAAGAGAGAGAGAGCAGGAATAGTTACTTGACTAATAAAGCCTTAAGCATATTAGGGGCTTAGGCTAGTGCACGAGGCCCCCACCACTGTATGGTCTAGGGAGGATTAGAAGTACGCAGCCTTACTCCCATAAGTGGCGAGGCAATTTTTGTGACTCAAATCTGACTTCCAAGTCTTAGTGGCCTTTGGGAAAAGCCCAAAGCCTTAAGCGTACTAATCAATCAAAAAAATAAAAAATCCTTGGGTATACTACTTGAGTTTGGGAACATGGATCCTTTTTGGCCATTTTACTTTAGATAGGGGGTTATCAACTCTTAAGTTAACCTTTGTTTACTTATATTATAGCCTACACCTAAGGTTGTCAAATCAAAATTTTGGATTCAATTGGGGAGGAGTCCCTTATATTGAAGAAATTACTTGTAGATTCAAGAAATCAAATTTTATTGATATTTTTGAATTTTTTAGACAAATAAACTTGAACATAGAAATTTAGGAAAAAGAAGTGAGAGAACGAAACCAAGATGTTGAAGTTGCACAGAATATGTTGTTGGCATTGATTGAATTGAATTCTGACACAGATAATTGATATATTATCCAAAAGTCATTTTATAATACCTAAATAAATAGGTACATATCTTTTGTAATTTCTTAATATAATTGAACATTTTTTTCCCTATAGTTTAGAATTCAAATGGCGGGAACATTGGGCGTAAGACTTAAATCATATTGATATAAAGGGTTACACCTAAAACACCGGGAGGCTGCTTTGAAGTTTTGAGTTTATGCTTGTTTGAACTCAAAGATTGGGAATAATGTCCATCAAAGGTGAGTTCAGAAGATAAGATTTTTTTGCAAGCATTGTTTTCCACTCAATTTTATAATATAAAAATTTTTGTTCTTAAAGCATCATTTGATGAGCCGGAGGCCTAAAATATAAACAATATGTGTGAGTCATTTTCCATTTACTTGTCCATTTGTAGGTATAGTGTCCTCTTCTTGGTGACCCATTTGTGGAGTGAAGCTGGCTGGGTGATACAGGGATGATGTAAGACAGTACACGAAAAATGAGAATGCCACCACTAATAAAAGATTTTATGATGGAATTCTATCAAGAAAAACTTGTAGGTTTATGGTTTAAATGTTTGGAGTACTGGTCATATGCATTATGGATCGAAATGGGTTAGGTTGGATGGGTTTTGGAGGTCTTGGAAATTCAAGAAAATGTTGTTGGAGTCTTTGGACAGAAACTAATTAGGGTAAAGGGGTGTAAGGTAGGGAATAATTTAAAGTATTTTGGTTGAAGAATTGATGAAAGCTTGGGCTGATTGAAATAGATGTTGAGAATTCTGCTACAGAGAAAGAAATTAAGATTGTATCCTATTATAGGCATTGCGCCTTGGGTTAGCGAGCGTCATACGTTCCAAAAGAACTTCAGAAGGTTTTGAAAATCATCTGGATTTCTCTCTCTTGAATTGGAATAGTACATCAATGAACATCTCCTACTCCTATTAGGACCAGTACTACAAAATAAGAAATATTAACCCATTTCGGACTCACTAAGTAACTAGTGTCATTACTTGCCTAAAATAAGACACATGGACAACTGCTGCACCCGTATTTAGAAAATCTTGAAATTACCAGAATACCGTTCACTCTTAAAATATAATAAAACATCTATGAAACAACCAGCAGCATATGGAGTCAAAGAAACTAAAGATAAAGACTAGTTCAGACTAATTTTGATTTGGAAATGCCTGAATTGGGCTCTGTCTTAAGATTGAATTGTCTTTAAGATTTTCCTCTTATTTAGATATGCTTTTTCTTGAGCTTGTTATGGACTTCATCAAGTGGGTCATACGCATATCTGGCAAACTATGCCATATTTGGGCAATTGGAATTCATTTCTTCTTGAATTTTTTGCATAAGCATTTCATGGTTACATTCTACCTCTAAAATCTTCTAAACTGAATTTACAAAGGATGGGAATTGTATACAAATCTTTGTTGGAAACTTGTAGTGCCTAGGCATTGAGGTCTAGTAGTTAGGTTGTAAAATTCCTAGGAATCTATGTAATATATTATGGGACAGGCTGTCTATGCTATATCTCTTTGAATTATTGCTACGTTCAAATGGTAATTTTTGATCTATTAAGATCCAATGGAGAAAGTTCCCCACGTTGACCTCTAGTGCACTCGAACCTCCCAATGATATCCGTTGTATGGTCAACTTGTCAACTGTTTATTGGGATTCCTAGTAATTAGTCCATTGATCATATGATACATTTTACTCATCGCAGGCAGTTGTTTCTAGTGAGAATGCATTGTATCTTAGATAAGCTTTGTTCTACCTAGTCCTGAAATTTTCTGGCCATTAAAGCAGTTACAATTGACAACAGTCTTTCTAATGTTGTTTCTTAATGTTTGCAATGAAGCATTTATTTTATTTTTATTTACTTAGTTGCTAACTTTGCTGGAGTTGAAATGGTCTTGGTTATGTTATGAATCCTAATTGGCTTTGGAAATTGGGATTTTACTACTAATAGCTGAGAGATTCTTTTCCCAAAGAATTTGATTACATTTGGATATGTATGTGTGTTAAGGGCTTTGAAGTACAAATACTCTATTTTGACTCATGTATTCGTGTTGGACATGGACGCACTCGGACACGTCCCCGACACGTGTTGGATACACAGAAAAAGAGTAATTTTTTTTGAATTTCGGAGACACGCCTTGGACACATTGGGGGACACATTTCAGACACATTTTTGGATTTGATTTTTTGAATTTTTCTCCCCTTTCTCCTCTTCTGCTCCACTTTTATACACACACACTTATATTTAAATAGTACAATAAATTTGTTTTGAAATTTGAATCATGTATATTAATGATTAAATGAAGTTCTTAAATTTTTATTTAATGGATTTTTTTTATATATTAATACTATTGCCCGTGATTTGTGTATTTTTATGCTAATTTTGATTGAAATACTATTAAGTTTTTATTATATAGTCATATAAAATAGAAAAATATATATTCAAGGTCTCTTCGAAATATCTGTGTCCTGCATTTTTAAAAAATGTCATGTCTGCGTATCTGTGTCGTATCGTATCCATGCTTCTTAGGTTAAGGGACTAAATGATCAGTTTTCTCTGGAGTTGGCTTTTTGTTGTGGTTATATTGCTTGGTATGCAGCTAATGTTACTTTTTTTTACTTGCACCTTCTGTTTTGACTCAGTTTTAAGCAATAGTGGTTGTAATCTATTTTCTCCTGTTGCGTATCCAGGGAGTAATAACAATGGAGTGTTTGAGTACAATGGAGATGGTGGGCGTGGATATGGTGGAAGAGGCCGTGGTTATCGTGGGTGGGGAAGAGGCTATGGCAGTGGGGATATGCAACAAGAGTCAGGTGGTTACAATGACTATGGTGGATCAGGGGCAGCACCTACTCGAGGCCGCGGTAAGCTCATTCACAGTTACACTATATCCTTTTTTTTTTTGGCATTTTATATATAAATTTAAATTCATGAAGTAATGTTTTTTTTTTTCCCTTTCAAAAGGAACTGTCTTGTGAGTAGCTTTATACCAATTCAGTAGTGGTGACTTCAACCTGAAGAAGGCTTTTGTTATTTGCCCTTTCATGCTTAACCCGTTATTAGGCAATGTTACTTGAAACTTGGTTTGTTACGTGAAACGGGAACGTAGATCGTTACTTGTTATAGAATGTGGTACGTTAGGGGTAGATTTCTTCGGATTATTTTGTTGGAACGAAATACATTTATTTGAAACGTGATATGCTTTTTGATTATATTTGTAATAATATTTGGATATATATATATACACCAAAAAAATTTCAATAAATTCAAGTCATTATAAAATAAAATTTCAATGATGTGTGTGTGTGTGTGTGTATTTTCTTGTATGTTGTATGATATTTTTTTAGACTTTTGATATTTTAGATTGGAATGCTAAATATTGTGTTCCAAATAGCTATTAATCCATTTGGATTCTGTGATCCCAATTTGCAATTCGCTAAAAGAGGAGTGAATTGTGGTAACTATGGGCTTTACAAAGCTTATTACGGATGGAATAGTATAAATTTTTTGTAAGTTATAGTTGCAAATAAATTCATACACTGGCATAATTATGATGTTTTTTCTTCTTGAAGACTATGGTTTGTTATACTACATGATACCTAGTCCTTTTTTTGTGCTTAAATATATATTTATTATTGGTGTTGTAGAAATTTTTAGTAAAGGTAGCGAATTGTTGGAAAGCGTTACATATAGCATGGACATAGGTCACGGATACGACACGACACAATAGGGATACTCCGATACAAGATTTTTCAAAAAAGGACATAGACATGCTAAATAATATATATATATATATTTATATATACGATCATGTAATTGAATTCAAAGTTTTTTTTTTTTTTTTTTTTCTGTTTCATGCTTAACCCATTATTAGGCTTTACAAAGCTTATTATGGACGCAATAGTATAAATATTCTGCAAGTTATAGCAGCAAATAATTTTATACACTGGCATAATTATGATGTTTTTCCTTGAAGACTATATGGTTCTTTATATTACATGATGCTGTCCTTTTTTTTTGCTTAAATATATATTTATTATTGGTGTTGTAGAAATTTTTAGTAAAGGTAACGAACTGTTGGAAAACCTTACATATAGCCTAAGAAGCATGGACATGGGTCCCGGAAATGACACAAACCGATACTCCGACGCGAGATTTTAAAAAAAGTAGGACGGGGACACGCTTAAATAATATATATTTCTATATATATGTTCACGTAATTCAATTCTAACATCATTTCAATCGATTTTAAGACTACTTTTAAAAAACTAATATAAAATAATAAAGACTTAGTTTATGATAGGTTTCGTTAAGCTGATTTACTAAAAGTTAATATAATTTTTTAATACTAATTTAGAGATATAAAATAACTATATTAGTAAAGTACACAAATTAAAAATTAAAAATATAAATTGTAATAATTATTGTTATTTGATTCAACAAATAATAAATATATATAAAAAGAATAATATTTATTATTTTTACGAGTTAAACCAATTTAATAAATTTAATAAATGTATAAGAAAAGAATTAAATAAAGAAAATTAAGGGAGATACGTGTAAAAAGTAAAAACTAAAAGAAAAAGGGGGGGTGGGGGTTGCAAAACTAAAAAGGGGGAGGGGGACACGTCGGCAAGGGGAGGGGAAAGAAGAGTCGAGAAGAAAAAGAGAGAGGAGAGATATATGATAGGATATGTATGTGTGTGTGTGTATATATATATATATAGATATATATAGAGTATAAATAAAATATTGCTAAATATATTTTTATATTATATTTGTTGGTTCATATATGATAGGATATGAGTGCATGGTGTTAGACATATAATCACCTAACCAAGATTGGTGAAACACGAAAGCAAATAAGAAAACAAATTTAAAATCACAAGCACACACAAGAACACAAAGATTTACATGGTTTACCAAAAAATAGAGTTACGTCTACGTCTGCTGGGGTTTCACTATAATTTGAAAGAGTTATAAGTTACAATAAGATGCAGTTCCTCAATTATAAATATATAAAATTAGGGCAACAGAAAAATAATATGAAATATTAAAAATACCGTCATGGTTCAGTGCTTATCGCTCAGTTGGATCCGTGGAGTAGGGGCTAGTGTTCAGTACTTTTCAGGATCCACACTACCTAACACATGGTTCACTAACAAATACATGATAGGATATGAGTGCTGGAATTTTCTTTTTTGAACCAAAAGTCCTTCTAACATTTCATATTTATGCTAATAATACTAACTAATATCATTTTTGCATAACTTAGGCATGTTTATGTAACTATATATTTTAAAATGATATTTTATTAATAATCCGGTTGAATAGATTAACCTCCTCAATAGAAAGTTGTAGGTTGAACCAATTAACCAAATGGTCGACCTACTGACCCCGGTCACTTGAGTGGGTTAATGTCCAGGCCGGGTTTGATAATTATGCTATGAAGCATGGACATACATACAAGATGTGGATACAACATTACATTGTTATATGTTAATACAATAACTTCTTAAAAAACTAGGATGTGGATGGAATAAGGAAACATTGATATATATATATATATATATATATATACATGTATATATTTGAACAACAAAAGATGATTGTTTATAATGATATATACACATTCTGACAGATTCTCATTTTTAATAAATTTTAAAATATTATTTCTTATAAAATCCAAATTCATATGAGAAAACCAAGTGTTAGTATGTGCAGACATTAATTTGGACCAAATTTGAGTCGAATTGTGATATTGTAGATCACTTCTTTTTCTTTGTGAAGTTGTATTTAAAATCCTGTTATCTTTTCTAGCTTTTCCTGACAATTATGTTCCAGTGCGATGCTGAAAATGTCGCATCTTGATGTCCAATTTTTCTTGGGCATACCTCAAGTGTTCGGGAAGTACAAACTTTGTTTTCTAAGAGTCTTAACTCAAGCAATAAGACACAATCACACAACAAAACTTAAAATGAAGTATTGGACACATATCTTGTATTAAATCCCATATGCATATGATGTAGATATAGCTCCTCGCGAAAATATGTATGCTTTATAGCTGACATTACCTTGTGGGTTGGTCAGTATGTTATCACTGGATCTAGCACCACAGGTGCCGATTCTGCAAATTCATGGTGTTGGAGCCTGCAAAACTTGGCTTAATGCCAGAATCCCACCTTATATATACACATATATACATACACGTGCACATTTTATGTTCAGATGTCAAGTACTATGTTATATTCTGTGCATTTAATGAAGCTGGATGGAGTGTTGCAGGGCGAGGGCAAGGACGGAGCAGAGGCCGTAGGCGTGGTTGGGATTTCAGATCAGATGGTCCGGTCCAGGCAGCTGCCTGAGCTGTAGCTGTGAGGTATAGGATTTGGTTTAGAATGGAAGCTCTGGATGCCTGCTCTGCATATTGTCATATTCTGACAGAAAAAAGGAAAGACAAAAAAGGTGATTTTCACTGATGAATTTTTAGGGATATCGTTTATGGTGAGCTGCTGCTGCTGCTATTATGTGGCAGCCAGGTTTTGTAGTTTGAAGGTAGGCTTATTCTTATTTAATGCTGACAAAAATTCAGAAGTTGTACACTTCCTCTTCTTTTTTAGGCAATAATTGAGCAGTCCATTCTTTGATTCTTATCCAACATTCAGTCTTTAGTCACGGAAAACTTTCTTCCTCCACATGCATGGGTGCACTTTCATTGTGTGTGTGACATTGCTTGTTTTGGAATAGGTAGCAACCGTATATTTCACTGCATTGTGTGGGCCTCAAGAAAACCTTTGTTGAATCCTATGCCTATCCAATTTCGTGACAAATTGGAATATAACTTTTATGTTGAGACCGTGCAGGTTCTCGTCATGGCATTAGAGAAGTACTGTGAGTTCTAAATCAGCTACCTGTTTCATCCATGAATCATATTATTCCTAAGAGATCAACTGGATTCCTGAACTGAGTCACAGGTGACACAATGACTCAGCTAAAGCAAGGGAAAAACGCAGATAAACTCCTTGAAGGCGGCTAGTTCATAGGACTCCCAAGTGCAGTCTATGAATACAGTTTTGTTAAGATTCAAATTGATGTTGTTAAGAAAATGAATGGTTAGGAGTTCTTGTTGATTATTTCAAAATCTCGAATTCAACTTGTGGGTACTTGGTACTTTATCATCACTATTCTCACGTGAATGGTTAGGAGTTATCGTTGAGTATTTCAAAATCCCGAATTCAAGTTGGGGGTTACTTGGTACTTTATCATCGCTATTCTCATGTGGCGGTTTTGACATTCTCAGGATCTTCCTATTTTGGGATCGCGATGATTCTGTGTTGATTGAGTTCTTCGTGGGACAGGATTCTCCACTAGGTCATGCTGCACTACACCTAGTTGCACCACTCTCTACCATTACACGCCTCACTTTTTTACCTTCGTTATGCTCACGTGGTAGTCTTGACACTACTATTATGCTCCATTCTTCGTATGACATGCTACTCGCTCCATAGGATAGGATAAGTGCCACGCACTACTCAAGACTAACTTGGAACTACGATCCTAATACTTGGTTGACCCATTCCACCATTGCCACATGAGAAACTTAGTCGAATTTCTCAGTAACAAAGTAGCATGAGTACTCTTCATTAAATAAGAAAAAATAATTCTTCAAAATTTGTAATTAATATTTATTGAAAAAAAATAATAATCACAAAGACTTATTATATTATATTTATAGTATTAGAACACTACTATTTTGACTATGAAATAAAAATTCATATTTTTAAACTAATAATATTACAATAAAGACTATTAATTTGAATAAAAATTATTCATTCTTATATTTTTTATACTAATTTTAATAAAACTAGAGAAATTAATAACAAATTAAAATGAGAAATTAAACAATCCTAGGTAGTATTTAAACAACTAACTTAATTATACTATTTCTGTAACTTAAGTTTTAGAAAACAAGACTTCATGACAGTAATAAAAGAAAAATTAGATGGCAATAAGTTCAAACAATCTATATATACTTTTCTTTTTTCTTTTTTCTTTTTTTTAAAAAAGTGATATTAGAAATTAAGTCTATGTGCAGCCCAATCTTCTCCACACACTACTTCCAAAGTCTTTGTTCTCAAGAATTTCTTCATGTCTCGATCTGGTCCACACTCACCCCAAAGTCAAGTCCATGAACATAGGAGATTGAGAAACAAGCATTTGAATAGTATTGCGTCATTATTGTCCACACATCAAAGCATTATTTGTAGTAGGTATTGTATCCTTTGATGATACTTAAAGTAATTATGTGTTATTCAAATTTATTCAATTTTGAACGAGATTGAATAAATATATATATATATATATATATATATCTCTTCATGTCCCGATCTGGTCCACACTCACCCCAAAGTTAAGTCTATGAATACAGGAGATTGAGAAACAAGCATTTGAATAGTATTGTGCCATTATTGTCCACACATCTAAGCATTATCTCTACCATTACACGCACACCTTTCTACCATCGCTATGCCCACGTGATAGTCCTGACACTCTACTACTTACGCTCCATTCTTCTTATGAAATGCTACTCGCTCCATAGGATGGGATAAGTGCCACGCACTACTCAAGACTAACTTGGAACGATGATCCCAATACTTGGTTGACCCATTCCACCATTACAACATGGGAAACTTAGTCGAATTTCTCAGTAACAAAGTAGCATGAGTACTTTTCATTAAACAAGAAAAAATAATTTTTCAAAATTTGTAATTAATATTTATTGATAAAAAAATAATCATAACGACTTATTACATCATATTTATAGTGTTAGAACACTAATACTTTGACTATGAAATAAAAATTCATATTTTTAAACTAATAAATTACAATAAAGACTATTAATTTGAATAAAAATTATTAATTCTTATATCTTTTATACTAATTTTAATAAAACAAGAGAAATTGATAATAAATTAAAATGAGAAATTAAACAATCCTAGGTAGTATTGACATAACTAACTTAATTATACTATTTCTGCAACTTAAGTTTTAGAAGACAAGACTTCATGACACTAATAAAAGAAAAATTAGATGGCAATAAGGTCAAATAATCTATATATACTTTCTTTTTTTTTTTTTTCAAAAAAAAAAAAGTGATATTAGAAATTAAGTCTATGTGCAGCCCAATCTTCTCCACACACGACTTCCAAAGTCATTGCTCTCAAGAATCTCTTCATGTCCCGATCTGATCCACACTCACCCCAAAGTCAAGTCCATGAATATAGGAGATTGAGAAACAAGCATTTGAATAGTATTGCGCCATTATTGTCCACACATCTAAGCATTATCTTTGGAAAACTGTATTGTCCACACATTTAAGCATTATCTGTAATATGTATTGTACCCTTTAATGATACTTAAAGTAATTCGGTGTTATTCAAATTTCTTCAATTTTGAATGAGATTGAATATATATATATATATCTCTTCATGGTCCACACTCACCCCAAAGTCAAGTCCATGAATACAGGAGATTGAGAAACAAGCATTTGAATAGTATTGCGCCATTATTGTCTACACATCTAAGGAATATCTCTACCATTACACGCCGCACTTTTCTACCGTCGCTATGCTCACGTGGCAGTTCTGACACTCTACTACTTATGCTCTATTCTTCCTATGACATGCTACTCGCTCCATAGGATCGGATAAGTGCCACGCACTACTCAAGACTAACTTGGAACGATGATTCCAATACTTGGTTGACCCATTCCACCATTGCCACATGGGAAATTTAGTCGAATTTCTTAGTAACAAAGTAGCATGAGTACTCTTCATTAAACAAGAAAAAATAATTCTTCAAAAATTTGTAATTAATGTTTATTGATAAAAAAAAATAATCACAAAGACTTATTACGTCATATTTATAGTGTTAGAACACTAATACTTTGACTATGAAATAAAAATTCATATTTTTAAACTAATAATATTACAATAAAGACTATTAATTTGAATAAAAATTATTAATTCTTATATTTGTTATACTAATTTTAATAAAACTAGAGAAATTAATAATAAATTAAAATGAGAAATTAAACAATCCTAGATAGTATTGAAATAACTAACTTAATTATACTATTTCTGCAACTTAAGTTTTAGAAGACAAGACTTCATGACAGTAATAAAAGAAAAATTAGATGCCAACAAGTTCAAACAATATATATATATACTTTCTTTTTCTTTTTTTTTTAAAAAAAAGTGATTTTAGAAATTAAGTCTACGTGCAGCCTAATCTTCTCCACACACTACTTCCAAAGTCATTGCTCTGAAGAATCTCTTCATGCCCTGATCTGGTCCGCACTCACCCCAAAGTCAAGTCCATGAATATAGGAGATTGAGAAACAAGCATTTGAATAGTATTGTGCCATTATTGTCCACACACCTAAGCATTATCTTTGGAAAACTGTATTGTCCACACATTTAAGCATTATCTGTAATATGTATTGTACCCTTTAATGATACTTAAAGTAATTCGGTGTTATTCAAATTTCTTCAATTTTGAATGAGATTGAATATATATATATATATATATATATATATCTCTTCATGTCCCGATCTGGTCCACACTCACCCCAAAGTCAAGTCCATGAATACAGGAGATTGAGAAACAAGTATTTGAATAGTATTGCGCCATTAATGTCCACACATCTAAGCATTATCTCTACCATTACACGCCGCACTTTTCTACCATGGCTATGCTCACGTGGCAGTTCTGACACTCTACTACTTACGCTCTATTCTTCCTATGACATGCTACTCGCTCCATAGGATAGGATAAGTGCCCCGCACTACTCAAGACTAACTTGGAACGATGATCCCAATACTTGGTTGACCCATTCCACCATTGCCACATGGGAAACTTAGTCGAATTTCTTAGTAACAAAGTAGCATGAGTACTCTTCATTAAACAAGAAAAAATAATTCTTCAAAATTTGTAATTAATGTTTATTGATAAAAAAAAATAATCACAAAGACTTATTACATCATATTTATAGTGTTAGAACACTAATACTTTGACTATGAAATAAAAATTCATATTTTTAAACTAATAATATTACAATAAAGACTATTAATTTGAATAAAAATTATTAATTCTTATATCTTTTATACTAATTTTAATAAAACTAGAGAAATTAATAATAAATTAAAATGAGAAATTAAACAATCCTAGGTAGTGTTGAAATAACTAACTTAATTATACTATTTCTGCAACTTAAGTTTTAGAAGACAAGACTTCATGACAGTAATAAAAGAAAAATTAGATGGCAATAAGTTCCAACAATCTATATATACTTTCTTTCTTTTTTTTAAAAAAAAAAGTGATATTAGAAATTAAGTCTATGTGATGCCCGATCTTCTCCACACACTACTTCCAAAGTCATTCCTCTGAAGAATCTCTTCATGTCCCGATCCGGTCTGCACTCACCCCAAAGTCAAGTCCATGAATATAGGAGATTGAGAAACAAGCATTTGAATAGTATTGTGCCATTATTGTCCACACATCTAAGCATTATCTTTGGAAAACTGTATTGTCCACACATTTAAGCATTATCTGTAATAGGTATTGTACCCTTTAATGATACTTAAAGTAATTCGGTGTTATTCAAATTTCTTCAATTTTGAATGAGATTGAATATATATATATATATATATATCTCTTCATGGTCCACACTCACCCCAAAGTCAAGTCCATGAATACAGGAGATTGAGAAACAAGCATTTGAATAGTATTGCGCCATTATTGTCCACACATCTAAGCAATATCTCTACCATTACACGCCGCACTTTTCTACCATCGTTATGCTCACGTGGCAGTTCTGACACTCTACTACTTACGCTCTATTCTTCCTATGACATGCTACTCGCTCCATAGGATAGGATAAGTGCCACGCACTACTCAAGACTAACTTGGAACGATGATCCCAATACTTGGTTGACCCATTCCACCATTGCCACATGGGAAACTTAGTCGAATTTCTTAGTAACAAAGTAGCATGAGTACTCTTCATTAAACAAGAAAAAATAATTCTTCAAAATTTGTAATTAATGTTTATTGATTAAAAAAATAATCACAAAGACTTATTACATCATATTTATAGTGTTAGAACACTAATACTTTGACTATGAAATAAAAATTCATACTTTTAAACTAATAATATTACATTAAAGAATATTAATTTGAATAAAAATTATTAATTCTTATATCTTTTATAGTAATTTTAATAAAACTAGAGAAATTAATAACAAATTAAAATGAGAAATTAAACAATCCTAGGTAGTATTGAAATAACTAACTTAATTATACTATTTCTGCAACTTAAGTTTTAGAAGACAAGACTTCATGACAGTAATAAAAGAAAAATTAGATGGCAATAAGTTCCAACAATCTATATATACTTTTTTTTTTAAAAAAAAGTGATATTAGAAATTAAGTTTATGTGCAGCCCGATCTTCTCCACACACTACTTCCAAAGTCATTGCTCTGAAGAATCTCTTCATGCCCCGATCCGGTCCGCACTCACCCCAAAGTCAAGTCCAAGAATATAGGAGATTGAGAAACAAGCATTTGAATAGTATTGCGCCATTATTGTCCACACATCTAAGCATTATCTTTGGAAAACTGTATTGTCCACACATTTAAGCATTATCTGTAATAGGTATTGTACCCTTTAATGATACTTAAAGTAATTCGGTGTTATTCAAATTTCTTCAATTTTGAATGAGATTGAATATATATATATATATATATATCTCTTCATGTCCCGATCTGGTCCACACTCACCCCAAAGTCAAGTCCATGAATACAGGAGATTGAGAAACAAGCATTTGAATAGTATTGCGCCATTATTGTCCACACATCTAAGCAATATCTCTACCATTACACGCCGCACTTTTCTACCATCGTTATGCTCACGTGGCAGTTCTAACACTCTACTATTTACGCTCTATTCTTCCTATGACATGCTACTCACTCCATAGGATAGGATAAGTGCCACGCACTACTCAAGACTAACTTGGAACGATGATCCCAGTACTTGGTTGACCCATTCCACCATTGCCACATGGGAAACTTAGTCGAATTTCTTAGTAACAAAGTAGCATGAGTACTCTTCATTAAACAAGAAAAAATAATTCTTCAAAATTTGTAATTAATGTTTATTGATAAAAAAAAAATCACAAAGACTTATTACATCATATTTATAGTGTTAGAACACTAATACTTTGACTATGAAATAAAAATTCATATTTTTAAACTAATAATATTACAATAAAGACTATTAATTTGAATAAAAATTATTAATTCTTATATTTGTTATACTAATTTTAATAAAACTAGAGAAATTAACAATAAATTAAAATGAGAAATTAAACAATCCTTGGTAGTATTGAAATAACTAACTTAATTATACTATTTCTGCAACTTAAGTTTTAGAAGACAAGACTTCATGACAGTAATAAAAGAAAAATTAGATGGCAATAAGTTCCAACAATCTATATATACTTTCTTTATTTTTTTTTAAAAAAAAAAGTGATATTAGAAATTAAGTCTATGTGCTGCTCGATCTTCTCCACACACTACTTCCAAAGTCATTGCTCTGAAGAACCTCTTCATGTCCTGATCCGGTCCACACTCACCCCAAAGTCAAGTCCATGAATATAGGAGATTGAGAAACAAACATTTGAATAGTATTGCGCCATTATTGTCTACACATCTAAGCATTATCTGTGGAAAACTGTATTGTCCACACATTTAAGCATTATCTGTAATAGGTATTGTACCCTTTAATGATACTTAAAGTAATTCGGTGTTATTCAAATTTCTTCAATTTTGAATGAGATTGAATATATATATATATATATCTCTTCATGGTCCACACTCACCCCAAAGTCAAGTCCATGAATACAGGAGATTGAGAAACAAGCATTTGAATAGTATTGCGCCATTATTGTCCACACATCTAAGCATTATCTCTACCATTACACGCCGCACTTTTCTACCATCGTTATGCTCACGTGGTAGTTCTGACACTCTACTACTTACGCTCTATTCTTCCTATGACATGCTACTCACTCCATAGGATAGGATAAGTGCCACGCACTACTCAAGACTAACTTGGAACGATGATCCCAATACTTGGTTGACCCATTCCACCATTGCCACATGGGAAACTTAGTCGAATTTTTTAGTAACAAAGTAGCATGAGTACTCTTTATTAAACAAGAAAAAATAATTCTTCAAAATTTGTAATTAATGTTTATTGATAAAAAAAAATAATCACAAAGACTTATTACATCATATTTATAGTGTTAGAACACTAATACTTTGACTATGAAATAAAAATTCATATTTTTAAACTAATAATATTACATTAAAGACTTTTAATTTGAATAAAAGTTATTAATTCTTATATCTTTTATACTAATTTTAATAAAACTAGAGAAATTAATAACAAATTAAAATGAGAAATTAAACAATCCTAGGTAATATTGAAATAACTAACTTAATTATACTATTTCTGCAACTTAAGTTTTAGAAGAGAAGACTTCATGACAGTAATAAAAGAAAAATTAGATGGCAATAAGTTCCAACAATCTATATATACTTTTTTTTTTTTTTTTTAAAAAAAAAGTGATATTAGAAATTAAGTCTATGTGCAGCCCTATCTTCTCCACACACTACTTCCAAAGTCATTGCTCTGAAGAATCTCTTTATGTCTCGATCCGGTCTGCACTCACCCCAAAGTCAAGTCCATGAATATAGGAGATTGAGAAACAAGCATTTGAATAGTATTGCACCATTATTGTCCACACATCTAAGCATTATCTTTGAAAAACTGTATTGTCCACACATTTAAGCATTATCTGTAATAGGTATTGTACCCTTTAATGATACTGAATGTAATTCGGTGTTATTCAAATTTCTTCAATTTTGAATGAGATTTAATATATATATATATATATATATCTTCATGTCCAGATCTGGTCCACACTCATCCCAAAGTCAAGTCCATGAATACAGGAGATTGAGAAACAAGCATTTGAATAGTATTGCGCCATTATTGTCCACACATCTAAGCAATATCTCTACCATTACACGCCGCACTTTTCTACCATGGCTATGCTCATGTGGCAGTTCTGACACTCTACTACTTACGCTCTATTTTTCCTATGACATGCTACTCGCTCCATAGGATAGGATAAGTGTCCCGCACTACTCAAGACTAACTTGGAACGATGATCCCAATACTTGGTTGACCCATTCCACCGTTGCCACATGAGAAACTTAGTCGAATTTCTTAGTAACAAAGTAGCATGAGTACTCTTCATTAAACAAGAAAAAATAATTCTTCAAAATTTGTAATTAATGTTTATTGATAAAAAAAAATAATCACAAAGACTTATTACATCATATTTATAGTGTTAGAACACTAATACTTTGACTATGAAATAAAAATTCATATTTTTAAACTAATAATATTACAATAAAGACTATTAATTTGAATAAAAATTATTAATTCTTATATCTTTTATACTAATTTTAATAAAACTAGAGAAATTAATAATAAATTAAAATGAGAAATTAAACAATCCTAGGTAGTATTGAAATAACTAACTTAATTATACTATTTCTGCAACTTGAGTTTTAGAAGACAAGACTTCATGACAGTAATAAAAGAAAAATTAGATGGCAATAAGTTCAAACAATCTATATATACTTTCTTTTTTCTTTTTAAAAAAAAAAGTGATATTAGAATTTATGTCTATGTGCAGCCCAATCTTCTCCACACACTACTTCCAAAGTCATTGCTCTCAAGAATCTCTTCATGTCCCGATCTAGTCCACACTCACCCCAAAGTCAAGTCCTTCAATATAGGAGATTGAGAAAGAAGCATTTGAATAGTATTGTGCCATTATTGTCCACACATCTAAGCATTATCTGTTGAAAAATTGTATTGTCCACACATTCAAGCATTATCTGTAGTAGGTATTGTACCCTTTGATGATACTTAAAGTAATTCAGTGTTATTCAAATTTCTTCAATTTTGAATGAGATTGAATATATATATATATATATATATATATCTCTTCATGTCCCGATCTGGTCCATGAATACAGGAGATTGAGAAACAAGCATTTGAATAGTATTGCGCCATTATTGTCCACACATCTAAGCATTATCTGTAGTAGGTATTATACCCTTTGATGATACTTAAAGTAATTCGGTGTTATTCAAATTTCTTCAATTTTGAATGAGATTGAATATATATATATATATATATATATATATGGAGAAATTTTTGAAAAACAATGTGCAAATCAAATGTCTCTTAACCTTCTCAAACAAAATAATATTTTATATAATCGTTATGTACCCATTAAGAAGTTCAAATATTTTGGGAAGTCTTATGAATTAATGGAAGCTACTTGAGAAGACCATGCAACAAGTACTGTTAAAATATAGTGATATTTGCGTTACATGACTTCCTTATGGTTGCCCGTGTAACTCACCCTACCTCCTTATGGTTGCCTAAGGACTTGGGAGACAGGTTTTGAAAGGCTCTTGAAGCCTAGTGCATGGCTATGGTGTACCTTTTCCCATGGTCCCCTAATTTGAAATACTCGAGATCTTGTAACATGGCAGTTAAAGTAATGAATTTTTTAAAAATTGTCATGCACATATGCATGACACTCTATGCACTTTCAAGAATTGAGATATTCGTTTAACTATCCTTTATTTTAGACACTAGTGAGAATCCAAGTGCATCCATGTTGGGCTTAGTGCTTAGCATGTGATCAACTACTATAAATGACCTTCAATTACCACAATGAAAAAATCATTTATTACCTTTAACCACTCCTGGAGAGTTGACCTTAATCCTGTGCCACTCTAATTCCTCAAATTGGGAATCTCATGGCATATCCCTAAGGTTTGTCCGACTCTCTCAAGAATCTCTCACAATAATTCCAGATTGTCATTATTTTTCTGTCCACACAAGCCAATCCAAATCTTAGAAAATTCAGAAGTCTTAAATTGGATGGAACAAGTTGGTACTGAAAAGATGGTTGTTGTCTCAACATGGTTCACTCTTCCACAGGGATTATATATTAATTTGACTAGTTTAATTTTTTGCTTATCACTTCAGTTCACAACATGACCCAAGTCAAATCTATGCATTTATACCGATGGATAAAGATTTCCTCGTCCTCTTTGCATGACAAATTAATGTCGATAAGAAAATTCATGAATGGTTAGGAGTTCTCCTCGATTAATTCAAAATTTGATAACTTTCATAATCTAAATTAAAGTCTAGCTAAATCTTAGAAAAACTCAAAATTATTAAATTGATGGTTAGGAGTTCTCGTTCAATTTCCAAATATGATATGTCATTTAACTATTGATGGTAGATTAAATACATTATAAATATTTTGTCAATAATATTGTCACATTAGTTGAGAAACAAAAAGTTTTGACACAAAAATTTAAGACATCTAGCATTATTCTTTTTTTTTTTTTCTCCAAAAAATACAACCAAATTTTGTCTGGCTTGCATAAAATTAAAGCAGATAAAATATTGTATTTTGGGTCTATTTTTAGTAGTTTATAAAAATTAGTATTTTGGGCCATGCAAAATGCATATATATTTCATTATTTTTTATCATTACTTTTGTATTTCATTTTTAAAAACAAAAAATAATTTTTGAAAATTTTACTAAAAAATTTCTTAATGTTTTCCTTCTCTGGAGCTGACTAAATAATGTTGATGAGTACTTGGACAGCTAGACTTGGGAATCCTCTCCTCGTAACATTTTGCCCACCCAGCTACCATTATTTTTTTGGTAGTTCTAAGTTTCTAACAACACATCAATGAATTTAATTTGGGCTTATCACTTTATTTGGCAGAGAAAGCTAAATTCAGAGTAGGACCCTCCCCTCTATGGATTGGCAAATTAGTTTTGAAAAGAGCTTGTCTGTCATTAATCCAAAGCTTGTCAACTTTGTCAAGCATAACCGAATACAAGAAAATTCGAATGAAATAGATTTGCCATCCAATTAAATTACATAAGCCATGTCTACAAATACCCCTCCATGCTCTTAAAGCTTGCTCATCCAACCTTAGTCATCCTTCCTAGTTTGATGTATTAAACCCACAATGAAATTCCTACTAGACAAGCCACTTTCGGTCCAGTTTCTTCCTTTTCGAGTCTTGTTCATATTCCTCATACTCATTTTTTTAGTCTCGTCTTCCATTTCTGCTGCCTTTACTTCCTTTGGAACTACGAAAGAGGTTTCAATAGGAGTTGAAGCCGCGACTCTTTTAGCGTGGAAAGCTAGCCTTGACAATCAAAGCCAACCGCTTCTGTCGTCATGGGTTGGAAGCAGCCCTTGCAATTGGGTTGGGATTGGTTGTAATGAGGCTGGGAGCGTCACCCGTATAAACCTTACATCTTATGGTTTAAAAGGTACACTTCACCATCTTAATTTCTCATCCTTCTTCCATCTCCTCAGCATTGACCTTTCTAACAACTCACTTTATGGGACCATCTCCCCACACATCGGTGGCCTTTCAATACTCACCTATCTTGACTTGTCTGTCAATCATTTCTCTGGAATGGTTCCATCTCAAATAGGGAACTTGGGCAACTTAACCATTCTGTATCTTTATGAAAACAAGCTTTCAGGACCCATTCCCCAAGAAATTGGCATGCTAAAGTCTCTCGTCGATCTCGAATTGTCAACGAACAATCTCAGTGGTTCAATCCCTATTTCTATAGGGAACTTGGGCAACTTAACCACTCTGTATCTTTCCAAAAACAAGCTTTCTGGATCCATTCCCCAAGAAATTGGCATGCTAAAGTCTCTCGTCAATCTCTCATTGTCAACGAACAATCTCAGTGGTTCAATTCCTACTTCTATAGGGAACTTGGGCAACTTAACCATTCTGTATCTTTATGAAAACAAGCTTTCAGGACCCATTCCCCAAGAAATTGGCATGCTAAAGTCTCTCGTCAATCTCTCATTGTCAACGAACAATCTCAGTGGTTCAATTCCTACTTCTATAGGGAACTTGGGCAACTTAACCATTCTGTATCTTTATGAAAACAAGCTTTCAGGACCCATTCCCCAAGAAATTGGCATGCTAAAGTCTCTCGTCGATCTCGAATTGTCAACGAACAATCTCAGTGGTTCAATCCCTACTTCTATAGGGAACTTGGGCAACTTAACCACTTTGTATCTTTCCAAAAACAAGCTTTCTGGATCCATTCCCCAAGAAATTGGCATGCTAAAGTCTCTCGTCAATCTCTCATTGTCAACGAACAATCTCAGTGGTTCAATTCCTACTTCTATAGGGAACTTGGGCAACTTAACCATTCTGTATCTTTATGAAAACAAGCTTTCAGGACCCATTCCCCAAGAAATTGGCATGCTAAAGTCTCTCGTCGATCTCGAATTGTCAACGAACAATCTCAGTGGTTCAATCCCTACTTCTATAGGGAACTTGGGCAACTTAACCACTTTGTATCTTTCCAAAAACAAGCTTTCTGGATCCATTCCCCAAGAAATTGGCATGCTAAAGTCTCTCGTCAATCTCTCATTGTCAACGAACAATCTCAGTGGTTCAATCCCTACTTCTATAGGGAACTTGGGCAACTTAACCATTCTGTATCTTTATAAAAACAAGCTTTCAGGACCCATTCCCCAAGAAATTGGCATGCTAAAGTCTCTCGTTGATCTCGAATTGTCAACGAACAATCTCAGTGGTTCAATCCCTACTTCTATAGGGAACTTGGGCAACTTAACCTCCCTCTACCTTTTTGAAAATCACCTCTCAGGATGCATTCCTTCAAGTGTTGGAAACTTCACAAAGCTCACTTCATTGAGTTTGCAAGAAAACCAATTATGTTGTTCCATCCCTCCGGAATTAGGAAAGCTAAAATCCCTTTCTGATCTAAGATTATTCAACAACAAACTATCTGGCTCCATTCCTTTAGAAATGAATAATCTTACTCATTTAGTGTTGTTGGCAATAGGTGATAACAAACTCACTGGCCATATTCCAGAAAACATATGCCTTGGTGGGGTTCTTAAAAATCTCACTGCAGCAAACAATTCTTTTATAGGTCCTATCCCCAGGAGTTTGAAAAATTGCACTAGCTTGTATAGAGTTAGGCTTGAAAGAAACCAACTTACTGGAAATGTATCACAAGATTTTGGCATTTACCCAAACTTGGATTACATTGATCTAAGTTACAACAAATTTTATGGTGAGATGTCTGATAAATGGGGCCAATGTCATAATTTAACTAGCCTAAAAGTCTCAAACAATAATATTTCTGGTGTGATACCACCAGAGATTGGAGATGCAACTCAGTTACGTATAATTGACCTCTCTTCAAATAAGCTAGTTGGGAATATTCCAGAGAATTTGGGAAGGTTGAACTTGTTGATCAAGCTTTCTTTGAATGACAACAAAATCTCAGGCGAGATTCCTTTAGAAATTGGTAAGTTATCCAATCTCGAATACTTGAACTTGGCAACAAATAATCTAAGTGGCTTGATACCGATACAACTTGGGGATTGTGTGAAACTTTGGAACTTGAGTTTGAGCAAAAATATGTTGAGGGGAGCTATTCCTTTTCAAATGGGGAATCTGCACTATCTTGAAAATCTTGATCTTAGTCAGAATCTATTTTTAGGCAACATACCACTACAACTTGGAGAACTCAAAGTTCTAGAAACACTGAATCTTTCCCACAATGAGTTCTCTGGTTCAATTCCATCATTTTTTGATGACATGTTGAGTTTGACGTCTATTGATGTATCCTACAATCAATTGGAGGGTCCTCTTCCCAACACTAAAGCCTTTCAAAAGTCTCCATTTGAGGCATTTATGAATAATAAAGGTTTGTGTGGCAATGCTACTGGTTTAGAGGCTTGCCCCACTAATATGAGAAAAGGCAACGGAGTTGTAGCTGTAATCCTGCTTTCTGCTTTTGGTGTTCTTCTGCTTATGCTTGTGGTTGTTGGTTTTCTTTTAGTTATCGGCCGAAGACTACGGAACACAAAAGATGAGCCAAAAGGAGTAAATAATGAAAATTTGTTTGATATATGGAGCTATGAAGGAAAAATGGTTTATGAAAATATCATTGAAGCAACAGAGATTTTCGACATTAAACATTGCATTGGGGTAGGAGGATATGGTACTGTTTATAAAGCTGAGTTGGAAAGTGGTCGAGTTGTTGCTGTGAAGAAAGTTCATACGTCACAAGATGGTGAGTTGGCTAATCAAAAAGGTTTTGCGAGTGAGATACTTGCATTAACAAACATACGACATCGCAATATTGTAACACTTTATGGTTTTTGTTCACACCCACGACACTCATTTTTGGTTTATGAGTTTATAGAAGGTGGAAGCTTAAAAAACAAATTAAGCATTGAGGATCAAGCACATGATTTTGAATGGATAAAGAGGATAAATGTCATTAAAGAAGTGACAAATGCTCTGTCTTATATGCACCATGATTGTTTGCCTCCGATAATTCATCGGGACATATCTAGCAAGAACATTTTGTTGGATTCTGAATATACGGCTTACATTTCTGATTTTGGCACGGCTAGGCTTTTAAAGCCTGACTCATCCAATTGGACTTCATTTGCTGGCACCTTCGGATATGCGGCTCCAGGTATTTCTTTAATTATGTAACCCATCTACTAGTCTTCTTCATAGTAAGCCTAGATTACAAGTTAGTGGCATTGGAAAGATGGCAAAATTTTCATTTTATTATTATTGGTCTTGACCCTTCAATTACTGAAATACCTTGTTTTCTTATAAATGTTGTGCATTCTGCTTAGGAATGCCAATTTGTTTGGTCTCGTTCTTAATGGGATGGGTATAGAGTGTTCATAAACGAGATCGAGACGGAGCTTTTAAAATTCTGTCGGGTTCGGGACGGGTTCGCAGGATGGTCACCCTGCTCTGATTATAAATTAATCTTTTTTTTTATTATCTTTATATATACCAATTTACTAATAAATCACACTATAAAAAATTAGATTTAAGGTTTTTTATATTATTTTTTATCATATTGGTTATTTTGATAACAAAATTCTAATTTATCTATTCAAATAAAAGTTTTAACTTACTTTAAAAAAAAATAATCGAGATTCGGGATGAAAAATATAAACGAGACCAGGATTGGAGTGAACCTCTGAATGAACTTAAATGATCTATATGTCAAATTGATATTAAACCATCTACAATCCTCTCATGAATCATTTTGATAACATTGGCAGGATACACGTAATTTCATTTGTGTCAAGTTCAAAAAACCTTTTGTGAAAATGGTTTTCATTGCTGGAAATGAAAATTTTGAATATATGAGACAAATATTTCAACCTTCCTAAAGCAAGAAAAGGCAATTTTTTTCTTTTTTTTTTTATCATTCCCAAACAATGGGTCATTTCAAAAGGCTGATCAATGATAATTATATATATTTTAAAAAAATAATATTTTAATATTCATAAATTTGTTCAACTTTTTTATATGAGATGAAAATCATTAATGAGATGATGATGATAGATTCATTTTATGTGAGGTAAACATTAAACATTATTCTTTCTTAAAACATACTAAAGATCACATTAATGATCCTTTACACTCTGTTATGTATTTTTTTTCTGCTTAAAGAATTTTTCAGTTCAGTTTTTTTCTTTTCTATTCTTTTCATGTACTTGATTTCTAGCCATAGCCTAGAACATAAAGCTTATACAATACCTACACTACTGCCAGACGTAAACAATTAAGGAGGGTCGTTGGTGTCAATCCTGAGCGTAAAAATTTGAGATTTGATTAAGGTATATTATATGTGTTAATATTATATATAATATATATATTAATCATATCATAAATGACAGTCACTTATAAGTGATATTTATATTCTTCATCAATTAAAATCAAATAATCCTACTCAACAATTAAAAAGTCAAAATAATCATAGTTAGTCATTCGCATGAATGACTATTTTCACAAATCCTTATAATTTGTAACAATTTTGACAAAAAAAACATCAATATTAAATTCTGGTCTAGCCTAAATTTAGAAAGCCAAGAGCTGGTCAAACTCCGATGGGTTAAGTTAATGAAATTTATTCCAGTATATGTGGACTCAATTAGATTTTTTCCACCAAAAATTCTGGTTATCTATTAATAGTGCTTTAGAAATTCTTGCTCTAACGTCTTATTTTCTATTTTAGACACTTTTAATTTAAGTAAACATAAATAAAAAATTGAAGAGATTAAGTCTTTTTTTTTCCTCATGTTAATTGAATTAATTAATTAAAAAATGTCAACAGTTGAGTCATTGAGGCTTATGTGACTTTAAGCTTTTTTAAAAAATAATTATGGAATCCTTTTGTTTATGAAATTATTTAAGCTCGATTGGATGGTATTCAATCATACCTTCCAGAGGAATTAATAAAAATAAAATAAAATGGCTAAACAGAGTAACTAAATTAATTTTGATTATACCAGGTCCATGTATTAAGTGGTACTCATGAGATCTTTAGTCTAATCTTTTAAAGTCACGCTCGATATAAATTATTTCAAATGATTTAATCATTAAAACTAGTGATTAAATTAATTTTTAATTTTTAGATTAAAGAATACAGTTGGCTTAATCAAATAAACGTGATTATCTTTACAATCAATTAAGAAATAAATTAATTATATCATAATCAGCTTTAAATTAACTTTCTTGATATTTTAAATAGATGCATAAGAAGCTTACTCTTTTATTTGTGTTAACCAAACATAATTTTAATAACTGACTATAGTCAGATATCTCATCTCTCACAATTCACTTTTTTCCCATTTTTCTCACAAAGTTGGAGTTTTTGGTGAGTCTCATGATGATCCTAAGAGCGATGAATTATGTCAGACCCCATAACCAATAAACTTTATCTTTGTAAAACAAGTGAGAGAAAGATGAATTCTGAGTAATAGGACATCTATCGTTGCAATGGATGGCAAAATGACCTGCCCCACCTCTAATGAGGTGGGTATGAGTTTTTCATAAGCCGCTAGGGTTCAAGGCGGGGTTGAGGGATGGTCACTTCCGTCCTGTTTATATATTAACATGTTTTTTTCGTTGTTTTTGTACTATTCATATTTTTTTCGTAATATATATTGTCGTAATAAATAATACCAAAAATTATGATATTAAATTTTGCATTTCAAATGATATGACAATAGATTATTAGTAATATTTTAAATATATTATAAATATTTTACCTATAATTAATTTATTGTCACATAATTTAGAATATAAATTTTGGTACAACAATTTGAGACATGTAGTATTACTCTTTTATAAATGTATTGTAATTGCAATTGCAATTGCAATATATTTCCTTAGATATTTAGACTTTATGTGTCTATGTATGACTTTGTTTATTTTTGTTTATATTTTTTTTGCTATTCACTATTTTTTTTATATTTTATAATAGACAATATATATGTGGATATAATAATTGAATTGCAGTTGTTATAGAACATTGCCTTAGACAAGTATGTACGACTTTATTTATTTATTTTTTTGTAATATATATTTTTGCAATATATCTTTAATCATATATTTAATCTGCAGATTTATTGAAAAATTCAGAACGGGAATCACAAATGAATATAATTTTAATCTTTAATCACAAATGAATATAATTTTATATATAATACCAAAAAAAAATATTTAAAAAGAGTTAGCGGCAAAAAAAGCAAAAAACAAAGAGCACCCAATTGCCCATATTCTCTCCACAATTTTCATCTCTTTACTTTTTTTTTTTTGTAAAATTTTAGTGAAAATTTATCCAAACTACCTATTATTTTTCATTACAATATATATATATATATATATATATATTCATATAATGCAAAAAACTGAATACAAAAAAAATTCCTGTCTATGGCAATATGTAATATAGTTCAATCACTAGATATGTATTAGAAAAAAAAATTATCATGAATTACAAAAAAAAAAAAAAACAAAGTTATGGTTAGACACCTGAAGTAACGCGGTATTTCAATTACAATACAATTACAAAATATATCTTATCTAATTTAGAAATTTTCTTATCTTAGACTTAGATATTTATGGGGCTTCTTTATGAGACATAGATTCTTATGAGTTAGACTTTCAATTGAATTATAATATATATAAAATTTGAAGTATTTTTTATAAGTGAGGGCTAAAGAGATTGTTTGTCTTGCTTAATGGTAGAGCTGACCTGCTTATTTGTGTATTATAGACACACTTTATCCCACATACCATTCCCTCATCTGAATTCAATTAGTTCTTGGTGAGCAAACTTGCATAATACTGAAACTTAGACTTTAGAATCTCAGTTTGATCAATAGTAGGTTGGTTAAAGAAAAACTAAACCAAGTGTTTACAACACCTTTATTAGGTTTTAGGATAATCATTTAAAACCCAGAAAAATCCAAGCTTAAATACTATAGGTAAGTTGGTTGGTTAAACTAAGTGCAAAAATTTCATTATAAATGTTTTATATGCTTTACATGAATGCTTGAGAGTGTTCACTATTTTGCTATCATATGTGTTAATGTCTCATCCAATTATATGTATGGTTGTGTAATTAGATTCTTGGCATTTATGAACCACCGGTTTTTTTAACTTAATTTTTTTTTTCCTTACAAACTTCAACTTTAAGGTAATTTATGGATGATAATGAGCTAATGTAAGCAAAAAAATATGTGAAATCTGTGTTAAGCATGAGAATTTCTCTCTCTCTCTCTCTGACAGAGCTTGCTTATACAATGAAAGTGAATGAGAAATGCGATGTCTATAGCTTTGGAGTACTAGCATTGGAAGTGATTTTGGGAAGGCATCCAGGAGATCTCATCTCATCTCTGTCGTCATCGGGAGCATCATCATCTTCATCAACATCAGTTGTCCATAGTATATTATTGAAGGATGTGTTTGACCAACGACTAACATCTCCTCCAGATCGAGTGGCAGAGGAAGTGGTCTTTGTTGTAAAGCTAGCATTTGCATGTTTACATGCCAATCCACAATCTCGACCAACTATGCAACAAGTTTCTACACAGCTATCCAAAGAAAGGTCACCTTTGCCAATTTCATTACATTTAATTACATTAGGACAGTTGCTTGATTTCTAGCTAATATTAACTTTCCGAGGGTTTGCCTTTTCCTTTTGTAATCTATTTTGTATTGTGTTTCTATAATTTTGCTATATCTGTTGTTTGGCTTTTGGAGCATTTGTAATTTTTTCTCTTTGTATCTACTTTATTTTGTCTTTTAGGTTTTTTTTTTTACTTAAAATTTTTAGTTTTAGCCAATTTGTAATCTATTTCTTTGCTTTATTCTACTTTTTGTTTGTGTATGGAGGAAGCCAAGATTATTGCAGGATACTATCTATTCAAAGCAACACAAGAGTTAATAAAGAAAATTTTGTTTATGATATGGTGTTATTATGGCAACACTAAAGGCCTTTAGCTTTGGACATTACATCGAGGAGGGAGGAGATGGCTAATCTAAAAGTATTTATGAGTGAGAAGTGAAGCTTTATGGTTGCTATTCACATCTATAAGACACTCCATTTTCAATTATAAGTTATTTGAAGGGGAAAGCTTGATAAATATACCAAGCCATAACGAACAGACAATAGAGTTTTGGTGGATTAAGATGGTGAATGTTGTTAAAAGGTGTGGCAGATACTTATGTTGGGTGATTGTTCACCTTCTATTATTCATCTGGAGCAAGAATGTTTGCTAGATTCATAATATGTTGTTCACTTCTTTGGATTTGCATGACTAGGATTTTACAGCCTGATTCATCGAATTGGACTTCATTTATATGCAGCCTTTGGTATGTTGCTCCAGGTACTTTTCTATCGCCATAACTTATTTTTAAGTCTCTCTTGTAAAGTTCATTTGATTTTCAAATCATACCTTACACTAGATTAGGAACTTGGATGAAATATATTGGGATAATTTGATGACAAAGCATGCCATATAGTTCATTTTAGTGCATTAATTGTTCCTAGTTCTGTTCTAGTTTTCAAACACTTGGTTAAAATCTTTATCCTTCCCAACTTGGGAAAGGCATGGTTATTTGGTAGAGCCCATTTGGCTCCGCTTCCGAGAGAGAAAATTGTAAGCTGCATACGAATTTTGTCCCTGTTTCAATTAGCTTCGTTCAAAAATCGCAAACTTTACCCACCATTTCTCCCCTCCCCCCATTCCATCAGACACCCGCTTAGTAATACATCATAAATTGGCCACACATTGTTTGTGCCTAAATGTGTAAATAGTAGTTGTTCTAAAAGCTTGGTATATATGGATAACATCACTGCAATAAGTGCACAGTAAAACCATCTCAGAGTTTGTAACTATCAAATTGGAAAAAGTAGATCCATTTTCATTTTTATATATGCATAGTGTTGTTCAAGTCCCTTTAGGACAAAAATGTGTGTGTGTGAGAGATTTACCTATAAAAAAAGTATTGTTGAATCATTAAGACTAAATGTGTTAAAGTAGTTGAATTTTTTACTAAACTTAGAACATCCTAAAGATGTTTTGAAAATAATCTAATATAGGGATAAAAAAGTAGTTGATTTAATGAACCAATTATATACCTACTAGGGATGTTCATAGTTGTTACTTTTTCATATCTGATTTTTTTAACATTTACATGTTTTTTCATTAACTTCCTTTATGTATTTGAACTTTACTTCCAATGTTATGTCTATTAAGTTCAATTTATGAATAATGAAAGATTACAAGTGGAAATTTGTGTGTTATAATAATGACGCTAAATCATTGTTTGAAATGAGTCATTAACATTTTCCTCTTTCCTTTTCTTCTTAGTAATTTTTATAGAGCTTGCTTACACAAAAGGAATGAATGAGAAGATGCAGTGTTTATAGCTTTAGAGTGCTGGCATTGGAAGTAAATATGGATCAACATCTTGCCGATTTCTTCTCATCTCATCTCTCTTATCATCATCATCATCAACCTCAAAAACATATGATTTACCATTGAAGGACGTGTTAGAGCAACGCCTCTCAACTCCATTGAATCATGTCATGAGGAATTAACCTTTGTGAAGCTAGCATTGCCTGCCAATCCACAATCTCAGTCAAATATGCGTCAATTTTTTTCTGAAACTATCAAAAAAAGGCCACCTTTGCAAAATCCTTTCAATAGGATTACACAAGAACAATTATTAATTTGATATCAAATGTTCAAGTTGCTGGACATTTTCATCTCTCTAGTTTTATGTTGTGCTGTATTATTTTCTTTCTACTTTGGCTTCTCAAACTTACCTTTTCCATAGGAGTCTATTCCCTCTTTTTTTCTACTATTTTGTCTTTGGAAAACATAAAGGATGTTCTAAGAGATGATACATACCAAACATAGTTCTAAATAATATCAATAACACCAAAAGAAGTACTTGCTTTACACACTTCTTTTTATTTATTTATTAAATTTGGATAGTTTAACCAATCAAATGTCTAGTTTTTTCTACTATAATAATTCTATATTATGAATCTTTTGAAATACCTCAAAGTTTACTTCTTATTTTGACAATGCTCTTAATTTATTCTTTCTTCTAAAATCCGTCATTGTTGCTTGTAAATTTTGTCAATTGGTGTGGTGCCTTGCTTTCCAGACTAATTGAACCAAGTGCTAGAAAATGGAAACGTCGTGCTAATTTAAGTGAGAATGAACCCTAATACCTTAAAAAATAACTTCACCTCACATGCTAACAAACTCAAAATTGCTTGGTTACATGATTCAAAGGATGAAATTTTTCCTGAAATCAGAATGAACTAATTCAAATAAGATTGACTTACAAGACTCGTTAACTCTTCCATTTGTAATGCATGCATGAGGGATTTAGGTCCCATTTTGATATGGTAATGTTTTCTCATTTTACAGATGTTGTCTAACTTCAGGATTCAACATATGCACACGCATATACTTGGGTAGAATACTGCCCCTCCCCGTCGTTATACTAAAGAAAACAATAATGCAGGACAACTAATTGGGACTAGCCCAGTTGGCCACTGTGTCCTCTTATTTAGGGAGATGTTATAGGTTCGAACTTGTCACATATGTGTGACAACTTCTACTGTTTTGATATTCTACAAGGTTGCATGAAATAATTTCTCTTATACCCAACTATGAGCTTGAGTTGGTTGATTTTCAAGGTCACTTTATATGGATCACTTTCTAGCATTACTCATTTAATTTTGATAATTGCATCTAGTGAATGCGCCAAGGTCAAGTCAATTTGCTACGATGGAACAAAAAATTTTCCACCCATGTAATCGTGTTGGATCTCTTTGTTATTTTTTTTAATAATGTTTTATGGAAAAACAAATCTCAGCACAACTTGAGCAAAACTAACGTGGAGTTTTCACCTCCACATTTTTAAAACTTGCTCAAATTTGTTTTGGTAGACACTTATTTTCAAAAATCTCCACATCAGTTGTTCTAAGATTTGTTGTGCCATAAAACATTATTGTACTTTTTTTGGAGTAGTGTTTTATGGTTCATGCATTTTTGCTCATGTTTTTGTCCAAATAAAAGATAGTCATTAATTGTTATCACATAAACTATTTTTTAAAAATTTATTTTATCAATCATTGACTCTCACATCAGCCACATTCGAGCATTTTTTTTTGGACAATGCATGAACCATGTAACATTATTCTTTTTCTGGTGACAGGTTGATAATGATAGTCACCACGAGTGGCAGGGCCATATGTATCTTAGGAGGGCAATGTCTCCTATTTTTAGATCACTTATTAGTTTATGGTAATCATGGATTTGAGATGAGACATTTCTATCCTCAACCATTTGGAAGTTTAAGGAATTCCCTACTATGTATTTTTATGTTCCAGCATCTTCAATTACATATTTCTTTGTAGTGTTTTCCAAATTTTAGTGTCAATTTTAAAGGTGCAATAAATTTCAAACAACTCATTTGAATGTGTGCTATGTATAGTGTGCCTACAAATCTATTTCCTTTTTCCCAATTTTTTATTTCTTTATTTTCAGTCCCTTCAACGGGTTTAGGTTTGGTCAAGTATTCAACCATGTTTATCATGTCTAAGGCAGAATAAATTCATTTTTTGCCAACGCCTAAAGAATGACACATTAAATGAATCAATCTTTGAGTTGTCGGAATGAGTTTAGTAGTGATCAAAGCAGTGTCCATTTTTCAAAAGAAAACCACTCTTAAGTTTCTTGTAAAAGATTTTGAAAGATATTTTAGGGCTAGGTTGGATTACTACTTTGAATCTTAAGGCAAGAACAAAATAAAACTACTAACCAAATTCAGAAAAGCAGAGCAATAAGGAGAGTGAGGACTTAGCGGTTGTGGCGTGTATAAACACTACCCTTAAAAGTGATTTTGCTCCTCGGAGGTTGAACCTTGGTGTAGTAGGTTGGAGGTGCTCCACCCTACAGAATATAACAGGTGGTTCTAGCAAGTGTACACTCGCAAGTGCTTTGGACCAAAGGAACACTCCTTCACAATTCTTTGATCGTTGACGGGTTGAAAAGAAAGCAGCAGTGGAACAAAACAATTGAAGTAGTGACAGAACTTTAATGGAGTAGTAATAAAGACAAACAGAAACAGTTCATCGAAGGAACCAAAGCAAACAGTGTACAAGCACTTTGATAAAGGAACAAAAAAATAGAAGAGAAGAACTATGCTCTAGAAGCTCGAATATTTTTGTGTATAAAACGATGAATACATGCCTCCTATTTATACTAGTTGTGAGGGAGAGTTTCAAAGGAAAGCGCAAATTTGCTACCCCAAACTATGGTAACGACTAATTGACATCATTTCAAATTAATTTTATCGATTAGTAAAAGAGTTTATTGATATAATATGGAAGCAAATCAATATTGTGTAGGAATGTTTGAGAATCAAATATGGAAGTCAAATATAAATCAGTATCGTAAAGTTTGACAATTAAAAATTGGTAATAAAATAAAATTGCAAAACCTTGGTTAATCACGCACATACGCGAGGCTTGAATTCGGGGATTTGCACCCCCCCTGTGCAGGCATAATGCTGGTGAGGCGCCTGATTAATCGGTTTCTGGACGGGGTAGCCCGAATTCCATTGAGCTTCCCATGGTCACGTGTGCGCGAGAGTCACCCCATTACTTTACACAACTTTACAAAGCCCAATAGGGTGTGTATTAATAAACTAAGAAAATTCTCATTTCCTAACTGATGTGAGATACAAGTATTGTGAGACACCCATGTATCCCAAAAATTTCCCATATATCTCAAAATACTTGGGTAACAAAGAATTATAAGAGATTCAAGGAATAGTGCAGAAGATCAAGATAATGATAAAAGAATCCTGAGAATACAATGCATCGGAACTAGTGTCTTTTGGACTATGAACTAGCCCTAGGATTAATAAGTCGTGACCTACAGAAACTTGGTGAAATTTATAAATTTCTATGAACTAATATATCTTTACTGTAAGTCAGTCAACTTACCACTCACACTGTCTCCTCAAATGAAGAAATTGTTCTAAGCAGGTTGGCACAAATAGGCCGTGCATCCTACCTGGATATTAATGAGCGCTCTAGAGAACATGCTTGAGTTCAAAACACTTTAATTGCTTAGGGAAAAAAACATATCACCACCTCACAGCAGGTGACCATCACAATGAGGCTTTAACATAAAATTAAGAAGGAAAAGGAAATAATGAGAAATCATCAAATCAGGTTCTACTAAAAAACTGAGTGATATTCCATGGAAAGTGTAAATTATACATAAAATAACATGAGTAAGGACCCATTATCATCAATTCAGATGCTACCAAAAAAAATAATGATGTTTCATGTCAAGTGAGGAGAGATGTGATTCAGTGTTTGCTAGTTTCCAAAAGTCTTGTTAATTTGAAAGGAGTCTCAATGCGTCATTTCTAGCGTTGATTCCTAAAAAGATTTTAGGCCAATTAACTTAGTTGGTAGCTTGTACAAGCTAATGGTGAAAGTTTTTTCCTTTGAGACTAAGGGAGGTTGTGGGAAGGATCATTTCTGCTAACCAGCATGCCTTTGTGGGTTTTTTTTTGGGGGGGGGGGGGGAAGGGGGGCAAGAGACAAATTCTTGATGTAACCTTGATAGCTAGTGAATGTATTGACACAAGAAAGAAGAATAGGAAAGGGCCTAGTATGCATGCTAAAAGCCTACGATCATGTAAATTGAAACTTCCTTATTTTTATGCTTTACAAGATGGAATTTGGAGAGATGGAGGAGATGTATTTAATTTTGCATTTCCACAGTTTCTTTTTCGGTGTTGGTGAATAGTACCCCGACGGGGTTCTTCCTTTCTTCAAAGGCCTAAGGCCAAGGGACCTATTGTTCTCCTTTTCTTTTTGTGATGGTTATGGAAACTTTTGAGTTGGACAATGAAGAAAGCTACTGTAAAGGGATGGTTGGGGGGCTTTTGGATCGAGGACGGTGGAGTAAGGAGGGCATAGATCTTTCATTTACTTTTTTGTAGATGACATCATTATTTTTTCTGATGCAGAGGACATTTGGTTTAGATTCCTGTGATGTATTTTGAGCAAAATCATTTCAGTGGGAGAGGTAGAGGTAGAAGTAGGGGAGATGGTGGAAGGGTTGGGTTGCGAGGTGGGGAGTTTTCCAAATAAATATTTGGGTTTACCTTTGGGTGCTCCAGTGAAATCCAAAGGGATATGGGATGCGGTGGTGGCATGGGAAGATCCCAACGTCATAAAGGGTTACACCTAAAACACCGGGAGGCTGCTTTGAAGTTTCGAGTTTATGCTTGTTTGAACTCAAAGATTGGGAATAATTTCCATCAAAGGTGAGTTCAGAAGATAAGATTTTTTTGCAAGCATTGTTTTCCACTCAATTTTATAACATAAAAATTCTTAAAGCATCATTTGATGAGTCGGAGGCCTAAAATATGAACAATATGTGTGAGTCATTTTCCATTTACTTGTCCATTTGTAGGTTTAGTGTCCTCTTCTTGGTGACCCATTTGTGGAGTGAAGCTGGCTGGGTGATAGAGGGATGATGTAAGACAGTATACAAAAAATGAGAATGCCACCACTAATAAAAGATTTTATGATGTAATTCTATCTAGAAAAACTTGTAGGTTTATGGTTTAAATGTTTGGAGTACTGGTCATATGCACATCAATGAACATCTCCTACTCCTATTAGGACCAGCACTACAAGATAAGAAATATTAACCCATTTCAAACTCACCAAATAACTAGGGTCATTACTTGCCTAAAATAAGACACATGAACAACCACTGCACCCGTATCTAGAAAATCTTGAAATTACCAGAATACCATTCACTCTTAAAATATAATAAAACATCGATGAACCAAACAACATCATATGGAGTCAAAGAAACTAAAGATAAAGACTAGTTCAGACTAATTTTGATATGGAAATGCCTGAATTGGGCTGTGTCTTAAGATTGAATTGACTATAAGATTTTCCTCTTATTTAGATTTGCTTTTTCTTGAGCTTATTATGGACTTCATCAAGGGGGTCATTAGCATATCTGGCGAACTGTGCCATATTTGGGCAATTGGAATTCATTTCTTCTTGAATTTTTTGCATAAGCATTTCATGGTTACATTCTGCCTCTAAAATCTTCTAAACTGAATTTACAAAGGATGGGAATCGTATACAAATCTTTGTTGGAAACTTGTAGTGCCTAGGCATTGAGGTCCAGTAGTTTGGTTGTAAAATTCCTAGGAATCGATGTAATATATTATGGGACAGGTTGTCTGTGCTATATCTCTTTGAATTATTGCTACGTTCAAATGGTAATTTTTAATCTATTAAGATCCAATGGAAAAAGTTCCTCACGTTGACCTGTAGTGCACTTGAACCTCCCAATGATATCCGTTGTATGGTCAACCTGTCAACTGTTTATTGGGATTCCTAATATTTAGTCCATTGATCATATGATACATTTTACTCATCACAGGCAGTTGTTTCTAGTGAGAATGCGCTGTATCTTAGATAAGCTTTGTTCTACCTAGTCCTGAAATTTTCTGGCCATTAAAGCAGTTACAGTTGACAACAGTCTTCCCAATGTTTTTTCTTAATGTTTGCAATTAAGCATTTATTTTATTTTTATTTACTTAGTTGCTAACTTTGCTGGAGTTGAAATAGTCTTGGTTATGTTGTGAATCCTAATTGGCTATGGAAATTGGGATTTTACTACTAATAGCTGAGAGATTCTTTGCCCAAAAAATTTGATTACATTTGGAGATGTACATGTGTTAAGGGTTATGAATTACATATACTCTATTTTGATTTTTGTATTCTTGTTGGACATAGATGCACTCGGACACGTTCCCGACACGTGTCAGATACATGAAAAAAGAGTAATGTTTTTTGAATTTCGGACACGCCTCGAACAGTGAACATATTGAGGGACACGTTTCAGATACATTTTTGAATTTTATTTTTTGAAATTTTCTTCCTTTTCTCCTCTTCTTCTCCACTTCTATACACACAAACTAATATTTATATAGTACAATAAATTTGTTTTGAAATTTTAATCATGTATATTGATGATTAAATGAATTTCTTAAATTTTTATTTAATGAATTTTTTTTATATTAATACTATTGCCGTGATTTGTGTATTTTTATGTCAATTTTGATTGAAATAATATTAAGTTTTTATTATATAGTCATATAAATAGAAAAATATATATATTCAAGGTCTCTTCGAAATATCTGTTTCATGCATTTTTAAAAAATGTCATGTTCGAGTATCTGTGTCGTTTTGTATCCGTGCTTTTTAGGTTAAGGGACTAAAAGATCAGTTTTTTCTGTAGTTGGCCTTCTGTTGTGGTTATATTGGTTGGGATGCAGCTAATGTTACTTTTTTTTTAATTGCACCTTTTATTTTGACTCAGTTTTAAGCAATAGTGGTTGTGATCTATTTTCTCCTGTTGCGTATCTAGGGGTTAATAAAAATGGAGTGTTTGTGTACAATAGAGATGGTGGCTGGGATGGTGGGCGTGGATATGGTGGAAGAGGTCGAGGGTTGGGAAGAGGCTATAGCAGTGAGGATATGCAACAGGAGTCGGGTGGTTGCAATGACTATGGTGGATCAGGGGTAGCACCTACTCGAGGCCGCGGTAAGCTCATTCACAGTAACACTATATCCTTTTTTTTTTTGTCATTTTATATATAAATGTAAATTCTTGAAGAAATGTTTTTTTTTTCCCTTTCAGAAGTAACTGTCTTGTGAGTAGCTCAATACCAATTCAGTAGCGGTGACTTCAACCTGAAGAAGGCTTTTGTTATCTGCCCTTTCTTGCTTAATCCGTTATTAGGTAATGTTACCTGAAACGTGGTTCGTTATGGTATATGGGACGGAGAACGAAAATGAGAACGGAGATCCTTACTTGTTACAAAATGCGGTACGTTAGGGATAGACTTTTTTAGATTACTTTATTGGAATGAAATATATTTCTTTGAAACGTGATATATTTTTTTATTATATTTATAATAATATTCGGATGTATATATATATATACCAAAAAAATTTCAATAAATTCAAGCTATTATAAAATAAAATTCTAATGATATGTGTGTGTATTTTCTTGTATATTGTATGATTTTTTTTTTTTAGAGTTTTGATATTTTAGATTGGAACGCTAAATCTTGTGTTCCAAATCGCTATTAATCCATGTTTTGAATCCGGTGAACCCAGTTCGCAATTCGTTAAAAGGGGAATAAATTGTTGTAACTATAGGCTTTACAAAGCTTATTACGGATGGAATAGTATAGTTTTTTCGTAAGCCATAGCTACAAATAATTGCATACACGGGCATAATTATGATGTTTTTCCTTCATGAAGACTCTATAGCTTGTTATATTACATGATGCCTAGTCCTTTTTTTGTGCTTAAATATATATTTATTATTGGTGTTGTAGAAATTTTTAGTAAAGGTAGCGAATTGTTGGAAAGTCTTACATATAGTATGGACACAGGTCACGAATATAATACAACACAGATATTTTGATACAAAATTTTTTACAAAAGTAAGACCCGCTAAATAATATATATATATATATATATATAAAACGATCGTGTAATTAAATTGAAAGCTTTTTTTATTAGTCCTTTCATGCTTAACCCATTATTAGGCTTTACAAAGCTTATTACTGATGGAATAGTATAACTATTCTGCAAGTTAAAACTGTAAATAATTTCATACACTGGCATAATTATGATGTTTTTCCTTGAAGGCTATTTGGTTCGTTATGTTACATGATGCCTAGTCCTTTTTTTTTTGTTAAATATATATTTATTATTGATGTTGTAGAAATTTGTAGTAAAGGTAACGAACTGTTAGAAAACCTTACATATAGCCTAAGAAGTATGGATATGGGTTACGGATACGATACAACATCAATACTTCGACACAAGATTTTCAAAAAAATAAGACACGGATATACTAAATAATATATATTTCTATATATATGTTCACGTAATTCAATTCTAACATTATTTCAATCAATTTTAAAACTATTTTTAAAAAATTAATATTAATAATAAAGACCAAATTTATGATAAGTTTAATTAAACTGATTTACTAAAAGTTAATATAATTTTTTAAAATTAATTTAGAGATATAAAATAACTATATTAGTAAAATACATAAATTAAAAATTAAAAATATAAAGTATAATAATAATAATAATTATTTAATTCAATAAATAATAAATATATAAAAAAGAATAATATTTATTATTTTTACAAGTTAAACCAATTTAATGAATTTAATAAATGTTATAAGAAAAGAATTAAATAAAGAAAATTAAGGGAGATACGTGTAAAAAGTAAAAACTAAAAGAAAAAGGGAGGTTGCAAAACTAAAAAGGGAGAGGGGGACACGTCGGCAAGGGGAGGAGAAAAAGGGAGAGGAGAGATTGCGGGGGGAGGAAGAGTCGAGAAAAAGAGAGATTGCGGCATCGAATAATCAGAGAGAGGAGAGAGATCACGGAGAGAGGTGGAAGGAGGACGACGACGACGTACCTGGTTGCTGTCTTTGTGATATCAGGTAGGCCACTTCCCCTCTTTTTCTTTGCCTTTAGATCTGAGTCTCTTCAATCTTAATCATTTTCCCATTATTTTGGGCTTAATACTCTATCTTCTTCTCTGTCCGGCGTGTCTCGTACTGTTCGGCCGTGTCGAGAGCGGGTCCAAATTTTTTTTTTTTAAATAAAAAAATCGAATACTCAATTCGGCGTATCTGGCATGTGTCCGTGTCCCAGACTTTTCGGACACCAACACTTGGGCCTCTAGGATGTGTCGGTGCTTTTGAATGATGGTATTTCTATGCTGTTAAGCTCATCTAGCTCACTTTTAACAGTCTTAAACTTTTTTCAGTGAATATGGGTTGATCTAGTTTGGTCTAAAGATGTGTTCAAGGTAGCTCATAGGCATTGTATAGGTCAATGAACATGCTCAATTGGGGCTTATTTTTGTAGCATCTCCCCTGCCTGCTTTTCTGTTTAATGAACAGTCTTAAGAGCCCTCACAACAGGCCTGGTGAAGGATGGAGCCTTTTTTTTCCCTCGTCCTCGTGTTGGTACCAATGTTAGTTTTATGTTACAATTGCAGCTTTCTTCTCTCTCCTTTTACAGTGTTCTTTTTTTTTTTAAATTGTTAACATTCCTTTACAAAATACAGCATCCTTGCCTTTTAAAGTTCGTCAAATGTTGTGATCTCTTGCTTTCTAGAATTATCAATCAAGGGCTAGAAACCTTGTACAATTGTTGAGGAAAGTCTAATACCCGGGAAAAAGTTAGAAAAGGGGCTTCATTTTGTGTTGCAATATGTGTTATTAGAATTGGCTTGGCTTGGCCGGTTTAATTGGTGACTTGCTGAATGGGACAGTTGGTCAGACCGGGTGTCAATTGTAGTCGTTAAAGGATGCAACCTGGACAAACCGCTGCGAGCCGACAGGGTTATTATTATTTCTGGTGGAGGGCTTTTTGTCTAACCTGATGGGTTCGTATGAACTGGACAGGTTTAAAAATATTTTTTTTTCTTTTAAAAAATTGAAGTTACATTTGCACGGAGTGGAGAGTTGAACTCACGATCTATGAGAAGAAAACCAAGGGCTCTACCATCCAACCACTTTATTAATTTGTTAAGATGTTAAGTTCAAAACAATTTAATTGCTCAGGGGAAAAAACATATCACCACCTCACACCAGGTGACCATCACAATGGGGCCTTAACATAAAATTAAGAAGGAAAATGAAACAATGAGAAATCATCAAATCAGGTTCTACCAAAACAATGAGTGATATTCCATGGCAAGTGTAAATTATATGTAAAATAACATGAGTAAGGACCAACCCACTATCGTCAATTCAGATGCTACCGAAAAAAAAGAGTGATGTTTCATTTCAAGTGAGGAGAGACGTGATTCAGTGCTTGCTAGTTATCACGAGTCTTGTTAATTTGAAAAGAGTCTCAATGCGTCATTTCTAGCATTGATTCCTAAAAAGACTTTAGGCCAATTAGCTTAGTTGGCAACTTGTACAAGCTAGGGGCGAAATTTTTTTTCTTTGAGACTAAGGGAGGCCGTGGGCAGGATCATTTCCGCCAACCAGCATACCTTTGTGGTTTTTCTTTTTTTTTGCCCCCGAGATTGGGGGGGGGGGGGAAGAGACAAATTCTTGATGTAACCTTGATAGCTAGTGAATGTATTGACACAAGAAGGAAGAATAGGGGACGGCCTAGTATGCATGCGAAAAGCTTACAATCATGTAAATTGAAACTTCCTTATTTTTATGCTTACAAGATGGAATTTCGAGAGATTAAGGAGATATATTTAATTTTGCATTTCCACAGTTTCTTTTTCGGTGTTGGTGAATGTACCTTGACGGGGTTCTTCCTTTCTTCAAGGGGCTTGAGGCCAGGGGACCTATTGTCTCCTTTTCTTTTTGTGATTGCTTTGGAAACTTTTGAACAGGCCAATGGAGAAAGCTACTGTGGAAGGATGGTTAGGGGGCTTTGGGATTGAGGACAGTGGAGTAAGGAGGGCATAGATCTCTCATTTACTTTTTTGTAGATGATATCATTATTTTTTGTGATGCAAAGGACATTTGGTTGAGATTCCTATGATGTATTTTGATTTGTTTTGAGGCAGTTTCAGGGTTGCGGGTCAACTTACATAAGTGCAAAATCATTTTGGTGGGAGAGGTAGAGGGAGTAGGGGAGATGGTGGATGGGTTGGGTTGCGAGGTGGGGAGTTTTCCAGATAAATATTTGGGTTTGCCTTTGGGTGCTCCAGTGAAATCCAAAGAGATATGGGATGCGGTGGTAGGAAGATCCCAACGTTTAATGGCTCACTTTTATTAGGAGTACATTGGAGAATCTACCCACACCTTATATTCGATACCTGCTTCAGTGAGAAAGGAATTGGAGAGGATTCAAAGGGACTTTTAATGGGGTGGCATGGAGGATGTGAGGAAGACACAGTTGGTGAGCTTGGGCCAAAGTTAAATGCCTTATGATAGAGGGAGGTTTGGGTTTGAAAGATTTAGAAGCGTTCAATCAAGCTCTCCTAGGTAAATAGACGTGGAGATTTGCTAAAGAAGATATGGTTATGTGGAACAATGGAAGGATGTCATTGCTTATGTTTGCAAGGAAGGAAGATGGCTCTCTCGGGATGGTGTGGAGGCGTACGGGGCTTGGAAAGCTATCCAGAAAAGGGCAAGCAAATTTTATTCAACATGAGAGTTTTGACGTGATATAGCTCTAAAGGATAAGTTTCCCAACTTGTTTACCATTTCAATAAATAAAGAGATTACGGTGGCTGATTGCGTGGATGTAGTTTGGGGTGGGGGTAGGATAAAGGTGTGGAATCTAAGATTTTGGAGACACTTTTTTAATTGGGAGCTGGAAGAAATTGAAAGTCTAATGGAGTTACTTAGTTCAGTGGAGGTGAGGGATAGTGGGGGTGAGCGATGGGAGATTTGATAGGGTGAAATGGGCTATCTGCAATGATGGTGAATTTATTGTGGAGATTGTTTTATCATACATTGGTGAATGCAAAAGACAAATCCTTTCCTTGGAATTGATTGGTAAGTCTAAAGTGGCTCTAAAAGCAGTCTTCTTTGCTTGGGCGCTACATGGGGAGTCATTTTCACAGTGGATAGTTTGTGGAGGTGGGGATTCCATATGTCAAATAGATGTCCTGCAAGGATGAGGAAGAAATTGCATATTACCTTTTAGTGCATTGCAAGATAGCTCGAGATGCATGGAATTTGGTCCTTTCTATTTTTGGTTTCTCGTGGGTGATGCCGGCTACAGTCAAAGAGGTGCTTTTGTGATGGAGATGTGGATGAATTAGAAAGGAGCTGAGAATTGCTTGGAGAATGGCCCCACTTTGTCTTCTTTGGTGTGCTTATGGTGGGAGAGGAACTGATGAGTTTTTGAAGCGGTGGAATCTCCTCTCCTGGAAGGTTAAAGATATTTTCTTGAGAACTCTATTTTTTTGAATTCGGGAAGAATTCCCTTTATATATTTGTAGGCTTATGGTCTTTTTGGGGGACTCTTAGGCTTTGATTTTATGTAGCAGGCCCTTTTTTTGTAAATGGGTTGCCCTTTTCGGGCACCTTGTTAATAGAATAAAAAAATAAATTATATGTATAATGACGTGTAAACACACACACAAATATCTGTAACAAATTTCTTTAAAATTTTAAAAATAAAATCTTAATAAAATGTTAAGTATTTCTAAAGGAAGACTAAATTATTATTTTTTTGATAGGTATGGTGTACTGAACTTGCTATCATAACTCAAAAGTATGTTGTCCAACAATAATAAAATTGTTTGGATGTGTCTATAATACGTATGTGTGTGTGTATATATATATATATATATATATTTATATAGAGTATAAATAAAATATTGCAAAATATATTTTTATATTATATTTGTTGGTTCATATATGATAGGATATGAGTGCATGGTGTTAGAAATATAATCACTTAACCAAGATCGGTGAGACACGAAAGCAAACAAGAAAACAAATCTACAATCACACGCACACACAAGGACACAAAGATTTACGTGGTTCAACCCAAAATAGGGTTACGTCTACGTCTGCTACGGTTTCATTATAATTTGAAACAGTTACAAGTTACAATAAGATGCGCTTCTCAACTATAAATATATAGAATTAGGGTAACAGAGAAATAATATGAAATATCAAAAATACCCTCAGGGTTCAGTACTTATTGCTAAGTTGGATTCGCGGAGTAGGGACTAGTGTTTAGTTTTTATTAGGATCTACACTACCCAGCACATGCTTTACTAACAAATACATGATAGGATATGATTTTCTTTTTTGAACCTAAAGTCCTTTTAACATTTCATATTTACGCTAATAATACTAACTAATATCATTTTTACATAACTTAGGCATGTTTATGTAACTATATATTTTAAAATGATATTTTATTGATAATCCGGATGAATAGATTAACCTCCTCAGTAGAAAGTTGTAGGTTGAACCAATTAACCAAGTGGTCGACCTACTGACCCTGGTCACTTGAGTGGGTTAATGTTCAAGCCGGGTTTGATAACTATGCTATGAAGCATGGACATACATACAAGATGTGGATACGACATTACATTGTTATATGTTAATATAATAACTTCTTCAAAAAATAGGATGTGGATGGAATAAGGAAACATTGATATATATATATATATATATGTATATATTTGAACAACAAAAGATGATTGTTTATAATAATATATACACATTCTGACAAACTCTTATTTTTAATAAATTTTTAAAATATTATTTCTTATAAAATCCAAATTCATGTGAGAAAACTAAGTGTTAGTATGTGCAAACATTAATTTGGACCAAATTTGAGTCGAATTATAATATTGTATATCACTTCTTTTTCTTTGTGAAGTAGTATTTAAAATCCTGTTATCTTTTCTAGCTTTTCCTGACAATTATGCTCCAATGCTATGCTAAAAATGTTGCATCTTGATGTCCAATTTTTCTTGGGCATACCTCAAGTGTCTGGGAAGTACAAACTTTGTGTTCTAAGAGTCTAACTCAAGCAATAAGACACAATCTCACAACAAAACTTAAAATGAAGTATTGGACACATGTCTTGTATTAAATCCCATATGCATACGATGTAGATATAGCTCCTTGTGAAAATATGTCTGCTTTATAGCTGACATTACCTTGTGGGTTGGTCAGTATGTTGTCACTGGATCTAGCACCACAGGTGCCGATTCTGCAAATTCATGGTGTTGGAGCCTGCAAAACCTGGCTTAATCCCAAAATTCCACCTTATATATACACATATATACATACATGCGCACATTTTATGTTCAGATGTCAAGTACTATGTTATTTTCCATGCATTTAATGAAGCTGGATGGAGTGTTGCAGGGCGAGGGCAAGGACGGGGCAGAGGCCGTGGGCATGGGCGTGGTTGGGATTTCAGATCAGATGGTCCGGTCCAGGCAACTGCCTGAGCTGTAGCTGTGAGGTATAGGATTTGGTTTAGAATGGAAGCTCGGGATGCTTGCTCTGCATATTGTCGTATTCTAACAGAAAAAAGGAAAGACAAAAAAGGTGATTTTCAATGATGAATTTTTAGGGATATTGTTTCTGGTGAGCTGCTGCTGCTATTATGTGGCAGCCAGGTTTTGTAGTTTTGAAGGTAGGCTTATTCTTATTTAATGCTGACAAAAATTCAGAAGTTGTACACTTCCTCCTTTTTTAGGCAATAATAGAGCAGTCCATTCTTTGATTCTTATCGAACATTCAGTCTTTAGTCACGGAAAACTTTCTTCCTCCACATGCATGGGTGCACTTTCATTGTGTGTGTGGCATTGCATTTGTTTTGGAATAGGTAGCAACCGTATATTTCACTGCATTGTGTGGGGCTCAAGAAAACCTTTGTTGAATACAAATCCTATGCCTACCCAATTTCATGACAAATTGGAATTTAACTTTTATGTTGAGACCGTGCAGGTTCTCATGTCATGGCATTATACTGCCTGAATGCCTGAACACGAGACACAATAAAGTAGATCTCTTTTTATATGACAGTCTTTCAGATTTTACTAGGCTTTCATTGTGCGATGGCTTGAGTCGTGATTTCTTTGAGTTAAATGTATTAGATTAAAGCATTGTGTGCCATACCCATTTATATATCTTCAATCCAAATTTAACAAATTTTTTGTTGTAATTGTATCGTGTTGTGTTAAAAATTGCCACACCAGCTAACAAGGATACATGCAAATGCTAGCTTTGCAAGAATGACCACCTTCCTCTACCAGTTGCTTCCTAGGAGGTGAGGGGCATTGGTTCAACACATTCCTCAACAGTAAACTATGAGATGTTTATGATGATGATAACAAGATCACTTGGATGTCTGAACACTTTTAGTGCTAGCACTCCAAAGCGAAGACGTTGCACCTTTTGTTCACTTCCACTTTGTAAACAAGTTATCCCACCAATGGAAATCACACACACTAACACAACAAAACAAAGAAGTGTTCATGAATTAATTTCAAAGTTTTTGTACATACGAAAGGAAGTTAAAAGATACAGGTAATAGAATGGCAATAATTCATACAGAGAAGTACTGTGAGTTCTAAATTAGCTACCTATTTCGTCCATGAATCATATTATTCCTAAGAGATCAACCGGATTCCTGAACTGAGTCACGGGTGACTCAATGGCTCAGCTAAAGCAAGGGAAAAATGCAGATAATTTGCCACTTAGAACATTAAGGGGTCCTCTAAATTATGCAAAATTAATGAGGATGCGCAAGTAGGTGGTTAGAAGTCTGCTCTCCTCATAAATTGGTCCACCCATCCAGCATTATTTCAGTAGTAAAGCTGGTGACAGACACATACGAAGCAATGACCATTCTCTTGTATGCAAAATTAATGAGGATGTGCAAGTAGGCGGTTAGAAGTCTGCTCTCCTCATAAATTGGTCCACCCATCCAGCATTATTTCAGTACTAAAGCTGGTGACAAAGACACTCAACGAAGCAATGACCATTCTCTTGTATGCAAAATTAATGAGGATGCACAAGTAGGTGGTTAGAAGTCTGCTCCTCTCATAACTTGGTCCACCCATCCAGCATTATTTCAGTACTAAAGCTCGTGACAAAGACACTTACGAAGCAATGACCATTCTCTTGTGTGTGTGTTTTGTTGAGAAATAATAAAAAAAAAAAATTGTTGAGGAGTATTGGGACTCGTGAAGATGGTACACTCGATGTTTCACATAGCACATCAGTGAATTTAATTGGAGCTTATCGCTTTGGTTCACAAAGGCAGCTAGTTCATAAGACTCCCAAGTGAAGTCTATGCATACAGTTCTATTAAGATACAAATTAATGTTGATAAGAAAATGAATGGTTAGGAGTTCTACTTGATTATTTCAAAATCACGAATTCAAGTTGTGGGTATTTGGTATTCTATCATCCAACGGGAGAAAATAATTTTTTAAAATTCGTAATTAATATTTATTGATAAAAAATAACAACAAAGATCTATGACATTATATTTATAGTGTTAGAATACTACTACTTTGACTATGAAACAAAAACTCATATTTTTAGACTAATAATATTATAATAAAGACTATTAATTTGAATAGAAAACTATTAATTCTTATATTTTTATACTAATCCTAATAAAACTAGAGAACTAGAGAAATTAAAAATAAATTAAAATAAGAAATTAAACAGTTCTAGATAGTATTGAAATAATCAACTTAATTATAATATTTTTACAACTTAAGTTTTAGAAGACAAGATTACATGACAAAAGTAAAAGAAAAATTAGATGGCAATAAGTTCAAACAATCTATATATACTTTTTTTTTTTTTATTTTAAAAAAACTGACATTAGAAATCAAGTCTATGTGATCGACTACTTTAAATGCCCCTCAATTACCACAATGAAAAAATCATTTATTATCTTTAACTACTCCTGGAGAGTTGACCTTAATCCTATGCCACGCTGGTTTCTCAAATTGGGAATCCCGTGTCACTCTAATTCATTGAATTTGAAATCCCATGGTATATCCCTAAGGTTTGTCCGATTCTCTTAAGAATCTCTCACAGTAACTTTAAATTGTTATTATTTTCCCTTGTCGCTTTGCCCTAAAAATTTTATTGACATTCGACCACTCATATCTCTAAACACACCACCTACACGATATCCAGGCTATCCACACAAGCCAAGCCAAATCTTAGAAAATTCAAAAGTATTAAATTGGATGGAACAAGTTGGTACTGCAAAGATGCTTAGGCTTTGTTTGGATAGTGATTCAGATACAATTTTTTGAAAAAAATTTTGAAATATATTTCAAAATTTTGTAATTAATTTTTTAAAAATTGTGAAAATGCATTTAAATATAATAATCTAAATTTTAAAAAATTTAAGAAAATTATTTTAAAATGCGTATCCCGTGTTTTAAAATTAAAAAACTATTGTTAAAAGTGTCTTAATATGGTTCACTCTTCCACAGGAATTATATATTAATTTGACTGGTTTAATTTGAGCTTATCACTTCAATTCACAACATGACCCAAGTCAAATCTATGCATTTATACCGATTGATAAAGGTTTCCTTGTCCTCTTTGCATGATAAATTAATGCTGATAAGAAAATTCATGAATGGTTAGGAGTTCTCCTCGGTTAATTTAAAATTTGATAACTTTCATAATCTAAATTAAAGCCTAGCTAAATCTTAGAAAAATTCAAAATTATTAAATTGATGGTTAGGAGTTCTCCTTCAATTCCTAAATATGATATGTCATTTAATTATTGATGGTAGATTAAATACATTATAAAGATTTTGTCAATAATATTGTCACATTAGTTGAGAAACAAAAAATTTTGACACAAAAATTTAAGACAAAAACACAACCAAATTTTGTCTGGCTTGCATAAAATTATAGGCTGTACTAAAAAAAATCATAAAAGAGTTATGTACAACATTCATCTCTATTAAAGTGTTTCTTCACGTATATTTGAAATAATAAAATCCCCCTCCACTAAAGTATTCATTGATATCAATTAAACTGTCATAAGCGAACTTAACTCTTTAGTATATGAGTTGAGCAAAGAAGTTTTGGGAGAAACGTTGGAAAAGGCACCAACGGATGTGCAAAGATTTTTTTTTTTTCTATTTGAATAGAACAAGTGAAAGTTTTGAGCACTTAGTCGAATAAATGGAACACTTCACAAGATGATTTATTAAAAAAAATAAACAAAAAAGAGTTAAATTAAAATCTGAACTAGGTTAATTGTAAAAAAAATTGAACTAAATGGGGGTAAAAATAAAAAGTAGAGGAATATATTTAAAATATTTTTAAAAAATTATAAAAAGATATTTAGATAACAAAAATTGAAGAGGACAAATGACCCGGGCCTGTCTACACGGCAAAAACTGAGTCACCGCCCCGTCTCTCACGCTGCCATTCATTTTCCACATCAAATTGGCGAATAATCAAACTTGCGCAAGACGGCAACAAGTCTTCCTTTTCCTGCCTACAATGGATAACTTTCATAATCTAAATTACTCTTCTTTTTTTTCCAGAAAATACAACCAAATTTTGTTTGGCTTGCATAAAATTAAAGCAGATAAAATGCATGTATTTTGGGTCTTTTTTTAGTAGTTTATAAAAATTAGTATTTTGGGCCATGCCAAATGCATATATATTTCATTATTTTTTATCATTACTTTTGTATTTCATTTTTAAAAACAAAAAATAATTTTTCAAAATTTTACTAAAAAATTTCTTAATGTTTTCCTTTTCTGGAGCTGACTAAATAATGTTGATGAGTACTTGGACAGCTAGACTTGGGAATCCTCTCCTCGTAACATTTTGCCCACCCAGCTACCATTATTTTTTTGGTAGTTCTAAGTTTCTAACAACACATCAATGAATTTAATTTGGGCTTATCACTTTAGTTGGCACAGAAAGCTAAATTCAGAGTAGGACCCTCCCCTCTATGGATTGGCAAATTAGTTTTGAAAAGAGCTTGTCTGTCATTAATCCAAAGCTTGTCAACTTTGTCAAGCATAACCGAATACAAGAAAATTCGAAAGAAATAGATTTGCCATCCAATTAAATTGCATAAGCCATGTCTACAAATACCCCTCCATGCTCTTAAATCTTGCTCATCCAACCTTAGTCATCCTTCCTAGTTTGACATATTAAACCCACAATGAAATTCCTACTAGACAAGCCATCTCGATCCAGTTTCTTCCTTTTCGAGTCTTGTTCATATTCCTCATACTCATTTTTTTAGTCTCGTTTTCCATTTCTGCTGCCTTTACTTCCTTTGGAACTATGAAAGAGGTTCCAATAGGAGTTGAAGTCGCGACTCTTTTAGCGTGGAAAGCTAGCCTTGACAATCAAAGCCAATTGCTCCTGTCGTCATGGGTTGGAAGCAGCCCTTGCAATTGGGTTGGGATTGGTTGCAATGAGGCTGGGAGCGTCACCCGTGTAAACCTTACATCGTATGGTTTAAAAGGTACGCTTCACCATCTTAATTTCTCATCCTTCTTCCATCTCCTCAACATTGACCTTCATAACAACTCACTTTATGGGACCATCTCCCCAAACATCGGTGGCCTTTCCACACTCACCTATCTTGACTTGTTTGTTAATCATTTCTCTGGAATGGTTCCATCTCAAATAGGGAATTTGAGCAACTTAACCACTCTGTATCTTTACAAAAATAAGCTTTCTAGATCCATCCCTCAAGAAATTGGCATGCTAAAGTCTCTCGTCAATCTCGCATTGTCAAGGAACAATCTTAGTGGTTCAATCCCTACTTCTATAGGGAACTTGGGCAACTTAACCACTCTGTATCTTAACGAAAACAAGCTTTCTGAATCCATCCCTCAAGAAATTGGCATGCTAAAGTCTCTCGTCGATCTCGAATTGTCAACGAACAGTCTTAGTGGTTCAATCCCTACTTCTATAGGGAACTTGGGCAACTTAATCACTCTGTATCTTTTCAAAAACAAGCTTTCAGGATCCATTCCCCAAGAAATTGGCATGCTAAAGTCTCTCGTCGATCTCGAATTGTCAACGAACAGTCTTAGTGGTTCAATCCCTACTTCTATAGGGAACTTGGGCAACTTAACCACTCTGTATCTTTACGAAAACATGCTTTCTGGATCCATTCCCGAAGAAATTGGCATGCTAAAGTCTCTCGTCAAACTATCATTGTCAACAAACAATCTCACGGGTTCCATCCCTACTTCTATAGGGAACTTGGGCAACTTAACCATTCTGTATCTTTACGGAAATAAGCTTTCTGGATCTATCCCTGAAGAAATTGGCATGCTAAAAGCTCTCGTCAATCTATCATTGTCAACAAACAATCTCACGGGTTCCATCCCTATTTCTATAGGGAACTTGGGCGACTTAAGCACTTTGTATCTTTACTAAAATAAGCTTTCAGGATCCATCCCTCAAGAAATTGGCATGCTAAAGTCTCTCGTTGTTCTTGAATTGTTAACAAACAATCTCACAGGTTCAATCCCTACTTCAATAGGGAATTTGAGTAACTTAACCACTCTGTATCTTTACGAAAACATGCTTTCTGGATCCATTCCCGAAGAAATTTGTCACATCCCGAACCCCACCCTACGCGGATGTCGAGGACGTGACTGCCAGTCGGTCGCGACGCGACCAACCAAAGGCAATTTCTGAACTTTTCGACGAATTGCACTCCAACTGTAGGGTCAGATGCAGCGGAATTTAAAACTTTTTCTTTGTGTCACGGGAATGCAACTCACTTATCCACCATAAAGGTATGTACCACAGAGCAAGTCTAAATCCAAAACAGTTAACAGTTCTAAGTTCAGAGCATATCTAAAATCAAGCATATAGTACAGAGCAGATCTAATATCTTTAGAGTACCGTTTATTTCCATGAGCCATAATTATCTATCCAGTACATGTAAATTAGTTAGCCGTATCATATCACTCACCTGAATAACAGAATCAGTCCACAAGAATCCAGTCTCTACAGATCAGTGCCGTCAGATCCTTTACTTGAAGTGCCACTCGGCCTACTATGTCATATCACGATGTCTTCTAATCCATTAGAGATAATCCCTGAAAAATGTTAGGGAATGGGGTGAGCTTCGAAAAGCCCAGTGAGTAACACAGGTTCCCTGTCATGGGTTTCAAACCCGGTCTTGTTTATAAATCACAAGGATAGTTCAATCGCTTAGGAATAACAGTTTTATAGATCTACTCGAATACAGTTTAAGTAGAATAAAACGAGACTGAACTAAACAGAACAACAAATCAGAACAGACGGAACAGTGCATGATGCCAATATATCAGTCGAGAGTATAGGCAATTAATTCAATATTAGAACAAGTCAGTACTGGGCGGAATATAACAGGGCATAACAAACAATATATCAGTTTGGCACATAATCAAGCCTACTAATGCCAGACCGCTCATAATCAGAATGGTACCCAGAGTCAGACACATCATAGCAGAATAAAATCAGACAGACCATAAAACAGAACAAGACAGACCGAACAAAACAATAGTAGGACGGGACAAAATCATGCCGCGTACAATACAGTATAAAAGTTTACATTTAAAAACATGCATTCAGACAGTATAACTTTTAAAACCGTACAGTGCATCAAAATACAGTATCTATGCAGTAACTTATATACCAAATCAAGAATCCGGGCAGATCACAACGGAGCTGGACCATATATTAATCCAGACAGACAGACCATTAACGGACGGAACATAACGGAATCAGACGGAGCAAAACACCAGTTCAAGTCACAGGAAAACAATCAAGACAGACAGATCATTAACGGTCGGGATATAACAGAACCAAGCGGATCAATATGTTAGTCAAAACAAGGACATATCAATAACGGACAGACCATGAAACGGATAGATCAAAACAGACGGAACAAAACGGAACAATATCAATCAGGACAAGTCATATCATGACGGAACAAACGGTACAATATCAATTAGATCAAGTCGTATCGGAACTGAACAAGTCGGAACAAAATGGTACAATATCAATCAGATCAAGACATATCAGAACTGAACAAGTCGGAACAAAATGGTACAATATCAATCAGATCAAGACGTATCGGAACTGAACAAGTCAGAACAAAACGATACAATATCAATCAGATCAAGACATATCGGAACTGAACAAGTCAGAACAAAACGATACAATATCAATCAGATCAAGACATATCAGAACTGAACAAGTCGGAACAAAGCGGAACGATATATCAATCAGGACAAGGCATATCGTACATTTAAATATGTGCTTTTTAAACAGTATAACATTCAAAATAGTACAGAGCTTTAAAATACAGTATCTAAACAGAACTTATACAACAGTTCAGGAGTCAGGGTTACTCACAAACTGTTACGGTTATCTCCTTGCACAAACAATCTGATAACCTCCAGATACGTCAGGCATCTCCATGTATATCCTGAACAATAATCATCAATCATATACAGATCAGAACTCATCCATTCAGGTCTCATTTATCATCTTAGGTATCTATCGGATCACCTAAGACAGCTTAGTAGCCTATCGCCCTTTCACTGGGTCTCACCCGAGGCTATTTCATTCTTTAATTAGGCTTAGCAGTTATCAGAATTATGATTTAAGTCATTTAGACTTCATTCGTTATCAGTTAAGCACTTATTTGATCTTAGGGGCAAAATGGTAATTTTGCCATTCTTGCCCCTGACTCTGTTATGGTCCTCAGAATAGTCTACATATCTTATGTATGAAGTTCTAAGCCTTTTAGACTTAAATTGGTATTAGTTAGGTGCTTATTTAGCCTTAGGGAAAAAATGGTAATTTTTCCATCCTCGCCCCGGACCCTGTCGTGGTCTTCAGAATGTCCCATATATCATGTATGTGAATTTTCAAGTCCTTTGGACTTCGTTTGGTATCTGCTTTAGATCATCGGGACACATCAGTCATTTCTCGTTTTACGCGTTGACTGTCTCGGAGTCTTATTTAGCCCTTCAGTGTTCATAATTATACTTACGATAATTTATCAGATCAGATTGACCTTTATCTTACACTTACAGTGCTCAGGGGTATTTTGGTCATTTTACGTTTCGTAAGATTCTGACCCCGGTTCGTCATTTATTCGGGTATACAGTTTCACCAGTGTTCGGATTTCTATCGGTATCAGTTTCGTCCCAATCGGACTTTATTTGGGCTTTGTACAGTATCAGGGGTAATTTGGTAATTTCACGTGTCATATTTTTCGGCACGTCAGTTCATAAAATGGACCTCACCGTTGGGTCCAGAGTGTCCAACATAATTAAGTTGGACTATCTATTATGTTTAATTGACCCTGGGAATCATTAGGGGCAGTACGGTCATTTACACTTTATGTGTCTGTATTTTTGAGGACTCCAGTTCGTTAAACGGACCTCACCGTTGAGTTCAGAACGCCTGACATAGTCAAAATAGACTGTCTTTTATTTTCATTTGGGTCTGGTGCCATCAGGGGCAGTACAGTAATTTATCACTTACAGGTCTGTATTTTTCGGTACATAATTTCCTAATTTGGACTGTACCATTGAGTCCGGAATATTTGAAATAGTAAAAATACACTATTCATTTAATTTATTTGGACTCCGTTTGACATATTTAATGTCCAGGGGTAAAATCATAATTTTACCTATTTAATAAATAATTAAATAATTATTTTATTATTTAATTAATTCTTTAGGGGCTAAATTGCACAAAATTTCAGAAATCAGGGCCACTGTGCAATATTCAGAACTATCAGGGGTAAATTCGTAATTTCAGAAATCATATAGGGGTCAAAACATAATTTCTTAAGTTAGGGGTTCAACCCACAGGGTTCAAGGGTCCAAGGATTGAACCGGTCCAAAAATCTCAGAAGCCAACCGGTTCAATGACCTTAAGAAAACCGGAATAAGATACTCCAGTTATCCCCAATTTCTTTCTTATTCCCGGTTCGGATAGGCCCAGTTTCGGATTTTAATTTCGTGCATCCGTAACCAAACAGGTGGAATTGATTTTAAAACAAATCAGGTAAGCCAAACGGTGCCGTTCCATTAAAACGGTGGCACGTTCGTGGACAGACACGTGTCCGAGTCGGTTCAGTGGGTTTAGGCGTGTTGGACGAGTCGACTCGGTCGACTCGTCGTTTTCTTCACCAACCAGTGTACTGTTGCCCTAATTCCCAGTCCCCATTTTTCTCTATTTCGTGAAGTTTCAGGTACAGTTTTCAATATGTTTTGATTTCAAAACATTCCTGGATGTGAGACCAATGATTTGGCATCGGTTTTGAGCTTCGAATCTAAGGATCAAGCTCTGTTTAGTCGATTATCGTACAGAGTTTCAGTTCGGTCTTGGGGCCTCATTTCTCCACCAAATCTCACGTGGCTTGGCTCGTTGTGACCGTGTATCCTTGGGGATCAATGTCCCATTCCAAAATCGTGGTTTAGAAGCTTGTTTCAAAGTTTGGGTTTGTTGGCCGAAAGCAATAGCTTCGGTTTTGAGGGCCTTCTCATGCGATTTTGGGTCGCGGTTGGTGATATTTGAAACCCTCTCAGTGTCTAGATCAGTTTGGTACATGCATGAAGTCATTTGGTTGAGGTCGATTCAGACCTGCAACCTGAGGTCCATTAATGGCGGATTTGGGTTTTTGCTTGAATTCCAAGCAGTCCGATGGTCCTTCTTATGCTTAAACAACCTAGATTTTCAGTCTAGCTAACATGCATGCAATTACAGTCCTTATAGCCTCAGAATTTCCTCAAAACAAATTCTAAAAATTCAAACCAAATAATTGAAGGAAAAATTTGAATGTTTACCTTCAATAGTGGCAGTCTCTCTTCGGGCTTGGTTCAGGCACGACCTCGGTGGCTGCCTCAGTTCAGTCATGCCCTCAGTCCCTTCCTTCTTGTGCATCTCATGAAGACACACACATGCACACACCATGCTTGATCTCACATGGATTTTCTCTCTTGGTCTCTCACCCAAGACTACATGCAGACTCTCTAAGCTTCTAACAGACCTACCCCTCTATAACAGTTCTGATTTTTGTGTTACAACAGCCCCCCCATTTGAAGGTCCAAGATGTGTACACACATATATTTATTCATTCTTATACATATACATATATATGAATATATCAGAAAATCAGTGGGATTTAGGGCTGATGTGGGCTGATGGGGAGCAATCATGTGGGGTTTGCATGGGTTGCCATTGGTTGATTTGGGTGGCAAGTTGGGCAATACAGAGATATATATAATTAAGTTGTATATATATGCACAAAGGTGTGGGTGGCCCAATTGGTAAGTTTTTTGGATAAAATTTCTTTCCACTCAAAGGTTAAGGGTTCAATTCCCTTGGCCTCCCATTTGGCCATTTTCACCATTTTTGGTTAAGGCCACGTTTGGCTGCGCATTAATTCAGTTTCAGTGTTTGCTACATAACTTTCATTCCGTAGCTTCTTTTTCGACGCGGTTTCTTCCGGTCAGTTTCTATTTCCATTATCTTCAGTGTCAGAGGTTCCGTGTCATTTATTAATCATTCAGGATTTCCCGGGTTAGCTAATTCGGGTTCCGTTAGTATTAAAACGACGTTATTTCACCGAATTAATTAGTAATTTGGGTTCGGGTAGAATACCCTTCCCCCTAGACACATTTAATTATTAAATCGGTCTATGGCGACCGTCGGGATTATGATTAATTCCCTAAATCATTCTGTAAGTCGGTATTAATTAATAATTAATATTTAATTATTAATTATACAGGATCGGGGTGTTACAAAATTGGCAAGCTAAAGTCTCTCGTCAAACTATCATTGTCAACAAACAATCTCATGGGTTCCATCCCTACTTCTATAGGGAACTTGGACAACTTAACCATTCTGTATCTTTACAAAAATAGGTTTTCAGGAACCATTCCCCAAGAAATTGGCATGCTAAAGTCTCTCGTCAAACTTGATATGTCAACGAACAATCTCACAGGTTCAATCCCTACTTCTATAAGGAACTTGGGCAACTTAACCTCCCTCAACCTTCGGGAAAATCACCTCTCAGGATGCATTCCTTCAAGTGTTGGAAACTTCACAAAGCTCACTTCATTGAGTTTGTATGAAAACCAATTATCTTGTTCCATCCCTCCGGAATTAGGAAAGCTAAAATCCCTTTCTGATCTAAGATTATTCAACAACAAACTATCTGGATCCATTCCTTTAGAAATGAATAATCTTACTCATTTAGTGGTGTTGGCAATAATTGATAACAAACTCACTGGCCATATTCCAGAAAACATATGCCTTGGTGGGCTTCTTAAACGTTTCACTGCAGCAAACAATTCTTTTATAGGTCCTATCCCCAGAAGTTTGAAAAATTGCACTAGCTTGTATAGAGTTAGGCTTGAAAGAAACCAACTTTCTGGAAATGTATCACAAGATTTTGGCATTTACCCAAACTTGGATTACATTGATCTAAGTTACAACAAATTTTATGGTGAGATGTCTGATAAATGGGGCCAATGTCATAATTTAACTAGCCTAAAAGTCTCAAACAATAATATTTCTGGTGTAATACCACCAGAGATTGGAGAGGCAACTCAGTTAGGTATGATTGACCTCTCTTCAAATAAGCTAGTTGGGAATATTCCAGAGAATTTGGGAAGGTTGAACTTGTTGATCACGCTTTCTTTGAATGACAACAAAATCTCAGGCGAGATTCCTTTAGAAATTGGTAAGTTATCCAATCTCCAATACTTGAACTTGGCAACAAATAATCTAAGTGGCTTGATACCGATACAACTTGGGGATTGTGTGAAACTTTTGAACTTGAGTTTGAGCAAAAATATATTGAGGGGAGCTATTGTGATAACCCAAAAAATTTTTTTTTTATAAAATTTTCTTCGGTTATTAAATATTTTATTTTATTTTATTTTATTTATTATTATCATTATTATTGTTAAGTTTTTTTTTGAGGCATGGATTATATATATATGCATGGTGTATGTATAGTATGTATGTGTATATGTGTAGTGTAATGTATGTGCATGGATGTATATGAATATATATATATATATATATATATATATATATATACAAATCAGATTTGTGCAAGTGGGTGAGTGTGTGGATGAGGGTGTGTGTAGAGATTGAGTGTTGCACACTAAATAGGGCATAGAGTAGCTGGCAGTGTGTTGGTGGTGTGTGTAAGAAGGTTATCAGGGGGTGCACAGATCTGGTAGAGAAAGAGAGCAGAGAGACAAATAATGGAGAGAGGGAGAGAACCGTCAAATGGTGTATACATGTATATATGTATACACTGCATAAAGTTAAAGGAAAATACAGAGAAAAGGGGTTGAGAAGGGAGAAGCAGAAATGGAGCAAGAGGAGCAGAAGTGAGAGAGAAAACTGCACAAAGAGAAAAATCCGAAATTTGGTAAGCATATTCGGTTCTGTCTTTGATTTTTACAATGCATAAATTATGTATTTGAATATGGGGGCTGGTAGAGTATCAAAAATGGAAGATAATGCAAAAAGAATTATTGAAAATGGTTTAGAAACAAGAGAGAAATAGGGAGTTGCAGGTCACGGTTGGGAGAAATGAGCTTTGGTATTTTATGTGTAAACCTTGAAACAAATGATGGGGAAAAGTTCCTGTGTGGTGCAGAAAACCAAAGGAAAAAGAAATGATGAAACACAGTAGAGAAATAAGCGCGAAATCAAAAATTACAGTTGGCCGGAGATTCGGCCATGGGCCTTTGGGCCCTATTTCGTGAAGACCTAGTGGTTTAAATCAAAAACTAAACCTAGATATGAAACCCTTGAGAGAAAATGAAGAAAACTGCATTTTGAAACCTTGAAAATATCGCCGGAAAACAGTCGCCGGCGCCGGAGAAGGCGCCGGAACCCTATCGGAGGTTCGCCGAAAAAACGGGGAAGAAGGGGGCTGTGTGGGTCGGGTCTCGGGTCCGGGTCGGGCTTGGGCCGAACCACCCATGCCACGTGTCGCATTCTGTTTTAAATTAAAAAGGGGAATGGGGGTGTTTGGCAACGGGGATGAGAAATTGAAATTGGAAGATTGAATTGGAGACAGGGATATCCTATCCCAGTTTTAGCCCTATCCCCTGTTTGGTTAACTTGATTTAGAATAACAAATTAAACTAGTTTTAATTTGGACCTTTTGGAATTTGAACCTTTTAGGATTTGAACCTTAACCCTGAACTTTCGAAAATTACAAATTGACCCCCCAACTGTTAGAAATTACACTTTGACCCACCTGATTAAATTATTAATAAAATATTAATTAAATTAATTAATTAATTATTTAATTAAATTAATTTAATTAATTAAATATTCAAATATATTCCGGAATCCAAATGGGACAAGTCATTAGTGTATTTTGACTATCTCGGCCATTCTGAGACCAATGGTGAGGTCCGTTTTACGAGACGGGGTCCCAAAAAATAAAAGACCCGTAGTAACCCTTAAAATTACCAAAATGCCCCTAACTTGAAACACTGTCAGACAAACTCCGAATTAGGTAAACAAATAGTGAAATTTTATTATCTCGAACATTCCGGACTTAACCGTGGGGTCCAATTTGTGAAAAGAGGTCACAAAATGTAAGGACACGTGTAAAGTGCAAAATGACTGTTTTTGCCCTTTTGAACCCCGGTGTCCGAATTGAGTTCTACGAGAACCTAGACTTACTTTCTTAAACGTTCTAAAACCAATGGTAGAGTTTAATTTAGCAGAATAGAAACTTATGAATTAAAGACATAAAATTTGATGAATAGCATAAATTCAAATAACAATAGACTGAGTTGTAATTTCTACTTTTAGGGACACTGACAGGACAGGAGGGGGTGATCTGATCTTCTACATTTTCATCCGTCGGTTCAGTTACATATAGTGCACGATCTTCTAGGGTTGATACCAACCCATCAGGTATGGTGTTTTGCTAGTGTTAGAAATGAAGTTAAGTTAGGAATATTTGTGAATGACTGGAATGCTGTATGTGTTTATCTGTAATGTGTTTACCTGTTTATTTGGAATTAGTAGTTCACATGCTTACATGTTACTTGTACTTTATGAATGTTTAGTGAATGGTGAATGTGACTCACGACATGTGTATATGTTGATTTTACGAGATATGCTTGTATGTGGAATCAGCTAGTGATTTATGTATTATTGTCATCGAGCATGCTGTACTGTGGAAACCATGTATCATTGAGATTGCATTGGCATATTGGCATATGATGAATCCTTTGAGAACATGGTGTGGGTAAGCACGTGGTGCTTTGCATTATGAGGGTGTAGATCCTGTGGTGAAAAACCCAAAATTGGCCATTGCATTGGTACTTCGAGCCATCGGGGAGTACCCGTAAACGAGACATGGGTGTGGCATAGAGTTGTGCATGGGTGTGTCATGCATACCATCCATATATACATTACTGCGGTGTTGAATGTCATTTAGAAATAAATGTACACTTTGCACATGCCACGCCTTAGCTTTATTTATGGCACTAGCATTTCATCATACCAGCAGTTGTGCTGACCCATTCGTGGGCAACATTTTCAGATGAGGATCCTCCAGCCACTAGAGACTCGGTGATGCCCTGATAGGGTGAAGCCTGTGATGTATTTGTGATTCGTGAGACTTGTATTTTGTTATGTAAGGGCTTAAGCCCGAATGACTAATGAACAATGTATTCGATGTTATTTTATGTATGGATGATGATGGACGCATATTTAGTGAATCTAATTACTTTTATCCTTTTACTTATTTTACTTTCTGTCTCGTCAGTCGCGCCTCGGGTTCAGTCAGAATTCGGGGCGTGACAGCTATTCCTTTTCAAATGGGGAATATGCATTATCTTGAAAATCTTGATCTTAGTCAGAATCTATTTGTAGGTAACATACCACTACAACTTGGAGAACTCAAAGTTCTAGAAACACTGAATCTTTCCCACAATGAGTTCTCTGGTTCAATTCCATCATCTTTTGATGAAATGTTGAGTTTGACTTCTATTAATGTATCCTACAATCAATTGGAAGGTCCTCTTCCCAACACTAAAGCCTTTCAAAAGGCTCCATTTGAGGCATTTATGAATAATAAAGGTTTGTGTGGCAATGCTACTGGTTTAGAGGCTTGCCCTACTAATATGAGAAAGGGCAACGGAGTTGTAGCTGTAATCCTGCTTCCTACTTTTGGTGTTATTCTACTTATGCTTGTGGTTGTTGGGTTTTTTTTAGTTCTCAGTCGAAAACTAAGGAACACAAAAGATGAGCCAAGAGGAGTAAATAATGAAAATTTGTTTGATATATGGAGCTATGAAGGGAAAATGGTTTATGAAAATATCATTGAAGCAATAGAGAATTTCGACATTAAACATTGCATTGGGGTAGGAGGATATGGTACTGTTTATAAAGCTGAGTTGGAAAGTGGTCAAGTTGTTGCTGTGAAGAAAGTTCATACGTCACAAGATGGCGAGTTGGCTAATCAAAAAGGTTTTGCGAGTGAGATACTTGCATTAACAAACATACGACATCGCAATATTGTAACACTTTATGGTTTTTGTTCACACCCACGACACTCATTTTTGGTTTATGAGTTTTTGGAAGGTGGAAGCTTAGAAAACATATTAAACAATGAGGATCAAGCACATGATTTTGAATGGATAAAGAGGATGAATGCCATTAAAGGAGTGACAAATGCTTTGTCTTATATGCACCATGATTGTTTGCCTCCGATAATTCATCGGGACATATCTAGCAAGAACATTTTGTTGGATTCTGAATATACGGCTTACATTTCTGATTTTGGCACGGCTAGGCTTTTAAAGCCTGACTCATCCAATTGGACTTCATTTGCTGGCACCTTCGGATATGCGGCTCTAGGTATTTCTTTAATTATGTAACCCATCTACTAGTCTTCTTCATAGTAAGCCTAGATTACAAGTTAGTGGCATTGGAAAGATGGTAAAATTTTCATTTTATTATTATTGGTCTTGACCCTTCAATTACTGAAATACCTTGTTTTCTTGTAAATGTTGTGCATTCTGCTTAGGAATGACAATTTGTCTGGTCTCGTTCTTAATGAGGTGGGTATAGAGTGTTCATAAACGAGATCGAGACGGAGCTTTTAAAATTCTGTTGGGTTCGGGACGGGTTCACAGGATGGTCACCCTGCTCTGTTTATAAATTATTTTTTTTTATTATCTTTATATATACTAATTTACTGATAAATCACACTATAAAAAATTATATTTAAGGTTTTTTATATTATTTTTTATCATATTGGTTATTTTGATAACAAAATTCTAATTTATCTATTCAAATAAAAGTTTTAACTTACTTTAAAAAAAAAAATAATCGAGATTCGGGATGAAAAATATAAACGAGACCAGGATTGGAGTGAACCTCTGAATGAACTTAAATGATCTATATGTCAAATTGATATTAAACCATCTACAATCCTCTCATGAATCATTTTGATAACATTGGCAGGATACACGTAATTTCATTTGTGTCAAGTTCACAAAACCATTTGTGAAAATGGTTTTCATTGCTGGAAATGAAAATTTTGAATATATGAGACATATTTCAACCTTCCTAAAGCAAGAAAAGGCAATTTTTTTCTTTTATTTTTTTTATCATTCACAAACAATGGGTCATTTCAAAAGGCTGATCAATGATAATTATATATATTTTAAAAAAATAATATTTTAATATTCATAAATTTGTTCAACTTTTTTATATGAGATGAAAATCATTAATGAGACGATGATGATAGATTCATTTTATGTGAGATAAACATTAAACATTATTCTTTCTTAAAACATACAAAAGATCACATTAATGATCCTTTACACTCTGTTATGTATTTTTTTTCTGCTTAAAGAATTTTTCAGTTTAGTTTTTTTCTTTTCTATTCTTTTCATGTACTTGATTTCTAGCTATAGCCTAGAACATAAAGCTTATACAATACCTACACTACTGCCAGACGTAAACAATTAAGGAGGGTCGTTGGTGTCAATCCTGAGCGTAAAAATTTGAGATTTGATTGAGGTATATTATATGTGTTAATATTATATATAATTATATATATATATATTAATCGTATCATAAATGACAGTCACTTATAACTGATATTTATATTCTTCAACAATTAAAATCAAAATAATCCTACTCAACAATTAAAAAGTCAAAATAATCATAGTTAGTCATTCGCATGAATGACTATTTTCACAAATCCTTATAATTTGTAACAATTTTGACAAAAAAAACATCAATATTAAATTCTGGTCTAGCCTAAATTTAGAAAGCCAAGAGCTGGTCAAACTCCGATGGGTTAAGTTAATGTAATTTATTCCAGTATATGTGGACTCAATTAGATTTTTTCCACCAAAAATTCTGGTTATCTATTAATAGTGCTTTAGAAATTCTTGCTCTAACGTCTTATTTTCTATTTTAGACACTTTTAATTTAAGTAAACATAAATAAAAAATTGAAGAGATTAAGTCTTTTTTTTCCCTCATGTTAATTGAATTAATTAATTAAAAAATGTCAAAAGTTGAGTCATTGAGGCTTATGTGACTTTGAGCTTTTTTTAAAAATAATTATGGAATCCTTTTGTTTATGAAATTATTTTAGCTCGATTGGATGGTATTCAATCATACCTTCCAGAGGAATTAATAAAAATAAAATAAAATGGCTAAACAGAGTAACTAAATTAATTTTGATTATACCAGGTCCATGTATTAAGTGGTACTCATGAGATCTTTAGTCTAATCTTTTAAAGTCACGCTTGATATAAATTATTTCAAATGATTTAATCATTAAAACTAGTGATTAAATTAATTTTTAATTTTTAGATTAAAGAATACAGTTGGCTTAATCAAATAAACGTGACTATCTTTACAATCAATTAAGAAATAAATTAATTATATCATAATCAGATTTAAATTAACTTTCTTGATATTTTAAATAGATGCATAAGAAGCTTACTCTTTTATTTGTGTTAACCAAACATAATTTTAATAACTGACTATATTCAGATATCTCACCACTCACAATTCACTTTTTTCCCATTTTTCTCACAAAGTTGGAGTTTTTGGTGAGTCTCATGATGATCCTAAGAGCGATGAATTATGTCAGACCGCATAACCAATAAACTTTATCTTTGTAAAACAAGTGAGATAAAGTTGAATTCTGAGTAATAGGATATCTATCGTTGCAATGGGTGGCAAAATGACCCGCCCCACCCCTAATAAGGTGGGTATGAGGTTTTCATAAGCCGCTAGGGTTCACGGTGGGGTTGAGGGATGGTCACTTCCGTCCTGTTTATATATTGACATGTTTTTTTCGTTGTTTTTGTACTATTCATATTTTTTTCGTAATATATATTGTCATAATAAATAATACCAAAAATTATGATATTAAATTTTGCATTTCAAATGATATGACAATAGATTATAGATTATTTGCATTTCAAATGATGGTCATTTCAAATGTTATTGCAATATATTTCCTTAGATATTTAGACTTTATGTGTCTATGTATGACTTTGTTTATTTTTGTTTATATTTCTTTTGCTATTCACTATTTTTTTATATTTTATAATAGACAATATATATGTGGATATAATAATTGAATTGTAGTTGTTATAGAACATTGCCTTAGACACGTATCTACGACTTTATTTTTTTATTTATTTATTTTTTTGTATTCAATATTTTTTTGTAATATATATTTTTGCAATATATCTTTAATCATATATTTAATCTGCAGATTTATTGAAAAATTCAGAACGGGAATCCATCTTTAATTACATATTTCATCTCACAAATGAATATAATTTTATATATAATACCAAAAAAACATATTTAAAAAGAGTTAGCGGCAAAAAAAGCAAAAAACAAAGAGCACCCAATTGCCCATATTCTCTCCACAATTTTCATCTCTTTACTTTTTTATTTTTGTAAAATTTTAGTGAAAATTTATCCAAACTACCTATTATTTTTCATTACAATATATATATATATATATATATATATATTCATATAATGCAAAAAATTGAATACAAAAAAAATTCCTGTCTATGGCAATATGTAATAAAGTTCAATCACTATATATGTAACAGAAAAAAAAAATTATCATGAATTACAAATAAAAAAAAACAAATCTATGGTTAGACACTTGAAGTAACGCCGTATTTCAATTACAATACAATTACAAAATATATCTTATCTAATTTAGAAATTTTCTTATCTTAGACTTGGATATTTATGGGGCTTCTTTATGAGACATAGATTCTTATGAGTTAAACTTTCAATTGAATTATAATATATATAAAGATATATAAAATTTGAAGTATTTTTTTATAAGTGAGACCTAAAGAGATTGCTTGTCTTGCTTAATGGTATAGCTGACCTGCTTATTTGTGTATTATAGACACACTTTATCCCACATACCATTCCCTCATCTGAATTCAATTAGTTCTAGGTGAGCAAACTTGCATAATACTGAAACTTAGACTTTACAATCTCAGTTTGATCAATAGTAGGTTGGTTAAAGAAAAACTAACCAAGTGTTTACAACACCTTTATTAGGTTTTAGGATAATCATTTAAAACCCAGAAAAATCCTAGTTTAAATACTATAGGTAAGTTGGTTGGTTAAACTAAGTGCAAAAATTTCATTATAAATGTTTTATATGCCTTACATGAATGCTTGAGAGTGTTCACTATTTTGCTATCATCTGTGTTAATGTCTCATCCAATTATATGTATGGTTGTGTAATTAGATTCTTGGCATTTATGAACCACCGGTTTTTTTAACTTAATTTTTTTTCCGTACAAACTTCAACTTTAAGGTAATTTATGGATGATAATGAGCTAATGTAAGCAAAAAATATGTGAAATCTGTGTTAAGCATGAGAATTTCTCTCTCTCTCTCTCTCTCTGACAGAGCTTGCTTATACAATGAAAGTGAATGAGAAATGCGATGTCTATAGCTTTGGAGTACTAGCATTGGAAGTGATTTTGGGGAGGCATCCAGGAGATCTCATCTCATCTCTGTCGTCATCGGGAGCATCATCATCTTCATCAACATCAGTTGTCCATAGTATATTATTGAAGGATGTGTTTGACCAACGACTAACATCTCCTACAGATCGAGTGGCAGAGGAAGTGGTCTTTGTTGTAAAGCTAGCATTTGCATGTTTACATGCCAATCCACAATCTCGACCAACTATGCAACAAGTTTCTACACAGCTATCCAAAGAAAGGTCACCTTTGCCAATTTCATTACATTTAATTACATTAGGACAATTGCTTGATTTCTAGCTAATATTAACTTTCCGAGGGTTTGCCTTTTTCCTATTTTGTATTGTGTTTCTATAATTTTGCTATATCTGTTGTTTGGCTTTTGGAGCATTTGTAAATTTTTCTCTTTGTATCTGCTTTATTTTGTCTTTTAGGTTTTTTTTTTTACTTAAAATTTTTAGTTTTAGCCAATTTGTAATCTATTTCTTTGCTTTATTCTACTTTTTTGTTGTGTATGGAGGAAGCCAAGATTATTGCAGGATACTATCTATTCAAAGCAACACAAGAGTTAATAAAGAAAATTTTGTTTATGATATGGTGTTATTATGGCAACACTAGAGGCCTTTAGCTTTGGACATTATATCGAGGAGGGAGGAGATGGCTAATCTAAAAGTATTTATGAGTGAGAAGTGAAGCTTTATGGTTGCTATTCACATCTACAAGACACTCCATTTTCAATTATAAGTTATTTGAAGGGGAAAGCTTGATAAATATACCAAGCCATAACGAACAGACAATAGAGTTTTGGTGGATTAAGATGGTGAATGTTGTTAAAAGGTGTGGCAGATACTTATGTTGGGTGATTAATTGTTCACCTTCTATTATTCATCTGGGGCGAGAATGTTTGCTAGATTCATAATATGTTGTTCACTTCTTTGGATTTGCATGACTAGGATTTTACAGCCTGATTCATCCAATTGGACTTCATTTGTATGCAGCCTTTGGTATGTTGCTCCAGGTACTTTTCTATCGCCATAACTTATTTTCAAGTCTCTCTTGTAAAGTTCATTTGATTTTCAAATCATACCTTACACTAGATTAGGAACTTGGATGAAATATATTGGGATAATTTGATGACAAAGCATGCCATATAGTTCATTTTAGTACATTTATTGTTCCTAGTTCTGTTCTAGTTTTCAAACACTTGGTTAAAATCTTTATCCTTCCCAACTTGGGAAAGGCACGGTTATTTGGTAGAGCCCATTTGGCTCTGCTTCCGAGAGAGAAAATTGTAAGCTGCATACGAATTTTGTCCCTATTTCAATTAGCTTCGTTCTAAAATCGCAAACTTTACCCACCATTTCTCCCCTCCCCCCATTCCATCAGACACCCGCTTAGTAATACATCATAAATTGGCCACACATTGTTTGTGCCTAATGTGTAAATAGTAGTTGTTCTAAAAGCTTGGTATATATGGATAACATCACTGCAATAAGTGCACAGTAAAACCATCTCAGAGTTTGTAACTATCAAATTGGAAAAAGTAGATCCATTTTCATTTTTATATATGCATAGTGTTGTTCAAGTCCCTTTAGGGCAAAAGTGTGTGTGTGAGAGAGATTTACCTATAAAAAAAGTATTGTTGAATCATTAAGACTAAATGTGTTAAAGTAGTTGAATTTTTTACTAAACTTAGAACATCCTAAAGATGTTTTGAAAATAATCTAATATAGGGATAAAAAAGTAGCTGATTTAATGAACCAATTATATACCTACTAGGGATGTTCATAGTTGTTACTTTTTCATATCTAATTTTTTTAACATTTACATGTTTTTTCTTTAACTTCCTTTATGTATTTGAACTTTACTTCCAATGTTATGTCTATTAAGTTCAATTTATGAATAATGCAAGATTACATGTGAAAATTTGTGCGTTATAATAATGATGCTAAATCACTGTTTGAAATGAGTCATTAACATTTTCCTCTTTCCTTTTCTTCTTAGTAATTTTTATAGAGCTTGCTTACACAAAAGGAATGAATGAGAAGATGCAGTGTTTATAGCTTTAGAGTGCTGGCATTGGAAGTAAATATGGATCAACATCTTGCCGATTTCTTCTCATCTCATCTCTCTTATCATCATCATCATCAACCTCAAAAACATATGATTTACCATTGAAGGACGTGTTGGAGCAACGCCTCTCAACTCCATTGAATCATGTCATGAGGAATTAGCCTTTGTGAAGCTAGCATTGCCTGCCAATCCACAATCTCAGTCAAATATGTGTCAAGTTTTTTTTGAAACTATCAAAACAAAGGCCACCTTTGCAAAATCCTTTCGACAGGATTACACAAGAACAATTATTAATTTGATATCAAATGTTCAAGTTGCTGGACATTTTCATCTCTCTAGTTTTATGTTGTGCTGTATTATTTTCTTTCTACTTTGGCTTCTCAAACTTACCTTTTCCATAGGAGTCTATTCCCTCTTTTTTTCTACTATTGTCTTTGAAAAATATAAAGGATGTTCTAAGAGATGATACATACCAAACATAGTTCTAAATAATATCAATAACACCAAAAGAAGTACTTGCTTTACACACTTCTTTTTATTTATTTATTTATTAAATTTGGATAGTTTAACCAATCAAATGTCTAGTTTTTTCTGCTATAATAATTCTATATTATGAATCTTTTGAAATACCTCAAAGTTTACTTCTTATTTTGACAATGCTCTTAATTTATTCTTTCTTCTAAAATCCGTCATTGTTGCTTATAAATTTTGTCAATTGGTGTGGTGCCTTGCTTTCCAGACTAATTGAACCAAGTGCTAGAAAATGGAAATGTCGTGCTAATTTAAGTGAGAATGAACCCTAATACCTTGAAAAAATAAATTCACCTCACATGCTAACAAACTCAAAATCGCTTGGTTACATGATTCAAAGGATGAAATTTTGCCTCAAATCAGAATGAACTAATTCAAATAAGATTGACTTACAAGACTCGTTAACTCTTCCATTTGTAATGCATGCATAAGGGATTTAGGTCCCATTTTGAGATGGTAATGTTTTCTCATTTTACAGATGTTGTCTAACTTCAAGATTCAACGTATGCGCACGCATATACTTGGATAGAATACTGCCCCTCCCCGTCGTTATGCTAAAGAAAACAATAATGCAGGACAACTAATTGGGACTAGCCTAGTTGGCCAATGTGTCCTCCTATTTAGGGAGATGTTATAGGTTCGAACTTGTCACATATGTGTGACAACTTCTACTGTTTTGATATTCTACAAGGTTGCATGAAATAATTTCTCTTATACCCAACTATGAGCTTGAGTTGGTTGATTTTCAAGGTCACTTTATATGGATCACTTTCTAGCGTTACTCATTTAATTTTGATAATTGCATCTTGTGAATGCGCCAAGGTCAAGTCAATTTGCTACGATGGAACAACAAATTTTCCACCCATCTAATCGTGTTGGATCTCTTTGTTATTTTTTTGAATAATGTTTTATGGAAAAACAAATCTCAGCACAACTTGCAGCAAAACTAACGTGGAGTTTTCACCTCCGCATTTTTAAAACTTGCTCAAATCTGTTTTGGTAGACACTTATTTTCAAAAATCTCCACATCAGTTGTTCTAAGATTTGTTGTGCCATAAAACATTATTGCACTTTTTTTGGAGTAGTGTTTTATGGTTCATGCATTTTTGCTCATGTTTTTGTCCAAATAAAAGATAGTCATTAATTGTTATCACATAAACTATTTTTAAAAAATTTATTTTATCAATCATTGACTCTCACATCAGCCTCATTCGAGCATTTTTTTTTTGGACAAAAATGCATGAGCCATGTAACATTATTCTTTTTCTGGTGACAGGTTGATAATGATAGTCACCACGAGTGGCAGGGCCATATGTATCTTAGGAGGGCAATTTCTCCTATTTTTAGATCACTTATTAGTTTATGGTAATCATGGATTTGAGATGAGACATTTCTATCCTCAACCATTTGGAAGTTTAAGGAATTCCCTACTATGTATTTTTATGTTCCAGCATCTTCAATTACATATTTCTTTGTAGTGTTTTCCAAATTTCAGTGTCAATTTTAAAGGTGCAATAAATTTAAAACAATTCATTTGAATGTGTGCTATGTATAGTGTGCCTACAAATCTATTTCCTCTTTCCCAATTTTTTATTTCTTTATTTTCAGTCCCTTCAACAGGTTTAGGTTTGGTCAAGTATTCAACTATGTTTATCATGTCTAAGGCAGAATAAATTCATTTTTTGCCAACGCCTAAAGAATGACACATTAAATGAATCAATCTTTGAGTTGTCGGAATGAGTTTAGTAGTGATCAAAGCAGTGTCCATTTTTCAAAAGAAAATCACTCTTAAGTTTGTTGTAAAAGATTTTGAAAGATATTTTAGGGCTAGGTTGGATTACTACTTTGAATCTTAAGGCAAGAACAAAATAAAACTATCAACCAAATTTAGAAAAGCAGAGTAATAAGGAGAGTGAGGACTTAGCGGCTGTGGCATGTATAAACAATACCCTTAAAAGTGATTTTGCTCCTCGGAGGTTGAACCTCGGTGTAGTAGGTTGGAGGTGCTCCACCCTACAGAATATAACAGGTGGTCCTAGCAAGTGTACACTCGCAAGTGCTTTGGACCAAAGGAACACTCCTTGAAAATTCTTTGATCGTTGACGGATTGAAAAGAAAGCAGCAGTGGAACAAAACAATTGAAGTAGTGACAGAACTTCCATGGAGTAGTAATAAAGACGAACAGAAATAGTTCACCGAAGGAACCAAAGCAAACAATGTACAAGCACTTTGATAAAGGAACAAAAAAATAGAAGAGAAGAACTATGCTCTGGAAGCTCGAATATTTTTGTGTATAAAACAATGAATACATGCCTCCTATTTATACTAGTTGTGAGGGAGAGTTTCAAAGGAAAGCACAAATTTGCTACCCCAAACTATGGTAACGACTAATTGAAATCATTTCAAATTAATTTTATCGATTAGTAAAAGAGTTTATTGATATAATATGGAAGTAAATCAATATTGTGTAGGAATGTTTGGCAATCAAATATGGAAGTCAAATATAAATCAGTATCGTAAAGTTTGACAATTAAAAATTGGTAATAAAATAAAATTGCAAAACCTTGGTCAATCACGCACATACGCGAGGCTCGAATTCGGGGATTTGCGCCCCCCCTGCGCAGGCATAATGCGGGTGAGGTGCCTGATTAATTGGTTTCTGGATGGGGTAGCCCGAATTCCATTGAGCTTCCCATGGTCACGTGTGCTTGAGGGTCACCCCATTACTTTACACAACTTTACAAAGCCCAATAGGGTGTGTATTAATATACTAAGAAAATTCTCACTTCCTAACTGATGTGAGATACAAGTATTGTGAGACACCCATGTATCCCAAAAATTTCCCATATATCTCAAAATACTTGGGTAACAAAGAATTATAAGAGATTCAAGGAATAGTGAAGAAGATCAAGATAATGACAAGAGAATCCTGAGAATAGAATGCATCGGAACTAGTGTCTTTTGGACTATGAACTAGCCCTAGGATTAATAAGCCGTGACCTACAGAAACTTGGTGAAATTTATAAATTTCTATGAAGTAATATATCTTTACTGTAAGTCAGTCAACTTAACACTCACACTATCTCCTCAAATGAAGAAATTGTTCTAAGTAGGTTGGCACAAATAGGCCATGCATCCTACCTGGATATTAATGAGCGCTCTAGAAAACATGCCTGAGTTCAAAACAATTTAATTGCTTAGGGGAAAAAACATATCACCACCTCACAGCAGGTGACCATCACAATGAGGCCTTAACATAAAATTAAGAAGGAAAAGGAAATAATGAGAAATCATCAAATTAGGTTCTACTAAAAAATTGAGTGATATTCCATGGAAAGTGTAAATTATACGTAAAATAACATGAGTAAGGACCCACTATCATCAATTCAGATGCTACCAAAAAAAATAATGATGTTTCATGTCAAGTGAGGAGAGATGTGATTCAGTGTTTGCTAGTTTCCAAAAGTCTTGTTAATTTGAAAGGTGTCTCAATGCGTCATTTCTAGCATTGATTCCTAAAAATATTTTAGGCCAATTAACTTAGTTGGTAGCTTGTACAAGCTAATGGTGAAAGTTTTTTTCTTTGAGACTAAGGGAGGTCGTGGGAAGGATCATTTCTGCCAACCAGCATGCCTTTGTGGTTTTTTTTGGGGGGTGGGGGTGGGGAGGGGGGCAAGAGACAAATTCTTGATGTAACCTTGATAGCTAGTGAATGTATTGACACAAGAAAGAAGAATAGGAAAGGGCCTAGTATGCATGCTAAAAGCCTACGATCATGTAAATTGAAACTTCCTTATTTTTATGCTTTACAAGATGGAATTTGGAGAGACGGAGGAGATGCATTTAATTTTGCATTTCCACAGTTTCTTTTTCGGTGTTGGTGAATGGTACCCCGACGGGGTTCTTCCTTTCTTCAAAGGCCTGAGGCCAAGGGACCTATTGTTCTCCTTTTCTTTTTGTGATGGTTATGGAAACTTTTGAGTTGGACAATGAAGAAAGCTACTGTAAAGGGATGGTTGGGGGGCTTTTGGATTGAGGACGGTGGAGTAAGGAGGGCATAGATCTTTCATTTACTTTTTTGTAGATGACATCATTATTTTTTATGATGCAGAGGACATTTGGTTGAGATTCCTGTGATGTATTTTGAGCAAAATCATTTCAGTGGGAGAGGTAGAGGTAGAAGGAGTAGGGGAGATGGTGGAAGGGTTGGGTTGCGAGGTGGGGAGTTTTCCAAATAAATATTTGGGTTTACCCTTGGGTGCTCCAGTGAAATCCAAAGGGATATGGGATGTGGTGGTGGGGAGATCCCAACGTCATAAAGGGTTACACCTAAAACACCGGGAGGCTGCTTTGAAGTTTTGAGTTTATGCTCGTTTGAACTCAAAGATTGGGAATAATTTCCATCAAAGGTGAGTTCAGAAGATAAGATTTTTTTGCAAGCATTGTTTTCCACTCAATTTTATAACATAAAAATTTTTGTTCTTAAAGCATCATTTGATGAGTCGGAGGCCTAAAATATCAACAATATGAGTGAGTCATTTTCCATTTACTTGTCCATTTGTAGGTTTAGTGTCCTCTTCTTGGTGACCCATTTGTGGAGTGAAGCTGGCTGGGTGATATAGGGATGATGTAAGACAGTATACAAAAAATGAGAATGCTACCACTAATAAAAGATTTTATGATGTAATTCTATCTAGAAAAACTTGTAGGTTTATGGTTTAAATGTTTGGAGTACTCGTCATTTGCACATCAATGAACATCTCCTACTCCTATTAGGACCAACACTACAAAATAAGAAATATTAACCCATTTCAAACTCACCAAATAACTAGGGTCATTACTTGCCTAAAATAAGACACATGAACAACCACTGCACCCGTATCTAGAAAATCTTGAAATTACCAGAATACCATTCACTCTTAAAATATAATAAAACATCAATGAAACAAACAGCATCATATGGAGTCAAAGAAACTAAAGATAAAGATTAGTTCAGACTAATTTTGATATGGAAATGCCTGAATTGGGCTCTGTCTTAAGATTGAATTGACTATAAGATTTTCCTCTTAGTTAGATTTGCTTTTTCTTGAGCTTATTATGGACTTCATCAAGTGGGTCATACGCATATCTGGCGAACTGCGCCATATTTGGGCAATTGGAATTCATTTCTTCTTGAATTTTTTGCATAAGCATTTCATGGTTACATTCTGCCTCTAAAATCTTCTAAACTGAATTTACAAAGGATGGGAATCGTATTCAAATCTTTGTTGGAAACTAGTAGTGCCTAGGCATTGAGGTCCAGTTGTTTGGTTGTAAAATTCCTAGGAATCTATGTAATATATTATGGGATAGGCTGTCTGTGCTATATCTTTTTGAATTATTGCTACGTTCAAATGGTAATTTTTTATCTGTTAAGATCCAATGGAGAAAGTTCTCCACGTTGACCTCTAGTGCACTTGAACCTCCCAATGATATCCGTTGTATGGTCAACTTGTCAACTGTTTATTGGGATTCCTAATATTTAGTCCATTAATCATATCATACATTTTACTCATCACAGGCAGCTGTTTCTAGTGAGAATGCGTTGTATCATAAACAAGCTTTGTTCTACCTAGTCCTGAAATATTCTGGCCATTAAAGCAGTTACAGTTGACAACAGTCTTTCTAATGTTGTTTCTTAATGTTTGCAATTAAGCATTTATTTTATTTTTATTTACTTAGTTGCTAACTTTGCTAGAGTTGAAATGGTCTTGGTTATGTTGTGAATCCTAATTGGCTATGGAAATTAGGATTTTACTACTAATAGCTGAGAGATTCTTTGCCCAAAGAATTTGAGTACATTTGGAGATGTGTATGTGTTAAGGGTTATGAAGTACAGAAACTTTATTTTGACTCATGTATCCTTGTTGGATATGAATGCAATTGGACACGTCACCAAACGTGTTGGACATACGAAAAAAGAGTAATTTTTTTTGAATTTCAGACACGCCTCAAACACATTGAGGGACACATTTCAAACACATTTTTGGATTTTATTTTTTGAATTTTTCTGCCTTTTCTCCTCTTCTTCTTCACTTTTATACACACATACTTATATTTATATAGTACAATAAATTTTTTTTGAAATTTGAATCATATATATTGATGATTAAATGAATTTCTAAATTTTTATTTAATGAATTTTTTTTATATATTAATACTATTGCTGTGATTTATGTATTTTTATGTCAATTTTAATTGAAATAATATTAAGTTTTTATTATATAGTCATATAAAATAAAAAATATATATTCAAGGTCTCTTTGAAATATCTGTCCTATTTTTTTAAAAATGTCATGTTTGGGTATCTGTATCGTATTGTATCCGTGCTTCTTAAGTTGAGGGACTAAAAGATCAATTTTCTCTATAGTTGGCCTTTTTTATCGTTAGTTGGCCTTTTTTATCGTTATATTGCTTGGTATGCAGCTAATGTTATTTTTTTTACTTACACCTTCTATTTTGACTCAGTTTTAAGCAATAGTGGTTGTAATCTATTTTCTCCTGTTGCGTATCTAGGGAGTAATAATAATGAAGTGTTTGAGTACAATGGAGATGGTGGCTGGGATGGTGGGCGTGGATATGGTGGAAGAGGTCGGGGCGGGGACGAGACTGTGGTTGTCGTGGACGGGGAAGAGGCTATGGCAGTGGGGATATGCAACAAGAGTTGGGTGGTTACTATGACTATGGTGGATCAGGGGCAGCACTTGCTTGAGGCCGCGGTAAGCTCATTTGTAGTTACATTATATCCTTTTTTTTTTTTTTTCATTTTATATATAAATGTAAATTCATGAAGAAATGTTTTTTTTTTCCTTTTCAAAAGGAACTATCTTGTGAGTAGCTTAATACCAAGTCAGTAGTGGTGACTTCAACCTGAAGAAGGCTTTTGTTATCTGCTCTTTCTTGCTTAACCCGTTATTAGATAATGTTATCTGAAATGTGGTTTGTTATGATACGTGGAACGAGGAACGGGCATGAGAATGTAAATCGTTACTTGTTATAAAACGGGGTACGTTAGAGGTAGCCTTCTTTAGATTACTTTGTTGGAACGAAATACATTTATTTGAAACGTGATATGCTTTTTTATTGTATTTGTAATAATATTCGGATATATATATATATATATACGCACATATATACTAGAAATTTTTTAATAAATTTAAGTCATTATAAAATAAAATTTCAATGATGTGTGTGTGTATTTTCTTATATGTTGAATTATTTTTTTTTTAGATTTTTGAAATTTTGGATTTGAACGCTAAATCTTATGTTTCAAATCACTATTGATCCATATTTTGGATCCTTTAAACCCAATTCACAATTCGCTAAAGGAGGAACGTATTGTGATAACTACGGGCTTTACAAAGCTTATTATGTATGGAATAGTATAAATTTTTCGTAAGTTATAGCTATAAATAATTTCATACACCAGCATAATTATGATGTTTTTCCTTCTTGAAGACCATATGGTTTGTTATATTAAATGATGCCTAGTCCTTTTTTTGTGCTTAAATATATATTTATTATTAGTGTTGTAGAAATTTTTAGTAAAGGTAGCGAATTGTTGGAAAGTCTTAGATATAGCATAAACACGGGTCACAGATATGACACAACACAGATATTTTGATACGAGAGTTTTAAAAAAAGTAAGATATGGGCACACTAAATAATATATATATATATTTTTTATATGCATACGGTCACTTAATTGAATTGAAAGCTTTTTTTATCTGTCCTTTCATGCTTATTAGGCTTTACAAAGCTTATTACGGAGGGAATGGTATAAATATTTTGCAAGTTATAGCTGCAAATAATTTCATACACTGGCATGTTTTTCCTTGAAGACTATATGGTTCGTTATATTATATGATGCCTAATCCTTTTTTTATTTTATTAAATACATATTTATTATTGATGTTGTAGAAATTTTTAGTAAAGGTAACGAACTGTTGAAAAACCTTACATATAGCCTAAGAAGCATGGATATGAGTCACGGATATAACACAACATCGATACTTCAATACGAGATTTTTCAAAAAAATAAGACACGAACACACTAAATAATATATATTTTTATATATATGTTCACGTAATTCAATTTTAACATTATTTAAATCAATTTTAAAACTATTTTTAAAAAATTAATATTAATAATAAAGATTTAGTTTATGATAAGTTTTATTAAGCCGATTTATTAAAAGTTAATATAATTTTTCAAAACTAATTTAGAGATATAAAATAATTATATTAGTAAAGTACATAAATTAAAAATTAAAAATATTAATTATAATAATAATTGTTATTATTTAATTCAACAAATAGTAAATATATAAAAAAAGAAAAATATTTATTATTTTTATAAGTTAAACCAATTTAATGAATTTAATAAATGTTATAAAAAAAAGAATTAAATAAAGAAAATTAAGGGAGATACGTGTAAAAGTAAAAACTCAAATAAAAAGGGGGTTGCAGAGCTAAAAAGGGGGCAGGGGGACACGTCGGCAAGAGGAGGGGAAAGAATAGTCGAGAAGAAAAAGAGAGAGGAGAGATTGCGGGGGAGGAAGAACCGAGAAGAGTCGAGAAGAAAGAGAGATCGAGGCATCGAATTATCAGAGAGAGGAGCGAGATCACGGAAAGAGAAGGAAGGAGGAGGAGGACGACGTACCTGGTTGCTGTCTTCGTGATCTCAGGTAGGCCACTTCCCCTCTTTCTTTGCCTTTAGATCTGAGTCTCCTTAACCTTAATCATTTTCCCATTTTTTTGGGGTTAATACTCATCTTCTTCTCTGTCCGGCGTGTTTCATACTGTTCGGCCGTGTCGAGAGCGTGTCCAAATTTTTTTTTTTTTTAATAAAACAAATCGGATACTCAATTCGGCGTGTCTGGCATGTGTCCATGTCCCAGACTTGTCGGATACCAACACTTGGGCCTCTAGGATGTGTTGGTGCTTTCTAGCACATAGCATTCCTTTAGTTGTCGAGTCTTGTGACCTGCTCTCTATTCTATTTCTGTTTAGTCAAATGGGCGGGGAAAGCAATTTAATGATGACAACTAAGCTTCTTACAAATATTGATAATATAGTACAATCAGAAAACTTTTAGTTGTCGAGTATTATGACCTGCACTCTATGCCCATTTCTATTTAGTTGAAAGAGCAAGGAAAGCAATTGAATGATGGTATTTCTATGCTGTTAAGCTCATCTAGCTCACTTTTAACAATCTTAAACTTTTTTCAGTGAATATGGGCTGATCTAGTTTGGTCTAAAGATGTGTTCAAGGTAGCTCATAGGCATTGTATAGGTCAATGAACATGCTCAATTGGGGCTTATTTTTGTAGCATCTCCCCTGCCTGCTTTTCTGTTTAATGAACAGTCTTAAGAGCCCTCACAATAGGCCTGGTGAAGGATGGAGCCTTTTTTTTTTCCCTCGTCCTCGTGTTGGTACCAATGTTAGTTTTATGTTACAATTGTTTGAAGTACCTCGGCTTTCTTCTCTCTCCTTTTACAGTGTTCTTTTTTTTAAATTGTTAACATTCCTTTACAAAATACAGCATCCTTGCCTTTTAAAGTTCGTCAAATGGTGTGATCTCTTGCTTTCTAGAATAATCAATCAAGGGCTAGAAACCGTGTACAATTGTTGAGGAAAGTCTAATACCAGGGAAAAAGTTAGAAAAAGGGCTTCATTTTGTGTTGCAATATGTGTTATTCGAATTGGCTTAGCTTGGCCGGTTTAATTGGTGACTTGCTGAATGGGACAGTTGGTCAGACCGGGTGTCAATTGTAGTCGTTAAAGGATGCAACTTGGATAAACCGCTGTGAGTCGACGGGGTTATTATTATTTCTGTTGGAGGGCTTTTTGTCTAACCGGATGGGTTCGTATGAACTAGACAGGTTTAAAAATATTTTTTTTCTTTTAAAAAATTGAAGTTACATTTGTGGGGAGTGAAGAGTTGAACTCACGATCTATGAGAAGAAAACCAAGGGCTCTACCATCCAACCACTTTATTAATTTGTTAAGATGTTAAGTTCAAAACAATTTAATTGCTTAGGGGAAAAAACATATCACCACCTCACACTAGGTGACCATCACAATGGGGCCTTAACATAAAATTAAGAAGGAAAATGAAACAATGAGAAATCATCAAATCAGGTTTTACCAAAACAATGAGTGATATTCCACGGCAAGTGTAAATTATACGTGAAATAACATGAGTAAGGACCAACCCACTATCGTCAATTTAGACGCTACCGAAAAAAAAGAGTGATGTTTCATGTCAAGTGAGGAGAGACGTGATTCAGTGCTTGCTAGTTATCACGAGTCTTGTTAATTTGAAAAGAGTCTCAATGCGTCATTTCTAGCATTGATTCCTAAAAAGACTTTAGGCCTATTAGCTTAGTTGGCAGCTTGTACAAGCTAGGGGCGAAAGTTTTTTTCTTTGAGACTAAGGGAGGCCGTGGGTAGGATCATTTCCGCCAACCAGCATGCTTTTGTGGTATTTTTTTTTTGCCCCCGGGGGGGGGGGGGAGAGAAATTCTTAATGTAACCTTGATAGCTAGTAAATGTATTGACACAAGAAAGAAGAATAGGAGACGGCCTAGTATGCATGCTAAAAGCTTATGATCATGTAAATTGAAACTTCCTTATTTTTATGCTTTACAAGATGAAATTTCGAGAGATGGAGGAGATATATTTAATTTTTCATTTCCACGGTTTCTTTTTCGGTGTTGGTGAATGTACCCTGACGGGGTTCTTCCTTTCTTCAAGGGGCCTGAGGCCAGGGGACCTATTGTCTCCTTTTCTTTTTGTGATGGTTATGGAAACTTTTGAAAAGGACAATGGAGAAAGCTACTGTAGAACGATGGTTGGGGGGCTTTAGTATTGAGGACAGTGGAGTAAGGAGGGCATAGATCTCTCATTTACTTTTTTGTAGATGACATCATTATTTTTTGTGATGCAGAGGACATTTGGTTGAGATTCCTGCGATGTATTTTGATTTGTTTTGAGGCAGTTTCAGGGTTGCGGGTTAACTTACATAAGAGCAAAATCATTTTGGTGGGAGAGGAAGAGGGAGTAGGGGAGATGGTGGATGGGTTGGGTTGGGTTGCGAGGTGGGGAGTTTTCCAGATAAATATTTGGGTTTGCCTTTGGGTGCTCCAGTGAAATCCAAAGGGATATGGGATGCGGTGGTGGGAAGATCCCGACGTCATATGGCTCACTCTTATGAGGAGTACATTGGAGAATCTTCCCACGCCTTATATTCGATGCCTGCTTCAGTGAGAAAGGAATTGGAGAGGATTCAAAGGGACTTTCAATGGGGTGGCATGGAGGATGTGAGGAAGACACACTTGGTGAGCTTGGGACAAAGTCAAATGCCTTGTGATAGAGGGAGGTTTGGGTTTGAAAGATTTAGAAGCGTTCAATCAAGCTCTCCTAGGTAAATAGACGTGGAGATTTGCTAAAGAAGATATGGTTATGTGGAACAATGGAAGGATGTCATTGCTTATGTTTGCAAGGAAGGAAAATGGCTCTCTCGGGATGGTGTGGAGGCGTATGAGGCTTGGAAAGCTATCCAGAAAAGGGCAAGCAAATTTTATTCAACATGAGACTTTTGACGTGATAAAGCTCTAAAGGAAAAGTTTCCCAACTTGTTTACCATTGCAAGAAATAAAGAGTTTACAGTGGCTGATTGGGTGGATGTAGTTTAGGGTGGGGGAAGGATAAAGGTGTGGAGCCCAAGATTTCGGAGACACTTCTTTAATTGGGAGCTGGAAGAAATTGAAAGTCTAATGGAGTTACTTAGTTCAGTGGAGGTGAGGGATAATGGGGGTGAGCGATGGGAGATTTGATAGGATGAAATGGGCTATCTGCAATGATGGTGAATTTATTGTGGAGATCGTTTTGTCAAACATTGGTGAATGCAAAAGACAAATCCTTTCCTTGGAATTGATTTGGAAGTCTAAAGTGGCTCTAAAAGCAGTCTTCTTTGCTTGGGCGCTACATGGGGAGTCATTTTCACAGTGGATAGTTTGTGGAGGTGGGGATTCCATATGTCGAAAAGATGTCCTGCAAGGATGAGGAAGAAATTGCATATTACGTTTTAGTGCATTACAAGATTAGCTCGAGATGCATGGAATTTGGTCCTTTCTATTTTTGGTTTCTCGTGGTGATGCCGGCTATAGTCAAAGAGGTGCTTTTGTGATGGAGATGTGGAAGAATTAGAAAGGAGCTGAGAATTGCTTGGAGAATGGCCCTACTTTGTCTTCTTTGGTGTGCTTATGGTGGGAGAGGAACTGACGAGTTTTTGAACTGGTGGAATCTCCTCTCTTGGAAGTTTAAAGATATTTTCTTTAGAACTCTATTTTTTTGAATTTGGAAGAATTTCCTTTATATATTTGTAGGCTTATGGTCTTTTTGGGGGACTCTTACGCTTTGATTTTATGTAGCAGACCCTTTTTTTGTAAATGGGTTGCCTTTCTCGGGCACCTTGTTAATAGAATAAAAAAATAAATTATACATATAATGACGTGTAAACACACACACAAATATCTGTAACAAATTTCTTTAAAATTTTAAAAATAAAATCTTAATAAAATGTCAAGTATTTCTAAAGGAGTACTAAATTATTATTTTTTTGATAGGTATGGTGTACTGAACTTGCAATCATAACTCATTAAGTATTTTGTCTAACAATAATAAAATTGTTTGGATGTGTCTATAATACGTATGTGTGTGTATATGTATATTTATATAGAGGATAAATAAAATGTTGCTAAATATATTTTTATATTATATTTGTTGGTTCATATATGATAGGTTATGAGTGCATGGTGTTAGAAATATAATCACCTAACCAAGATCGATAAAACACGAAAGCAAATAAGAAAATAAATCTAAAATCACACGCACACACAAGGACACAGATTTACGTGGTTCAACCGAAAATAGGGTTACGTCCACGTCTGCCACGGTTTCACTATAATTTGAAAGAGTTACAAGTTACAATAAGATGCGGCTCCTCAACTATAAATATATAGAATTAGGATAATAGAGAAATAATATGAAATATCAAAAATACCTTCATGGTTCAGTACTTATCACTAAGTTGGATCCACGGAGTAGGGACTAGTGTTTAGTTTTTATTAGGATCCACACTACCCAACACATGGTTCACTAACAAATACATGATAGGATATGAGTGCTGGAATTTTCTTTTTTGAACCAAAAGTCCTTTTAACATTTCATATTTACACTAATAATACTAACTAATATCATTTTTACATAACTTAGGCATGTTTATGTAACTATATATTTAAAAATGATATTTTATTGATAATCCGGTTGAATAGATTAACCTCCTCAGTAGAAAGTTGTAGGTTGAACCAATTAACCAAGTGGTCGACCTACTGACCCTAGTCACTTGAGTGGGTTAATGTTCAGGCCGGGTTTGATAACTATGCTATGACGCATGGACATACATACAAGATGTGGATACGACATTACATTGTTATATGTTAATACAATAACAAATAGGATGTTTATGGAATAAGGAAACATTGATATATATATATATATATATATGTATGTATGTATATTTGAACAACAAAAGATGATTGTTTATAATAATATATACACATTCTGACAAACTCTCATTTTTAATAAATTTTTAAAATATTATTTCTTATAAAATCCAAATTCATGTGAGAAAACCAAGTGTTAGTATGTGCAGACATTAATTTGGACCAAATTTGTGTCGAATTATAATATTGTATATCACTTCTTTTTCTTTGTGAAGTAGTATTTAAAATCCTGTTATCTTTTCTAGCTTTTCCTGACAATTATGCTCCAATGCTATGCTAAAAATGTTGCATCTTGATGTCCAATTTTTCTTGGGCATACCTCAAGTGTCTGGGAAGTACAAACTTTGTGTTCTAAGAGTCTAACTCAAGCAATAAGACACAATCACACAACAAAACTTAAAATGAAGTATTTGACACATATCTTGTATTAAATCCCATATGCATACGATGTGGATATAGCTCCTCGTGAAAATATGTCTGCTTTATAGCTGACATTACCTTGTGGGTTGGTCAGTATGTTGTCACTGGATCTAGCACCATAGGTGCCGATTTTGCAAATTCATGGTGTTGGAGCATGCAAAACCTGGCTTAATCCCAAAATTCCACCTTATATATACACATATATACATACACGCATACATTTTATGTTCAGATGTCAAGTACTATGTTATATTCCATGCATTTAATGAAGCTAGATGGAGTGTTGCAGGGCGAGGGCAAGGACGGGGCAGAGGCCATGGGCATGGGCGTGGTTGGGATTTCAGATCAGATGGTCCTGTCCAGGCAGCTGCCTGAGCTGTAGCTGTGAGGTATAGGATTTGGTTTAGAATGGAAGCTCTGGATGCTTGCCCTGCACATTGTCATATTCTGACAGAAAAAGGAAAGACAAAAAAGGTGATTTTCACTGATGAATTTTTAGGGATATTGTTTATGGTGAGCTGCTGCTACTGCTATTATGTGGCAGCCAGGTTTTGTAGTTTGAAGGCAGGCTTATTCTTATTTAATACCGACAAAAATCCAGAAGTTGTACACTTCCTCTTCTTTTTTAGGCAATAATAGAGCAGTCCATTCTTTGATTCTTATCCAACATTCAGTCTTTAGTCATGGAAAACTTTCTTCCTCACTACAAAAAAACCTACTTTTAGCGATGCCCATTATTAGCGACGCACACTGTGCGTCACTAAAAGTGCCTTTTAGCGACGCACAAATGCCTTTTAGCGACGCACAGTGTGCGTCGCTAATAATACGGAAAAAAATAAAAAAAAAATTAGCTTCCCGCCTAAAAAAAGGGGGCAAAACTATTAGCGACGCCCACGTGGGAATTAGCGACGCACACGTGCGTCGCTAATAGTTGGTTGTATTAGTGACGCACGCCTGAGCGTCGCAAATAGTTGTGTATGACAATTAGCGACGCTCATTTGGGTTATTAGCGACGCACAGTGTGCGTCGCTAATAACGCCTTATATTTACTTCTGTTTTTCGCGCTCTGTCTCTCTCTCAGACGGTCTCTCTCTCTCAGACGATCTTTCTCTCTCTCTCTCAGGTGCCATTTCCCTCGCTTTGTTGGGTTCAAAACTAAAAAAGGAAGGGGGGAGCACATCGGGGAGGCATACGACGCCCAGGTAGGCCACTGTCCTTTCTCTTCTCTCTCTCTCAAACTCAAATCTATTTCATTGTGCTTCGATTGTTGCTCTGGCGTGCTTGGATTTTGCTCCAATCTAGCTAGGATGCTTTTGTTTGAATCACATATTTCATTTCTATTAGAAAAAAATGCAAACCTTTAAGAATCGATTTTTGTTCCTTTCTAGTACCACCATTTCCTAACATGCTTCCATTGCTTCTGTTTAATTTTTTTTTTGTAATCCAATTTTTCCGCTTTCTTTTTCCAAAATTTCATTTGTTCCACATTAATTCTTGAATTGCCTTTCTTGGTCAGTGCATGTGGACCACCAAAGAATTGCCTCACTGTAATGAAATAACCATTTCTTGTTTGCCATGTTCATAGAACTTTAAGAATTAACTGCTCTGGGGAATTTGTTTGGATTATATATGATCTGCAAAGGGAGTTTGTTGTTTGCTTGGGAATGTATTTTCATCTTTTTATTAATTTATTGAATTTTTTTATTTATTTTAGAAGATGATGTGGAGCAGCCTAGCAGCCCATCTGTGAAAAAGACTGAAGAGAAGGGTGTTATTGTCGTACATGAAGTTAAATGCAAGCTTTATGTGAAGGTAATTTTTTTATGATATCATTCTGATACAGTGGATATATATTCCTTTTTTTTGGTCTGAGTTCTGTGTTTTACTGATTTTTTTGTAGCAGGAAAAATTGACATTCTTTGTTACTTTATTAGAATGATAAGAGAATTTAGTTTTCTACTTCAAATATGTCCTGATGTTTGATATATTTGGATGAGTAATATATTGCTTCATACCTGTCATTTTATTTGTAGTTTCTATATGCATTTAACAGTTAGATGAATATGAAGACTACTGATGCACACACCTGCCGCACCACCCAGTTACCCACCAATGCACGCACACATACAAAAAAATAAAAATATAGTTAAAAAAAAAAAAAAAAAAAAAACACTTCCTACCCTCCATGTTGTATAGTGGTTTGTTGTGATGTGTGTCAACTATGTTGATTGTTTGTGTTTTTGGTTGACACATCTAATCATATTTTTATTGTAGTGATTAGTTGGGTATAATTTATCCATATACCTACTTGTGTTGTATCATTTAATGATAGGTTCTAACTGGTTGGTTCTTTTTTTTTTTTTCTTTTCCTGAATGTTCAGTCAAGTGATCCAGCAGATAAAGATGCATGGAAAGATAAAGGCACGGGTCAGCTTTCAATTAAATGTAAAGAGGGCATTAGCAAGGGCACAAAAGAATCCAAACCGACAATTCTTGTTCGAAATGATGTATGTTTCCTTATGACATATTTTGGTTCCACGTACTGAATTTAGCTTTAAATATATCTTGATATCATAAATAATGCATCTTCGCTTCTTTTTTTTTTTTAATATGTTGTTTGGAAAGTGAAAAAATAAAATTATTATTTTTTCATCTTTTATGACTTGTAAAGTGGCAATGACTGGTTCAGTAGTCTGACAGTTGTTTAACCCTTTGCACCTTTATTGGACTCTTTATGCATTATTAGCGACTATAATTCAGGGATATAGTAATTGTGGTCCTTTCTATAACTGATAGAATTGGAGAGAAGTTAGATGAAAATTAAATTGGATTGTGGTCCTCCCTATAATAGATGAGAATTAAATTGGTATAATGGTAGTCGCAAGAATACTGTGATTTGACCTAAGAAATTTTTAGTAACTGGGAGATGATGACTTTTTATATTTGGCAGAAATTCTGGGAGGAAATACCTGTTATTAAAATTCTCTCTACAAGGATCTAGATTGTGCTCTGCTTGTCAATTTGTAATGATTACAAAGATAATCTGGAAATTATCAGCTTTTTTCCAGAGAATTTTTGCAAGACATTTTAGAGTTTGATAAAAGTTAGAACCCTAGCAATTATTGAACTTTTTCTCAACTGTTGTTTCTATTAACTATTTTCCTGCAAGGTGAGTAGTAGTAGTTTAGCTCATGTTGGACCGTCCACATCAGAAGCAAAACAAGAGTTGGAGAATTAGAACTTTGCATTGAACTTGCTTTGAACCCTAGTACCAGTCTAGCTCGAATTGGATATGGAGCTGCCATATATTCGGAATAAATTGACAGCCATTCAAATAGGCACAACAGAAATCCTTGGAGTGCGACACTTGCTTGATGGACTCTTCTGTTGTTTGAGTGGTTGTGGCGGTCTTCTTGTTATAAAAGCTTTTTTGTTTGATTACGTTGTTGGCTCCTTATTAGTTCCACAATGACAGTTCATATCTTTCTATCCATGACTCTTGTGTAATGTTTTTAGTTGGGACGTCGTTGTATTGAATATTTTCTTGTGTTATTGCATATATCAGTACTTAGTATATGAAGTCTGCCTTGATAAAATATATATATATATATATATATATATATATATATATGCTTGTCCTTTACAAATAGAGTTAATTTAAGTGAAATAGTAATTTTTGTTAATGACTGACAGGTGACATATATGGTGAAAACAGGTGAGAATTATTTTGTGCATCTAATGTGGGCCAAGAGTTAATTCCATGTTTAAGTATATAAGTTCTCCTTTCGTGCTTTGAGATGTTAATAGTATGAGACAACAGAAAACTGATGTGAAGTAAGAATTCTCCAACTAGTGCAAAGTGCAAAGTAGTTGCTGGAGATACCAAATGCCACTCATTGATTAAGGGAGAAATAATCATTTTCTACCATTTAACACTACTTTGAGACAATGATTGTTTTCTTGTTTGTTATTTTCTTATTTAGTTTTTGCATGGATAGACATTTGAGATAAGGGGAAGAACATGTAAACCTTGAGAAAACAGGTAAGAAAACTGCAAGAATATGATTACTTGTGGGAAATTTTAGAGATTAGAATGGTTACCCATGATTGAATTTTGTAGTAGTTGATACAATGCTTTGCTCATTTTCTATGTATCTTTGCTCAAAAAGGGAACCCCTTGACCCTGATGAGATCATAGAAGCTTCAACTTCTAGAACAAAAGGTATTTCACATGCAACACCGAATACCATTACATTCCTCTTTTATATAAATATTATATGCTGCACCATAGTTTACACACACACACACACACACGAGCTTACGGCACTCGGTTTGGATGCCCGGTTTGAAACTTATGTAAGTTTCAGCTCAAAAAAGGCTCATTTGGGGTTTTGACAGACCAAAATGCTGGATATCGGCCTAACTATACCAAAACCCCATCACACACCTCAAAAATGATAAAATAAACTTGCACGAACTTACGGCACTCGGTTCGGATGCCCGGTTTGAAACTTATGCAAGTTTCAGCTCCAAAAAGGCCCATTTTGGGGTTTTGACATACCAAAATGGTGGATATCGGCCTAAATATACCGAAACCCCATCACACACCTCAAAAATGATAAAATAAACTTGCACGAACTTACGACACTCGGTTCGGATGCCCGGTTTGAAACTTATGCAAGTTTCAGCTCCAAAAAGGCCCATTTTGGGGTTTTGATAGACCAGAATGTCGGATATCGGTCTAACTACACCGAAACCCCATCACACACCTCAAAAATGATAAAATAAACTTGCACAAACTTACGGCACTCAGTTCGGATGCCCGGTTTGAAACTTATGCAAGTTTCAGCTCCAAAAAGGCCCATTTTGGGGTTTTGATAGACCAGAATGTCGGATATCGGTCTAACTACACCGAAACCCCATCACACACCTCAAAAATGATAAAATAAACTTGCACGAACTTACGGCACTCGGTTCGGATGCCCGGTTGCACGAAACTTACGACACTCGGTTCGGATGCCTGGTTTGAAACTTATGCAAGTTTCAGCTCCAAAAAGGCCCATTTTGGGGTTTTGATAGACCAGAATGTCGGATATCGGTCTAACTACACCGAAACCCCATCACACACCTCAAAAATGATAAAATAAACTTGCACGAACTTACGGCACTTAGTTCGGATGCCCGGTTTGAAACTTATGCAAGTTTCAGCTCCAAAAAGTCCCATTTTGGGGTTTTGACAGACCAAAATATCGGATATCGGCCTAACTACACCGAAACCCCATCACACACCTCACAAATGATAAAATAAACTTGCACAAACTTACGGCACTCGGTTCGGATGCCCGGTTTGAAACTTATGTAAGTTTCAGCTCCAAAAAGGCCCATTTTGGGGTTTTGACAGACCAAAATCTCGGATATCGGCCTAACTACACTGAAACCCCATCACACACCTCAAAAATGATAAAATAAACTTATGCTACTTTATGAAGTTCTTACTATTGATGCATGCAAAAAAAAAAAAAAAAACTATTCACATTCTATGTTCATATATATTTAATAATTGTTCTAATATATATGATTTGATCTTTATTTCAGATTGATCGGGATTATTGCCGCGCCGTCCTTATGTTTTGCATCGGAACTTGTTATTTTTATTTGTTTTTTTTTTCTTTTCTTTTCATGGACATGTGTAGTTACATTAATTAGGAGACAATTTTTAATTTTTCTATTTATTGTTAAATTGTACTAATACAAATGTACATTTTTTGGAGATAATTGTTAATTTTTCTTTTTTAATATATTCATTTCAGAATGCTTGGATTTTATTGTATATCGGGATGGATGATTGATACAGGTTTAAACAGGACTGAAACAACAAAGAAAACAAAGCAAATATGGGTTTTTTATTTAAAAAAAAAAAAAAAAACTATTAGCGATGCGCACTGAGCGTCGCTAAAAGTCACTATTAGCGACGCTCAGTGTGGGCGTCGCTAAAAATCACTATTAGCGACGCCCACACTGAGCGTCGCTAATAGTGACTTTTAGCGACGCGCAGTGCGTCCTTGTTTATTTTTTGCGACGCGCATACCCAGTTTTTAGCGACGCTCGTTGTGCGTCGCTAAAAGTCACCATTAACGACGCACAAAGGGCTGTGCGTCGCTAATACTATTAGCGACGCCACTATTTGTGACGCCTTAGCGACGCACGTTTGTGCGTCGCTAAAGACCTTTAGCGACGCTCAAGGCCACTATTAGCGACGCACGCGTGCGTCGCTAATAGTGGTTTTTCTTGTAGTGCCTCCACATGCATGGATACACTTTCATTGTGTGTATGACATTGCATTTGTTTTGGAATAGGTATCAACCGTATATTTCACTGCATTGTGTGGGGCTCAAGAAAACCTTTGTTGAATACAAATCCTATGCCTACGCAATTTCATGACAAATTGGAATATAACTTTTATGTTGAGACCGTGCAGGTTCTCATGTCATGGCATTATACTGCCTGAATGCCTGAACACGAGACACAATAAAATGGATCTCTTTTATATAACAGTTTTTCAAGTTTAGTATTACTTTTTAAGTTTTTAACATGAGATAGAATAAAGTGGATCTCTTTCTATATGACAGCTTTTCAAATTTTACTATGCTTTCATTATGGGATGGCTTGAGTCTGTGATTTCTTTGAGTTAAATGTATTAGATTATGTTAAACATGTTAAAGCATTATGTGCCATACCCATGTATATATCTTCAATCCAAATTTACCAAATTTTTTGTCTAGTTGTATCGTGTTGTGTTAAAAATTGCCATACCAGCTGACAAGGATACATGCAAATGCTAGCTTTGCAAGAATGACCACCTTCCTCTACCAGTTGCTTCCTAGGAGGTGAGGGGCATTGGTTCAACACATTCCTCAACAGTAAACTATAAGATGGTGATGATGATGATAACAAGAATATCCCTTGGATGTCTGAACACCTTTCAGTGCTTGCACTCCAAAGCGAAGACGTTGCACCTTTTGTTTACTTCCACTTTGTAAACAAGTTCTCCCACCAATGGAAATCACACACACGAACACAACAAAACAAAGAAGTATTCATGGTTTATTTCAGACAATGCTTCAGTTGCACAAGTATAACACAGATTCATTTGCAATCACACATTATCATTCATGAATTAATTTCAAAGTTTTTGTACATACGAAAGGAAGTTAAAAGATACATGTAATAGAATGGCAATAATTCATACAGAGAAGCACTGTGAGTTCTAAATCAGCTAACTATTTCATCCATGAATCATATTATTCCTAAGAGATCAACTGGATTCCTGAACTGAGTCACAGGTGACTTAATGACTCAGCTAAAGCAAGGGAAAAACGCAGATATACCCTTTAATTTGCCACTTAGAACATTAAGGGGTCCTCTAAATTATGCAATGAGGATGCGCAAGTAGGTGGTTAGAAGTCTACTCCCCTCGTAACTTAGTCCGCCCATCCAGCATTATTTCAGTACTAAAGCTGGGGACAAAGACACTCACAAAGCAATGACCATTCTCTTGTATGCAAAATTAATGAGGATGCGCAAGTAAGTGGTTAGAAGTCTACTCCCCTCATAACTTGGCCCGCCCATCCAGCATTATTTCAGTACTAAAGCTGGTGACAAAGACACTCAACGAAGCAATGACCATTCTCTTGTATGCAAAATTAATGAGGATGCGCAAGTAGGTGGTTAGAAGTCTGCTCCCCTCATAACTTGGCCCACGCATCTGGCATTATTTCAATACTAAAGCTGGTGACAAAGACACTCAACGAAGCAATGACCATTCTCTTGTATGCAAAATTAATGAGGATGCGCAAGTAGGTGGTTAGAAGTCTGCTCCCCTCATAACTTGGTCCACCCATCCAGCATTATTTCAGTACTAAAGCTCGTGGGATGGGACTCTCCACTAGGCCTTGCTACTCTACACCTGGTCGTACCACTCTCTACCATTACACGTCATATTCTACTACTTACGCTCCATTCTTCCTATGACATGCTACTCGCTTCATAGGATAGGATAAGTGCCACACACTACTCAAGAGCAACTTGGAACGATGGTCCCAATACTTGGTTGACCCATTCCACCATTACCACATGGCAAACTTAGTCGAATTCTTTAGTAACAAAGTAGCATGGGTATTCCTTATCCAACAAGAGAAAATAACCTGAATTCAAGCTGTGGGTACTTGGTACTCTATCATCGCTATTCTCACGTGAATGGTTAGGAGTTTTCGTTGATTATTTCAAAATCCCGAATTCAAGTTGTGGGTACTTGGTATTCTATCATCGCTATTCTCACGTGGCAGTCTTGACATTCTCAGGATCTCCCTATTTTGGGATCGCGATGATTCCGTGTGGATCGAGTCCCTCGTGGGAAGGGACTTTCCACTAGGCCGTGCTATTCTAAACCTGGTCGCACCACTTTCTACCACTACACGCCACACTCTATTATTTACGCTCCATTCTTCCTATGACATGCTACTCGCTTCATAGGATAGGATAAGTGTCATGCACTATTCAAGAGTAACTTGGAACGATGGTCCCAATACTTGGTTGACCCATTCCACTAGTACCACATGGCGAGCTTAGTTGAATTCTTTAGTAACAAAGTAGTATCAGTACTCCTCATCCAACAAGAGAAAATAATTCTCCAAAATTCGTAACTAATATTTATTGATAAAAAAATAACCACAAAGACCTATTACATCATATTTATAGTGTTAGAACACTACTACTTTGACTATGAAACAAAAACTCATATTTTTAGACTAATAATAATATAATAAAGACTATTAATTTGAATAAGAAACTACTAATTCTTATATTTTTATACTAATGCTAATAAAACTAGAGAACTAGAGAAATTAAGAATAAATTAAAATAAGAAATTAAACAATTCTAGATAGTATTGAAATAAGCAACTTAATTATACTATTTCTACAACTTAAGTTTTAGAAGACAAGATTACATGACAAAAATAAAAGAAAAATTAGATGGCAATAAGTTCAAACAATCTATATATGCTTTTTTTTTTTATTTTAAAAAAAGTGATATTAGAAATTAAGTCTATGTCATCGACTACTTTAAATGCCCCTCAATTACCACAATGAAAAAATTATTTATTACCTTTAACTACTCCTGGAGAGTTGACCTTAATCCTATGCCACTCTGATTTCTCAAATTGGGAATCTCATGCCACTCTAATTCATTGAATTTGAAATCCCATGGTATATCCCTAAGGTTTGTCCGATTCTCTTAAGAATCCCTCATAGTAATTTCAAATTGTTATTATTTTCTCATTGTCGCTTCGCCCCAAAAATTTTATTGACATTTGACCACTCATATCTCTAAACACATCACCTACACGAGATCCAGGCTCTCCACACACAAGCCAAGCCAAGCCAAGCCAAATCTTAGAAAATTCAAAAGTATTAAATTGGATGGAACAAGTTGGTACTGCAAAGATGGTTGTTGTCTGAATATGGTTCACTCTTCCACAGGATTATGTATTAATTTGACTGGTTTAATTTGAGGTTATCACATCAGTTCACAGCATGACCTAAGTCAAATCTATGCATTTATACCGATTGATAAAGATTTCCTTGTCCTCTTTGCATGAAAAATTAATGTTGATAAGAAAATTCATCGAATCGTTAGGAGTTCTCCTTGATTAATTCAAAATTTGATAATTTTCATAATCTAAATTAAAGCCTAGCCAACTCTTAGAAAAACTCAAAATTATTAAATTGATGGTTAGGAGTTCTCCTTCAATTCCCAAATATGATATGTCATTTAACTATTGATGGTAGATTAAATACATTATAAATATTTTGTCAATAATATTGTCACATCAGTTGGGATACAAAAAGTTTTGACACAAAAATTTAAAACATCTAACATTATTCTCTTTTTTTTAGAGAAAACATAACCAAATTTTGTCTGGCTTGCATAAAATTAAAGCAGATAAAATACATGTATTTTGGGTCTATTTTTAGTAGTTTATAAAAATTAGTATATTGGGCCATGGCAAATGCATATATATTTCATTATTTTTTTATCATTACTTTTGTTTTTCATTTTTAAAAACAAAAAATAATTTTTGAAAATTTTACTAAAAAATTTCTTAATGTTTTCCTTCTCTACAGCTGACTAAATAATGTTGATGAGTAATCGGACAACTAGACTTGGGAATCCTCTCCTCATAACATTTTGCCCACCCAGCTACCATTATTATTTTGGTAGTTCTAAGTTTCTAACAACACATCAGTGAATTTAATTTGGGCTTATCACTTTAGTTGGCAAAGAAAGCTAAATTCACAGCAGGACCCTCCCCTCTATGGATTGGCAAATTAATTTTGAAAAGAGCTTGTATGTCATAATCCAAAGCTTGTTAACTTTGTCAAGCATAACCAAATACAAGAAAATTCTAATGAAATAGATTTGCCATCCAATGAAATTACATAAGTCATGTCTACAAATACCCCTCCATGCTCTTAAAGCCTGCTCATCGAACCTCAGTCACCCTTCCTAGTTTGACGTATTAAACCCACAATGAAATTCCTACTAGACAAGCCACTCTCGGTCCAGTTTCTTCCTTTTCGAGTCTTCTTCATATTCCTCATACTCATTGTTTTAGTCTCGTCTTCCATTTCTGCTGCCTTTACTTCCTTTGGAACTACGAAAGAGGTTCCAATAGGAGTTGAAGCTGCGACTCTTTTAGCGTGGAAAGCTAGCCTTAACAATCAAAGCCAACTGCTCCTGTCGTCATGGGTTGGAAGCAGCCCTTGCAATTGGGTTGGGATTGGTTGCAATGAGGTTGGGAGCGTCACTCGTGTAAACCTTACATCGTATGGTTTAAAAGGTACGCTTCACCATCTTAATTTCTCATCCTTCTTCCATCTCCTCAGCATTGACCTTTGCAACAACTCACTTTATGGGACCATCTCCCCACACATCGATGGCCTTTTAAGACTCACCTATCTTGACTTGTCTGTCAATCATTTCTCTGGATTGGTTCCATCTCAAATAGGGAACTTGGGCAACTTAACCACTTTGTATCTTAATGAAAACAAGCTTTCAGGATCCATTCCCCAAGAAATTGGCATGCTAAAGTCTCTCGTCGATCTCGCATTGTCAAGGAACAATTTCAGTGGTTCAATCCCTACTTCTATAGGGAACTTGGGCAACTTAACCATTTTGTATCTTTATGAAAACAAGCTTTCAGGACCCATTCCCCAAGAAATTGGCATGCTAAAGTCTCTCGTCGATCTCGAATTGTCAACGAACAATCTCAGTGGTTCAATCCCTACTTCTATAGGGAACTTGGGCAACTTAACCACTCTGTATCTTGATGAAAACAAACTTTCTGGATCCATCCCTCAAGAAATTGGCATGCTAAAGTCTCTCGTCGATCTCGAATTGTCAACGAACAGTCTTAGTGGTTCAATCCCTACTTCTATAGGGAACTTGGGCAACTTAACCTCCCTCAACCTTTTTGGAAATCACCTCTCAGGATGCATTCCTTCAAGTGTTGGAAACTTCACAAAGCTCACTTCATTGAGTTTGTGTGAAAACCAATTATCTTGTTCCATCCCTCCGGAATTAGGAAAGCTAAAATCCCTTTCTGAGCTAAGATTATTCGACAACAAACTATCTGGCTCCATTCCTTTAGAAATGAATAATCTTACTCATTTAGTGGTGTTGGACATATCTAATAACAAACTCACTGGCCATATTCCAGAAAATATATGCCTTGGTGGGTTTCTTAAATATTTCTGTGCAAAAAACAACTCTTTGATTGGTCATATTCCAAGGAGTTTGAAAAATTGCACTAGCTTGTATAGAGTTAGGCTTGAAAGAAACCAACTTACTGGAAATGTATCACAAGATTTTGGCATTTACCCAAACTTGGATTACATTGATCTAAGTTACAACAAATTTTATGGTGAGATGTCTGATAAATGGGGCCAATGTCATAATTTAACTAGCCTAAAAGTCTCAAACAATAATATTTCTGGTGTGATACCACTAGAGATTGGAGATGCAACACAATTACGTATAATTGACTTCTCTTCAAATAAGCTAGTTGGGAATATTCCAGAGAATTTGGGAAGGTTGAACTTGTTGATCACGCTTTCTTTGAATGACAACAAAATCTCAGGCGAGATTCCTTTAGAAATTGGTAAGTTATCCAATCTCCAATACTTGAACTTGGCAACAAATAATCTAAGTGGCTTGATACCGATACAACTTGGGGATTGTGTCAGACTTTGGAACTTGAGTTTGAGCAAAAATATGTTGAGGGGAGCTATTCCTTTTCAAATGGGGAATATGTATCTTAAAAATCTTGATCTTAGTCAGAATTTATTTATAGGCAACATACCACTACAACTTGGAGAACTCAAATTTCTAGAAACACTGAATCTTTCCCACAATGAGTTCTCTGGTTCAATTCCATCATCTTTTGATGAAATTTTGAGTTTGACGTCTATTGATGTATCGCACAATCAATTGGAGGGTCCTCTTCCCACTAAAGCCTTTCAAAAGGCTCCATTTGAGGCATTTATGAATAATAAAGGTTTGTGTGGCAATGTTACTGGTTTAAAGGCTTGCCCCACTAATATGAGAAAGGGCAACAGAGTTGTAGCTGTAATCCTGCTTCCTACTTTTGGTGTTCTTCTGCTTATGCTTGTGGTTGTTGGGTTTCTTTTAGTTCTCGGCCGAAGACTAAGGAACGCAAAAGATGAGCCAAGAGGAGTAAATAATGAAAATTTGTTTGATATATGGAGCAGTGAAGGAAAAATGGTTTATGAAAACATCATTGAAGCAACAGAGAATTTTGACATTAAACATTGCATTGGGGTAGGAGGATATGGTACTGTTTATAAAGCTGAGTTGGAAAGTGGTCAAGTTGTTGCTGTGAAGAAATTTCATCCGTCACAAGATGGCGAGTTGGCTAATCAAAAAGGTTTTACAAGTGAGATACTTGCATTAACAAACATACGACATCGCAATATTGTAGCACTTCATGGTTTTTGTTCACACCCACGACACTCATTTTTGGTTTATGAGTTTTTGGAAGGTGGAAGCTTAAAAAACATATTAAGCAATAAGGATCAAGCACGTGATTTTGATTGGATAAAGAGGATGAATGTCATTAAAGGAGTGACAAATGCTCTCTCTTATATGCACCATGATTGTTTGCCTCCGATAATTCATCGGGACATATCTAGCAAAAACATTTTGTTGGATTCTGAATATACGGCTTACGTTTCTGATTTTGGCACGGCTAGGCTTTTAAAGCCTAACTCATCCAATTGGACTTCATTTGCTGGCACCTTCGGATATGCGGCTCCAGGTATTTCTTTAATTATGTAACCCATTTACTAGTCTTCTTCATATAGTTAGCCTACATTACAAGTTAGTGGCATTGGAAAGGTGGTAAAATTTTCATTTTATTATTATTGGTCTTGACCCTTCAATTACTGAAATACCTTGTTTTCTTGTAAATGTTTTGCATTCTGCTTAGGGATGGCAATTTGTCCCGTCTTGTTCTTAATGAGATGGGTATAGAGTGTTCATAAATGAGATCGAGACGGAGCTTTTAAAATTCTATCGGATTCGGGACAGGTTCGCAGGATGGTCACCGAGCTCCGTTTATATATTAATTTTTTTTATTATCTTTATATATACTAATTTACTAATAAACCACACTATAAAAAATTAGATTTAAGGTTTTTTATATTATTTTTTATCATATTGGTTATTTTGGTAACAAAATTTTAATTTATCTATTCAAATAAAAGTTTTAACTTACTTTAGAAAAAAAGAATTGAGATTCGGGATGAAAAATATAAACGGGATCATAATCAGAGCAAACCTCTGAATGAACTTAAATGATCTATATGCCAAATTGATATTAAACCACCTACAATCCTCTGTTGTTACGTCATGAATCATTTTGATAACATTGGCAGGATACATGTAATTTCATTTGTGTCAAGTTCAAAAAACCATTTTTGAAAATCGTTTTCATTACTGGAAATGGAAATTTTGAATATATGAGACAAATATTTCAACCTTCCTAAAGCAAGAAAAGGTAATTTTTTTCTTTTTTTTTTATCATTCACAAACAATGAGTCATTTCAAAAGGCTGATCAATATTAATTATATATATATTTTTAAAAAATAACATTTTAATATTCATATATTTGTATTCAGCTTTTTTATATAAGATGAAAATCATTAATGAAACCATGATGATACACTCATTTTATGTGAGATGATAAACATTAAACATTACTCTTTCTTAAAACATACTAAAGAACACGTTTTTAATATATATATATATATATATATATATATGTTGTGGGTACTTTCATCCCACATCGGAAAGGAGCCGGGACCGCTTGTCGCTTATAAGCACAGGCCTCCCTCCCCCTTGCAACAGGCCTTTTCCTGGGCAAAAGCCCAGGAGGAACAAACCCGTGTGGGGCAAGCCTACGGCATAAGACCCCAAAGCGGACAATATGGTGCAAGTTAAGGGGCCACGATGTGCGGGCCAAAATGAGCAGCATCAATATATATATTAGACTTTTTGCCTTTTTCAACCATATAAGATGATCCCTTACACTCTGTTATGTACTTTTTTTTCTGTTTAAAGAATTTTTCAGTTCAGTTTTTTTTTTTTTTTCTATTCTTTTCGCGTACTTGATTTCTAGTTATAGCCTAAAACATTAAGCCTAAACTACTGCCAGACGTAAACAATTAAGGAGGGTTGTTGGTGTCAATCCTGAGCGTAAAAATTTAAGATTTGATTGACGTATATTATATGTGTTAATATTATATATAATTATATATATTCATATAATATATATATATATATATTAATCACATCACAAATGACGGTGATTTATAACTGATATTTATATTCTTCACCAATTAAAATCAACATAATCCTACTCAACAATTAAAAAGTCAAAATAATCATAATTAGTCATTCGCATGAATGACTATTTTCACAAATCCTTATAATTTGTATTGTAATTGCACTTGTAATATTTCCTTAGATATTTAGACTATATGTGTCTATGTATGACTTTGTTTATTTTTGTTTATATTTTTTTTGCTATTCACTATTTTTTTTATATTTTATAATAGACAATATATATGTGGATATAATAATTGAATTGTAGATGTAATAGAACATTGCCTTAGACAAGTATCTACGACTTTATTTGTTTATTTATTTTTTTGTATTCAATATTTTTTTTGTAATATATATTTTTGCAATATATCTTTAATCATATATTTAATCTGCAGATTTATTGAAAAATTCAGAACGGGAATCCATCTTTAATTACATATTTCATCTCACAAATGAATATAATTTTATATATAATACCAAAAAAAATATTTAAAAAGAGTTAGCGACAAAAAAAGCAAAAAACAAAGAGCACCCAATTGCCCATATTCTCTCCACAATTTTCATCTCTTTTCTTTTTTCTTTTTGTAAAATTTTAGTGAAAATTTATCCAAACTACCTATTATTTTTCATTACAATATATATATTCATATAATGCAAAAAATTGAATACAAAAAAAATTCCTGTCTATGGCAATATGTAATATAGTTCAATCACTATATATGTATTAGAAAAAAATATTATCATGAATTACAAATAAAAAAAACAAAGCTATGGTTAGACACTTGAAGTAACGCCGTATTTCAATTACAATACAATTACAAAATATATCTTATCTAATTTAGAAATTTTCTTATCTTAGACTTAGATATTTATGGGGCTTCTTTACGAGACACAGATTCCTATGAGTTAGACTTTCAATTGAATTATAATATAGATAAAGATATATAAAATTTGAAGCATTTTTTATAAGTGAGGCCTAAAGAGATTGCTTGTCTTGCTTAATGGTAGAGTTGACCTGCTTATTTGTGTAGTATAGACACACTTTATCCCACATACCATTCCCTCTGAATTCAATTAGTTCTAGGCGAGCAAGCTTGCATAATACTGAAACTTAGACTTTAGAATCTCAGTTTGATCAATAGTAGGTTGGTTAAAGATAAACTAAACCAAGTGTTTACAACACCTTTATTAGGTTTTAGGATAATCATTTAAAACCCAGAATATGCTAGTTTAAATACTATAGGTAAGTTGGTTGGTTAAACTAAGTACAAAAATTTCATTATAAATGTTTTATATGCTGTACATGAATGCTGGAGAGTGTTCACTATTTTGCTATCATATGTGTTAATGTCTCATCCAATTATATGTATGGTTGTGTAATTAGATTCTTGGCATTTATGAACCACCGGTTTTTTTAACTTAATTTTTTTTTTCAAACAAACTTCAACTTTAAGGTAATTTATGGATGATAATGAGCTAATGTAAGCAACAAATATGTGAAATCTGTGTTAAGCATGAGAATTTCTCTCTCTCTCTCTCTGACAGAGCTTGCTTATACAATGAAAGTGAATGAGAAATGCGATGTCTATAGCTTTGGAGTACTAGCATTGGAAGTGATTTTGGGGAGGCATCCAGGAGATCTCATCTCATCTCTGTCATCATCGGGAGCATCATCATCTTCATCAACATCAATTGTCCATAGTATATTATTGAAGGATGTGTTTGACCAACAACTAACATCTCCTACAGATCGAGTGGCAGAGGAAGTGGTCTTTGTTGTAAAGCTAGCATTTGCATGTTTACATGCCAATCCACAATCTCGACCAACTATGCAACAAGTTTCTACACAGCTATCCAAAGAAAGGTCACCTTTGCCAATTTCATTACATTTAATTACATTAGGACAATTGCTTGATTTCTAGCTAATATTAACTTTCAGAGGATTTGCCTTTTTTCCTTTTGTAATCTATTTTGTATTGTGTTTCTATAATTTTGCTATATCTGTTGTTTGGCTTTTGGAGCATTTGTAAATTTTTCTCTTTGTATCTGCTTTATTTTGTCTTTTAGGTTTATTTTTTTACTTAAAATTTTTAGTTTTAGCCAATTTGTAATCTATTTCTTTGCTTTATTCTACTTTTTTGTTGTGTATGGAGGAAACCAAGATTATTGCAGGATACTATCTATTCAAAGCAACACAAGAGTTAATAAAGAAAATTTTGTTCATGATATGGTGTTATTATGGCAACACTAGAGGCCTTTAACTTTGGACATTACATCGAGGAGGGAGGAGATGGCTAATCTAAAAGTATTTATGAGTGAGAAGTGAAGCTTTATGGTTGCTATTCACATCTACAAGACACTCCATTTTCAATTATAAGTTATTGGAAGGGGAAAGCTTGATAAATATACCAAGCCATCACGAACAGACAATAGAGTTTTGGTGGATTAAAATGGTGAATGTTGTTAAAAGGTGTGGCAGATACTTATGTTGGGTGATTGTTCACCTTCTGTTATTCATCTGGAGCAAGAATGTTTGCTAGATTCATAATATGTTGTTCACTTCTTTGGATTTGCATGACTAGGATTTTATAGCCTGATTCATCCAATTGGACTTCATTTGTATGCAGCCTTTGGTATGTTGCTCCAGGTACTTTTCTATCACCATAACTTATTTTCAAGTCTCTCTTGTAAAGTTCATTTGATTTTCAAATCATACCTTACACTAGATTAGGAACTTGGATGAAATATACTAGGATAATTTGATGACAAAGCATGCCATATAGTTCATTTTAGTACATTAATTGTTCCTTGTTCTGTTCTAGTTTTCAAACACTTGGTTAAAATCTTTATCCTTCCCAACTTGGGAAAGGCATGGTTATTTGGTAGAGCCCATTTGGCTCCGCTTCCGAGAGAGAAAATTGTAAGCTGCATACGAATTTTGTCCCTGTTTCAATTAGCTTCGTTCTAAAATCGCAAACTGTACCCACCATTTCTCCCCTCCCCCCATTCCATCAGACACCCGCTTAGTAATACATCATAAATTGGCTACACATTTTTTGTGCCTAAATGTGTAAATAGTAGTTGTTCTAAAAGCTTGGTATATATGGATAACATCACTGCAATAAGTGCATAGTAAAACCATCTCAGAGTTTGTAACTATCAAATTGGAAAAAGTAGATCCATTTTCATTTTTATATATGCATAGTGTTGTTCAAGTCCCTTTAGGGCAAAAGTGTGTGTGTGTGTGAGAGATTTACCTATAAAAAAAGTATTGTTGAATCATTAAGACTAAATGTGTTAAAGTAGTTGAATTTTTTACTAAACTTAGAACATCCTAAAGATGTTTTGAAAATAATCTAATATAGGGATAAAAAAAGTAGCTGATTTAATGAACCAATTATATACTGTAATAACCCGAAAATTTTTTTTTTAAATATATAATTTTTCATGGTTATTATTAATTATTTTATTGTTATTAATATTATTATTATTATTATTATTATTGTGTGAGTGTAATGTGTGTATGATTATGTGTAATTATATGTATATATATGTGTAAGGTGTGTGTGTTAAAACATGTGTGTGTAATTATGTGTATATGTGTATACATATATATATATGTATATATATATATATATATATATATATATATATACAAATCAGATTTGTGCAAGTGGCTGTGTGTGTGCCGTGTGTGTGTGTGTGCATGTGTTGAGTGTGTAACACTCAACAAGGGATGGTGTGGCAGGTACGGTTGGTGGAGTGTAGAAGGGGGATTCAGGGCATGGGAGGGACAGTCCTGATGCAGAAAGGCTGGTCTTGGAGAGAGAGAGAGAGAGAGAGAAAACGATAGAGAGAAAGGGAGAGTGAACTTGTGCAAATAATGGTGTGTCTCGGGTGAGAGAAAAGAAAAAGGAAAGAAGGACTGAGGAGATAAGAAAGAGAAGCAGAGGCTGAGAAACGGAGACAAGACAAGAAGGAGGCACCATTGTTGAGGTAAGCACCTCGACCCACTTGCTTTCTCTATCTAGAAACCTAATATGTATGCACCATCGGTTTTGTAACATACTGTTAATATAAACTCCTAGGTCTTGTAGGACATGAAAAATGGGAAACAACACCACAAGAATGGGCTAAAATGGGTGAGAGATGAGGGAGGAAAAGTGGGTGACAGGTAGGGACGATAATCGGTTGGCTAGGAGAAAGGTGTTTAAAACCACGTTTGGTTGCTGGGAAGATGACCCCCATGAGTGCAGGAACCCATTGGGTTAGGTAGGGAGTCCAAACAGTGACCAACCAGTCACGGAAATGAAGAAGAAAGGTTGGCCGGAGAGTTGACCGAGGGTTTGACCCTCTATTTCGTGGAGGTGGAGGAGGTTTTGAGAGAAATGGAGGTTGAGGGTGTGATCTACGTGAAAAGGGGGAGAGAATGGCATTTTGAAAAGTTGAAAAACTCACCGGAGATCGGTCGCCGGCGCCGGAGAAGGCGCCGGAACCCTACTGGTCTGTCGCCGGAAAGTCGGGGAAGAAGGGGCACTGTACGGGCCGGGTTCCGGGTTCGGGTCGGGTCCGGTTCGGGCGGGCGTGGACCGCCCCTGCCACGTGTCGCGTTCTGTTTTAAATTAAAAAGGGGAATGGGGGTGTTTGGCAACGGGGATGAGAAATTGAAATTGGAAAAATCGAATTGGAGACAGGGATATCCTATCCCAGTTTTAGCCCTATCCCCTGTTTGGTTAACCTGAATTAGAATAACAAATTAAACTAGTTTTAATTTGGACCTTTTGGAATTTAAACCCTTTGAATTTGAACCTTTAGAATTTGAACCTTAACCCTGAACTTTCGGAAATTACAAATTGACCCCCCAACTGTTAGAAATTTCACTTTGACCCACCTGATTAAATTATTAATAAAATATTAATTAAATTAATTAATTAATTATTTAATTTAATTAATTTAATTAATTAAACATTCAAAAATATCCCGGAGTCCAAATGGGACAAGTCATTAGTGTATTTTGACTATCTCGACCATTCCGAGACCAATGGTGAGGTCCGTTTTACGAGACGGGGTCCCGAAAAATAAAAGACCCGTAGTAACCCTTAAAATTACCAAAATGCCCCTAACTTGAAACACTGTCAGACGAACTCCGAATTAGGTAAACAAATAGTGAAATTTTATTATCACGAACATTCTGGACTCAACCGTGGAGTCCGATTTGTGAAAAGAGATCACGAAATGTAAGGACACGTGTAAAGTGCAAAATGACTGTTTTGCCCTTTTAAACCCCGGTGTCCGAATTGAGTTCTACGAGAACCTAGACTTACTTTCTTAAACATTCTAGAACCAATGGTAGAGCTTAATTTAGCAGAATAGAAACTTATAAATCAAAAGACATAAAATTTGATGAATAGCATAAATTCAAATAACAATGGACTGAGCTGAAACTTATGCTTTTAGGGACACCGACAGGCAGGGAGAAGACAGTCTGATCCTTCCACATTCTCACTACATTACGAGTGCAGTTTGCTTGGGTTGTGACCGACCATCAGGTATGGTGTTTTGCTAATGTTAGAAATGAAGTTAAGTTAGGAATATTTGTGAATGACTGAAATGACTTATGTGCTTATGTGGAATGTGTTTACTTGATGATTTAGGATTGATTGCTCACATGCTTGCGTGTCACTTGTACTTTATGAAAATTTAGTGAATGATGAATGTGAATCATGACGGGTGTTTAAGTTGCTAAGATGAGATATGCTTGCATATAGAGTTGACTGATGATTTATATGTTATTGTTCGAGCACGCTATATTATTGATCACTATGTTCATTGAGGATGCATTGGCATATTAGCATATTGGCATATGATGAATCTTTTGAGAACATAGTGTGGGTTGAGCATTGCATTATGAGGGTGTAGATCCTGTGGTGAAAAACCCAAAATCGGCCATTGCATCGGGGAGTACCCGGAAAAGAAACATGGGTGTGACATAGAGTTGTGCATGGGTGCGTCATGCATACCATTCATATATTACTGCGATGCTTTGAATGACATTTAGAGATAAATGTACACTTTGCACATGCCACGCCTTAGCTTTATTTCTTGCATTAGCACTTCATCATACCAGCAGTTGAGCTGACCCATTCGTGGGCAACATTTTCAGATGAGGACCCTCCAGCTATTTGAGACCCAGTGATGCTTTGATAGGAGGAGATACTTGTTGTATTTTGGTCCGTGGGACCTATGTTTTGTAATGTAAGGGCTTAAGCCCGAATGACCTATGAACGATGTATTCATGTTATCTTATGTATGGATGGGGATGGACCCATGTTTAGTGGATTTATTTACCTTGTCCTTCTATTTATTTTATTTTCTGTCTCGTCAGTCGCGCTTCGGGTTTACCGAAATTCGGGGCGTGACAACGTGGTATCAGAGCTTAGGTTCGAATACCTAGAGACCGTGGGGTGTTGTTTAACACCATGAGACCCTAGAGAAAAGAATGAGACTTAGAGTGAACTGTTAGTAGCATGCGATAGGATTTTGTGTGTTATGTGATTATATGTGTATTGAAGCATGATTGTTGTGATCACATGCTACTAGATACTGTGTTACGACATATGATTATATGATTTAATACAGTGGGAAGCATGACATATATAAAGTGTGGGAAAATTGTTAAGTAATTATATAATGACCTGTGACATGTACCGCCTGTTAAAATGCTAGTCGTTGACAAGAACATGACTAAGGTTAGAAACTCAGGTCTACGTAGTAGGCTGTATATTTTATGGGATAAACGGTGTGCCTAGTCATTTGAAGTGTAGGTTGTACCCTTAGTTATCTACGCAATAGACATTATGCCTAGTTACTTAGGAGACAGGTTGTGAACCTAGTTGTTTACTTAGTTGACCGTTGTTTATGGTTTTGGATGAGTGTGCTAGGTTAGTAACCAATTTTCATGGATTATAGTACTATGACTATGATATTTATACAGACTGGATTGGTCTCAGGTCTTGAGTTACGGTTGATGGATGGCGCCCCATCAGCCAGTAATGAAAGGAACTGTGATTCATGAAGGGTTATCACCTAGCTATAAAAGTAAGGGATGATAAAAGACACATCAAACCTTAAAATGCTATAATAAGGATTTGGACTTGTGGAACCCTTTTGTATATAGATGGGTACTTAGAGTGTTTCTCCTTAGATTTTTAAAGATGTTCTTGTGTTAAACCCTGGTTGTGGGAGATGTATTGTTTGGATAGTATTCACCGAGAGTTAAACCTTACTAGTGTTCAACTGTTTAAGTATACGTGTGTTACATTGTTTAGATAAAATCCTTCTTAGTAGAAGGGCTATGTTAGAACTTGGTGTAAAAATTGTTCATTATAACCAACGGGTGGTGGTGATTAACATTAGTTATGTAGGTATTGATTAGGCAAGTGTGTCATGATATATTGTGGTTGTTACTTCAAAATGATGAAGTGTTGACAGGTACCTACTTAATGTTCTTTTAACACGAGTGCCTGAAAATGGGGTATTAATTTTCCTCTTCTTTGAACTTGTAGACATGCCACCGAGACAAGCTACTCCTAGACCTATGCCACCTGGACACGAGGAGCCTAGGACCACTGCACCACCGTGGCATAGTTGGCCCCGAGCTGCTGCTTCTGCAGATGGTACAGCCGAGGAGGCCGTCACTTTTACACCTGCTCCAGTGGAGCTAGGGCAGACTAGTGGTTCTGGGGACGTAGCGACCATTATGCGGGAATGCCTTCACACTATACAGGAGGTAGTGACGAGAGCGGTCAGGGCTGAGACAGAGTTGGCTGAGCTTAGAGGAGCTAGAGAGCCCCAGACCCAGAGCGGGGCGACTCCAGCACAGATCCCTAGGGCTACCCCGATATACACTGGTAAGAGGCCATTGAAGAGGTTTCGAGCTCGTGCTTCTTCTGCACAGATATCTATACCCGCCCAGACTCGCACTGGTGGGAGACCACCGAAGAGGTTTAGGACTGGTGTTTCTTCCATATCCACCTCCGCATCCCAAGGGACCATTACTTGTTTTTGTTGTAGACGGCCTGGCCACAAGATGGCCACTTGTCCTTTGAGGGATCCCAGCCTGAGACAGAGGATCGAGCCTAGTCAGGAGTCATTTTCATCACCAGCACAGGGTCAAGGACAGGGGACTCCACGACTTTGTTTTGTATGCCACCAGGCTGGCCATGTCAGGGCCAACTGTCCTCAGAGGCCGATTTCCCAAGACTTAGGGGAGCCACATTACCAGCAGTGTACCCAAGTGCCTCTTCCACGGCCACTATTGGGTTAGGGACCTCCGACACTGTATTTTCAGCATGCACCTACAGTATTGAGTGCCAGGACTCTCAGCGAGAGGAGTGATAGGCAGGACCAGACCACCCAGAGTAGCGTTATGCAGTAGTCAGCCTAGAGTCATCTATCCTTTTTGGACCTTCAGAGCCTTGAGGTACATTTTTGTGTTAGTTTATGGATCAGCATATTGATAGACCATAGTGCATCTCATTCATGCATATTTACTATGTTGCCATGACGTTAGGGGTAGGATGATGCTGACGAGAATCTATAGAGGTGGCCGACCGCATGCCTCATTTGGATTCTTCACCTTATCTGATGCGTCTAGTATTGGTGTTATGTTGGAGATAGATCGGTTCTTTACACTTTAGACGAGTATAGGCTGTTGTAGGGGAAGAGAGATAGGGTGTACTCCTGAGGGAGATGTTTTCTTTGTTTCATGGGGTGTCCGTAAATCCTTCTTAATTTGACTTTATTGTGGGTTAAGAGAGGTTAGACTTTAAGTTGAATTGGGATTAGTTTAGATTACATGAGTAGATGAGTGCTTGTTACCTTAGTTTGTAAAATTGTGCAAGGTGTGGTGTGCTTAGTTATTGAGGATCTGGGATTCAATGCTTGCCTTTATACAGTATAACAAATGAGGTTAAATAGTAGACTGTATGTTTGTTGTCTATGAGATAGGCTATGAGCCTGGTTACCTGTACAACAGATTATGTACTTATATTATGTATATGTGTATTCCTGGAATGAAGTTTTATACTGGGTGCCGAAATAGTAAGCTACATATTAGCTATTGAATGTTGTACTTTTACTCTATATAAACATGCTAGTTTAGTGACTGTTATGGTGCCTTGATCATGACTTCATTTTTTATATACACAGACTGGTTGTTATAAATGCATGTATAAAAGAATGCTTAAACATGTTTGTGTGTGTGCGTTGATACATGTGTGTGAAAATGGATATAGATCCGTGAGGGAAATTGATGAAGAGTACCACTAATGTTTTATTCTTCTGAACCTTGATATATTGACTTAAGTTTCATGATTAGAGTACATAAACGACACAGTCTACATTTGTATACCCAATCGATATGTGCGTGCATGAAATGAATAGGCTAGTCCTTATTAGTACATGACACTTAGTCTCGGTTATATATATAGACTAAGGTGGGAGATGGTAGCTTTACTTTTAGGTTGTACTATTGGTGTCTTGTGGGTGATTAGGGTACTTAGAAAATACTGGGTGATGGATTACACTGTGGTGCAGAGGATGCGTATTTATACCATTGGGATAAATCCCTAGGTGATTTCATGGATAAATTTGAGGTGGGTTAGATGACATAGCATGTGTGAGAGACCTTGGGGTATCTTTGTGATCAGTGGGAAGTTCCTTTACTTTTTATTGTACTGAGCTGATGAGATAAGCCGTGATACTTGGATGGAAATTGAGAGGGAGTGGCATTGATAAGCCAATGTGTTTTTGAGGATTTCATTATGTACTATGCCATGTGGAGTGAGTCTTTACAGATGGGATTAGCACCAGACCATAGCAGGGAGTGTGGAGATGTCTGCACACCGCTGCACACCTACCGGTGAGGCGAAGCCTACGGGGGAGATGGTAATGGGAGGAGGTAATGCATTCCACATCGCCTGGCTGGGGGAGAGGTGAGTGATCCATAGGTAAGGCTGCACGTCCACATGTGCAATACATTTTGCATCGATCTTTTGGTACAACTGCATGGAATTTCCTTATCCATTGTCTTAGATAGGGACCCACGTTTCACTGCACGGTTTTGGCAGCGCTTCTAGACAGCCTTAAGGACTCAGCTAAGTTAGTACTACCCTTCATCCTCAGACTGATGGTCAGTCAGGGCGTGTCATTCAGATCCTAGAGGACATGCTTAGAGACTACGTTATGGACTTCAGGGGTAGCTGAAAGGATCACCTTGCTCTAGTAGAGTTTGCCTGCAACCGTAGTTAGCAGTTCACCGGTGTATTGGACAGGAGTAAAGGAGACAATTGTTTAGGATCCGATATAGTCCGTGAGACCACAGACAAGATACAAGTGATCAGGCAGCGCTTGTTGCCAGCCAGAGTCGCCAGAGGAGTTATACAGATAGGAGGCGACGACCCTTGTCATTTGAGGAGGTTTGGGCTCGATGGGAAGCTATCGCCACGATTTATAGGTCCCTTTGAGATTCTTGGGAAAGTTGGTGAGGTGGCTTATAAGCTAGCCTTACCACCACAGCTATCAGGGGTCAGTGATGTCATTCATGTGTCGATGCTGAGGAAGTGCCAGCCTGACCCCTCCCGCGTATTAGATTGGGTAGATCTTCAGCTAGGGGGGCAACATTTTTATGACCAGAGACCCGTAGAAATATTGGACTCGAGGGACCAGGTTTTGCGAGGCAGGACCATCCCTTTGGTCAAGGTTCGTTGGAACCACCATGGGGTTGAGGAGGCTACGTGAGAGCGTGAGGCCGAGGTTCGAGTTAGGTACCCTGAGTTGTTTGATCAGGGATGTATTTTCTTTTGGTTCTATGTTATTCTAAATTTCGGGACGAAATTTTTGTAAGGAGGGAAGGATGTAATAACCCGAAATTTTTTTTTTTAAATATATAAATTTTCATGGTTATTATTAATTATTTTATTGTTATTAATATTATTATTATTATTATTATTATTATTGTGTGAGTGTAATGTGTGTATGATTATGTGTAATTATATGTATATATATATGTGTAAGGTGTGTGTGTTAAAACATGTGTGTGTAATTATGTGTATATGTGTATACATATATATATATATATGTATATATATATATATATACAAATCAGATTTGTGCAAGTGGCTGTGTGTGTGCCGTGTGTGTGTGTGTGCATGTGTTGAGTGTGTAACACTCAACAAGGGATGGTGTGGCAGGTACGGTTGGTGGAGTGTAGAAGGGGGATTCAGGGCATGGGAGGGACAGTCCTGATGCAGAAAGGCTGGTCTTGGAGAGAGAGAGAGAGAGAGAAAACGATAGAGAGAGAGGGAGAGTGAACTTGTGCAAATAATGGTGTGTCTCGGGTGAGAGAAAAGAAAAAGGAAAGAAGGACTGAGGAGATAAGAAAGAGAAGCAGAGGCTGAGAAACGGAGACAAGACAAGAAGGAGGCACCATTGTTGAGGTAAGCACCTCGACCCACTTGCTTTCTCTCTCTAGAAACCTAATATGTATGCATCATCGGTTTTGTAACATACTGTTAATATAAACTCCTAGGTCTTGTAGGACATGAAAAATGGGAAACAACACCACAAGAATGGGCTAAAATGGGTGAGAGATGAGGGAGGAAAAGTGGGTGACAGGTAGGGACGATAATTGGTTGGCTAGGAGAAAGGTGTTTAAAACCACGTTTGGTTGCTGGGAAGATGACCCCCATGAGTGCAGGAACCCATTGGGTTAGGTAGGGAGTCCAAACAGTGACCAACCAGTCACGGAAATGAAGAAGAAAGGTTGGCCGGAGAGTTGACCGAGGGTTTGACCCTCTATTTCGTGGAGGTGGAGGAGGTTTTGAGAGAAATGGAGGTTGAGGGTGTGATCTACGTGAAAAGGGGGAGAGAATGGCATTTTGAAAAGTTGAAAAACTCACCGGAGATCGGTCGCCGGCGCCGGAGAAGGCGCCGGAACCCTACTGGTCTGTCGCCGGAAAGTCGGGGAAGAAGGGGCATTGTACGGGCCGGGTTCCGGGTTCGGGTCGGGTCCGGTTCGGGCGGGCGTGGACCGCCCCTGCCACGTGTCGCGTTCTGTTTTAAATTAAAAAGGGGAATGGGGGTGTTTGGCAACGGGGATGAGAAATTGAAATTGGAAAAATCGAATTGGAGACAGGGATATCCTATCCCAGTTTTAGCCCTATCCCCTGTTTGGTTAACCTGAATTAGAATAACAAATTAAACTAGTTTTAATTTGGACCTTTTGGAATTTGAACCCTTTGAATTTGAACCTTTAGAATTTGAACCTTAACCCTGAACTTTCGGAAATTACAAATTGACCCCCCAACTGTTAGAAATTTCACTTTGACCCACCTGATTAAATTATTAATAAAATATTAATTAAATTAATTAATTAATTATTTAATTTAATTAATTTAATTAATTAAACATTCAAAAATATCCCGGAGTCCAAATGGGACAAGTCATTAGTGTATTTTGACTATCTCGACCATTCCGAGACCAATGGTGAGGTCCGTTTTACGAGACGGGATCCCGAAAAATAAAAGACCCGTAGTAACCCTTAAAATTACCAAAATGCCCCTAACTTGAAACACTGTCAGACGAACTCCGAATTAGGTAAACAAATAGTGAAATTTTATTATCACGAACATTCTGGACTCAACCGTGGAGTCCGATTTGTGAAAAGAGATCACGAAATGTAAGGACACGTGTAAAGTGCAAAATGACTGTTTTGCCCTTTTAAACCCCGGTGTCCGAATTGAGTTCTACGAGAACCTAGACTTACTTTCTTAAACATTCTAGAACCAATGGTAGAGCTTAATTTAGCAGAATAGAAACTTATAAATCAAAAGACATAAAATTTGATGAATAGCATAAATTCAAATAACAATGGACTGAGCTGAAACTTATGCTTTTAGGGACACCGACAGGCAGGGAGAAGACAGTCTGATCCTTCCACATTCTCACTACATTACGAGTGCAGTTTGCTTGGGTTGTGACCGACCATCAGGTATGGTGTTTTGCTAATGTTAGAAATGAAGTTAAGTTAGGAATATTTGTGAATGACTGAAATGACTTATGTGCTTATGTGGAATGTGTTTACTTGATGATTTAGGGTTGATTGCTCACATGCTTGCGTGTCACTTGTACTTTATGAAAATTTAGTGAATGATGAATGTGAATCATGACGGGTGTTTAAGTTGCTAAGATGAGATATGCTTGCATATAGAGTTGACTGATGATTTATATGTTATTGTTCGAGCACGCTATATTATTGATCACTATGTTCATTGAGGATGCATTGGCATATTAGCATATTGGCATATGATGAATCCTTTGAGAACATAGTGTGGGTTGAGCATTGCATTATGAGGGTGTAGATCCTGTGGTGAAAAACCCAAAATCGGCCATTGCATCGGGGAGTACCCGGAAAAGAAACATGGGTGTGACATAGAGTTGTGCATGGGTGCGTCATGCATACCATTCATATATTACTGCGATGCTTTGAATGACATTTAGAGATAAATGTACACTTTGCACATGCCACGCCTTAGCTTTATTTCTTGCATTAGCACTTCATCATACCAGCAGTTGAGCTGACCCATTCGTGGGCAACATTTTCAGATGAGGACCCTCCAGCTATTTGAGACCCAGTGATGCTTTGATAGGAGGAGATACTTGTTGTATTTTGGTCCGTGGGACCTATGTTTTGTAATGTAAGGGCTTAAGCCCGAATGACCTATGAACGATGTATTCATGTTATCTTATGTATGGATGGGGATGGACCCATGTTTAGTCGATTTATTTACCTTGTCCTTCTATTTATTTTATTTTCTGTCTCGTCAGTCGCGCTTCGGGTTTACCGAAATTCGGGGCGTGACATATACCTACTAGGGATGTTCATAGTTGTTACTTTTTCATATCTAATTTTTTTTAACATTTACATGTTTTTTCTTTAACTTCCGTTATGTATTTGAACTTTACTTCCAATGTTATGTCTATTAAGTTCAATTTATGAATAATGCAAGATTACAAGTGGAAATTTGTGTGTTATAATAATGATGCTAAATCATTGTTTGAAATGAGTCATTAACATTTTCCTCTTTCCTTTTCTTCTTAGTAATTTTTATAGAGCTTGCTTACACAAAAGGAATGAATGAGAAGATGCAGTGTTTATAGCTTTAGAGTGCTGGCATTGGAAGTAAATATGGATCAACATCTTGCCGATTTCTTCTCATCTCATCTCTCTTATCATCATTATCATCAGCCTCAAAAACATATGATTTACCATTGAAGGACGTGTTGGAGCAACGCCTTTCAACTCCATTGAATCATGTCATGAGGAATTAGCCTTTGTGAAGCTAGCATTGCCTGCCAATCCACAATCTCAGTCAAATATGCGTCAAGTTTTTTCTGAAACTATCAAAACAAAGGCCACCTTTGCAAAATCCTTTCGAAAGGATTACACAAGAACAATTATTAATTTGATATCAAATGTTCGAGTTGCTGGACATTTTCATCTCTCTAGTTTTATGTTGTGCTGTATTATTTTCTTTCTACTTTGGCTTCTCAAACTTACCTTTTCCATAGGAGTCTATTCCCTCTCTTTTTCTACTATTTTGTCTTTGGAAAACATAAAGGATGTTCTAAGAGATGATACATACCAAACATAGTTCTAAATAATATCAATAACACCAAAAGAAGTACTTGCTTTACACACTTCTTTTTATTTATTTATTTATTTATTAAATTTGGATAGTTTAACCAATCAAATGTCTAGTTTTTTCTGCTATAATAATTCTATATTATGAATCTTCTGAAATACCTCAAAGTTTACTTCTTATTTTGACAATGCTCTTAATTTATTCTTTCTTCAAAAATCCGTCATTGTTGCTTGTAAATTTTGTCAATTGGTGTGGTGCCTTGCTTTCCAGACTAATTGAACCAAGTGCTAGAAAATGGAAACGTCGTGCTAATTTAAGTGAGAATGAACCCTAATACCTTGAAAAAATAACTTCACCTCACATGCTAACAAACTCAAAATCGCTTGGTTACATGATTCAAAGGATGAAATTTTGCCTGAAATCAGAATGAACTAATTCAAATAAGATTCACTTACAAGACTCGTTAACTCTTCCATTTGTAATGCATGCATGAGGGATTTAGGTCCCATTTTGAGATAGTAATGTTTTCTCATTTTACGATGTTGTCTAACTTCAAGATTCAACGTATGCGCACACATATACTTGGACAGAATACTGCCCCTCCCCGTCGTTATACTAAAGAAAACAATAATGCAGGACAACTAATTGGGACTAGCCCAGTTGGCCACTGTGTCCTCCTATTTAGGGAGATGTTATAGGTTCGAACTTGTCACATATGTGTGACAACTTCTACTGTTTTGATATTTTACAAGGTTGCATGAAATAATTTCTCTTATACCTAACTATGAGCTTGAGTTGGTTGATTTTCAAGGTCACTTTATATGGATCACTTTCTAGCATTACTCATTTAATTTTGATAATTGCATCTAGTGAATGCGCCAAGGTCAAGTCAATTTGCTACGATGGAACAACAAATTTTTCACCCATCTAATCGTGTTGGATCTCTTTGTTATTTTTTTGAATAATGTTTTATGGAAAAACAAATCTCAGCACAACTTTCAACAAAACTAACGTGGAGTTTTCACCTCCACATTTTTAAAACTTGCTCAAATTTGTTTTGGTAGACACTTATTTTCAAAAATCTCCACATCAGTTGTTCTAAGATTTGTTGTGCCATAAAACATTATTGTACTTTTTTTGGAGTAGTGTTTTATGGTTCATGCATTTTTGCTCATGTTTTTGTCCAAATAAAAGATAATCATTAATTGTTATCACATAAACTATTTTTTAAAAATTTATTTTATCAATCATTGACTCTCACATCAGCCTCATTCGAGCATTTTTTTTTTGGACAAAAATGCATGAGCCATGTAACATTATTCTTTTTCTGGTGACAGGTTGATAATGATAGTCACCACGAGTGGCAGGGCCATATGTATCTTAGGAGGGCAATGTCTCCTATTTTTAGATCACTTATTAGTTTATGGTAATCATGGATTTGAGATGAGACATTTCTATCCTCAACCATTTGGAAGTTTAAGGAATTCCCTACTATGTATTTTTATGTTCCAGCATCTTCAATTACATATTTCTTTGTAGTGTTTTCCAAATTTCAGTGTCAATTTTAAAGGTGCAATAAATTTCAAACAATTCATTTGAATGTGTGCTATGTATAGTGTGCCTACAAATCTATTTCCTCTTTCCTAATTTTTTATTTCTTTATTTTCAGTCCCTTCAACGGGTTTAGGTTTGGTCAAGTATTCAACCATGTTTATCATGTCTAAGGCAGAATAAATTCATTTTTTGCCAACGTGTAAAGATCCAAAAATTTTGAATGAAATTTTTTTTTTTTTGGAATAAATTTTTTTTTTTAATTATGTTTATTTATTTATTTATTTATTTTGTTTATTTATTTATGAGATATGTGTGTAGATATGTGTATGTGTGCATATGTGATGTATGGTATATGTAGGAATGTAGATGGGTATAATGTCATGTATTATATATATATATATATATATATATACACGTACAAAGGTGGTGGACAGCCTGGTGTGTGGATGGCAGACCGTGTATATGTGTGTGAGGTATAATATATATATATATATATATATAAATAATGGAGAAAGACCAGCAATGCAAGCAATGCTTTTAATGCAAAGCTGCATTGCTGCATAGGACGGGAGGTAAGATCAAGAAAAAAAAGGGACTGTGAGTCAGGTTAGGTGGAGAGAGAAAGAAGAGATAGAGAGAGAGAGAGAGATATAGAGAGAGAAAGTGAATTGGGAAGAGCAAGAAGAGGAAACAGACCAAGAGGAAGCAAAGGGAGAAAAGCTGAGCTAGGGAGGCCGTGAGCATTGGAAGAAGTCTAGGAAGCCAAACCAAGAAGGAGAGGAGGAAAGAGGAGAAGGGAAGCTGAACCAGAGAGAAAATCAGAAACTTGAGGTAAACTGTGAGCTTCTGTTTTAAATTTTTAAAGGCAAAATAGTTAGATTTACTAGTAGGGTCTTGTAGAGCTTAAAATAAGAAGAACAATGCAAAAAGAATCAGTTTAAATGGTTGAGAAATGAGGGAACGATACCTAGTTGCAGGTCGGATGAAAAAAATGAAGGAATCTATCATTTCATGTATAAAACTTGAAATAATTAGTATAAAACTAACCTAATGACATGCAAAAGATGAATAGTGTTGATCTTAGGAGAAATGGTGAAGAAAAAGAGCAAGAAATGTGAAAAATAGTGCTCGCCGGAGATACGGGTTCACGCCGGAATAGCCACTGTCATGGCTTGTTCGATGGCCGAGAACCACCCAAACTCCATTTTGGAGGATGGATATGGAACCCTCATGGTTTGGAGATTCGGAGCATGTCAAAAGTGTGAAATATGGTGATCGGAATTAGGTCGCCGTCGCCGGAGATGGCGACGGAAACCTAACTGTGTCTCGCCGGAAAACAGAGGGAGATGATGGGCTGTTTTGGGCCTGTTGCCATGGGCTTGGTTTGATTTCCTGGTTTGGGCTTGGTTTGCTTAAAAGAGTTTGGGCCAATTTGATTTTTAAAAAGGACATTGGGCTTTCCAATTGGGCCACATGAGTTGGGTTGGGTTAGAGACAGGGGCTGTTTGGCTGCAGGTTTAACAAATTGGATTGGACCCAATTTGGGGATAGGGATATCTTATCCCAATTTTGGAAATTGTCCACTGTTTGGCTATCCAAATTTGGAATAGTCAAATCAGGAATTCTGATTTGACCCCTCATCTTTTGGAAATCCTAATCTGACCCAGAACTTGTGAGTAATTACAATCTGACCCCTTTGAATAAAATATTAATTTAATTTAATTTAATTAATTAATTAATTTAATTAATTTAATCATTTAAATATTCTAAAATAGTCCGGAGTCCAAATGGGACAAGTCATTAGTGTAATTTGATTATCTCAACCCTTCTGAGACCAATGGTGAGGTCTGTTTCATGAGACGGAGTCCCGAAAAATAAAAGGCCCGTAATAACCTTTAAAATTACCAAAATGCCCCTGAATTGAAACGTAGTCAAACGAACTCCAAATTTAGTAAACAAATAGTGAAACTTTATTATTTCGAGCATTCCGGACTCAACCTTGGAGTCCGATTTGTGAAAAGAGGGCTCGGGATGTAAGGACCCGTAAAAGTACAAAATAACCGTTTTGCCCTTTTTACTTAGACGTCCGAATTAAATTCCACGAAAGCCTAAACCGACTTTGTTCGGCGTTCCGGACTCAATGGTGGAATCTATTTTGGCAAAATAGAAACTTATAAAATAAAGACATAAAATTTGATGAATAGCATAATTCAAGTAATAATTGAACTGAATCGTATTTCATGATTTTAGGAACACGGAAAGGCAAAGAGAAGGTGGTCTGACCTTCTGTATTTTCACTGTAGTTCTGTTACACTACGAGTACGTCTTCCTGAGTTGAGATCGACCATCAGGTACGATATATTGTGCTAAGTAAGAAATAGAATTAAGTTTAGGAATAACTGCCATGTTGATTTGATGATTCACGTGTTTGTTTTATTGCTCATATGCTTATGTGCTCCTTGTTATCTTGTTGAAAGTTTGGTGATGAAGGGGAATCATGATTATGGGTATATAGCATGTGTTAGCATGGTGTGTGGATTATGTTTTTCTGAGAATTGTTGAGATTATGAAATACGTGACTTAAATCATGTGTTAAATGGACTATGCATGACATGTGACCTTGATGAAAGGATCTTCTGATTTGAATGTTATTGTGTAATACATCATTTAAAGCATACTTCATGTGTGGATATGATGCTTTATTGAGATTATATTATGGTATAGTGGAATCAAAGCATATTGGCATAGTATGGTTCCTTGGACATGACATGACATGATGTTGCATTTGGTACCCGAACCAGCGGAAGCGATCCGCGAAGGGACATGATGTTGCATTTGGTACCCGAACCAGCGGGAGCGATCCGCGAAGGGACATGACAGTGCATTTGGTACCCGAACCAACGGGAGCGATCCGTGAAGGGACATGACATTACATTACATCACATTACATTGCATTGCATTACATTACATTACATGAGTTGACATGGACATGGCATAGATTTGACATGGTTGTAGCATGGAGTGGTATGGGTGTTTCATGGGCATTGTCACTACATTGCATGGATAATATGGACGGCATGTGGATTATTTCTATTATGTAGCATAGACGATTTGGAAAGCATGTGGATTATTGTAATTACATTGCATGGATGATTTAGAATGCATGTAGAGATAATTGTACACTTGCACATGCCACGCCTTAGATTATATTAATGAGTTGAATGACATGTAGATTATTGCTAGTATATTGTATGCATAATGTTGAATGCCATGTAGATATAACTGTACACTTGCACATGCCACGCCCTTAATTTTGTTTCTTGCATTAGCATTATATTGTACCAGCATGTTGAGCTGACCCCTTTAGTGGGGCAACATTTCAGATGATGTCCCAGCTGTACGAGACGGGGATATGAGCTGATTAGGAACTATGTTAGGCCCAAGGGGCGCTTTTGATATTGTATAAGGGCATAAGCCCGAAATTGTATCTTATTTTGTATGTTGTGAACAAATGGACCAGACCTTGTCTATGTATCAGAATAGTGCACGGAATGTATGTAATTATATTTAATCGTCTTTATTTCCTTATTATTTTTATTTTCTTTTGTCTCGTTACTCGCGCCTCGGGTTCGCTGGAATTCCGGGCGTGACACAACGCCTAAAGAATGACACATTAAATGAATCAATCTTTGAGTTGTCGGAATGAGTTTAGTAGTGATCAAAGCAGTGTCCATTTTTCAAAAGAAAATCACTCTTAAGTTTGTTGTAAAAGATTTTGAAAGATATTTAGGGCTCGGTTGGATTACTACTTTGAATCTTAAGGCAAGAACAAAATAAAACTATCAACCAAATTCAGAAAAGCAGAGCAATAAGGAGAGTGAGGACTTAGCGACTGTGGCGTGTATAAACACTACCCTTAAAAGTGATTTTCCTCCTCGGAGCTTGAACCTCGGTGTAGTAGGTTGGAGGTGCTCCACCCTACAGAATATAACAGGTGATTCTAGCAAGCGTACACTCGCAAGTGCTTTGGACCAAAGGAACACTCCTTCACAATTCTTGGGTCGTTGACGGATTGAAAAGAAAGCAGCAGTGGAACAAAACAATTGAAGTAGTGACAGAACTTCAATGGAGTAGTAATAAAGACGAACATAAATAGTTCACCGAAGGAACCAAAGCAAATAATGTACAAGAACTTTGATAAAGGAACAAAAAAATAGAAGAAAAGAACTATGCTCTGGAAGCTCCAATATTTTTGTGTATAAAACAATGAATACATGCCTCCTATTTATACTAGTTGTGAGGGAGAGTTTCAAAGGAAAGCGCAAATTTGCTACCCCAAACTATGGTAACGACTAATTGACATCATTTCAAATTAATTTTATCGATTAGTAAAAGAATTTATTGATATAATATGGAAGCAAATCAATATTATGTAGGAATGTTTGACAATCAAATATGGAAGTCAAATATAAATCAGTATCGTAAAGTTTGACAATTAAAAATTGTTAATAAAATAAAATTGCAAAACCTTGGTCAATCACACACATACGCAAGGCTCAAATTCGGGGATTTGCACCCCCTCTGCGCAGGCATAATGCGAGTGAGGTGCCTGATTAATTGGTTTCTGGACGGGGTAGCCCGAATTCCATTAAGCTTCCCATGGTCACGTGTGCGCGAGAGTCACCCCATTACTTTACACAACTTTACAAAGCCCAATAGGGTGTGTATTAATATACTAAGAAAATTCTCACTTCCTAACTGATGTGCGATACAAGTATTGTGAGATACCCATGTATCCCAAAAATTCCCCATATATCTCAAAATACTTGGGTAACAAAGAATTATAAGAGATTCAAGGAATAGTGAAGAAGATCAAGATAATGACAAGAGAATCCTGAGAATACAATGCATCGGAACTAGTGTCTTTTGGACTATGAACTAGCCCTAGGATTAATAAGCCGTGACCTACAAAAACTTGGTAAAATTTATAAATTTCTATGAACTAATATATCTTTACTGTAAGTTAGTCAACTTACCACCACACTGTCTCCTCAAATGAAGAAATTGTTCTAAGCAGGTTGGCACAAATAGGCCGTGCACCCTACCTAGATATTAATGAGCGCTCTAGAGAACATGCCTGAGTTCAAAACAATTTAATTGCTTAGGGGAAAAAACATATCACCACCTCACAGCAGGTGACCATCACAATGAGGCCTTAACATAAAATTAAGAAGGAAAAGGAAATAATGAGAAATCATCAAATCAGGTTCTACTAAAAAATTGAGTGATATTCCATGGAAAGTGTAAATTATACGTAAAATTACATGAGTAAGGACCCACTATCATCAATTCAGATGCTACCAAAAAAAAATAATGATGTTTTATGTCAAGTGAGGAGAGATGTGATTCAGTGTTTGCTAGTTTCCAAAAGTCTTGTTAATTTGAAAGGAGTCTCAATGCGTCATTTCTAGCGTTGATTCCTAAAAAGATTTTAGGCCAATTAACTTAGTTGGTAGCTTGTACAAGCTAATGGTGAAAGTTTTTTTCTTTGAGACTAAGGGAGGTCGTGGGAAGGATCATTTCTGCCAACCAGCATGCCTTTGTGGTTTTAGGGGGGGGCAAGAGACAAATTCTTGATGTAACCTTGATAGCTAGTGAATGTATTAACACAAGAAAGAAGGATAGGAAAGGGCCTAGTATGCATGCTAAAAGCCTACGATCATGTAAATTGAAACTTCCTTATTTTTATGCTTTACAAGATGGAATTTGGAGAGACGGAGGAGATGTATTTAATTTTGCATTTCCACAGTTTCTTTTTTGGTGTTGGTGAATGGTACCCCGACGGGGTTCTTCCTTTCTTCAAAGGCCTGAGGCCAAGGGACCTATTGTTCTCCTTTTCTTTTTGTGATGGTTATGGAAACTTTTGAGTTGGACAATGAAGAAAGCTACTGTAAAGGGATGGTTGGGGGGCTTTTGGATTGAGGACGGTGGAGTAAGGAGGGCATAGATCTTTCATTTACTTTTTTGTAGATGACATCATTATTTTTTGTGATGCAGAGGACATTTGGTTGAGATTCCTGTGATGTATTTTGAGCAAAATCATTTCAGTGGGAGAGGTAGAGGTAGAAGGAGTAGGGGAGATGGTGGAAGGGTTGGGTTGCGAGGTGGGGAGTTTTCCAAATAAATATTTGGGTTTACCTTTGGGTGCTTCAGTGAAATCCAAAGGGATATGGGATGCGGTGGTGGGAAGATCCCAACGTCATAAAGGGTTACACTTAAAACACCGGGAGGCTGCTTTGAAGTTTTGAGTTTATGCTTGTTTGAACTCAAAGATTGGGAATAATTTCCATCAAAAGTGAGTTCAGAAGATAAGATTTTTTTGCAAGCATTGTTTTCCACTCAATTTTATAACATAAAAATTTTTGTTCTTAAAGCATCATTTGATGAGTCGGAGGCCTAAAATATGAATAATATGTGTGAGTCATTTTCCATTTACTTGTCCATTTGTAGGTTTAGTGTCCTCTTCTTGGTGACCCATTTGTGGAGTGAAGCTGGCTGGGTGATATAGGGATGATGTAAGACAGTATACAAAAAATGAGAATGCCACCACTAATAAAAGATTTTATGATGTAATTCTATCTAGAAAAACTTGTAGGTTTATGGTTTAAATGTTTGGAGTACTGGTCATATGCACATCAATGAACATCTCCTACTCCTATTAGGACCAGCACTACAAAATAAGAAATATTAACCCATTTCAAACTCAACAAATAACTAGGGTCATTACTTGCCTAAAATAAGACACATGAACAACCACTGCACCCGTATCTAGAAAATCTTGGAATTACCAGAATACCATTCACTCTTAAAATATAATAAAACATCGATGAAACAAACAGCATCATATGGAGTCAAAGAAACTAAAGATAAAGACTAGTTCGGACTAATTTTGATATGGAAATGCCTGAATTGGGCTCTGTCTTAAGATTGAATTGACTATAAGATTTTCCTCTTATTTAGATTTGCTTTTTCTTGAGCTTATTATGGACTTCATCAAGTGGGTCATAAGCATATCTGGCGAACTGTGCCATATTTGGGCAATTGGAATTCATTTCTTCTTGAATTTTTTGCATAAGCATTTCATGGTTACATTTTGCCTCTAAAATCTTCTAAACTGAATTTACAAAGGATGGGAATCGTATACAAATCTTTGTTGGAAACTAGTAGTGACTAGGCATTGAGGTCCAGTTGTTTGATTGTAAAATTCCTAGGAATCTATGTAATATATTATGGGACAGGCTGTCTATGCTATATCTTTTTGAATTATTGCTACGTTCAAATGGTAATTTTTTATCTATTAAGATCCAATGGAGAAAGTTCTCCACGTTGACCTCTAGTGCACTTGAACCTCCCAATGATATCCGTTGTATGGTCAACTTGTCAACTGTTTATTGGGATTCCTAATATTTAGTCCATTGATCATATGATACATTTTACTCATCACAGGCAGTTGTTTCTAGTGAGAATGCGCTGTATCTTAGATAAGCTTTGTTCTACCTAGTCCTGAAATTTTCTGGCCATTAAAGCAGTTACAGTTGACAACAGTTTTTCCAATGTTTTTTTTTTAATGTTTGCAATTAAGCATTTATTTTATTTTTATTTACTTAGTTGCTAACTTTGCTAGAGTTGAAATAGTCTTGGTTATGTTGTGAATCCTAATTGGCTATGGAAATTGGGATTTTACTACTAATAGCTGAGAGATTCTTTGCCCAAAAAATTTGATTACATTTGGAGATGTACATGTGTTAAGGGTTATGAATTACATATACTCTATTTTGATTTTTGTATTCTTGTTGGACATAGATGCACTCGGACACGTTCCCGACACGTGTCAGACACATGAAAAAAGAATAATGTTTTTTGAATTTCGGACACGCCTCGAACAGTGAACACATTGAGGGACACGTTTCAGACACATTTTTGAATTTTATTTTTTGAAATTTTCTTCCTTTTCTCCTTTTCTTCTCCACTTTTATACACACAAACTAATATTTATAGAGTACAATAAATTTGTTTTGAAATTTGAATCATGTATATTAATTGATGATTAAATTAATTTCTTAAATTTTTATTTAATGAATTTTTTTTATATTAATACTATTGCCATGATTTGTGTATTTTTATGCCAATTTTGATTGAAATAATATTAAGTTTTTATTATATAGTCATATAAAATAGAAAAATATATATATTCAAGGTCTCTTCGAAATATCTGTTTCATGCATTTTTAAAAAATGTCATGTTCAAGTATCTGTGTCGTTTTGTATCCGTGCTTTTTAGGTTAAGGGACTAAAAGATTAGTTTTTTCTGTAGTTGGCCTTTTGTTGTGGTTATATTGGTTGGGATGCAGCTAATGTTACTTTTTTTTACTTGCACCTTTTATTTTGACTCAGTTTTAAGAAATAGTGGTTGTGATCTATTTTCTCCTGTTGCGTATCCAGGGGGTAATAAAAATGGAGTGTTTGAGTACAATAGAGATGGTGGCTGGGATGGTGGGCGTGGATATGGTGGAAGAGGTCGAGGGCGGGGAAGAGGCTATAGCAGTGAGGATATGCAACAAGAGTCGGGTGGTTGCAATGACTATGGTGGATCAAGGGTAGCACCTACTCGAGGCCGCGGTAAGCTCATTCACAATAACACTATATCCTTTTTTTTTTTTTGTCATTTTATATATAAATGTAAATTCTTGAAGAAATGTTTTTTTTTCCCTTTCAAAAGTAACTGTCTTGTGAGTAGCTCAATACCAATTCAGTAGCGGTGACTTCAACCTGAAGAAGGATTTTGTTATCTGCCCTTTCTTGCTTAATCCGTTATTAGGTAATGTTACCTGAAACGTGGTTCGTTATGGTACATGGGACGGAGAACGAAAATGAGAACGGAGATCCTTACTTGTTATAAAATGCGGTACGTTAGGGATAGACTTTTTTAGATTACTTTATTGGAATGAAATATATTTATTGAAACGTGATATGTTTTTTTATTATATTTATAATAATATTCGGATGTATATATATATACCAAAATTTTTTTAATAAATTCAAGCTATTATAAAATAAAATTCTAATGATATGTGTGTGTATTTTCTTGTATATTGTATGACTTTTTTTTTAGACTTTTGATATTTTAGATTAGAACGCTAAATCTTGTGTTCCAAATTTCTATTAATCCATGTTTTGAATCCGGTGAACCCAGTTCGCAATTCGTTAAAAGGGGAATAAATTGTTGTAACTATAGGCTTACAAAGCTTATTACGGATGGAATAGTATAGTTTTTTCGTAAGCCATAGCTACAAATAATTGCATACACGGGCATAATTATGATGTTTTTCCTTCATGAAGACTCTATGGCTTGTTATATTACATGATGCCTAGTCCTTTTTTTGTGCTTAAATATATATTTACTATTGGTGTTGTAGAAATTTTTAGTAAAGGTAGCGAATTGTTAGAAAGTCTTACATATAGTATGGACACAAGTCACGAATATAATACAACACGGATATTTTGATACAAAATTTTTTAAAAAAGTAAGACCCGCTAAATAATATATATATATATATTTTTTATATATATACGATCGTGTAATTAAATTGAAAGCTTTTTTTATTAGTCCTTTCATGCTCAACCCATTATTAGGCTTTACAAAGCTTATTACTGATGGAATAGTATAAATATTCTGCAAGTTATAACTGTAAAGAATTTCATACACTGGCATAATTATGATGTTTTTCCTTGAAGGCTATATGGTTCGTTATGTTACATGATGCCTAGTCCTTTTTTTTTTTGTTAAATATATATTTATTATTGATGTTGTAGAAATTTGTAGTAAAGATAACGAACTGTTAGAAAACCTTACATATAGCCTAAGAAGTATGGATATGGGTTACGGATACGATACAACATCAATACTTCGGCACAAGATTTTCAAAAAAATAAGACACGGATATACTAAATAATATATATTTCTATATGTTCACGTAATTCAATTCTAACATTATTTCAATCAATTTTATAACTATTTTAAAAAAATTAATATTAATAATAAAGACCTAATTTATGATAAGTTTAATTAAACTGATTTACTAAAAGTTAATATAATTTTTTAAAATTAATTTAGAGATAAAAAATAACTATATTAGTAAAATACATAAATTAAAAATTAAAAATATAAAGTATAATAATAATTATTATTATTTAATTCAATAAATAATAAATATATAAAAAAGAATAACATTTATTATTTTTACAAGTTAAACCAATTTAATGAATTTAATAAATGTTATAAGAAAAGAATTAAATAAAGAAAATTAAGGGAGATACGTGTAAAAAGTAAAAACTAAAAGAAAAAGGGAGGTTGCAAAACTAAAAAGGGAGACACGTCGGCAAGGGGAGGACAAAAAGGGAGAGGAGAGACTGCGGGGGGAGGAAGAGTCGAGAAAAAGAGAGATTGCGGCATCGAATAATCAGAGAGAGGAGAGAGATCACGGAGAGAGGTGGAAGGAGGAGGACGACGACGTACCTGGTTGCTGTCTTTGTGATATCAGGTAGGCCACTTCCCCTCTTTTTCTTTGCCTTTAGATCTGAGTCTCTTCAATCTTAATCATTTTCCCATTTTTTTGGGCTTAATACTCTATCTTCTTCTCTGTCCGGCGTGTCTCGTACTGTTCGGCCGTGTCGAGAGCGGGTCCAAATTTTTTTTTTTAAAATAAAAAAATCGAATACTCAATTCGTCGTATCTGGCATGTGTCCGTATCCCAGACTTTTCGGACACCAACACTTGGGCCTCTAGGAGGTGTCGGTGCTTTCTAGCACGTAGCATTCCTTTAGTTGTCGAGTCTTGTGGCCTGCTCTCTATTCTATTTCTGTTTAGTCAAATGGGAAGGGAAAGCAATTGAATGATGGACAACTAAGCTTCTTACAAATAATGATAATATAGTACAGTCAGAAAACTTTTACTTGTCGCGTATTATGACCTGCACTCTATGCCCATTTCTATTTAGTTGAAAGAGCAAGGAAAGCAATTGAATGATGGCATTTCTATGCTGTTAAGCTCATCTAGCTCACTTTTAACAGTCTTAAACTTTTTTCAGTGAGTATGGGTTGATCTAGTTTGGTCTAAAGATGTGTTCAAGGTGGCTCATAGGCATTGTATAGGTCAACGAACATGCTCAATTGGGGCTTATTTTTGTAGCATCTCCCCTGCCTGCTTTTCTGTTTAATGAACAGTCTTAAGAGCCCTCACAATAGGCCTGGTGAAGGATGGAGCCTTTTTTTTCCCTCGTCCTCGTGTTGGTACCAATGTTAGTTTTATGTTACAATTGCAGCTTTCTTCTCTCTCCTTTTACAGTGTTCTTTTTTTTTTTTTAAATTGTTAACATTCCTTTACAAAGTACAGCATCCTTGCCTTTTAAAGTTCGTCAAATGTTGTGATCTCTTGCTTTCTAGAATAATCAATCAAGGGCTAGAAACCTTGTACAATTGTTGAGGAAAGTCTAATACCCGGGAAAAAGTTAGAAAAAGGGGCTTCATTTTGTGTTGCAATATGTGTTATTAGAATTGGCTTGGCTTGGCCGGTTTAATTGGTGACTTGCTGAATGGGACAGTTGGTCAGACCGGGTGTCAATTGTAGTCGTTAAAGGATGCAACCTGGATAAACCGCTGCGAGCCGACAGGGTTATTATTATTTCTGGTGGAGGGCTTTTTGTATAACCTGATGGATTCGTATGAACTGGACAGGTTTAAAAATATTTTTTTTCTTTTAAAAAATTGAAGTTACATTTGCACGGAGGGGAGAGTTGAACTACGATCTATGAGAAGAAAACCAAGGGCTCTACCATCCAACCACTTTATTAATTTGTTAAGATGTTAAGTTCAAAACAATTTAATTGCTCAAGGGAAAAAACATATCACCACCTCACACCAGGTGACCATCACAATGGGGCCTTAACATAAAATTAAGAAGGAAAATGAAACAATGAGAAATCATCAAATCTGGTTCTACCAAAACAATGAGTGATATTCCATGGCAAGTGTAAATTATATGTAAAATAACATGAGTAAGGACCAACCCACTATCATCAATTCAGATGCTACCGAAAAAAAAGAGTGATGTTTCATTTCAAGTGAGGAGAGACGTGATTCAGTGCTTGCTAGTTATCACGAGTCTTGTTAATTTGAAAAGAGTCTCAATGCGTCATTTCTAGCATTGATTCCTAAAAAGACTTTAGGCCAATTAGCTTAGTTGGCAACTTGTACAAGCTAGGGGCGAAATTTTTTTTCTTTGAGACTAAGGGAGGCCGTGGGCAGGATCATTTCCGCCAACCAGCATACCTTTGTGGTTTTTTTTTTTTTGCCCCCGAGAGAAGGGGGGGTAGAGACAAATTCTTGATGTAACCTTGATAGCTAGTGAATATATTGACACAAGAAGGAAGAAAAGGAGACGGCCTAGTATGCATGCTAAAAGCTTACAATCATGTAAGTTGAAACTTCCTTATTTTTATGCTTTACAAGATGGAATTTCGAGAGATTAAGGAGATATATTTAATTTTGCATTTCCACAGTTTCTTTTTCGGTGTTGGTGAATGTACCTTGATGGGGTTCTTCCTTTCTTCAAGGGGCTTGAGGCCAAGGGACCTATTGTCTCCTTTTCTTTTTGTGATTGCTTTGGAAACTTTTGAACAGGCCAATGGAGAAAGCTACTGTGGAAGGATGGTTAGGGGGCTTTGGGATTGAGGACAGTGGAGCAAGGAGGGCATAGATCTCTCATTTACTTTTTTGCAGATGATATCATTATTTTTTGTGATGCAAAGGACATTTGGTTGAGATTCCTATGATGTATTTTGATTTGTTTTGAGGCAGTTTCAGGGTTGCGGGTCAACTTACATAAGTGCAAAATCATTTTGGTGGGAGAGGTAGAGGGAGTAGGGGAGATGGTGGATGGGTTGGGTTGCGAGGTGGGGAGTTTTCCAGATAAATATTTGGGTTTGCCTTTGGGTGCTCCAGTGAAATCCAAAAAGATATGGGAAGCGGTGGTAGGAAGATCCCAACGTTTAATGGCTCACTTTTATTAGGAGTACATTGGAGAATCTACCCACACCTTATATTTGATACCTGCTTCAGTGAGAAAGGAATTGGAGAGGATTCAAAGGGACTTTCAATGGGGTGGCATGGAGGATGTGAGGAAGACACACTCGGTGAGCTTGGGACAAAGTCAAATGCCTTGTGATAGAGGGAGGTTTGGGTTTGAAAGATTTAGAAGCGTTCAATCAAGCTCTCCTAGGTAAATAGACGTGGAGATTTGCTAAAGAAGATATGGTTATGTGGAACAATGGAAGGATGTCATTGCTTATGTTTGCAAGGAAAGAAGATGGCTCTCTCGAGATGGTGTGGAGGCGTACGGGGCTTGGAAAGCTATCCAGAAAAGTGCAAGCAAATTTTATTCAACATGAGAGTTTTGACGTGATATAGCTCTAAAGGACAAGTTTCCCAACTTGTTTACCATTGTAATAAATAAAGAGATTACGGTGGCTGATTGCGTGGATGTAGTTTGGGGTGGGGGTAGGATAAAGGTGTGGAACCCAAGATTTTGGAGACACTTCTTTAATTGGAAGCTGGAAGAAATTGAAAGTCTAATGGAGTTACTTAGTTCAGTGGAGGTGAGGGATAGTGGGGGTGAGCGATGGGAGATTTGATAGGGTGAAATGGGCTATCTGTAATGATGGTGAATTTATTGTGGAGATTGTTTTATCATACATTGGTGAATGCAAAAGACAAATCCTTTCCTTGGAATTGATTGGTAAGTCTAAAGTGGCTCTAAAAGCAGTCTTCTTTGCTTGGGTGCTACATGGGGAGTCATTTTCACAGTGGATAGTTTGTGGAGGTGGGGATTCCATATGTCGAAAAGATGTCCTGCAAGGATGAGGAAGAAATTGCATATTACTTTTTAGTGCATTGCAAGATAGCTCGAGATGCATGGAATTTGGTCCTTTCTATTTTTGGTTTCTCGTGGGTGATGCCGGCTACAGTCAAAGAGGTGCTTTTGTGATGGAGATGTGGAAGAATTAGAAAGGAGCTGAGAATTGCTTGGAGAATGGCCCCACTTTGTCTTCTTTGGTGTGCTTATGGTGGGAGAGGAACTGATGAGTTTTTGAAGCGGTGGAATCGCCTCTCCTGGAAGGTTAAAGATATTTTCTTGAGAACTCTATTTTTTTGAATTCGGGAAGAATTCCCTTTATATATTTGTAGGCTTATGGTCTTTTGGGGGGACTCTTAGGCTTTGATTTTATGTAGCAGGCCCTTTTTTTGTAAATGGGTTGCCCTTTTCGGGCACCTTGTTAATAGAATAAAAAAATAAATTATTAACAAATTTCTTTAAAATTTTAAAAATAAAATGTTAAGTATTTCTAAAGGAGTACTAAATTATTATTTTTTTGATAGGTATGGTGTACTGAACTTGCTATCATAACTCAAACGTATGTTGTCCAACAATAATAAAATTGTTTGGATGTGTCTATAATACGTATGTGTGTGTGTGTGTATATATATATATATATATATATTTATATAGAGTATAAATAAAATATTGCTAAATATATTTTTATATTATATTTGTTGGTTCATATATGATAAGATATGAGTGCATGGTGTTAGAAATATAATCACTTAACCAAGATCGGTGAGACACGAAAGCAAACAAGAAAACAAATCTAAAATCACACGCACACACAAGGACACAAAGATTTATGTAGTTCAACCCAAAATAGGGTTACGTTCACGTCTGCTACGGTTTCATTATAATTTGAAACAGTTACAAGTTACAATAAGATGCGCTTCTCAACTATAAATATATAGAATTAGGGTAACAGAGAAATAATATGAAATATCAAAAATACCCTCAGGGTTCAGTACTTATTGCTAAGTTGGATTCGCAGAGTAGAGACTAGTGTTTAGTTTTTATTAGGATCCACACTACCCAGCACATGCTTTTCTAACAAATACATGATAGGATATGATTTTCTTTTTTGAACCTAAAGTCCTTTTAACATTTCATATTTACGCTAATAATACTAACTAATATCATTTTTACATAACTTAGGCATGTTTATGTAACTATATATTTTAAAATGATATTTTATTGATAATCCGGATGAATAGATTAACCTCCTCAGTAGAAAGTTGTAGGTTGAACCAATTAACCAAGTGGTCGACCTACCGACCCTGGTCACTTGAGTGGGTTAATGTTCAGGCCGGGTTTGATAACTATGCTATGAAGCATGGACATACACACAAGATGTGGATACGACATTACATTGTTATATGTTAATATAATAACTTCTTCAAAAAATAGGATGTGGATGGAATAAGGAAACATTGATATATATATATATATATATGTATGTATATATTTGAACAACAAAAGATGATTGTTTATAATAATATATACACATTCTGACAAACTCTCATTTTTAATAAATTTTTAAAATATTATTTCTTATAAAATCCAAATTCATGTGAGAAAACTAAGTGTTAGTATGTGCAAACATTAATTTGGACCAAATTTGAGTTGAATTATAATATTGTATATCACTTCTTTTTCTTTGTGAAGTAGTATTTAAAATCCTGTTATCTTTTCTAGCTTTTCCTGACAATTATGCTCCAATGCTATGCTAAAAATGTTGCATCTTGATGTCCAATTTTTCTTGGGCATACCTCAAGTGTCCGGGAAGTACAAACTTTGTGTTCTAAGAGTCTAACTCAAGCAATAAGACACAATCACACAACAAAACTTAAAATGAAGTAGTGGACACATATCTTGTATTAAATCCCATATACATACGATGTAGATATAGCTCCTTGTGAAAATATGTCTGCTTTATAGCTGACATTACCTTGTGGGTTGGTCAGTATGTTGTCACTGGATCTAGCACCACAGGTGCCGATTCTGCAAATTCATGGTGTTGGAGCCCGCAAAACCTGGCTTAATCCCAAAATTCCACCTTATATATACACATATATACATACATGCGCACATTTTATGTTCAGATGTCAAGTACTATGTTATATTCCATGCATTTAATGAAGCTGGATGGAGTGTTGCAGGGCGAGGGCAAGGACGGGGCAGAGGCCGTGGGCATGGGCGTGGTTGGGATTTCAGATCAGATGGTCCGGTCCAGGCAACTGCCTGAGCTGTAGCTGTGAGGTATAGGATTTGGTTTAGAATGGAAGCTCCGGATGCTTGCTCTGCATATTGTCGTATTCTAACAGAAAAAAGGAAAGACAAAAAAGGTGATTTTCAATGATGAATTTTTAGGGATATTGTTTCTGGTGAGCTGCTGCTGCTATTATGTGGCAGCCAGGTTTTGTAGTTTTGAAGGTAGGCTTACTCTTATTTAATGCTGACAAAAATTCAGAAGCTGTACCCTTCCTCCTTTTTTAGGCAATAATAGAGCAGTCCATTCTTTGATTCTTATCGAACATTCAGTCTTTAGTCACGGTAAACTTTCTTCCTCCACATGCATGGGTGCACTTTCATTGTGTGTGTGGCATTGCATTTGTTTTGGAATAGGTAGCAACCGTATATTTCACTGCATTGTGTGGGGCTCAAGAAAACCTTTGTTGAATACAAATCCTATGCCTACCCAATTTCATGACAAATTGGAATGTAACTTTTATGTTGAGACCGTGCAGGTTCTCATGTCATGGCATTATACTGCCTGAATGCCTGAACACGAGACACAATAAAGTGGATCTCTTTTTATATGAGAGTCTTTCAAATTTTACTAGGCTTTCATTGTGGGATGGCTTGAGTCGTGATTTCTTTGAGTTAAATGTATTAGATTAAAGCATTGTGTGCCATACCCATATATATATATATATATATATATATATATATATATCTTCAATCCAAATTTACCAAATTTTTTGTTGTAATTGTATAGTGTTGTGTTAAAAATTGCCACACCAGCTAACAAGGATACATGCAAATGCTAGCTTTGCAAGAATGACCACCTTCCTCTACCAGTTGCTTCCTAGGAGGTGAGGGGCATTGGTTCAACACATTCCTCAACAGTAAACTATGAGATGTTTATGATGATGATAACAAGATCACTTGGATGTCTGAACACTTTTAGTGCTAGCACTCCAAAGCGAAGACGTTGCACCTTTTGTTCACTTCCACTTTGAAAACAAGTTATCCCACCAATGGAAATCACACACACTAACACAACAAAACAAAGAAGTGTTCATGAATTAATTTCAAAGTTTTTGTACATACGAAAGGAAGTTAAAAGATACAGGTAATAGAATGGCAATAATTCATACAGAGAAGTACTGTGAGTTCTAAATTAGCTACCTATTTCGTCCATGAATCATATTATTCCTAAGAGATCAACCGGATTCCTGAACTGAGTCACAGGTGACTCAATGGCTCAGCTAAAGCAAGGGAAAAACGCAGATAATTTGCCACTTAGAACATTAAGGGGTCCTCTAAATTATGCAAAATTAATGAGGATGCGCAAGTAGGTGGTTAGAAGTCTGCTCTCCTCATAAATTGGTTCACCCATCCAGCATTATTTCAGTACTAAAGCTGCTGACAGACACATACGAAGCAATGACCATTCTCTTGTATGCAAAATTAATGAGGATGTGCAAGTAGGCGGTTAGAAGTCTGCTCCCCTCATAACTTGGCCCACCCATCCAGCATTATTTCAGTACTAAAGCTGGTGACAAAGACACTCAACGAAGCAATGACCATTCTCTTGTATGCAAAATTAATGAGGATGCACAAGTAGGTGGTTAGAAGTCTGCTCCCCTCATAACTTGGTCCACCCATCCAGCATTATTTCAGTACTAAAGCTCGTGACAAAGACACTTACGAAGCAATGACCATTCTCTTGTGTGTGTGTTTTGTTGAGAAATAATAAAAAAAAAAATTGTTGAGGAGTATTGGGACTCGTGAAGATGGTACACTCGATGTTTCATATAGCACATCAGTCAATTTAATTTGAGCTTATCGCTTTGGTTCACAAAGGCAGCTAGTTCATAAGACTCCCAAGTGAAGTCTATGCATACAGTTCTATTAAGATACAAATTAATGTTGATAAGAAAATGAATGGTTAGGAGTTCTCGTTGATTATTTCAAAATCATGAATTCAAGTTGTGGGTATTTGGTATTCTATCATCCAACGGGAGAAAATAACTTTTTAAAATTCGTAATTAATATTTATTGATAAAAAAATAACTACAAAGATCTATTACATCATATTTATAGTGTTAGAACACTACTACTTTGACTATGAAACAAAAACTCATATTTTTAGACTAATAATACTATAATAAAGACTATTAATTTGAATAGAAAATTATTAATTCTTATATTTTTATACTAATCCTAATAAAACTAGAGAACTAGAGAAATTAAAAATAAATTAAAATAAGAAATTAAACAATTCTAGATAGTATTGAAATAACCAACTTAATTATAATATTTCTACAACTTAAGTTTTAGAAGACAAGATTACATGACAAAAATAAAAGAAAAATTAGATGGCAATAAGTTCAAACAATCTACATATACCTTTTTTTTTTTATTTTAAAAAAACTGACATTAGAAATCAAGTCTATGTGATCGACTACTTTAAATGCCCCTCAATTACCACAATGAAAAAATCATTTATTATCTTTAACTACTCCTGGAGAGTTGACCTTAATCCTATGCCACGCTGATTTCTCAAATTGGGAATCCCGTGTCACTCTAATTCATTGAATTTGAAATCCCATGGTATATCCCTAAGGTTTGTCCGATTCTCTTAAGAATCTCTCACAGTAATTTTAAATTGTTATTATTTTCTCTTTGTCGCTTCGCCCTAAAAATTTTATTGACATTCGACCACTCATATCTCTAAACACATCACCTACACGATATCCAGGCTATCCACACAAGCCAAGCCAAATCTTAGAAAATTCAAAAGTATTAAATTGGATGGAACAAGTTGGTACTGCAAAGATGCTTAGGCTTTGTTTGGATAGTGATTCAGATACAATTTTTTGAAAAAAAATTTAAAATATATTTCAAAATTTTGTAATTAATTTTTTAAAAATTGTGAAAATACATTTAAATATAATAATCTAAATTTTAAAAAATTTAAGAAAATTATTTTAAAATGCGTATCCCGTGTTTTAAAATTAAAAAACTATTGTTAAAAGTGTCTTAACATGGTTCACTCTTCCACAGGAATTATATATTAATTTGACTGGTTTAATTTGAGCTTATCACTTCAATTCACAACATGACCCAAGTCAAATCTATGCATTTATACCGATTGATAAAGGTTTCCTTGTCCTCTTTGCATGAAAAATTAATGCTGATAAGAAAATTCATGAATGGTTAGGAGTTCTCCTCGGTTAATTTAAAATTTGATAACTTTCATAATCTAAATTAAAGCCTAGCTAAATCTTACAAAAATTCAAAATTATTAAATTGATGGTTAGGAGTTCTCCTTCAATTCCTAAATATGATATGTCATTTAATTATTGATGGTAGATTAAATACATTATAAATATTTTGTCAATAATATTGTCACATTAGTTGAGAAACAAAAAATTTTGACACAAAAATTTAAGACAAAAAACACAACCAAATTTTGTCTGGCTTGCATAAAATTATAGGCTGTACAAAAAAAATCATAAAAAAGTTATGTACAACATTCATCTCTATTAAAGTGTTTCTTAACGTATATTTGAAATAATAAAATCCCCCTCCACTAAAGTATTCATTGATATCAATTAAACTGTCATGAGCGAACTTAACTCTTTAGTATATGAGTTGAGCAAAGAAGTTTTGGGAGAAACGTTGGAAAAGGCACCAACGGATGTGCAAGGATTTTTTTTTTTCTATTTGAATAGAACAAGTGAAAGTTTTGAGCACTTAGTCGAATAAATGGAACACTTCACAAGATGATTTATTAAAAAAAATAAACAAAAAAGAGTTAAATTAAAATTTGAACTAGGTTAATTGTAAAAAAATTTGAACTAAATGGGGGTAAAAATAAAAAGTAGAGGAATATATTTAAAATATTTTTAAAAAATTATAAAAAGATTTTTAGATAACAAAAATTGAAGAGGACAAATGACCGGGGCCTGTCTACACGGCAAAAACTGAGTCACCGCCCCGTCTCTCACGCTGCCATTCATTTTCCACATCAAATTGGCGAATAATCAAACTTGCGCAAGACGGCAACAAGTCTTCCTTTTCCTGCCTACAATGGATAACTTTCATAATCTAAATTACTCTTCTTTTTTTCCAGAAAATACAACCAAATCTTGTTTGGCTTGCATAAAATTAAAGCAGATAAAATGCATGTATTTTGGGTCTATTTTTAGTAGTTTATAAAAATTAGTATTTTGGGCCATGCCAAATGCATATATATTTCATTATTTTTTATCATTACTTTTCTATTTCATTTTTAAAAACAAAAAATAATTTTTGAAAATTTTACTAAAAAATTTCTTAATGTTTTCCTTCTCTGGAGCCGACTAAATAATGTTGATGAGTACTTGGACAGCTAGACTTGGGAATCCTCTCCTCGTAACATTTTGCCCACCCAGCTACCATTATTTTTTTGGTAGTTCTAAGTTTCTAACAACACATCAATGAATTTAATTTGGGCTTATCACTTTAGTTGGCAGAGAAAGCTAAATTCAGAGTAGGACCCTCCCCTCTATGGATTGGCAAATTAGTTTTGAAAAGAGCTTGTCTATCATTAATCCAAAGCTTGTTAACTTTGTCAAGCATAACCGAATACAAGAAAATTCGAATAAAATAGATTTGCCATCCAATTAAATTACATAAGCCATGTCTACAAATACCCCTCCATGCTCTTAAATCTTGCTCATCCAACCTTAGTCATCCTTCCTAGTTTGACGTATTAAACCCACAATGAAATTCCTACTAGACAAGCCACTCTCGGTCCAGTTTCTTCCTTTTCGAGTCTTGTTCATATTCCTCATACTCATTTTTTTAGTCTCGTCTTCCATTTCTGCTGCCTTTACTTCCTTTGGAACTACGAAAGAGGTTCCAATAGGAGTTGAAGCCGCAACTCTTTTAGCGTGGAAAGCTAGCCTTGACAATCAAAGCCAACTGCTCCTGTTGTCATGGGTTGGAAGCAGCCCTTGCAATTGGGTTGGGATTGGTTGCAATGAGGCTGGGAGCGTCGCCCGTGTAAACCTTACATCGTATGGTTTAAAAGGTACGCTTCACCATCTTAATTTCTCATCCTTCTTCCATCTCCTCAACATTGACCTTCATAACAACTCACTTTATGGGACCATCTCCCCAAACATCGGTGGCCTTTCCACACTCACCTATCTTGACTTGTCTGTCAATCATTTCTCTGGAATGGTTCCATCTCAAATAGGGAATTTGAGCAACTTAACCACTCTGTATCTTTACGAAAACAAGCTTTCAGGACCCATTCCCCAAGAAATTGGCATGCTAAAGTCTCTCGTCGATCTCGATTTGTCAATGAACAATCTCAGTGGTTCAATCCCTACTTCTATAGGGAACTTGGGCAACTTAACCACTCTGTATCTTTACTTAAATAAGCTTTCTAAATCCATCCCTCAAGAAATTGGCATGCTAAAGTCTCTCATCGATCTCAAATTGTCAATAAACAATCTCAGTGGTTCAATCCCTACTTCTATAGGGAATTTGGGCAACTTAACCATTCTGTATCTTGATGGAAACAAGCTTTTTGGATCCATCCCTCAAGAAATTGGCATGCTAAAGTCTCTCGTCGAACTCAAATTGTCAAAGAACAATCTCAGTGGTTCAATCCCTACTTCTATAGGGAACTTGGGCAACTTAACCACTCTGTATTTTCACACAAACAAGCTTTTTGGATCCATTCCCCAAGAAATTGGCATGCTAAAGTCTCTCGTCGATCTCCAATTGTCAAGGAACAATCTCAGTGGTTCAATCCCTACTTCTATAGGGAACTTGGGCAACTTAACCACTCTGTTTCTTTCCAAAAACAAGCTTTCAGGATCCATTCCCCAAGAAATTGGCATGCTAAAATCTCTTGTCGATCTCGAATTGGCAACGAACAATCTCAGTGGTTCAATCCCTGCTTCTATAGGGAACTTGGGCAACTTAACCTTCATCCACCTTGGTGAAAATCACCTCTCAGGATGCATTCCTTCAAGTGTTGGAAACTTCACAAAGCTCACTTTATTGAGTTTGTATATAAACCAATTATCTTGTTCCATCCCTCCGAAATTAGGAAAGCTAAAATCCCTTTCTGATCTAAGATTATTCAACAACAAACTATCTGGCTCCATTCCTTTAGAAATGAATAATCTTACTCATTTAGTGGCGTTGCAAATATCTGATAACAAACTCACTGGCCATATTCCAGAAAACATATGCCTTGGTGGGTTTCTTAAAAATTTCAGTGCAGCAAACAATTCTTTTATAGGTCCTATCCCCAGAAGTTTGAAAAATTGCACTAGCTTGTATAGAGTTAGGCTTGATAGAAACCAACTTACTGGAAATGTATCACAAGATTTTGGCAGTTACCCAAACTTGGATTACATTGATCTAAGTTACAACAAATTTTATGGTGAGATGTCTGATAAATGGGGCCAATGTCATACTTTAACTAGCCTAAAAGTCTCAAACAATAATATTTCTGGTGTGATACCACCAGAGATTGGAGATGCAACACAATTACGTATAATTGACTTCTCTTCAAATAAGCTAGTTGGGAATATTCCAGAGAATTTGGGAAGGTTGAACTTGTTGATCAAGCTTTCTTTGAATGACAACAAAATCTCAGGCGAGATTCCTTTAAAAATTGGTAAGTTATCCAATCTCGAAAACTTGAACTTGGCAACAAATAATCTAAGTGGCTTGATACCGATACAACTTGGGGATTGTGTGAAACTTTGGAACTTGAGTTTGAGCAAAAATATGTTGGGGGGAGCTATTCCTTTTCAAATGGGGAATATGCATTCTCTTAAAAATCTTGATCTTAGTCAGAATCTATTTATAGGCAACATACCACTACAACTTGGAGAACTCAAAGTTCTAGAAACACTGAATCTTTCCCACAATGAGTTCTCTGGTTCAATTCCATCATCTTTCAATGAAATGTTGAGTTTGACGTCTATTGATGTATCCTACAATCAATTGGAGGGTCCTCTTCCCAACACTACAGCCTTTCAAAAAGCTCCATTTGAGGCATTTATGAATAATAAAGGTTTGTGTGGCAATGGTGCTGGTTTAGAGGCTTGCCCCACTAATATGAGAAAGGGCAACAGAGTTGTAGCTGTAATCCTGCTTCCTGTTTTTGGTGTTCTTCTGCTTATGCTTGTGGTTGTTGGGTTTCTTTTAGTTCTCAGCCGAAGACTAAGGAACAAAAAAGATGAGCCAAGAGGAGTAAATAATGAAAATTTGTTTACTGTATGGAGCTATGACGGAAAAATGGTTTATGAAAATATCATTGAAGCAACAGAGAATTTCGACATTAAACATTGCACTGGGGCAGGAGGACATGGTACTGTTTATAAAGCTGAGTTGGAAAGTGGTCAAGTTGTTGCTGTGAAGAAAGTTCATACATCACAAGATGGCGAGTTGGCTAATCAAAAAGGTTTTGCGAGTGAAATACTTGCATTAACAAACATACGACATCGCAATATTGTAACACTTTATGGTTTTTGTTCACACCCACGACACTCATTTTTGGTTTATGAGTTTATAGAAGGTGGAAGCTTAGAAAACATATTAAGCATTGAAGATCAAGCACATGATTTTGAATGGATAAAGAGGATGAATGTCATTAAAGAAGTGGCAAATGCTCTGTCTTATATGCACCATGATTGTTTGCCTCCAATAATTCATCGGGACATATCTAGCAAGAACATTTTGTTGGATTCTGAACATACGGCTTACGTTTCTGATTTTGGCACAGCTAGGCTTTTAAAGCCTGACTCATCCAATTGGACTTCATTTGCTGGCACGTTCAGATATGCGGCTCCAGGTATTTCTTTAATTATGTAACCCATCTACTAGTCTTCTTCATATAGTAAGCCTAGATTACAAGGTAGTGGCATTGGAAAGATTGGTAAAAATTTTCATTTTATTATTATTGGTCTTGACCTTTCAATTACTGAAATACCTTGTTTTCTTGTAAATGTTGTGCATTCTGCTTAGGGATGACAATTTGTTCTGTCTTGTTCTTAATGGGGTGGGTATAGAGTGTTCATAAACGAGATCGAGATGGAGCTTTTAAAATTCTGTCGGGTTCGGGATGGGTTTGCAGGATGGTCACTCCGCTTTATTTATATATTAATTTTTTTTATTTTCTTTATATATACTAATTTACTAATAAATTACACTATAAAAAAGTAGATTTAAGGTGTTTTATATTATTTTTTATCATATTGATTATTTTGGTAAAAAAATTTTAATTTATCTATTCAAATAAAAGTTTTAACTTATTTTAGAAAAAAAATAATCGAGATTCGGGATGAAAAATATAAACGGGATCAGAATCAGAGTGAACCTTTGAATGGACTTAAAAGTTCTATATGCCAAATTGATATTAAACCATCTACAATCCTCTCTTGGTACGTCATTAATCATTTTGATAACATTGGCAGAATACACATAATTTCATTTGTGTCAAGTTCAAAAACCCATCTGTGAAAATGGTTTTCATTGCTGGAAATGGAAATTTTGAATATATGAGACAAATATTTCAACGTTCTTAAAGCAATTAAAGGCAATTTTTTTCTTTCTTTTTATCATTCACAAACAATGGGTCATTTCAAAAGGCTGATCAATGATAATTATATATATTTTTAAAAAATAATTTAATATTCATATATTTGTACAGCTTTTTTATATGAGATGAAAATCATTAATGAGACGATGATGATAGATTCATTTTATGTGAGATAAACATTATTCTTTCTTAAAACATACTAAAGATCACATTAATGATCCTTTACACTCTGTTATGTACTTTTTTTTCTGCTTAAAGTATTTTTCAGTTCAGTTTTTTTCTTTTCTATTCTTCTCATGTACTTGATTTCTAGCTATATCCTAGAACATACAGCCTATACAATACCTACACTACTGCCAGACGTAAACAATTAAGGAGGGTTGTTGGTGTCAATCCTTGGCGTAAAAATTTGAGATTTGATTGAGGTATATTATGTGTGTTAATATTATATATAATTATATATATAATATATTTATTAATCACATCACAAATGACAGTCACTCATAACTAATATTTATATTCTTCATCAATTAAAATCAAAATAATCCTACTCAATAATTAAAAAGTCAAAATAATCATAATTAGCCATTCACATGAATGACTATTTTCACAAATTCTTATAATTTGTAACAATTTTGAATTCTGGTCTAGTCTAAATTTAGACAGCCAAGAGCTGGTGAAACTCCGATGGGCTAAGTTAATGAAATTTATTCCAGTATATGTAGACTCAATTAGATTTTTTCCACCAAAAATTCTGGTTATCTATTAATAGTGCTTTAGAAATTCTTGCTCCAACGTCTTATTTTCTATTTTAGACACTTTTAAATCAAGTAAACATAAATAAAAAATTGAAGAGATTAAGTCATATTTTTTTTCCCATGTTAATTGAATTAATTAATTAAAAAATGTCAACAGTTGAGTCATTGAGGCTTATGTGACTTTAAGCTTTTTTAAAAAATAATTATAGAATCCTTTTGTTTATGAAATTATTTTCCTTACAATCCATGTTTTTCTCGTTGTTTTTGTACTATCTATATTTTTTTCGTAATATATATCGTCATAATAAATAATACCAAAAATTATGATATTAAATTTTGCATTTCAAATAATGTGACAATAGATTATTAGTAATATTTTAAATATATTATAAATATTTTACTTATAATTAATTTATTATCACATAATTTAGAATATAAATTTTGGTACAAAAATTTGAGACATGTAGTATTACTCTTTTATAAATGTATTGTAATTGCAATTGCAATATATTTCCTTAGATATTTAGACTCTATGTGTCTATGTATGACTTTGTTTATTTTTGTTTATATTTTTTTTGCTATTCACTATTTTTTTTATATTTTATAATAGACAATATATATGTGGATATAATAATTGAATTGTAGTTGTTATAGAACATTGCCTTAGACAAGTATCTACGACTTTATTTGTTTATTTATTTATTTGTAATATATATTTTTGCAATATATCTTTAATCATTTATTTAATCTGCAGATTTATTGAAAAATTCAGAACGGGAATCCATCTTTAATTACATATTTGATCTCACAAATGAATATAATTTTATATATAATACCAAAAAAAAATATTTAAAAAGAGTTAGCGACAAAAAAAGCAAAAAACAAAGAGCACCCAATTGCCCATATTCTCTCCACAATTTTCATCTCTTTTCTTTTTTCTTTTTGTAAAACTTTAGTGAAAGTTTATCCAAACTACCTATTATTTTTCATTACAATATATATATATATATATATATATATATTCATATAATGCAAAAAATTGAATACAAAAAAAATTCCTGTCTATGGCAATATGTAATATAGTTCAATCACTATATATGTATTAGAAAAAAAAATTATCATGAATTACAAATAAAAAAAACAAAGCTATGGTTAGACACTTGAAGTAACGCCGTATTTCAATTACAATACAATTACAAAATATATCTTATCTAATTTAGAAATTTTCTTATCTTAGACTTAGATATTTATGGGGCTTCTTTATGAGACACAGATTCTTATGAGTTAGACTTTCAATTGAATTATAATATATATAAAGATATATAAAATTTGAAGCATTTTTTATAAGTGAGGCCTAAAGAGATTGCTTGTCTTGCTTAATGGTAGAGTTGACCTGCTTATTTGTGTAGTATAGACATACTTTATCCCACATACCATTCCCTCATCTGAATTCAATTAGTTCTAGGCGAGCAAACTTGCATAATACCGAAACTTAGACTTTAGAATCTCAGTTTGATCAATAGTAGGTTGGTTAAAGATAAACTAAACCAAGTGTTTACAACACCTTTATTAGGTTTTAGGATAATCATTTAAAATCCAGAATATCCTAGTTTAAATACTATAGGTAAGTTGGTTGGTTAAACTAAGTACAAAAATTTCATTATAAATGTTTTATATGCTTTACATGAATGCTTGAGAGTGTTCACTATTTTGCTATCATATGTGTTAATGTCTCATCCAATTATATGTATGGTTGTGTAATTAGATTCTTGGCATTTATGAACCTCCGGTTTTTTTAACTTAATTTTTTTTTTCATACAAACTTCAACTTTAGGGTAATTTATGGATGATAATGAGCTAATGTAAGCAAAAAATATGTGAAATCTGTGTTAAGCATGAGAATTTCTCTCTCTCTCTCTCTCTGACAGAGCTTGCTTATACAATGAAAGTGAATGAGAAATGCGATGTCTATAGCTTTGGAGTACTAGCATTGGAAGTGATTTTGGGGAGGTATCCAGGAAATCTCATCTCATCTCTGTCGTCATCGAGAGCGTCATCATCTTCATCAACATCAGTTGTCCATAGTATATTATTGAAGGATGTGTTTGACCAACGACTAACATCTCCTATAGATCGAGTGGCAGAGGAAGTGGTCTTTGTTGTAAAGCTAGCATTTGCATGTTTACATGCCAATCCACAATCTCGACCAACTATGCAACAAGTTTCTACACAGCTATCCAAAGAAAGGTCACCTTTGCCAATTTCATTACATTTAATTACATTAGGACAATTGCTTGATTTCTAGCCAATATTAACTTTCAGAGGATTTGCCTTTTTTCCTTTTGTAATCTATTTTGTATTGTGTTTCTATAATTTTGCTATATCCGTTGTTTGGCTTTTGGAGCATTTGTAAATTTTTCTCTTTGTATCCGCTTTATTTTGTCTTTTAGGTTTTTTTTTTTACTTAAAATTTTTAGTTTTAGCCAATTTGTAATCTATTTCTTTGCTTTATTCTACTTTTTTGTTGTGTATGGAGGAAGCCAAGATTATTGCAGGATACTATCTATTCAAAGCAACACAAGAGTTAATAAAGAAGATTTTGTTCATGATATGGTGTTATTATGGCAACACTAGAGGCCTTTAGCTTTGGACATTACATCGAGGAGGGAGGAGATGGCTAATCTAAAAGTATTTATGAGTGAGAAGTGAAGCTTTATGGTTGCTATTCACATCTACAAGACACTCCATTTTCAATTATAAGTTATTTGAAGGGGAAAGCTTGATAAATATACCAAGCAATAATGAACAGCCAATAGAGTTTTGGTGGATTAAGATGCTGAATGTTGTTAAAAGGTGTGGCAGATACTTATGCTGGGTGATTGTTCACCTTCTATTATTCATCTAGAGCAAGAATGTTTGCCAGATTCATAATATGTTGCTCAATTCTCTGGATTTGCATGACTAGGCTTTTACAACCTGATTCGTCCAATTGGACTTCATTTGTATGCAGCCTTTGGTATGTTGCTCCAGGTACTTTTCTATCACCATAACTTATCTTCAAGTCTCTCTTGTAAAGTTCATTTGATTTTCAAATCATACCTTACACTAGATTAGGAACTTGGATGAAATATACTGGGATAATTTGATGACAAAGGATGCCATATAGATCATTTTAGTACATTAATTGTTCCTAGTTCTATTTTAGTTTCCAAACACTTGGTTAAAATCTTTACCCTTCCCAACTTGGGAAAGGCATGGTTATTTGGTAGAGCCCATTTGGCTCCGCTTCCGAGAGAGAAAATTGTAAGCTGCATACGAATTTTTGTCCCTGTTTCAATTAGCTTCATTCTAAAATCACAAACTGTACCCACCGTTTTTCCCCTCCCCCCATTCCATCAGACACCCAATTAGTAATACATCATAAATTGGCCACACATTGTTTGTGCCTAAATGTGTAAATAGTAGTTGTTCTAAAAGCTTGGTATATATGGATAACATCACTGCAATAAGTGCACAGGAAAACCATCTCCAAGTTTGTAACTATCAAATTGGAAAAACTAGATCCATTTTCATTTTTATATATGCATAGTGTTTTTCAAGTCCCTTTAGGGCAAAAATGTGTGTGTGTGTGTGAGAGATTTACCTTGTAAAAAAGTATTGCTGAATCATTAAGACTAATTGTGTTAAAGTAGTTGAATTTTTTACTTAGAACATCCTAAAGATGTTTCGAAAATAATCTAATATAGGGATGAAAAAGTAGCTGATTTAATGAACTAATTATATACCTACTAGGGATGTTCATAGTTGTTACTTTTTTGTATCTGATTTTTATTTTATTTTTTTAACATTTACATGTTTTTTCTTTAACTTCCTTTATGTATATGAACTTTACTTCCAATGTTATGTCTATTAAGTTCAATTTATGAACAATGCAAGATTACAAGTGGAAATTTGTGTGCTATAATAATGATGCTAAATCATTGTTTGAATGAGGCATTAACATTTTCCTCTTTCCTTTTCTTCTTAGTAATTTTTATAGAGCTTGCTTACACAAGGGCAGTGAATGAGAAGATGCAATGTTTATAGCTTTAAAGTGCTGGCATTGGAAGTAAATTTGGATCAACATCTTGCCGATTTCTTCTCATCTCATCTCTCTTATCATCATCATCATCAGCCTCAACAACCTATGATTTACCATTGAAGGACGTGTTGGAGCAACGCCTCTCAACTCCATTGAATCATGTCATAAGGAATTAGCCTTTGTTGTGAAGCTAGCATTGCGTGCCAATCCACAATCTCAGTCAAATATGCGTCAAGTTTTTTCTGAAACTATCAAAACAAAGGCCACTTTTGCAAAATCCTTTCGACAAGATTACACAAGGACAATTATTAATTTGATATCAAATGTTCAAGTTGCTGGACATTTTCATCTCTCTAGTTTTATGTTGTGTTGTACTATTTTCTTTCTACTTTGGCTTCTCAAACTTACCTTTTCCATAGGAGTCTATTCCCTCACTTTTTCTACTATTTTTTCTTTGGAAAACATAAAAGATGTTCTAAGAGATGATACATGGCAAACATAGTTCTAAATAATATCAATAACACCAAAAGAAGTACATGCTTTACACACTTCTTTTTATTTATTTATTTATTAAATTTGGATAGTTTAACCTATCAAATGTCTAGTTTTTTCTGCTATAATAATTCTATATTATGAATCTTTTGAAATACCTCAAAGTTTACTTCTTATTTTGACAATGCTCTTAATTTATTCTTTGTTCTGAAATCCGTCATTGTTGTTTGTAAATTTTGTCAATTGGTGTGGTGCCTTGCTTTCCAGACTAATTGAACCAAGTGCTAGAAAATGGAAACCTCGTGCTAATTTAAGTGAGAATGAACCCTAGTACCTTGAAAAAAATAACTTCACCTCACATGCTAACAAACTCAAAATTGCTTGGTTATATGATTCAAAGGATGAAATTTTGCCTGAAATTAGAATGAACTGATTCAAAGAAGATTGACTTACAAGACTCGTTAATTCTTCCATTTGTAATGCATGCATGAGGGATTTAGGTCCCATTTTGAGATGGTAAAGTCTTCTCATTTTACAGATGCTGTCTAACTTCAAGATTCAACGTATGCGCACGCATATACTTGGATAGAATACTGCCCATCCCCTTCGTTATACTAAAGAAAACAATAACACAAGACAACTAATTGGGACTAGCCCAATTGGCCACTGTGTCCTCCTATTTAGGGAGATGTCATAGGTTCAAACTTGTCACATATGTGTGACAACTTCTATCATCGTTTCGATATTCTACAGGGTTGCATGAAATAATTTCTCTTATACCCAACTATGAACTTGAGTTGGTTGATTTTCAAGGTTACTTTATATGTATCACTTTCTAGCATTACTCATTTAATTTTGATAATTGCATCTAGTGCATGCGCTAAGGTCAAGTCAATTTGCTACGATGGAACAGCAAATTGTCCACCCAAATCGTGTTGGATCTCTTTGTTATTTTTTTGAATAATGTTTTATGGAAAAACAAATCTCAGCACAACTTGCAGCAAAACTGATGTGGAGTTTTCACCTCCACATTTTTAAAACTTGCTCAAATCTGTTTTGGTAGACACTTATTTTCAAAAATCTCCACATCAGTTGTGCTAAGATTTGTTGTGCCATAAAACATTATTGTACTTTTTTTGGAGTAGTGTTTTATGGTTCATGCATTTTTGCTCATATTTTTGTCCAAATAAAAGATAGTCATTAATTGTTATCACATAAACTATTTTTAAAAAATTTATTTTATCAATCAATGACTCTCACATCAACCACATCATTCGAGCATTTTTTTTTGGACAAAAATGCATGAGCCATGTAACATTATTTCTTTTTCTGGTGACAAGTTGATAATGATAGTCACCATGAGTGGCAGGGCCACATGTATCTTAGGAGGGCAATGTCTTCTATTTTTAGATCACTTATTAGTTTATGGTAATCATGGATTTGAGATGAGACATCTCTATCCTCAACCATTTGGAAGTTTAAGGAATTCCCTACTACGTATTTTTATGTTCCAGCATCTTCAATTACATATTTCTTTGTTAGTGTTTTCCAAATTTCAGTGTTAGTTTTAAAGGTGCAATAAATTTCAAACAATTCATTTGAATGTATGCTATGTATAGTGTGCCTACAAATTTGTTTCCTCTTTCCCAATTTTTTATTTATTTATTTTCAGTCCCTTCAACGGGTTTAGGTTTGGTCAAGTATTCAACCATGTCTAAGGCAGAATAAATTCGTTCTTGCCAATGCTTAAAGAATGACACATTAAATGAATCAATCTTTGAGGTGTCGGGAATGAGTTTAGTAGTGATCAAAGCAGTGTCCATTTTTCAAAAAAAAAATCACTCTTAAGTTTGTTGTAAAAGATTTTGAAAGATATTTTAGGGCTAGGTTGGATTACTACTTTGAATCTTAGGGCAAGAACAAAATAAAACTATCAACCAAATTTAGAAAAGTAGAGCAATAAAGAAAGTGAAGACTTGGCGGCTGTGGCGTGTATAAACACTGCCCTTAAAAGTGATTTCGCTCCTCGGAGGTTGAACCTCGATGCAGTAGGTTGGAGGTGCTCCACCCTACAGGATATAACAGGTGGTTCTAGCAAGCGTACACTCGCAAGTGCTTTGGACCAAACGAACACTCCTTCACAATTCTTTAGTCGTTGATGAATTAAAAAGAAAGCACCAGTGGAACGAAACAGTTGAAGTAGTGATAGAACTTCAATGGAGCAGTAATAAAGACGACCAGAAACAGTTCACCAAAGGAAACAAAGCAAACAATGTACAACACTTTGATAAAGGAACAAAAAAATTGAAGAGAAGAACTATGCTCTGGAAGCTCGAATATTTTTGTGCATAAAACAATGAATACATGCCTCCTATTTATACTAGTTGTGAGGGAGAGTTTCAAAGGAAGGCGCAGATTTGCTACCTCAAACTATGGAAACGACTAATTGACATCATTTCAAATTAATTCTATTGATTAGTAAAAGAGTTTATTGATATAACATGGTAACAACTAACGACAAATTTTGATTTGGAAATGCCTGAATTGGGCTCTGTCTTCAGATTGAATTGACTATAAGATTTTCCTCTTATTTAGATTTGCTTTTTCTTGAGCTTATTATGGACTTCATTAAGTGGGTCATACGCATATCTGGCAAACTGTGCCATATTTGAGCAATTGGAATTCATTTCTTCTTGAATTTTTTGCCTAAGCATTTCATGGTTACATTCTGCCTCTAAAATCTTCTAAACTGAATTTACAAAGGATGGGAATCGTATACAAATCTTTGTTGGAAACTTGTAGTGCCTAGGCATTGAGGTCTAGTAGTTTGGTTGTAAAATTCCTAGGAATCGATGTAATATATTATGGGACAGGTTGTCTGTGCTATATCTCTTTGAATTATTGCTACGTTCAAATGGTGATTTTTAATCTATTAAGATCCAATGGAGAAAGTTCATCACGTTGACCTCTAGTGCACTTGAACCTCCCAATGATATCCGTTGTATGGTCAACTTGTCAACTGTTTATTGGGATTCCTAATATTTAGTCCATTAATCATATGATACATTTTACTCATCACAGGCAGTTGTTTCTTGTGAGAATGCGTTGCATCTTAGATAAGCTTTGTTCTACCTAGTCCTGAAATTTTCTGGCCATTAAAACAGTTACAATTGACAATAGTCTTTCTAATGTTGTTTCTTAATGTTTGCAATTAAGCATTTATTTTATTTTTATTTACTTAGTTGCTAACTTTGCTGGAGTTGAAATAGTCTTGGTTATTTTGTGAATCCTAATTGGCTCTGGAAATTGGGATTTTACTACTAATAGCTGAGAGATTCTTTCCCCAAAGAATTTGATTACATTTGGAGATGTACATGTGTTAAGGGCTATAAAGTACATATACTCTATTTTGATTCATGTATTCTTGTTGGACATGACGCACTCGGACACGTTTCCGACAAGTGTTAGACACATGAAAAAAGAGTAATTTTTTTTTGAATTTCGAACACGCCTCGAACACGTTGAAGGACACGTTTCAAACACATTTTTGAATTTTTCTTCCTTTTCTCCTCTTCTTCTCCACTTTTATACACACATACTTATATTTATATAGTACAATAAATTTGTTTTGAAATTTGAATCATGTATAGTGATGATTAAATGAATTTCTTAAATTTTTATTTAATGAAATTTTTTTTTATATTAATGCTATTGCCATGATTTGTGTATTTTATGCCAATTTTGATTGAAATAATATTAAATTTTTATTATATAGTCATATAAAATAGAAAACTATATATATTCAAGGTCTCTTCGAAATATCTATGTCCTGCATTTTTAAAAAATATCATATTTGTGTATCTGTGTCGTTTTGTATCCGTGCTTTTTAGGTTAAGGGACTAAAAGATTAGTTTTCTCTGTAGTTGGCCTTCTGTTGTGGTTATATTGCTTGGGATGCAGCTAATGTTACATTTTTTTTACTTGCACCTTTTATTTTGACTCAGTTTTAAGCAATAGTGGTTGTAATCTATTTTCTCCTGTTGCGTATCCAGGGAGTAACAACAATGGAGTGTTTGAGTACAATGGAGATAGTGGCTGGGATGGTGGGCGTGGATATGGTGGAAGAGGTCGAGGGCGGGGAAGAGGCTGTGGCAGTGAGGATATGCAACAAGAGTTGGGTGGTTGCAATGACTATGGTGGATCAGGGGCAGCGCCAGCTCAAGGCCGCGGTAAGCTCATTCACAGTAACACTATATCCTTTTTTTTTGTCATTTTATATATAAATGTAAATTCTTGAAGAAATGTTTTTTTTTCCCTTTCAAAATAACTGTCTTGTGAGTAGCTCAATACCAATCAGTAGCGCTGACTTCAACCTGAAAAAGGCTTTTGTTATCTGCCCTTTCTTGCTTAATCCGTTATTAGGTAATGTTACCTGAAACGTGGTTCGTTAGGGTACATGAGACGGGGAACGAGAATGGGAACGGAGATTGTTACTTGTTCTAAAAAGCGATACGTTAGGAATAAGCTTTTTCAGATTACTTTATTGGAACGAAATATATTTATTTGAAACGTGATATGTTTTTTTATTGTATTTGTAATAATATTCGGATGTATATATATACCAAAATTTTTTTAATAAATTCAAGCTATTATAAAATAAAATTTTAATGATGTGTGTGTGTATTTTTTTGTATGTTGTATGATTTTTTTTTTAGACTTTTGATATTTTAGATTAGAACTCTAAATCTTGTGTTCTAAATTGCTATTGATCCCAATTCGCAATTCGTTAAAGGGGGAATAAATTGTTGTAACTATAGGCTTTACAAAGCTTATTACGGATGGAATAGTATAATTTTTTTGGAAGTTATAGCTGCAAATAATTGCATACACTGGCATAATTATGATGTTTTTCCTTCATGAAGACTATATGGTTTGTCATATTACATGATGCCTAGTCCTTTTTTTGTGCTTAAATATATATTTATTATTGGTGTTGTAGAAATTTTTAGTAAAGGTAGCGAATTGTTGGAAAGTCTTACATATAGCATGGACACGGGTCACGGATATGACACAACACGGATAATTTGATACGAAATTTTTTAAAAAAGTAAGACACGCTAAATAATATATATATATATATATACGATCATATAATTAAATTGAAAGCTTTTTTTATTAGTCCTTTCATGCTTAACCCATTATTAGGCTTTACAAAGCTTATTACTGATGGAATAGTATAAATATTCTACAAGTTATAGCTGTAAATAATTTCATACACTGGCATAATTATGATGTTTTTCCTTGAAGACTATATGGTTCGTTATGTTACATGATGCCTAGTCCTTTTCTTTTCTTTTTTTGCGTAAATATATATTTATTATTGATGTTGTAGAAATTTTTAGTAAAGGTAACGAACGGTTGAAAAACCTTACATATAGCCTAAGAAGCATGGATATGGGTCACGGATACGACACAACATCGATACTTCGACACGATATTTTCAAAAAAATAAGACACGGATATACTAAATAATATATATTTCTATATATATGTTCATGTAATTCAATTCTAACATTATTTCAATTAATTTTAAAACTACTTTTAAAAAATTAATATTAATAATAAAGACCTAATTTATGATAAGTTTAATTAAACTGATTTAGGAAAAGTTAATATAATTTTTTAAAATTAATTTAGAGATATAAAATAACTATATTAGTAAAATACATAAATTAAAAATTAAAATATAATAATTATTATTATTATTATTTAATTCAGTAAATAATAAATATATAAAAAAGAATAATATTTATTATTTTTACAAGTTAAACCAATTTAATGAATTTAATAAATGTTATAAGAAAAGAATTAAATAAAGAAAATTAAGGGAGATACGTGTAAAAAGTAAAACTTTCTTCCTCCACATGCATGGATGCACTTTCATTGTGTGTGTGACATTGCATTTGTTTTGGAATAGGTTGCAACCGTATATTTCACTGCATTGTGTGGGGCTCAATAAAACCTTTGTTGAATACAAATCCTATGCCTACCCAATTTCATGACAAATTGGGATATAACTTTTATGTTGAGACCGTGCAGGTTCTCATGTCATGGCATTATACTGCCCGAATGCCTGAACATGAGACACAATAAAGTGGATCTCTTTTATATAACAGTTTTTAAAGTTTAGTATTACTTTTTAAGTTTTTAACATGAGACAGAATAAAACGGATCTCTTTTTATACGACAGTTTTCCAAATTTTACTAGGCTTTCATTGTGGGATGGCTTGAGTCGTGATTTCTTTGAGTTAAATGTATTAGATTATGTTAAACATGTTAAAGCTTTATGTGCCATACCCATTTATATATCTTCAATCCAAATTTACCAAATTTTTTGTCTAGTTGTATCGTGTTGTGTTAAAATTGCCACACCAGCTGACAAGGATACATGCAAATGCTAGCTTTGCAAGAATGACCACCTTCCTCTACCAGTTGCTCCTAGGAGGTGAGGGGCATTGGTTCAACACATTCCTCAACAGTAAACTATGAGATGTTGATGATGATGATAACAAGAAGATCACTTGGATGTCTGAACACCTTTCAGTGCTAGCACTCCAAAGCGAAGACGTTGCACCTTTTGTTCACTTCCACTTTGTAAACAAGTTCTCCCACCAATGGAAATTGTTAGAAAATATAATAATAAAGTTATACCCTTTCTAAGAGCTTAAATTTTTAGATGAGTTGATGATTTAATATGATATCAGAGCAGGTCAAAAGTCCTGAGTTCAAATCTTACCGTCACCCTGAAAAATATGAATTAACACGTGTAGGCTCAAACTGGCCACACGTGAGGAGGTGTGTTAGAAAATATAATAATAAAGTTATACCCTTTCTAAGAACTTAAGCTTTTAAATAAATTGGTGATTTAACAGAAATCACACACACTAACACAACAAAACAAAGAAGTATTCATGGTTTATTTCAAACAATGCTTCAGTTGCACAAGTATAACACAGATTCATTTGCAATCACGCATTACCATTCATGAATTAATTTCAAAGTTTTTGTACATACGAAAGGAAGTTAAAAGATACAGGTAATAGAATGGCAATAATTCATACAGAGTACTGTGAGTTCTAAATCAGCTACCTATTTCATCCATGAATCATATTATTCCTAAGAGATCAACTGGATTCCTGAACTGAGTCACAGGTGACTCAATGACTCAGCGGGAAAAACACAGATATACTCTTTAATTTGCCACTTAGAACATTAAGGGGTCCTCTAAATTATGCAAAATAAATGAGGATGCGCAAGTAGGTGGTTAGAAGTCTGCTCCCCTCATAACTTGGTCCACCCATCCAGCATTATTTCAGTACTAAAGCTGGTGACAAAGACACTTACGAAGCAATGACCATCCTCTTGTGTGTGTGTGTGTGTGTGTGTGTGTTTTGTTGAGAAATAATAAAAAAAAATTGTTGAGGAACATTGGGACTTGTTAAAATGGTCTTCTTTCAATTATTCAACTGTTGGCTATACTTTGCGTTAAGTACAGAACACAGAGAATGAAGTTCTGCCTAAAAAAACAGACAGAAATCAAAATGAACTGATTCAGTTTTATATGGTGTTGCACTTATATATGGTAGCTGCATGTAAAATTTCACTACCGGAGTTCCTATCAATGTCATGCATACTAAAAATTCATCTTGGTCTCTACTCCAATTCCAATTCCAATTCCAATTCCAATTCCAATTAAACAATCTCCCAACTGTAAACTGGTCAAGACTCGAGCACAAGAGGCCTCAAGTATTGGTGTCCTCAGTCCTCCACATTAAATTGTCTAATTGTACACTCGATAGTTCACATAGCACATCAATGAATTTAATTTGGGCTTATCGCTTTGGTTCACAAAGCCGGCTAGTTCATAGTACACTCAAGTGAAGTCTATGCATACAGTTTTATTAAGATACAAACTAATGTTGATAGGAAAATGAATGGTTACAAGTTCTCGTTGATTATTTCAAAATCCTGAATTCAAGTTGTGGGTACTTGGTACTCTATCATCGCTATTCTCACATGAATGATGAGGAGTTCTAATTGATTATTTCAAAATCCCCAATTCAAGTTGTGGGTACTTGATATTCTATCATCGCTATTCTCAAGTGGCAGTCCTGACATTCTCAGGATCTCCCTATTTTGGGATCGCGATGATTCCGTGTGGATCGAGTTCCTTGTGGGACGGGACTCTCCACTAGGCCGTGCTACTCTACACCTGGTCGCACCACTCTCGACCACTACACGCCACACTCTACTACTTACGCTCAAATCTTCCTATGACATGCTACTCCCTTCATAAGATAGGATAAGTACCACACACTACTCAAGAGTAACTGGGAACGATGGTTTCAATACTTGGTTGACCCATTCTACCATTATCACATGGCGAACTTAGTCGAATTCTTTAGTCACAAAGTAGCATGAGTACTCCTCGTCTAACAAGAGAAAATAATTTTTTAAAATTCGTAATTAATATTTATTGAAAAAAAATAACTACAAACACCTATTACATTATATTTATAGTGCTAGAACACTACTACTTTAATTATGAAACAAAAACTCATATTTTTAAACTAATAATATTTCAATAAAGACTATTAATTTGAATAGAAAATTATTAATTCTTATATTTTCTATATTAATCCTAATAAAATTAAAGAACTAGAAAAATTAAGAATAAATTAAAATAAGAAATTAAACAATTCTAGGTAGTATTGAAATAACCAACTTAATTATACCATTTCTACAACTTAAGTTTTAGAAGGTAAGACTTCATGACAGAAATAAAAGAAAAATTAGATGGCAATAAGTTTAAACAATCTATATATACCTTTTTTTAAAAAAGAAAAAGTGACGTTAGAAATTAAGTCTATGTGCAGCCCAATCTTCTCCACACACTACTTCCAAAGTCATTGCTCTCAAGAATTTCTTCAATTTTGAATGAGATCCAATATATATCCCTAAGGTTTGTCCGATTCTCTCAATAATTTGGAATTCCATGGATTATCTCTAATTCATTGAATTTGGAATTCTATGGTATATCCCTAAGGTTTGTCCGATTCTCTCAATAATTTGGAATTCCATGGATTATCTCTAATTCATTGAATTTGGAATTCTATGGTATATCCCTAAGGTTTGTCCGATTTCTTTTAGGAATCTCTCACAGTAATTTTAGATTGTAATTATTTTTTTCTTGTCGCTACGTCCTGAAAATTTTATTGACATTCGACCACTCATATCTTTAAACACATCACCTACACGATATCCAGGTTGTCTACACAAGCCAAGCCAATTCTTAGAAAATTCAAAAGTATTCTCTAAACACATCACTTACACGATATCCAGGCTGTCCACACAAGCCAAGCCAATTCTTAAAAAATTCAAAAATATTAAATTGGATGGAAGAAGTCGGTACTGCAAAGATGCCTGTTGTCTCAATATGGTTCACCTTCCATACGGATTGTTTATTAATTTCACTAGTTTAATTTGAGCTTATCGCTTCAGTTCACAGCATACCCAAGTCAAATGTAGGCTTAAAAAAATTGTTGAGCAATATTGGGACTTGTGAAGATGGTACACTCGATGGTTCACATAGCACATCCGTGAATTTAATTTGAGCCTATCGCTTTGGTCCACAAAGGCGGCTAGTTCGTAGGACTCCCAAGTGAAGTCTATGCATACAGATTTATTAAGATACAAATTAATGTTGATGAGAAAATGAATGGTTAGGAGTCTTCGTTGATTATTTCAAAATTCTGATTTAGGTGCTTGGTACTGTATTATTACTATTCTCACATGAATGGTTAGAAGTTTTCGTTGATTATTTCAAAATTCTGAATTCAAGTCGTGGGTACTTGATATTTTATCGTCGCTATTTTCACGTGACAGTTTTGACATTCTCAAGATCTTCTTATTTTAGGATGGCGATGATTCTGTGTGATCGAGTCCCTCATGGGACGTGACATTCCACTAAGCCGTGCTACTCTACACCTGGTCGCACCACTCTACCACTACACGCCACACTCTACTACTTGCGCTCCATTCTTATATTTTATATTAATCCTAATAAAACTAGAAAAATTAAGAATAAATTAAAATAAGAAATTAAACAATACTAAATAGTATTGAAATAACCAACTTAATTATACCATTTTTGCAACTTAAGTTTTAGAGGACAAGACTTCATTACAGAAAATAAAAAGAAAATTAAATGGAAATAAGTTCAAACAATTTATATATACATTTTTTTAAAAAAATAAAAACGTGATATTAGAAATTAAGTCTACCTGATGGACTACTATAAATGTCCCTCAATTACCACAACAAAAAAATCATTTATGACCTTCAACTATTTCCGAAGAGTTGACCTTAATTCCCGTGCCACTCTGATTACTCAAATTGGGAATCCCGTGCCACTCTGATTCATTGAATTTGGAATCCCATATTATAGTCCTAAGGTTTGTCTATCTCTCTCGCGAATCTCTCACAATAATTTTAGATTGTCATTATTTTTTTCTTGTCGCTACGCCCAGAAAAATTTATTGAAATTCGACCACTCATATTTCTTAACACATCAGCTACACGAGATCCAGGCTGTCCACACAAGCCAAGCCAAATCTTAGAAAATTCAAAAAGATTAAATTGGATGGAACAAGTTGGTACTGCAAAGATGCTTGTTGTCTCAATATAGTTCACTCTTCCACATGGATTATATATTAATTTAACTGGTTTAATTTGAGTTCACAGCATGACCCAAGTCAATCTACGCATTTATACCAATTGATAAAGATTTCCTTGTTCTTTGCGTGACAAATTAATGTTGATAAGAAAATTCATGGATGGTTAGGAGTTCTCCTCCATTAATTCAAAATTTGATAACTTTCATTATCTAAATTAAAGCCTAGCTAAATCTTAGAAAAATTCAAAATTATTAAATTGATGGTTAGGAGTTCTCCTTCAATTCCCAAATATGATATGTCATTTAATTATCGATGGTAGATTAAATACATTATAAATATTTTTTCAATAATATTGTCACATTAGTTGACAAATAAAAAGTTTTGACACAAAAATTTAAAACAAAAAACACAACCAAATTTTGTCTGGCTTGCATAAAATTATAGGCTATACGAAAAAATCATAAAAAAGTTATGTACAACATTAATCTCTATTAAAGTATTTCTTAACATATATTTGAAATAATAAAACCCCCCTCCACTAAAGTATTCATTGATATCAATTAAACTTTTTCATGAGCGAACTTAACTCTTTAGTATATGAGTTGAGCAAAGAAGTTTTGGGGAAAACGTTGGAAAAGGTACCAACGGATGTGCAAAGATTTTTTTTTTCTATTTGAACAGAACAAGTGAAAGTTTTGAGCACTTAGTCGAATAAATGGAACAGTTCACAAGTTGATTTATTAAAAAAAAATAAACTAAGAAGAGTTAAATTAAAATTTGAACTAGGTTAATTGTAAAAAAAATTGAACAAAATGGGGGTAAAAATAAAAAGTAGAGGAATATATTTAAAATATTTTTAAAAAATTATAAAAAGATTTTAGATAACAAAAATTGCAGAGGACAAATGACCCGGGCCTGTCTACACGGCAAAAACTGAGTCACCGCCCCGTCTCTCACGCTGCCATTCATTTTCCACATCAAATTGGCGAATAATCAAACTTGCGCAAGACGGCAACAAGTCTTCCTTTTCCTGCCTACAATGGATAACTTTCATAATCTAAATTACTCTTCTTCTTTTTTCCAGAAAATACAACCTTAGTCATAAGCCATGTCTACAAATACCCCTCCATGCTCTTAAAGCTTGCTCATCCAACCTTAGTCATCCTTCTTAGTTTGACGTATTAAACCCACAATGAAATTCCTACTAGACAAGCCACTCTCGGTCCAGTTTCTTCCTTTTCGAGTCTTGTTCATATTTCTCATACTCATTTTTTTAGTCTCGTCTTCCATTTCTGCTGCCTTTACTTCCTTTGGAACTACGAAAGAGGTTCCAATAGGAGTTGAAGCCGCGACTCTTTTAGCGTGGAAAGCTAGCCTTGACAATCAAAGCCAACCGCTCCTGTCGTCATGGGTTGGAAGCAGCCCTTGCAATTGGGTTGGGATTGGTTGCAATGAGGCTGGGAGCGTCACCCGTATAAAGCTTACATCTTATGGTTTAAAAGGTACACTTCACCATCTTAATTTCTCATCTTTCTTCCATCTCCTCAACATTGACCTTCATAACAACTCACTTTATGGGACCATCTCCCCACACATCGGTGGCCTTTCCACACTCACCTATCTTGACTTGTCTGTCAATCATTTCTCTGGAATGGTTCCATCTCAAATAGGGAATTTGAGCAACTTAACCACTCTGTCTCTTTTCAAAAACAAGCTTTCTGGATCCATCCCCCAAGAAATTGGTATGCTAAAGTCTCTCGTCGATCTCGAATTGTCAATAAACAATCTCACAGGTTCCATCCCTACTTCTATAGGGAATTTGAGCAACTTAACCACTCTGTCTCTTTTCAAAAACAAGCTTTCTGGATCCATTCCTCAAGAAATTGGCATGCTAAAGTCTCTTGTTGATCTCGATTTGTCAGAAAACAATCTCACGAGTTATATCCCTACTTCTATAGGGAACTTGGGCAACTTAACCACTTTGCATCTTTTCAAAAACAAACTTTCTGGATCCATCCCTGAAGAAATTGGCATGCTAAAGTCTCTCGTCAGTCTATCATTGTCAATAAACAATCTCACGGGTTCCATCCCTACTTCTATAGGGAACTTTGGCAACTTAACCAATTTGTTTCTTTACAAAAACAATCTTTCTGGATCCATTCCCCGAGAAATTGGCATGCTAAAGTCTCTCGTCAATCTCGGATTGTTCATGACCAATCTCAATGGTTCAATCCCTACTTCTATAGGGAACTTGGGCAACTTAATCGCTTTGTATCTTCACACAAACAAGCTTTCAGGATCCATCCCTCAAGAAATTGGCATGCTAAAGTCTCTCGTTAATCTCGACTTGTCAACAAACAATCTCACAGGTTCAATCCCTACTTTAATAGGGAACTTGGGTAACTTAACCCTTTTGTATCTTTTCAAAAATGAACTTTCTGCATCCATCCCTGAAGAAATTGGCATGCTAAAGTCTCTTGTTGATCTCGATTTGTCAACAAACAATCTCACCGGTTCAATCCCTACTTCTATAGGAAACTTGGGCAACTTAACCTCCCTCGACCTTCTTGGAAATCACCTCTCAGGATGCATTCCTTCAAGTGTTGGAAACCTCACAAAGCTCACTTCATTGATTTTGTATGAAAACCAATTATCTTGTTCCATCCCTCCGGAATTAGGAAAGCTAAAATCCCTTTCTGATCTAAGATTATTCGACAACAAACTATCTGGCTCCATTCCTTTAGAAATGAATAATCTTACTCATTTAGTGGTGTTGCAAATATTTGATAACAAACTCACTGGCCATATTCCAGAAAACATATGCCTTGGTGGGTTTCTTAAAAGGTTCAGTGCAGCAAACAATTCTTTTATAGGTCCTATCCCCAGAAGTTTGAAAAATTGTACTAGCTTGTATAGAGTTAGGCTTGAAAGAAACCAACTTACTGGAAATGTATCACAAGATTTTGGCATTTACCCAGACTTGGATTACATTGATCTAAGTTACAACAAATTTTATGGTGAGATGTCTGATAAATGGGGCCAATGTCATAATTTAGCTAGCCTAAAAGTCTCAAACAATAATATTTCTGGTGTGATACCACCAGAGATTGGAGAGGCAAGTCAGTTAGGTATAATTGACCTCTCTTCAAATAAGCTAGTTGGGAATATTCCAGAGAATTTGGGAAGGTTGAACTTGTTGATCACGCTTTCTTTGAATGACAACAAAATCTCAGGCGAGATTCCTTTAGAAATTGGTAAGTTATCCAATCTCCAATACTTGAACTTGGCAACAAATAATCTAAGTGGCTTGATACCGATACAACTTGGGGATTGTGTGAAACTTTTGAACTTGAGTTTGAGCAAAAATATGTTGAGGGGAGCTATTCCTTTTCAAATAGGGAATATGCACTATCTTGAAAATCTTGATCTTAGTCAGAATCTATTTATAGGCAACATACCACTACAAGTTGGAGAACTCAACGTTTTACAAACGCTGAATCTTTCCCACAATGAGTTCTCTGGTTCAATTCCATCATCTTTCAATGAAATGTTGAGTTTGACGTCTATTGATGTATCCTACAATCAATTGGAGGGTCCTCTTCCCAACATTGAAGCCTTTCAAAAGGCTCCATTTGTGGCATTTATGAATAATAAAGGTTTGTGTGGCAATGCTGCTGGTTTAGAGGCTTGCCCCACTAATATGAGAAAGGGCAACAGAGTTGTAGCTGTAATCCTGCTTCCTGTTTTTGGTGTTCTTCTGCTTATGCTTGTGGTTGTTGGGTTTCTTTTAGTTCTCAGCCGAAGACTAAGGAACAAAAAAGATGAGCCAAGAGGAGTAAATAATGAAAATTTGTTTACTGTATGGAGCTATGACGGAAAAATGGTTTATGAAAATATCATTGAAGCAACAGAGAATTTCGACATTAAACATTGCATTGGGGCAGGAGGACATGGTACTGTTTATAAAGCTGAGTTGGAAAGTGGTCAAGTTGTTGCTGTGAAGAAAGTTCATACGTCACAAGATGGCGAGTTGGCTAATCAAAAAGGTTTTGTGAGTGAAATACTTGCATTAACAAACATACGACATCGCAATATTGTAACACTTTATGGTTTTTGTTCACACCCACGACACTCATTTTTGGTTTATGAGTTTATAGAAGGTGGAAGCTTAGAAAACATATTAAGCATTGAGGATCAAGCACATGATTTTGAATGGATAAAGAGGATGAATGTCGTTACAGAAGTGGCAAATGCTCTGTCTTATATGCACCATGATTGTTTGCCTCCAATAATTCATCGGGACATATCTAGCAAGAACATTTTGTTGGATTCTGAATATACGGCTTACGTTTCTGATTTTGGCACAGCTAGGCTTTTAAAGCCTGACTCATCCAATTGGACTTCATTTGCTGGCACGTTCAGATATGCGGCTCCAGGTATTTCTTTAATTATGTAACCCATCTACTATTCTTCTTCATATAGTAAGCCTAGATTACAAGGTAGTGGCATTGGAAAGATTGGTAAAAATTTTCATTTTATTATTATTGGTCTTGACCCTTCAATTATTGAAATACCTTGTTTTCTTGTAAATGTTGTGCATTCTGCTTAGGGATGGCAATTTGTCCTGTCTCATTCTTAATGGGGTGGGTATAGAGTGCTCATAAACGAGATCGAGATAGAGCTTTTAAAATTCTGTCGGGTTCAGGACGGGTTTGCAGGATGGTCACTCCGCTTTATTTATATATTAATTTTTTTTTATTTTCTTTATATATACTAATTTACTGATAAATTACACTATAAAAAAGTAGATTTAAGCTGTTTTATATTATTTTTTATCATATTGATTATTTTGGTAAAAAGATTTTAATTTATCTATTCAAATAAAAGTTTTAACTTATTTTAGAAAAAAAATAATCGAGATTCAGGATGAAAAATATAAACTGGATCAGAATCAGAGTGAACCTCTGAATGGACTTAAATGTTCTATATACCAAATTGATATTAAACCATCTACAATCCTCTCTTGGTACGTCATTAATCATTTTGATAACATTGGCAGAATACACATAATTTCATTTGTGTCAAGTTCAAAAAATCATTTGTGAAAATGGTTTTCATTGCTGGAAATGGAAATTTTGAATATATGAGACAAATATTTCAACGTTCTTAAAGCAATTAAAGGCAATTTTTTTCTTTCTTTTTATCATTCACAAACAATGGGTCATTTCAAAAGGCTGATCAATGATAATTATATATATTTTTAAAAAATAATATTTTAATATTCATATATTTGTACAGCTTTTTTATATGAGATGAAAATCATTAATGAGACGATGATGATAGATTCATTTTATGTGAGATAAACATTATTCTTTCTTAAAACATACTAAAGATCACATTAATGATCCTTTACACTCTGTCATGTACTTTTTTTCTGCTTAAAGTATTTTTCAGTTCAGTTTTTTTCTTTTCTATTCTTCTCATGTACTTGATTTCTAGCTATATCCTAGAACATAAAGCCTATACAATACCTACACTACTGCCAGACGTAAACAATTAAGGAGGGTTGTTGGTGTCAATCCTTGGCGTAAAAATTTGAGATTTGATTGAGGTATATTATGTGTGTTAATATTATATATAATTATATATATATAATATATTTATTAATCACATCACAAATGACAGTCACTCATAACTAATATTTATATTCTTCATCAATTAAAATCAAAATAATCCTACTCAATAATTAAAAAGTCAAAATAATCATAATTAGCCATTCGCATGAATGACTATTTTCACAAATCCTTATAATTTGTAACAATTTTGAATTCTGATCTAGTCTAAATTTAGACAGCCAAGAGCTGGTGAAACTCCGATGGGCTAAGTTAATGTAATTTATTCCAGTATATGTAGACTCAATTAGATTTTTTCCACCAAAAATTCTGGTTATTTATTAATAGTGCTTTAGAAATTCTTGCTCCAACGTCTTATTTTCTATTTTAGACACTTTTAAATCAAGTAAACATAAATAAAAAATTGAAGAGATTAAGTCATATTTTTTTTCCCATGTTAATTGAATTAATTAATTAAAAAATGTCAACAGTTGAGTCATTGAGGCTTATGTGACTTTAAGCTTTTTTAAAAAATAATTATAGAATCCTTTTGTTTATGAAATTATTTTCCTTACAATCCATGTTTTTCTCGTTGTTTTTGTACTATCTATATTTTTTTCGTAATATATATCGTCATAATAAATAATACCAAAAATTATGATATTAAATTTTGCATTTCAAATAATGTGACAATAGATTATTAGTAATATTTTAAATATATTATAAATATTTTACTTATAATTAATTTATTGTCACATAATTTAGAATATAAATTTTGGTACAAAAATTTGAGACATGTAGTATTACTCTTTTATAAATGTATTGTAATTGCAATTGCAATATATTTCCTTAGATATTTAGACTCTATGTGTCTATGTATGACTTTGTTTATTTTTGTTTATATTTTTTTTATATTTTATAATAGACAATATATATGTGGATATAATAATTGAATTGTAGTTGTTATAGAACATTGCCTTAGACAAGTATCTACGACTTTATTTGTTTATTTATTTATTTGTAATATATATTTTTGCAATATATCTTTAATCATTTATTTAATCTGCAGATTTATTGAAAAATTCAGAACGGGAATCCATCTTTAATTACATATTTCATCTCACAAATGAATATAATTTTATATATAATACCAAAAAAAATATTTAAAAAGAGTTAGCGACAAAAAAAGCAAAAAACAAAGAGCACCCAATTGCCCATATTCTCTCCACAATTTTCATCTCTTTTCTTTTTTCTTTTTGTAAAATTTTAGTGAAAGTTTATCCAAACTACCTATTATTTTTCATTACAATATATATATATATATATATATTCATATAATGCAAAAAATTGAATACAAAAAAAATTCCTGTCTATGGCAATATGTAATATAGTTCAATCACTATATATGTATTAGAAAAAAAAATTATCATGAATTACAAATAAAAAAAACAAAGCTATAGTTAGACACTTGAAGTAACGCCGTATTTCAATTACAAACAATTACAAAATATATCTTATCTAATTTAGAAATTTTCTTATCTTAGACTTAGATATTTTTGGGGCTTCTTTATGAGACATAGATTCTCATGAGTTAGCCTTTCGATTGAATTATAATATATATAAAGATATATAAAATTTGAAGTATTTTTTATAAGTGAGGCCTAAAGAAATTGCTTCTCTTGCTTAATGGTAGAGCTGACCTGCTTATTTGTGTATTATAGACACACTTTATTCCACATACCATTCCCTCATCTGAATTCAATTAGTTCTAGGTGAGCAAACTTTCATAATATTGAAACTTAGACTTCAGAATCTCAGTTTGATCAATAGTAGGTTGGTTAAAGATAAACTAAACCAAGTGTTTACAACACCTTAATTAGGTTTTAGGATAATCATTGAAAACCCAGAAAAAATGCTAGCTTAAATACTATAGGTAAGTTGGTTGGTTAAACTAAGTACAAAAATTTCATTATAAATGTTTTATATGCTTTACATGAATGCTTGAGAGTGTTCACTATTTTGCTATCATATGTGTTAATGTCTCATCCAATTATATGTATGGTTGTGTAATTAGATTCTTGGCATTTATGAACCGCCGATTTTTTTAACTTAATTTTTTTTTTCATTTAAACTTCAACTTTAAGGTAATTTATGGATGATAATGAGCTAATGTAAGCAAAAAATATGTGAAATCTGTGTTAAGCATGAGAATTTTTCTCTCTCTCTGACAGAGCTTGCTTATACAATGAAAGTGAATGAGAAATGCGATGTCTATAGCTTCGGAGTACTAGCATTGGAAGTGATTTTGGGGAGGCATCCAGGAGATCTCATCTCATCTCTGTCGTCTTCGGGAGCATCGTCATCTTCATCAACATCAGTTGTCCATAGTATATTATTGAAGGAAGTGTTTGACCAACGACTATCATCTCCTACAGATCGAGTGGCAGAGGAAGTGGTCTTTGTTGTAAAGCTAGCATTTGCATGTTTACATGCCAATCCACAATCTCGACCAACTATGCAACAAGTTTCTACACAGCTATCCAAAGAAAGGTCACCTTTGCCAATTTCCTTACATTTAATTACATTAGGACAATTGCTTGATTTCTAGCCAATATTAACTTTCCGAGGATTTGCCTTTTTCCTTTTGTATTGTGTTTCTATAATTTTGCTATATCTGTTGTTTGGCTTTTGGAGCATTTGTAAATTTTTCTCTTTGTATCTGCTTTATTTTGTGTTTTAGGTTTTTTTTTTAACTTAAAATTTTTAGTTTTAGCCAATTTGCATTCTATTTCTTTGCTTTATTCTACTTTTTTGTTGTGTATGGAGGAAGCCAAGATTATTGCAGGATACTATCTATTCAAAGCAACACAAGAGTTAATAAAGAAAATCTTGTTTATGATGTGGTGTTATTATGGCAACACTAGAGGCCTTTAGCTTTGGACATTACATCGAGGAGGGAGGAGATGGCTAATCTAAAAATACTTATGAGTGAAAAGTGAAGCTTTATGGTTGCTATTCACATCTACAAGACACTCCATTTTTCAATTATAAGTTATTTGAAGGGGAAAGCTTGATAAATATACCAAGCAATAACGAATAGACAATAGAGTTTTGGTGGATTAAGATGCTGAATGTTGTTAAAAGGTGTGGCAGATACTTATGCTGGGTGATTGTTCACCTTCTATTTTCATCTAGAGCAAGAATGTTTGCCAGATTCATAATATGTTGCTCAATTCTCTGGATTTGCATGACTAGGCTTTTACAACCTGATTCATCCAATTGGACTTCATTTGTATGCAGCCTTTGGTATGTTGCTCCAGGTACTTTTCTATCGCCATAACTTATCTTCAAGTCTCTCTTGTAAAGTTCATTTGATTTTCAAATTACCTTACACTAGATTAGGAACTTGGATGAAATATACTGGGATAATTTGATGACAAAGGATGCCATATAGTTCATTTTAGTACATTAATTGTTCCTAGTTCTGTTCTAGTTTTCAAACACTTGGTTAAAATCTTTATCCTTCCCAACTTGGGAAAGGCATGGTTATTTGGTAGAGCCCATTTGGCTCCGCTTCCGAGAGAGAAAATTGTAAGCTGCATACGAATTTTTGTCCCTGTTTCAATTAGCTTCATTCTAAAATCACAGACTGTACCCACCGTTTCTCCCCTCCCCCCGTTCCATCAGAATCCCCCTTAGTAATACATCATAAATTGGCCACACATTGTTTGTGCCTAAATGTGTAAATAGTAATTGTTCTAAAAGCTTGGTATATATGGATACATCACTGCAATAAGTGCACAGGCAAACCATCTCCAAGTTTGTAACTTTCAAATTGGAAAAACTAGATCCATTTTCATTTTTATATATGCATAGTGTTTTTCAAGTCCCTTTAGGGCAAAAGTGTGTGTGTGTGTGTGTGTGAGATTTACCTTGTAAAAAAGTATTGTTGAATCATTAAGACTAATTGTGTTAAAGTAGTTGAATTTTTTACTAAACTTAGAACATCCCAAAGATGTTTCGAAAATAATCTAATATAGGGATGAAAAAGTAGCTAATTTAGTGAACTAATTATATACCTACTAGGGATGTTCATAGTTGTTACTTTTTTGTATCTGATTTTTTTTTTTTTTTAACATTTACATGTTTTTTCTTTAACTTCCTTTATGTATATGAACTTTACTTCCAATGTTATGTCTATTAAGTTCAATTTATGAACAATGCAAGATTACAAGTGGAAATTTGTGTGCTATAATAATGATGCTAAATCATTGTTTGAATGAGGCATTAACATTTTCCTCTTTCCTTTTCTTCTTAGTAATTTTTATAGAGCTTGCTTACACAAGGGCAGTGAATGAGAAGATGCAATGTTTATAGCTTTAAAGTGCTGGCATTGGAAGTAAATTTGGATCAACATCTTGCCGATTTCTTCTCATCTCATCTCTCTTATCATTATCATCATCAGCCTCAACAACCTATGATTTACCATTGAAGGACGTGTTGGAGCAACGCCTCTCAACTCCATTGAATCATGTCATGATCAGGAATTAGCCTTTGTTGTGAAGCTAGCATTGCGTGCCAATCCACAATCTCAGTCAAATATGCGTCAAGTTTTTTCTGAAACTATCAAAACAAAGGCCAGTTTTGCAAAATCCTTTCGACAAGATTACACAAGGACAATTATTAATTTGATATAAAATGTTCAAGTTGCTGGACATTTTCATCTCTCTAGTTTTATGTTGTGTTGTACTATTTTCTTTCTACTTTGGCTTCTCAAACTTACCTTTTCCATAGGAGTCTATTCCCTCGCCTTTTCTACTATTTTGTCTTTGGAAAACATAAAGGAAATTCTAAGAGATGATACATGGCAAACATAGTTCTAAATAATATCAATAACACCAAAAGAAGTACATGCTTTACACACTTCTTTTTATTTATTTATTTATTAAATTTGGATAGTTTAACCTATCAAATGTCTAGTTTTTTTTGCTATAATAATTCTATATTATGAATCTTCTGAAATACCTCAAAGTTTACTTCTTATTTTGACAATGCTCTTAATTGATTCTTTGTTCTGAAATCCGTCATTGTTGTTTGTAAATTTTGTCAATTGGTGTGGTGCCTTGCTTTCTAGACTAATTCAACCAAGTGCTAGAAAATGGAAACCTCGTGCTAATTTAAGTGAGAATGAACCCTAGTACCTTGAAAAAAATAACTTCACCTCAAATGCTAACAAACTCAAAATCGCTTGGTTACATGATTCAAAGGATGAAATTTTGCCTGAAATTAGAATGAACTGATTCAAAGAAGACTGACTTACAAGACTCGTTAATTCTTCCATTTGTAATGCATGCATGAGGGATTTAGGTCCCATTTTGAGATGGTAAAGTCTTCTCATTTTATAGATGCTGTCTAACTTCAAGATTCAACGTATGTGCACGCATATACTTGGATAGAATACTGCCCCTCCCTTTCGTTATACTGAAGAAAACAATAACACAAGACAACTAATTGGGACTAGCCCAATTGGCCACTATGTCCTCCTATTTAGGGAGATGTTATAGGTTCGAACTTGTCACATATTTGTGACAACTTCTATCATTTCGATATTCTACAAGGTTGCATGAAATAATTTCTCTTATACCCAACTATGAACTTGAGTAGGTTGATTTTCAAGGTCACTTTATATGTATCACTTTCTAGCATTACTCATTTAATTTTGATAATTGCATCTAGTGCATGCGCCAAGGTCAAGTCCTTTTGCTACGATGGAACAGCAAATTGTTCACCCATCTAATCGTGTTGGATCTCTTTGTTATTTTTTTGAATAATGTTTTATGGAAAAACAAATCTCTGCACAACTTGCAGTAAAACTGACGTGGAGTTTTCACCTCCACATTTTTAAAACTTGCTCAAATATGTTTTCGTAGACAGTTATTTTCAAAAATCTCCACATCAGTTGTGCTAAGATTTGTTGTGCCATAAAACATTATTGTACTTTTTTTGGAGTAGTGTTTTATGGTTCATGCATTTTTGCTCATATTTTTGTCCAAATAAAAGATAGTCATTAATTGTTATCACATAAACTATTTTTAAAAAATTTATTTCATCAATCAATGACTCTCACATCAGCCACATCATTCGAGCATTTTTTTTTGGACAAAAATGCATGAGCCATGTAAAATTATTCTTTTTCTGGTGACAAGTTGATAATGATAGTCACCATGAGTGGCAGGGCCACATGTATCTTAGGAGGGCAATGTCTTCTATTTTTAGATCACTTATTAGTTTATGGTAATCATGGATTTGAGATGAGACATCTCTATCCTCAACCATTTGGAAGTTTAAGGAATTCCCTACACGTATTTTTATGCTCCAGAATCTTCAATTACATATTTCTTTGTTAGTGTTTTCCAAATTTCAGTGTTAGTTTTAAAGGTGCAATAAATTTCAAACAATTCATTTGAATATGTGCTATGTATAGTGTACCTACAAATTTATTTCCTCTTTCCCAATTTTTTATTTTTTTATTTTCAGTCCCTTCAACAGGTTTAGGTTTGGTCATGTATTCAACCATGTCTAAGGCAGAATAAATTTGTTCTTGCCAACGCCTAAAGAATGACACATTAAATGAATCAATCTTTGAGGTGTCGGGAATGAGTTTAGTAGTGATCAAAGCAGTGTCCATTTTTCAAAAAAAAAAATCACTCTTAAGTTTGTTGTAAAAGATTTTGAAGGATATTTTAGGGCTAGGTTGGATTACTACTTTGAATCTTAGGGCAAGAACAAAATAAAACTATCAACCAAATTCAGAAAAGTAGAGCAATAAAGAAAGTGAAGACCTAGCGGCTGTGGCGGGTATAAACACTGCCCTTAAAAGTGATTTCGCTCCTCGGAGGTTGAATCTCGATGTAGTAGGTTGGAGGTGCTTCACCCTATAGGATATAATAGGTGGTTCTAGCAAGCGTACACTCGCAAGTGCTTCGGACCAAACGAACACTCCTTCACAATTCTTTGGTCGTTGACTAATTAAAAAGAAAGCAGCAGTGGAACGAAACAGTTGAAGTAGTGACAGAACTTCAATGGAGCAGTAATAAAGACGACCAGAAACAGTTCACCAAAGGAAACAAAGCAAACAATGTACAACACTTTGATAAAGGAACAAAAAAATTGAAGAGAAGAACTATGCTCTGGAAGCTCGAATATTTTTGTGTATAAAACAATGAATACATGCCTCCTATTTATACTAGTTGTGAGGGAGAGTTTCAAAGGAAGGCGCAGATTTGCTACCCCAAACTATGGAAACGACTAATTGACATCATTTCAAATTAATTCTATCGATTAGTAAAAGAGTTTATTGATATAACATGGTAACAACTAACGACTAATTTTGATTTGGAAATGCCTGAATTGGGCTCTGTCTTAAGATTGAATTGACTATAAGATTTTCCTCTTATTTAGATTTGCTTTTTCTTGAGCTTATTATGGACTCCATCAAGTGGGTCATACGCATATCTGGCAAACTGTGCCACATTTGGGCAATTGGAATTCATTTCTTCTTGAATTTTTTGCCTAAGCATTTCATGGTTACATTCTGCCTCTAAAATCTTCTAAACTGAATTTACAAAGGATCGGAATCGTATACAAATCTTTGTTGGAAACTTGTAGTGCCTAAGCATTGAGGTCCAGTAGTTTGGTTGTAAAATTCCTAGGAATCGATGTAATATATTATGGGACAGGTTGTCTGTGCTATATCTCTTTGAATTATTGCTACGTTCAAATGGTAATTTTTAATCTATTAAGATGCAATGGAAAAAGTTCCTCACGTTGACCTGTAGTGCACTTGAACCTCCCAATGATATCCGTTGTATGGTCAACTTGTCAACTGTTTATTGGGATTCCTAATATTTAGTCCATTGATCATATGATACATTTTACTCATCACAGGCAGTTGTTTCTAGTGAGAATGCGCTGTATCTTAGATAAGCTTTGTTCTACCTAGTTCTGAAATTTTCTGGCCATTAAAGCAGTTACAGTTGACAGCAGTCTTTCCAATGTTTTTTCTTAATGTTTGCAATTAAGCATTTATTTTATTTTTATTTACTTAGTTACTAACTTTGCTGGAGTTGAAATAGTTTTGGTTATGCTGTGAATCCTAATTGGCTATGGAAATTGGGATTTTACTACTAATAGCTGAGAGATTCTTTGCCCAAAAAATTTGATTACATTTGGAGATGTACATGTGTTAAGGGTTATGAATTACATATACTCTATTTTGATTTTTGTATTCTTGTTGGACATAGATGCACTCAGACACCTTCCCGACACGTGTCAGACTCATGAAAAAAGAGTAATGTTTTTTGAATTTCGGACACGCCTCGAACAGTGAACACATTGAGGGACACGTTTCAGATACATTTTTGAATTTTATTTTTTGAAATTTTCTTCCTTTTCTCCTCTTCTTCTCCACTTTTATACACACAAACTATTATTTATATAGTACAATAAATTTGTTTTGAAATTTGAATCATGTATATTGATGATTAAATGAATTTCTTAAACTTTTATTTAATGAATTTTTTTTTATATTAATACTATTGCCGTGATTTGTGTGTTATTATGTCAATTTTGATTGAAATAATATTAAATTTTTATTATATAGTCATATAAAATAGAAAAATATATATATTCAAGGTCTCTTCGAAATATCTGTTTCATGCATTTTTAAAAAATGTCATGTTCGAGTATCTGTGTCGTTTTGTATCCGTGCTTTTTAGGTTAAGGGACTAAAAGATCAGTTTTTTCTGTAGTTGGCCTTCTGTTGTGGTTATATTGGTTGGGATGCGGCTAATGTTACTTTTTTTTACTTGCACCTTTTATTTTGACTCAGTTTTAAGCAATAGTGGTTGTGATCTATTTTCTCCTGTTGCGTATCCAAGGGTTAATAAAAATGGAGTGTTTGTGTACAATAGAGATGGTGGCTGGGATGGTGGGCGTGGATATGGTGGAAGAGGTCGAGGGCGGGGAAGAGGCTATGGCAGTGAGGATATGCAACAGGAGTCGGGTGGTTGCAATGACTATGGTGGATCAGGGGTAGCACCTACTCGAGGCCGCGGTAAGCTTATTCACAGTAACACTATATCCTTTTTTGTTTTTTTTTGTCATTTTATATATAAATGTAAATTCTTGAAGAAATGTTTTTTTTTCCCTTTCAGAAGTAACTGTCTTGTGAGTAGCTCAATACCAATTCAGTAGCGGTGACTTCAACCTGAAGAAGGCTTTTGTTATCTGCCCTTTCTTGCTTAATCCGTTATTAGGTAATGTTACCTGAAACGTGGTTCGTTATGGTACATGGGACGGAGAACGAAAATGAGAACGGAGATCTTTACTTGTTATAAAATGCGGTACGTTAGGGATAGACTTTTTTAGATTACTTTATTGGAATGAAATATATTTCTTTGAAACGTGATATGTTTTTTTATTATATTTATAATAATATTCGGATGTATATATATATACCAAAAAAATTTCAATAAATTCAAGCTATTATAAAATAAAATTCTAATGATATGTGTGTGTATTTTCTTGTATATTGTATGATTTTTTTTTTTAGAGTTTTGATATTTTAGATTGAAACGCTAAATCTTGTGTTCCAAATCGCTATTAATCCATGTTTTGAATCCGGTGAACCCAATTCGCAATTCGTTAAAAGGGGAATAAATTGTTGTAACTATAGGCTTTACAAAGCTTATTACGGATGGAATAGTATAGTTTTTTCGTAAGCCATAGCTACAAATAATTGCATACACAGGCATAATTATGATGTTTTTCCTTCATGAAGACTCTATGGCTTGTTATATTACATGATGCCTAGTCCTTTTTTTGTGCTTAAATATATATTTATTATTAGTGTTGTAGAAATTTTTAGTAAAGGTAGCGAATTGTTGGAAAGTCTTACATATAGTATGGACACAGGTCACGAATATAATACAACACGGATATTTTGATACAAAATTTTTTAAAAAAGTAAGACCCGCTAAATAATATATATATATATATATATATATATTTTATATATATATATATATATACACGATCGTGTAATTAAATTGAAAGCTTTTTTTATTAGTCCTTTCATGCTTAACCCATTATTATGCTTAACCCATTATTAGGCTTTACAAAGCTTATTACTGATGGAATAGTATAAGTATTCTGTAAGTTATAACTGTAAATAATTTCATACACTGGCATAATTATGATGTTTTTCCTTGAAGGCTTTATGGTTCGTTATGTTACATGATGCCTAGTCCTTTTTTTTTTGTTAAATATATATTTATTATTGATGTTGTAGAAATTTGTAGTAAAGGTAACGAACTGTTAGAAAACCTTACATATAGCCTAAGAAGTATGGATATGGGTTACGGATACGATACAACATCAATACTTCGGCACAAGATTTTCAAAAAAATAAGACACGGATATACTAAATAATATATATTTCTATATATATGTTCACGTAATTCAATTCTAACATTATTTCAATCAATTTTAAAACCATTTTTAAAAAATTAATATTAATAATAAAGACCTAATTTATGATAAGTTTAATTAAACTGATTTACTTAAAGTTAATATAATTTTTTAAAATTAATTTAGAGATATAAAATAACTATATTAGTAAAATACATAAATTAAAAATTAAAAATATAAAGTATAATAATAATTATTATTATTTAATTCAATAAATAATAAATATATAAAAAAGAATAATATTTATTATTTTTACAAGTTAAACCAATTTAATGAATTTAATAAATGTTATAAGAAAAGAATTAAATAAAGAAAATTAAGGGAGATACGTGTAAAATGTAAAAACTAAAAGAAAAAGGGAGGTTGCAAAACTAAAAAGGGAGAGGGGGACACGTCGGCAGGGGGAGGAGAAAAAGAGAGACGAGAGATTGCGGGGGAGGAAGAGTCGAGAAGAGTCGAGAAAAAGAGAGATTGCGGCATCGAATAATCAGAGAGAGGAGAGAGATCACGGAGAGAGGTGGAAGGAGGAGGACGACGACGTACCTGGTTGCTGTCTTTGTGATATCAGGTAGGCCACTTCCCCTCTTTTTCTTTGCCTTTAGATCTGAGTCTCTTCAATCTTAATCATTTTCCCATTTTTTTTGGCTTAATACTCTATCTTCTTCTCTGTCCGGCGTGTCTCGTACTGTTCGGCCGTGTCGAGAGCGGGTCCAAATTTTTTTTTTTAAATAAAAAAATCGAATACTCAATTCGGCGTATCTGGCATGTGTCCGTGTCCCAGACTTTTCGGACACCAACACTTGGGCCTCTAGGATGTGTCGGTGCTTTCTAGCACATAGCATTCCTTTAGTTGTCGAGTCTTGTGGCCTGCTCTCTATTCTATTTCTGTTTAGTCAAATGGGAAGGGAAAGCAATTGCATGATGGACAACTAAGCTTCTTACAAATAATGATAATATAGTACAGTCAGAAAACTTTTACTTGTCGCGTATTATGACCTGCACTCTATGCCCATTTCTATTTAGTTGAAAGAGCAAGGAAAGCAATTGAATGATGGTATTTCTATGCTGTTAAGCTCAGCTAGCTCACTTTTAACAGTCTTAAACTTTTTTCAGTGAATATGGGTTGATCTAGTTTGGTCTAAAGATGTGTTCAAGGTAGCTCATAGGCATTGTATAGGTCAATGAACATGCTCAATTGGGGCTTATTTTTGTAGCATCTCCCCTGCCTGCTTTTCTGTTTAATGAACAGTCTTAAGAGCCCTCACAATAGGCCTGGTGAAGGATGGAGCCTTTTTTTTCCCTCGTCCTCGTGTTGGTACCAATGTTAGTTTTATGTTACAATTGCAGCTTTCTTCTCTCTCCTTTTACAGTGTTCTTTTTTTTTTTTTTTTTAAATTGTTAACATTCCTTTACAAAATACAGCATCCTTGCCTTTTAAAGTTCGTCAAATGTTGTGATCTCTTGCTTTCTAGAATAATCAATCAAGGGCTAGAAACCTTGTACAATTGTTGAGGAAAGTCTAATACCCGGCAAAAAGTTAGAAAAGGGGCTTCATTTTGTGTTGCAATATGTGTTATTAGAATTGGCTTGGCTTGGCCGGTTTAATTGGTGACTTGCTGAATGGGACAGTTGGTCAGACCGGGTGTCAATTGTAGTCGTTAAAGGATGCAACCTGGATAAACCGCTGCGAGCCGACAGGGTTATTATTATTTCTGGTGGAGGGCTTTTTGTCTAACCTGATGGGTTCGTATGAACAGGACAGGTTTAAAAATATTTTTTTTCTTTTAAAAAATTGAAGTTACATTTGCACGGAGTGGAGAGTTGAACTCACAATCTATGAGAAGAAAACCAAGGGCTCTACCATCCAACCACTTTATTAATTTGTTAAGATGTTAAGTTCAAAACAATTTAATTGCTCAAGGGAAAAAACATATCACCACTTCTTAACATAAAATTAAGAAGGAAAATGAAACAATGAGAAATCATCAAATCAGGTTCTACCAAAACAATGAGTGATATTCCATGGCAAGTGTAAATTATATGTAAAATAACATGAGTAAGGACCAACCCACTATCGTCAATTCAGATGCTACCGAAAAAAAAGAGTGATGTTTCATTTCAAGTGAGGAGAGACGTGATTCAGTGCTTGCTAGTTATCACGAGTCTTGTTAATTTGAAAAGAGTCTCAATGCGTCATTTCTAGCATTGATTCCTAAAAAGACTTTAGGCCAATTAGCTTAGTTGGCAACTTGTACAAGCTAGGGGCGAAATTTTTTTTCTTTGAGACTAAGGGAGGCCGTGGGCAGGATCATTTCCGCCAACCAGCATACCTTTGTGGTTTTTTTTTTTTTTTTGCCCCCGAGAAGGGGGGGGGAAGAGACAAATTCTTGATGTAACCTTGATAGCTAGTGAATGTATTGACACAAGAAGGAAGAATAGGAGACGGCCTAGTATGCATGCGAAAAGCTTACAATCATGTAAATTGAAACTTCCTTATTTTTATGCTTACAAGATGGAATTTCGAGAGATTAAGGAGATATATTTAATTTTGCATTTCCACAGTTTCTTTTTCGGTGTTGGTGAATGTACCTTGACGGGGTTCTTCCTTTCTTCAAGGGGCTTGAGGCTAGGGGACCTATTGTCTCCTTTTCTTTTTGTGATTGCTTTGGAAACTTTTGAACAGGCCAATGGAGAAAGCTACTGTGGAAGGATGGTTAGGGGGCTTTGGGATTGAGGACAGTGGAGTAAGGAGGGCATAGATCTCTTATTTACTTTTTTGCAGATGATATCATTATTTTTTGTGATGCAAAGGACATTTGGTTGAGATTCCTATGATGTATTTTGATTTGTTTTGAGGCAGTTTCAGGGTTGCGGGTCAACTTACATAAGTGCAAAATCATTTTGGTGGGAGAGGTAGAGGGAGTAGGGGAGATGGTCGATGGGTTGGGTTGCGAGGTGAGGAGTTTTCCAGATAAATATTTGGGTTTGCCTTTGGGTGCTCCAGTGAAATCCAAAGAGATATGGGATGCGGTGGTAGGGAGATCCCAACGTTTACTGGCTCACTTTTATTAGGAGTACATTGGAGAATCTACCCACACCTTATATTCGATACCTGCTTCAGTGAGAAAGGAATTGGAGAGGATTCAAAGGGACTTTCAATGGGGTGGCATGGAGGATGTGAGGAAGACACACTTGGTGAGCTTGGGACAAAGTCAAATGCCTTGTGATAGAGGGAGGTTTGGGTTTGAAAGATTTAGAAGCGTTCAATCAAGCTCTCCTAGGTAAATAGACGTGGAGATTTGCTAAAGAAGATATGGTTATGTGGAACAATGGAAGGATGTCATTGCTTACGTTTGCAAGGAAGGAAGATGGCTCTCTCGGGATGGTGTGGAGGCGTACAGGGCTTGGAAAGCTCTCCAGAAAAGGGCAAGCAAATTTTATTCAACATGAGAGTTTTGACGTGATATAGCTCTAAAGGACAAGTTTCCCAACTTGTTTACCATTTCAATAAATAAAGAGATTACGGTGGCTGATTGCATGGATGTAGTTTGGGGTGGGGGTAGGATAAAGGTGTGGAATCTAAGATTTTGGAGACACTTCTTTAATTGGGAGCTGGAAGAAATTGAAAGTCTAATGGAGTTACTTAGTTCAGTGGAGGTGAGGGATAGTGGGGGTGAGCGATGGGAGATTTGATAGGGTGAAATGGGCTATCTGCAATGATGGTGAATTTATTGTGGGGATTGTTTTATCATACATTGGTGAATGCAAAAGACAAATCCTTTCCTTGGAATTGATTGGTAAGTCTAAAGTGGCTCTAAAAGCAGTCTTCTTTGCTTGGGCGCTACATGGGGAGTCATTTTCACAGTGGATAGTTTGTGGAGGTGGGGATTCCATATGTCGAATAGATGTCCTGCAAGGATGAGGAAGAAATTGCATATTACCTTTTAGTGCATTGCAAGATAGCTCGAGATGCATGGAATTTGGTCCTTTCTATTTTTGGTTTCTCGTGGGTGATACCGGCTACAGTCAAAGAGGTGCTTTTGTGATGGAGATGTGGATGAATTAGAAAGGAGCTGAGAATTGCTTGGAGAATGGCCCCACTTTGTCTTCTTTGGTGTGCTTATGGTGGGAGAGGAACTGATGAGTTTTTGAAGCGGTGGAATCTCCTTTCCTGGAAGGTTAAAGATATTTTCTTGAGAACTCTATTTTTTTGAATTCGGGAAGAATTCCCTTTATATATTTGTAGGCTTATGGTCTTTTTGGGGGACTCTTAGGCTTTGATTTTATGTAGCAGGCCCTTTTTTTGTAAATGGGTTGCCCTTTTCGGGCACCTTGTTAATAGAATAAAAAAATAAATTATATGTATAATGACGTGTAAACACACACACAAATATCTGTAACAAATTTCTTTAAAATTTTAAAAATAAAATCTTAATAAAATGTTAAGTATTTCTAAAGGAAGACTAAATTATTATTTTTTTGATAGGTATGGTGTACTGAACTTGCTATCATAACTCAAAAGTATGTTGTCCAACAATAATAAAATTGTTTGGATGTGTCTATAATACGTATGTGTGTGTGTATATATATATATATATTTATATTTATATAGAGTATAAATAAAATATTGCTAAATATATTTTTATATTATATTTGTTGGTTCATATATGATAGGATATGAGTGCATGGTGTTAGAAATATAATCACTTAACCAAGATCGGTGAGACACGAAAGCAAACAAGAAAACAAATCTAAAATCACACGCACACACAAGGACACAAAGATTTACGTGGTTCAACCCAAAATAGGGTTACGTCTACGTCTGCTACGGTTTCATTATAATTTGAAACAGTTACAAGTTACAATAAGATGCGCTTCTCAACTATAAATATATAGAATTAGGGTAACAGAGAAATAATATGAAATATCAAAAATACCCTCAGGGTTCAGTACTTATTGCTAAGTTGGATTCGCGGAGTAGGGACTAGTGTTTAGTTTTTATTAAGATCCACACTACCCAGCACATGCTTTACTAACAAATACATGATAGGATATGATTTTCTTTTTTGAACCTAAAGTCCTTTTAACATTTCATATTTACGCTAATAATACTAACTAATATCATTTTTACATAACTTAGGCATGTTTATGTAACTATATATTTTAAAATGATATTTTATTGATAATCCGGATGAATAGATTAACCTCCTCAGTAGCAAGTTGTAGGTTGAACCAATTAACCAAGTGGTCGACCTACTGACCCTGGTCACTTGAGTGGGTTAATGTTCAAGCCGGGTTTGATAACTATGCTATGAAGCATGGACATACATACAAGATGTGGATACGACATTACATTGTTATATGTTAACACAACAACTTCTTCAAAAAATAGGATGTGGATGGAATAAGGAAACATTGATATTTATATATATATATATATATATATGTATATATTTGAACAACAAAAGATGATTGTTTATGATAATATATATACATTCTGACAAACTCATTTTTAATAAATTTTTAAAATATTATTTCTTATAAAATCCAAATTCATGTGAGAAAACTAAGTGTTAGTATGTGCAGACATTAATTTGGACCAAATTTGAGTCGAATTATAATATTGTATATCACTTCTTTTTCTTTGTGAAGTAGTATTTAAAATCCTGTTATCTTTTCTAGCTTTTCCTGACAATTATGCTCCAATGCTATGCTAAAAATGTTGCATCTTGATGTCCAATTTTTCTTGGGCATACCTCAAGTGTCCGGGAAGTACAAACTTTGTGTTCTAAGAGTCTAACTCAAGCAATAAGACACAATCACACAACAAAACTTAAAATGAAGTATTGGACACATGTCTTGTATTAAATCCCATATGCATACGATGTAGATATAGCTCCTTGTGAAAATATGTCTGCTTTATAGCTGACATTACCTTGTGGGTTGGTCAGTATGTTGTCACTGGATCTAGCACCACAGGTGCCGATTCTGCAAATTCATGGTGTTGGAGCCTGCAAAACCTGGCTTAATCCCAAAATTCCACCTTATATATACACATATATACATACATGCGCACATTTTATGTTCAGATGTCAAGTACTATGTTATATTCCATGCATTTAATGAAGCTGGATGGAGTGTTGCAGGGCGAGGGCAAGGACGGGGCAGAGGCCATGGGCATGGGCGTGGTTGGGATTTCAGATCAGATGGTCCGGTCCAGGCAACTGCCTGAGCTGTAGCTGTGAGGTATAGGATTTGGTTTAGAATGGAAGCTCTGGATGCTTGCTCTGCATATTGTCGTATTCTAACAGAAAAAAGGAAAGACAAAAAAGGTGATTTTCAATGATGAATTTTTAGGGATATTGTTTCTGGTGAGCTGCTGCTGCTATTATGTGGCAGCCAGGTTTTGTAGTTTTGAAGGTAGGCTTATTCTTATTTAATGCTGACAAAAATTCAGAAGTTGTACACTTCCTCCTTTTTTAGGCAATAATAGAGCAGTCCATTCTTTGATTCTTATCGAACATTCAGTCTTTAGTCACGGAAAACTTTCTTCCTCCACATGCATGGGTGCACTTTCATTGTGTGTGTGGCATTGCATTTGTTTTGGAATAGGTAGCAACCGTATATTTCACTGCATTGTGTGGGGCTCAAGAAAACCTTTGTTGAATACAAATCCTATGCCTACCCAATTTCATGACAAATTGGAATTTAACTTTTATGTTGAGACCGTGCAGGTTCTCATGTCATGGCATTATACTGCCTGAATGCCTGAACACGAGACACAATAAAGTGGATCTCTTTTTATATGACAGTCTTTCAGATTTTGCTAGGCTTTCATTGTGCGATGGCTTGAGTCGTGATTTCTTTGAGTTAAATGTATTAGATTAAAGCATTGTGTGCCATACCCATTTATATATCTTCAATCCAAATTTAACAAATTTTTTGTTGTAATTGTATCGTGTTGTGTTAAAAATTGCCACACCAGCTAACAAGGATACATGCAAATGCTAGCTTTGCAAGAATGACCACCTTCCTCTACCAGTTGCTTCCTAGGAGGTGAGGGGCATTGGTTCAACACATTCCTCAACAGTAAACTATGAGATGTTTATGATGATGATAACAAGATCACTTGGATGTCTGAACACTTTTAGTACTAGCACTCCAAAGCGAAGACGTTGCACTTTTGTTCACTTCCACTTTGTAAACAAGTTATCCCACCAATGGAAATCACACACACTAACACAACAAAACAAAGAAGTGTTCATGAATTAATTTCAAAGTTTTTGTACATATGAAAGGAAGTTAAAAAATACAGGTAATAGAATGGCAATAATTCATACAGAGAAGTACTGTGAGTTCTAAATTAGCTACCTATTTCGTCCATGAATCATATTATTCCTAAGAGATCAACCGGATTCCTGAACTGAGTCACAGGTGACTCAATGTCTCAGCTAAAGCAAGGGAAAAACGCAGATAATTTGCCACTTAGAACATTAAGGGGTCCTCTAAATTATGCAAAATTAATGAGGATGCGCAAGTAGGTGGTTAGAAGTCTGCTCTCCTCATAAATTGGTCCACCCATCCAGCATTATTTCAGTACTAAAGCTGGTGACAGACACATACGAAGCAATGACCATTCTCTTGTATGCAAAATTAATGAGGATGTGCAAGTAGGTGGTTAGAAGTCTGCTCCCCTCATAACTTGGCCCACCCATCCAGCATTATTTCAGTACTAAAGCTGGTGACAAAGACACTCAACGAAGCAATGACCATTCTCTTGTATGCAAAATTAATGAGGATGCACAAGTAGGTGGTTAGAAGTCTGCTCCCCTCATAACTTGGTCCACCCATCCAGCATTATTTCAGTACTAAAGCTCGTGACAAAGACACTTACGAAGCAATGACCATTCTCTTGTGTGTGTGTTTTGTTGAGAAATAATAAAAAAAAAAAATTGTTGAGGAGTATTGGGACTCGTGAAGATGGTACACTCGATGTTTCACATAGCACATCAGTCAATTTAATTTGAGCTTATCGCTTTGGTTCACAAAGGCAGCTAGTTCATAAGACTCCCAAGTGAAGTCTATGCATACAGTTCTATTAAGATACAAATTAATGTTGATAAGAAAATGAATGGTTAGGAGTTCTCGTTGATTATTTCAAAATCACGAATTCAAGTTGTGGGTATTTGGTATTCTATCATCCAACGGGAGAAAATACTTTTTTAAAATTCGTAATTAATATTTATTGATAAAAAAATAACTACAAAGATCTATTACATCATATTTATAGTGTTAGAACACTATTACTTTGACTATGAAACAAAAACTCATATTTTTAAACTAATAATACTCTAATAAAGACTATTAATTTAAATAGGAAACTATTAATTCTTATATTTTTATACTAATCCTAATAAAACTAGAGAACTAGAGAAATTAAAAATAAATTAAAATAAGAAATTAAACAGTTCTAGATAGTATTGAAATAACCAACTTAATTATAATATTTTTACAACTTAAGTTTTAGAAGACAAGATTACATGACAAAAGTAAAAGAAAAATTAGATGGCAATAAGTTCAAACAATCTACATATACTTTTTTTTTTTTATTTTAAAAAAACTGACATTAGAAATCAAGTCTATGTGATCGACTACTTTAAATGCCCCTCAATTACCACAATGAAAAAATCATTTATTATCTTTAACTACTCCTGGAGAGTTGACCTTAATCCTATGCCACGCTGGTTTCTCAAATTGGGAATCCCGTGTCACTCTAATTCATTGAATTTGAAATCCCATGGTATATCCCTAAGGTTTGTCCGATTCTCTTAAGAATCTCTCACAGTAATTTTAAATTGTTATTATTTTCTCTTTGTCGCTTCGCCCTAAAAATTTTATTGAGATTCGACCACTCATATCTCTAAACACACCACCTACACGATATCCAGGCTATCCACACAAGCCAAGCCAAATCTTAGAAAATTCAAAAGTATTAAATTGGATGGAACAAGTTGGTACTGCAAAGATGCTTAGGCTTGTAATTCAGATACAATTTTTTGAAAAAAATTTTGAAATATATTTCAAAATTTTGTAATTAATTTTTTAAAAATTGTGAAAATGCATTTAAATATAATAATCTAAATTTTAAAAAATTTAAAAAAATTATTTTAAAATGCATATCCCGTGTTTTAAAATTAAAAAACTATTTTTAAAAATGTCTTAATATGATTCACTCTTCCACAGGAATTATATATTAATTTGACTGGTTTAATTTGAGCTTATCACTTCAATTCACAACATGACCCAAGTCAAATCTATGCATTTATACCGATTGATAAAGATTTCCTTGTCCTCTTTGCATGATATATTAATGCTGATAAGAAAATTCATGAATGCTTAGGAGTTCTCCTCGGTTAATTCAAAATTTGATAACTTTCATAATCTAAATTAAAGCCTAGCTAAATCTTAGAAAAATTCAAAATTATTAAATTGATGGTTAGGAGTTCTCCTTCAATTCCTAAATATGATATGTCATTTAATTATGGATGGTAGATTAAATACATTATAAATATTTTGTCAATAATATTGTCACATTAGTTGAGAAACAAAAAATTTTGACACAACAATTTAAGACAAAAAACACAACCAAATTTTGTCTGGCTTGCATAAAATTATCGGCTGTACAAAAAAAATCATAAAAAAGTTATGTACAACATTCATCTCTATTAAAGTGTTTCTTCACGTATATTTGAAATAATAAAATCCCCCTCCACCAAAGTATTCATTGATATCAATTAAACTGTCATGAGCGAACTTAACTCCTTAGTGTATGAGTTGAGCAAAGAAGTTTTGGGAGAAACGTTGGAAAAGGCACCAACGGATGTGCAAAGATTTTTTTTTTTCTATTTGAATAGAACAAGTGAAAGTTTTGAGCACTTAGTCAAATAAATGGAACACTTCACAGGATGATTTATTAAAAAAAATAAACAAAAAAGAGTTAAATTAAAATTTGAACTAGGTTAATTGTAAAAAAATTTGAACTAAATGGGGCTAAAAATAAAAAGTAGAGGAATATATTTAAAATATTTTTAAAAAATTATAAAAATATTTTTAGATAACAAAAATTGAAGAGGACAAATGACCCGGGCCTGTCTACACGGCAAAAACTGAGTCACCGCCCCGTCTCTCACGCTGCCATTCATTTTCCACATCAAATTGGCGAATGATCAAACTTGCGCAAGACGGCAACAAGTCTTCCTTTTCCTGCCTACAATGGATAACTTTCATAATCTAAATTACTCTTCTTCTTTTTTTCCAGAAAATACAACCTTAGTCAAAAGCCATGTCTACAAATACCCCTCCATGCTCTTAAAGCTTGCTCATCCAACCTTAGTCATCCTTCCTAGTTTGACGTATTAAACCCACAATGAAATTCCTACTAGACAAGCCACTCTCGGTCCAGTTTCTTCCTTTTCGAGTCTTGTTCATATTCCTCATACTCATTTTTTTAGTCTCGTCTTCCATTTCTGCTGCCTTTACTTCCTTTGGAACTACGAAAGAGGTTTCAATAAGAGTTGAAGCCGCGACTCTTTTAGCGTGGAAAGCTAGCCTTGACAGTCAAAGCCAACCGCTCCTGTCGTCATGGGTTGGAAGCAGCCCTTGCAATTGGGTTGGGATTGGTTGCAATGAGGCTGGGAGCGTCACCCGTGTAAACCTTACATCGTATGGTTTAAAAGGTACGCTTCACCATCTTAATTTCTCATCCTTCTTCCATCTCCTCGACATTGACCTTCATAACAACTCACTTTATGGGACCATCTCTCCAAACATCGGTGGCCTTTCCACACTCACCTATCTTGACTTGTCTGTCAATCATTTCTCTGGATTGGTTCCATCTCAAATAGGGAACTTGGGCAACTTAACCACTTTGTATCTTAATGAAAACAAGCTTTCAGGATCCATTCCCCAAGAAATTGGCATGCTAAAGTCTCTCGTCAATCTCGCATTGTCAAGGAACAATCTCAGTGGTTCAATCCCTACTTCTATAGGGAACTTGGGCAACTTAACCATTTTGTATCTTTATGAAAACAAGCTTTCAGGACCCATTCCCCAAGAAATTGGCATGCTAAAGTCTCTCGTCGATCTCGAATTGTCAACAAACAATCTCAGTGGTTCAATCCCTACTTCTATAGGGAACTTGGGCAACTTAACCACTCTGTTTCTTTATAAAAACAAGCTTTCAGGATCCATCCCTCAAGAAATTGGCATGCTAAAGTCTTTCGTCAATCTCGAATTGTCAATGAACAAACTCAGTGGTTCAATCCCTACTTCTATAGGGAACTTGGGCAACTTAACCACTCTGTATCTTTATGAAAACAAGCTTTCAGGATCCATCCCTCAAGAAATTGGCATGCTAAAGTCTCTCGTCCATCTCATATTGTCAACGAACAATCTCAGTGGTTCAATCCCTACTTCTATAGGGAACTTGGGCAACTTAACCACTCTGTATCTTAATGAAAACAAGCTTTCAGGATCCATCCCTCAAGAAATTGGCATGCTAACGTCTCTTGTTGGTCTCACATTGTCAACAAACAATCTCAGTGGTTCAATCCCTACTTCTATAGGGAACTTGGGCAACTTAACCTTCCTCTACCTTTCTGACAATCACCTCTCAGGATGCATTCCTTCAAGTGTTGGAAACTTCACAAAGCTCACTTCGTTGATTTTGTATGAAAATCAATTATCTTGTTCCATCCCTCCGGAATTAGGAAAGCTAAAATCCCTTTCTGAGCTAAGATTATTCGACAACAAACTATCTGGCTCCATTCCTTTAGAAATGAATAATCTTACTCATTTAAAGTTGTTGGCAATATTTGATAACAAACTCACTGGCCATATTCCAGAAAACATATGCCTTGGTGGGGTTCTTGACTATTTCAATGCAGCAAACAATTCTTTTATAGGTCCTATCCCCAGAAGTTTGAAAAATTGCACTAGCTTGAATATAGTTAGGCTTGAAAGAAACCAACTTACTGGAAATGTATCACAAGATTTTGGCATTTACCTAAACTTGGATTACATTGATCTAAGTTACAACAAATTTTATGGTGAGATGTCTGATAAATGGGGCCAATGTCATAATTTAACTAGCCTAAAAGTCTCAAACAATAATATTTCTGGTGTGATACCACCAGAGATTGGAGATGCAACACAATTACGTATAATTGACTTCTCTTCAAATAAGCTAGTTGGGAATATTCCAGAGAATTTGGGAAGGTTGAACTTGTTGATCAAGCTTTCTTTGAATGACAACAAAATCTCAGGCGAGATTCCTTTAGAAATTGGTAAGTTATCCAATCTCGAAAACTTGAACTTGGCAACAAATAATCTAAGTGGCTCGATACCGATACAACTTGGGGATTGTGTGAAACTTTGGAACTTGAGTTTGAGCAAAAATATGTTGAGGGGAGCAATTCCTTTTCAAATGGGGAATATGCATTATCTTCAAAATCTTGATCTTAGTCAGAATCTATTTATAGGCAACATACCACTACAACTTGGAGAACTCAAAGTTCTAGAAACACTGAATCTTTCCCACAATGAGTTCTCTGGTTCAATTCCATCATCTTTTGATGAAATGTTGAGTTTGACGTCTATTGATGTATCCTACAATCAATTGGAGGGTCCTCTTCCCAACTTTCAAAAGGCTCCATTTGAGGCATTTATGAATAATAAAGGTTTGTGTGGCAATGCTGCTGGTTTAGAGGCTTGCCCCACTAGTATGAGAAAGGGCAACAGAGTTGTAGCTGTAATCATGCTTCCTATTTTTGGTGTTCTTCTGCTTATACTTGTGGTTGTTGGGTTTCTTTTAGTTCTCGGCCGAAGACTAAGGAACACAAAAGATGAGCCAAGAGGAGTAAATAATGAAAATTTGTTTGATATATGGAGCTATGATGGAAAAATGGCTTATGAAAATATCATTGAAGCAACAGAGAATTTCAACATTAAACATTGCATTGGAGTAGGAGGATATGGTACTGTTTATAAAGCTAAGTTGGAAAGTGGTCAAGTTGTTGCTGTGAAGAAATTTCATACGTCACAAGATGGCGAGTTGGCTAACCAAAAAGGTTTTACAAGTGAGATACTTGCATTAACAAACATACGACATCGCAATATTGTAGCGCTTCATGGTTTTTGTTCACACCCACGACACTCATTTTTGGTTTATGAGTTTTTGGAAGGTGGAAGCTTAGAAAACATATTAAGCAATGAAGATCAAGCACATGATTTTGAATGGATAAAGAGGATGAATGTCATTAAAGGAGTGACAAATGCTTTGTCTTATATGCACCATGATTGTTTGCCTCCGATAATTCATCGGGACATATCTAGTAAGAACATTTTGTTGGATTCTGAATATACGGCTTACGTTTCTGATTTTGGCACGGCTAGGCTTTTAAAGCCCAACTCATCCAATTGGACTTCATTTGCTGGCACCTTCGGATATGCGGCTCCAGGTATTTCTTTAATTAACCCATCTAGTAGTCTTCTTCATATAGTAAGCCTAGATTACAAGTTAGTGGCATTGGAAAGATGGAAAAATTTTCATTTTATTATTATTAGTCTTGCCCTTCAATTACTGAAATACCTTATTTTCTTGTAAATATTGTGCATTCTATTTAGGGATGATAATTTTTTCCACCTCATTTTTAATGGGACGGGGTATAGAGTGTTCATAAACGAGATCGAGACGAAGCTTTTAAAATTTCATCGGGTTCGTAGGATGGTTATCCCTCTCTGTTTATATGTTAATTTTATTTTTATTTATATATATATATATACACACTAATTTACCAATAGACCACACTATAAAAAATTAGATTTAAAGCTTTTCATATTATTTTTTATCGTATTGGTTATTTTGGAAATAAAATTTTAATTTATCTGTCCAAATAAAAATTTTAACTTACTTTAAAAAAAAATAATCAAGATTCGGAATGAAAAATACAAATAAAGTCAGAATCAGACCGGAATGAAGCTCTTTATGAACTTAAATTAACTATATGCCAAATTGATATTAAACCATCTACAATCTCTTTTTGTTACGTCGTGAATCATTTTGATAACTCATTTGTGTCAAGTTTAAAAAACCATTTGTGAAAATGGTTTTCATTGCTGGAAATGGAAATTTTGAACATTTGAGACAACTATTTCAACCTTAAAGCAAAAAAAGGCAAATTGTTTTTTTTTTTATCATTCCCAAACAATGGGTCATTTCAAAAGACAAATCAATGTTAGTTATATATTTTTTTTAAAAATAATATTTTAATATCCATGTATTTATATCTATCTCTCTCATACGAGAGATTCATTGATGAGTCTATGATGATGGACTCATTTTATGTGAGAGAGTGAGCATTAAAATATTACTTTTGCTTGAAACATATTAAAGAAGACGTTTTCAAGATATATATATATATATATATGTATATATATTTTGTAGACTTTTTGTTAGAGAATATAATAATAAAGTTGCACCCTTTTTAACAGCTTAAGCTTTTAGATGAATTGGTGATTTCACATGGTATCAGAACAGGCAAAAGGTCTTGAGTTCAAACCTCACCATCACCCTCAAAATTTGAATTGACACGTGTAAGCTCAAATTGGCCACACGTGAAGGGACGTGTTAGAGAATATAATAATAAATGACCACACGTGAAGGGGCGTGTTAGAAAATATAATAATAAAATTACACCCTCTCTAACATCTTAAACTTTTAGATGAGTTGATGATTTCACACTTTTTGCCCTTTTCCACCATATAAGATGATCCCTTACACTCTGTTATGTACATTTTTCTGTTTAAAGAATTTTTCAGTTCAATTTTTTTCTTTTCTTTTCTGTTAATATTACATGTGATCATTATGTGTAATACATGTGTCAATTATATCGTGAGTGAGTGACGGACACTTGTATTCCTCAATAATTAAAAAGTCAAAATAGTCACAAATCCTTATAATTTGTAACAATTTTGACAAAAAAACATCAATATTAAATTCTGGTCTGGTCTAAATTTAGAGAGCCCAGAGCTGGTCAAACCCTGGGCTACGTTAATATAATTTATTGGATTTTGCCACCAAAAGTTCTGGTTATATATTAATAGTGCTTTAGAAATTCTTGCCCCAAAGTCTTATTTTCTATTTTAAACATAGAAAATTGAAAAGATTAAGTCATATATTTCTTCTTATGTTAATTGAATTAATTAATTAAAAAATGTCAACAGTTGAGTCATTGAGGCTTATGTGACTTTAAACTTTTTTTATTTATTTATAATTATAAGAGACCTTTTGTTTATGAATTTTTTTTTCTTACAATTCATGTATTTCAAATTTTATATCTCAAAAAATGTGGTACTAGATTATTGATAATATTTTGAGTATATTATAAATATTTTACCTATAATTAATGTATTGTCACATAATATAGAATATAAGTTTTAATACAAAAATTTGGGACATGTAATATGATTCTTTTGTAAATGTATTGTAATTGCAATATATTTCTTTAGATACTTGAGACTTTAAGTGTCTATATGACTTTGTTTATTTTTTTATATTTTTTTTGGATATTCACTATTTTATTTATTTATTTAATAATAGATATTATATATGTACGTATAATAATTGAATTGCAGTTGTAATAGAACATTGCCTTAGACAAGTATCTACGACTTTATTTGTTTTTTCTTTTTGTATTCAATATTTTTTTGTAATATATATTTTTGCAATATATCTTTAATCATATATTTAATCTGCAGATTTATTGAAAAAATCAGAAAGGGAATCCATCTTTAATTACATATTTAATCTCACAAATGAATATAATTTTATATATAATACCAAAAAAATATTTAAAAAGAGTTAACACAAAACAAAAACAAAGAGCACCCAATTGCCCATATTCTCTCCACAATTTTTATCTCTTTTCTTTTTGTAAGATTTTGGTGAAAATTTATCCAAACTACCTATTATTTTTCATTACAATATATATAAATTCATATTATGCAAAAAATTGAATACGAAAAAAATTCCTGTCTATGGCAATATGTAACATAGTTCAATCACTATATATGTATTAGAACAAAAAACAAAAATATCATGAATTAAAAATAAAAAAACAAAGCTGTGATTAGACGCTTGGTCCAATGAATCATATTTCAATTACAATACAAGTACAAAATATATCTGATCTAATTTAGAAATTTTCTTATCTTAGACTTAGATATTATGGGGCTTCTTTATGAGACATAGATTCTTATGAGTTAGACTTTCAATTGAATTATAATATGTATAAAGATATATAAAATTTGAAGCATTCTTTACAAGTGAGGCCTAAAGTGATTGTTTGTCTTGCTTAGTGGTAGAGCTGACCTGCTTCTTTGTGTATTATCGACACACTTCATCCCACATACCATTCCCTCATCTGAATTCAATTAGTTCTAGGTGAGCAAACTTGCATAATACTGAAACTTAGACTTTAGAATCACAGTTTGATCAATAGTTGGTTGGTTAAAGATAAACTAAACTAAGTGTTTACAAAACCTTTATTAGGTTTTAGGATAGTCATTTAAAACCCAGAAAAATCGTTGTTTAAATACTATAGGTAGGTTGGTTGGTTAAACTAAGTACAAAAATTTCATTATAAAGGTTTGATATGCTTTACATGAATGCTTGAGTGTTCACTATTTTGCTATCATATGCGTTAATGTCTCATCCAATTACATGAATGGTTGCGTAATTAGATTCTTGGCACTTATGAACTGCCAATTTCTTTAACTTAAATTTTTTTTCATACAAACTTCAACTTTGAGGTAATTTATGGATGATAATGAGCTAATGTAAGTAAAAAAAAATATGTAAAACCTGTGTTAAGCATGAGAATTTCTGTCTCTCTCTCTCTGACAGAGCTTGCTTATACAATGAAAGTGAATGAGAAATGCGATGTTTATAGTTTTGGAGTACTAGCATTGGAAGTGATTTTGGGGAGACATCCAGCAGATCTCATCTCATCTCTGTCGTCATCGGGAGCATCGTCATCTTCATCAACATCAGTTGTCCATAGTATATTATTGAAGGATGTGTTTGACCAACGACTATCATCTCCTACAGATCGAGTGGCAGAGGAAGTGGTCTTTGTTGTAAAGCTAGCATTTGCATGTTTACATGCTAATCCACAATCTCGACCAACTATGCAACAAGTTTCTACACTGCTATCCAAAGAAAGGTCACCTTTGCCAATTTCATTACATTTAATTACATTAAGACAATTGCTTGATTTCTAGCTAATATTAACTTTTCAAGGATTTGCCTTTTTCCTTTTGTAATCTTGTTTGTATTGTGTTTCTATAATTTTGCTATATCTGTTGTTTGGCTTTTGGAGCATTTGTAAATTTTCCTCTTTGTATCTACTTTATTTTGTGTTTTAGGTTTTTTTTTCCTTTAAATTTTTAGTTTTAGCCAATTTGTAATCTATTTCTTTGCTTTATCCTACTTTTTTGTTGTGTATGGAGGAAGCCAAGATTATCTCAAGATACTATCTATTCAAAGCAACACAAGAGTTAATAAAGAAAATTTTGTTTATGATATGGTGCTATTATGGCAACACTAGAGGCCTTTAGCTTTGGACATTACATCGAGAAGGGAGGGGATGGCTAATCTAAAAGTATTTATGAGTGAGAAGTGAAGCTTTATGGTTGCTATTCACATCTACAAGACACTCCATTTTCAATTATAAGTTATTTGAAGGGGAAAGCTTGATAAATATACCGAGCAATAACGAACAGACAATAGAGTTTTGGGGGATTAAGATGGTGAATGTTGTTAAAAGGTGTGCCAGATACTTATGCTGGGTGATTGTTCACCTTCTATTATTCATCTGGAGCAAGAATGTTTGCTAGATTCATAATATGTTGCTCACTTCTCTAGATTTGCATGACTAGGCTTTTACAGCCTGATTCTTCTAGTTGGACTTCATTTGGATGCACCTTTTGGTATGTTGCTCCAGGTACTTTTCTATTGCCATAACTTATCTTCAAGTCTCTCTTGTAATGTTCATTTGATTTTCAAATCATACCTTACACTAGATTAGGAACTTGGATGAAATATACTGGGATAATTTGATGACAAAGCATGCCATATAGTTCATTTTAGTACATTAATTGTTCCTATTTCTGTTCTAGTTTTCAAACACTTGGTTAAAATCTTTATCCTTCCCAACTTGGGAAAGGCATGGTTATTTGGTAGAGCTCATTTGGCTCTGCTTCCGAGAGAGAAAATTGTCAGTTGCATACGAATTTTTGTCCTTGCTTCAATTAACTTCGTTCCAAAATCACAAACTGTACCCACCATTTCTCCCCTCCCCCCGTTCCATCAGACACCCGCTTAGTAATACATCATAAATTGGCCACACATTGTTTGTGCCTAAATGTGTAAATAGTAGTTATTCTAAAAGCTTGGTATATATGGATAACATCACTGTAATAAGTGCACAGGAAAACCATCTCCAAGTTTGTAACTATCAAATTGGAAAAACTAGATCCATTTTCATATTTATATATGCACACTGTTGTTCAAGTCCCTTTAGGGCAAAAGTGTGTGTGTGTGTGAGATTTACCTATAAAAAAAAGTATTGTTGAATCATTAAGACTAATTGTGTTAAAGTAGTTGAATTTTTTACTAAACTTAGAACATCCTAAAGACGTTTTGAAAATAATCTAATATAGGGATGAAAAAGTAGTTGATTTAATGAACTAATTATATACCTACTAGGGATGTTCATAGTTGTTACTTTTTCATATTTGATTTTGTTATTTTTTTAACATTTACATGTTTTTTCTTTAACTTCCTTTATGTATATGAACTTTACTTCCAATGTTATGTCTATTAAGTTCAATTTATGAATAATGCAAGATTACAAGTGGAAATTTGTGTGCTATATTAATGATGCTAAATCATTGTTTGAAATGAGGCATTAACATTTTCCTCTTTCCTTTTCTTCTTAGTAATCTTTATAGAGCTTGCTTACACAAAGGGAGTGAATGAGAAGATGCAATGTTTATAACTTAAGAGTGCTGGCATGGGAGGTAAACATGGATCAACATCTTGCCGATTTCTTCTCATCTCATCGCTCTTATCATCATCATCATCACCCTCAACAACCTATGATTTACCATTGAAGGAAGTGTTGGAGCAACGCCTCTCAACTCCATTGAATCATATCATGAGGAATTAGCCTTTGTTGTGAAGCTAGCATTGTCTGCCAATTCACAAGGACACTTATTAATTTCATATCCAATGTTCAAGTTGCTGGACATTTTCATCTCTCGAGTTTTATGTTGTGTTGTACTATTTTCTTTCTACTTTGGCTTCTCAATCTTAACTTTTCCATAGGAGTCTATTCCCTCGCTTTTTCAACTATTTTATCTTTGGAAAACATAAAGGATGTTCTAAGAGATGATACATGCCAAACACAATTCTAAATAATATCAAGAAAACCAAAAGAAGTACTTGTTTTACACACTTCTTTTTTTTATTTATTTATTAAATTTGGATAGTTTAACCTATCAAATGTCTATTTTTTTCTGCTATAATAATTCTATATTATGAATCTTCTGAAATACCTCAAAGTTTACTTCTTATTTTGACAATGCTCTTAATTTATTCTTTCTTCTAAAATCCGTCATTGTTGCTTGTAAATTTTGTCAATTGGTGTGGTGCCTTGCTTTCTAGACTAATTGAACCAAGTGCTAGAAAATGGAAACCTTGTGCTAATTTAAGTGAGAATGAACCCCAATACCTTGAAAAAATAGCTTCACCTCACATGCTAACAAACTCAAAATCGCTTGGTTACATGAATCAAAGGATGAAATTTTGCCTGAAATCAGAATGAATTGATTCAAAGAAGATTGACTTACAAGACTAGTTAATTCTTCCATTTGTATTGCATGCATGAGGGATTTAGGTTCCATCTTGAGATGGTAAAGTCTTCTCATTTTATAGATGTTGTATAACTTCAAGGTTCAATGTATGCATTCGCATATACTTGGATAGAATACTGCCCTTCCCCGTCCTTGTACTAAAGGAAACAATAATGCTAGACAACTAATTGGGACTAACCCAGTTGGCCACCATGTCCTCCTAATTAGGGAGATGTTATCAGTTTGAACTTGTCACATATGTGTGACAAATTCTGTTATCATTTCGATATTTTACAGGGTTACATGGAATAATTTCTCTTACACCCAACTATGAACTTGAGTTGGTTGATTTTCAAGGGCACTTTATATGTATCACTACTTTCTAGCTTTACTCATTTAATTTTGATAATTGCATCTAGTGCATGCGCCAAGGTCAAGTCAATTTGCTATGATGGAACAACAAATTGTCCACCCATGTAATCGTGTCGGATCTCTTTGTTATTTTTCTTAAATAATGTTTTATGGCAAAACAAATCTTAGCACAACTTACAGCAAAATTGACGTGGAATTTTCACCTCCACATTTTTAAAACTTGCTCAAATATGCTTTTGGTATACACTTATTTTCAAAAATCTCCACATCAGTTGTGCTGAGATTTGTTGTGCCATAAAACATTATTGTGTTTTTTTTTTTTTTGGAGTAATGTTTTATGATTCATGCATTTTTGCTCATTTTTTTGTCCAAATAAAAGATAGTCATTAATTATTATCATATCAACTGTTTTTAAAAAATTATCTTATCAATCAATGACTCTCACATCAGCCACATCATTCGATCATTTTTTTTTTTTGGACAAAAATGCATGAGCCATGTAATATTATTCTTTTTCTGGTGACAGGTTGATAATGATAGTCATCACAAGTGGCAGGGCCACATGTATCTTAGGAGGGCAATGTCTTCTGTTTTTAGATCACTTAGTAGTTTATGGTAATCATGGATTTGAGATGACACATCTCTATCCTCAACCATTTGGAAGTTTAAGGAATTCCCTACTGCTTATTTTTGTGTTCCAACATCTTCAATTACATTTTCTTTGTTAGTTTTTTCCAAATTTCAGTGGCAGTTTTAAAGGTGCAATAAATGTCAAACAATTCATTTGAAAGTGTGCTAAATATAATGTGCCTACAAATTTGTTTCCTCTTTCCCAATTTTTTATTTCTTTATTTTTAGTCCCTTCAACGGGTTTAGGTTTGGTCAAGTATTCAACCATGTTTATCATGTCTAAGGCAGAAGAAATTTGTTCTTGCCAACGCCTAAAGAATGACACATAAATGAATCAATCTTTGAGGTGTCGGGAATGAGTTTAGTGGTGATCAAAGCAGTGTCCATTTTTTAAAAGAAAATCACTCTTAAGTTTGTTGTAAAAGATTTTGAAATATATTTTAGGGCTAGGTTGGATTACTACTTTGAATCTTAAGGCAAGAACAAAATAAAGTTATCAAGCAAATTCAAAAAGGTAAAGCAATAAAGAGAGTGAAGACTTAGCAGCTGTGGCGTGTATAAACACTGCCCTTAAGAGTGATTTCGCTCCTCGGAGGTTGAATCTCGGTGTAGTAGGTTAGCGGTGCTCCACCCTACAGGATACAACAACTGGTTCTAGCAAGCGTACACTCGCAAGTGCTTTGGGCCAAACAAACATTTCTTCACAATTCTTTGGTCGTTGACGGATTGAAAAGAAAGCAGTAGTGGAACGAAACAGTTGAAGCGGTGGCAGAACTTCAATGGAACAGTAATGAAGACAAACAGAAATTGTTCACCGAAGGAACCAAAGCAAACAATGTACAAGCACTTTGACAGATGAACAAAATAATTGAAGAGAAGAACTATGCTATGAAAGCTCGAATATTTTTGTGTATAAAACAATGAATACATGCCTCTTATTTATACTAGTTGTGAGGGAGAATTTCAAAGGAATACGCAGATTTGCTACCCCAAACTATAGTAATGGCTAATTAACATCATTTCAAATTGATTCTATCGATTGGTAAAAGAGTTTATTGATATAATATGAAAGCAAATCAATATTATGTAGGAGTTTTTGACAATCAAATATGGAAGTCAAATATAAATTAGTATCGTAAAGTTTGACAATTAAAAATTGGTAATAAAATAAAATTGCAAAACCTTAGCCAATCACGCACATACGCGAGGCTCGAATTCGGGGATTTGCATCCCTCCTACACAGCCGTAATGCAAGTAACGCACCCGATTAATTGGTTTCCGGACAAGGTAGCCCAAATTCCACTGGGCTTCCCATGATCTCGTGTGCACGAGAGTCACCCTATTACACCACACAACTTTACAAAGCCCAATAGGGTGTGTTCTAATAAACTAAGAAAATTCTCACTTCCTAACCTATGTGAGACACAAGTATTGTGAAATACCCATGCATCCCAACAACCCCCCACATATCTCAAAATACTTAGGTAACAAAGAATTATAAGAAATTCAAGGAATAGTGAAAAAGATCAAGACAATGACAAGAGAATGATTAGAAAATCCTGAGAATACAATGCATCGGACCTGGTGTCTTTTGTACTATGAACCAGCCCTAGGATTAATAAGTCGTGACTTACAGAAACTTGATGAAATTTATAAATTTCTATAAACTAATATTGTAAGTCAGTCAACTTACCACCCATATGAAGAAGTTGTTCTAAGCAGGTTGGCACAAATAGATTGTGTGCCCTACCTGGATATTCATGAGCGCTCTAGAAAAATGCTTGAGTTTAAAACAATTTAATTGCTTAGGGAAAAAAACATATCACCACCTCACACTAGGTGACCATCACAATAGAGACCTTAACATAAAATTAAGAAGGAAAAGGAAACAATGAGAAATCATCAAATCAGGTTCTACCAAAAAAACAAGTGATATTCCATGGCAAGTGTAAATTATACTTAAAATAACATAAGTAAGGACCAACCCATTATAATCAATTTAGATGCTACCAAAAAAAAAAAAGTGATGTTTCATGTAAAGTGAAGAGAGATGTGATTCAGTGTTTGCTAGTTTCCACGAGTCTTGTTAATTTGAAAGGAGTCTCAATGCATCATTTCTAGCGTTGATTCCTAAAAAGACTTTAGGCCAATTAGCTTAGTTGGCAGCTTGTACAAGCTAGTGGCAAAAGTTTCTTTCTTTGAGACTAAGGAAGGCCGTGGGCAAGATCATTTTTGCCAACCAGCATGCCTTTGTGGTTTTTTTTTTGGGTGCGGGGGAGGGGGAGACAAATTCTTGATGTAATCTTGATAGCTAGTGAATGTATTGACACAAGAAGGAAGAATAGGAGAGGACCTAGTATGCATGCTAAAAGCCTACGATCATGTAAACTGAAACTTCCTTATTTTTATGCTTTACAAGATGGAATTTGGAGAGATGGAAGAGATATATTAAATTTTCGATTTTCACAGTTTCTTTTTCGGTGTTGGTGAATAGTACCCCGACGGGGTTCTTCCTTTCTTCAAGGGGCTTGAGGCTAGGGGACCTATTGTCTCCTTTTTCTTTTTGTGATGGTTATAAAAACTTTTGAGTAGGACAATGGATAAAACTACTGTAAAGGGATGGTTAGGGGGCTTTGGGATTGAGGACGGTGGAGTAAGGAGGGCATAGATCTCTTATTTACTTTTTTGAAGATGACATCATTATTTTTTGTGATGTGGAGGACATTTGGTTGAGATTCCTGTGATGTATTTTGTAGAATGAGTAAGGGAGATGGTGGAAGGGTTAGGTTGTGAGGTAAGGAGTTTTCCAAATAAATATTTGGGTTTTCCTTTGGGTGCTCCTGTGAAATCTAAAAGGATATGGGATGCAGTGGTGGGAAGATCCCAATGTCATATTGCTCACTCTTATCAAGAGTACATTGGAGAATTTGCCCACGCGTTATATTCGATGCATGCTTCAATGAGAAAGGAATTGGAGAGGATTCAAAGAGACTTTCAATGGGGTGGCATGGAGGATGTGAGGAAGACACACTTGGTGATCTTAGGACAAAGTCAAATGCCTTGTGATAGGGAGGTTTGGGTTTGAAAGATTTAGAAGCGTTCAATCAAGCTCTCTTAGGTAAATAGACGTGGAGATTTGCTAAAGAAGATGGTTATGTGGAATAATGGAAGGATGTCATTGCTTATGTTTGTAAGGAAGGAATATGGGTCTTTCGGGATGGTGTGGAAGCGTATGGGGCTTGGAAAGCTATCAGAAAAGGGAAAACAAATTTTATTCAACATGAGAGTTTTGACGTGATATAGCTCTAAATGACAAGTTTCCCAACTTGTTTACCATTGCAAGAAATAAAGAGATTGCGCGGATGTAGTTTGGGGTGGGGGTAGGATAAAGGTGTGGAGCCCAAGATTTCGGAGACACTTCTTTAATTGGGAACTGGAAGAAATTGAAAGTCTAATGGAGTTACTTAGTTTAGTGGAGGTGAGGGATGATGGGGATGAGCGATGGGAGATTTGATAGGGTGAAATTGGCTATCTGCAATGATGGTGAATTTACTGTGGGGATCGTTTTATCATACACTGGTGAATGCAGAAGACAAATCCTTTCCTTGGAATTGATTTGGAAGTCTAAAGTGCTTGTAAAAGCAGTCTTTTTTGCTTGGGCGCCACATGGGGAGTCATTCTCACGGTGGATAGTTTGTGGAGGTGGGGATTCCATATGTCGAATAGATGTCCTCTGTGCAAGAATGAGGAAGAAACTGCATATTACGTTTTAGTGCATTGCAAGATAGCTCGAGATGCATGGAATTTTGTCCTTTCTATTTTTGGTTTCTTGTGGGTGATGCCGGCTATAGTCAAAGAGGTACTTTTGTGATGGAGATGTGAAAGAATTAGAAAGGAGTTGAGAATTGCTTGGAGAATGGCCCCACTTTGTCTTCTTTGGTGTGCTTATGGCGGGAGAGGAACAAACGAGTTTTTGAAGAGGTTGAATCTCCTCTCCTGGAAGTTTAAAGATATTTTCTTGAGAACTCTATTTTTTTGAATTCGAGAAGAATTCCCTTTATGTATTTATAGGCTTATGGACTTTTGGGGGGGCTCTTAGGCTTTGATTTTATGTAGTAGGCCCCTTTTTTGTAAATGGGTTGCCCTTCTCGGGCGCCTTGTTAATAGAATAAAAAAATAAATTATACGTATAATGACGTGTAAACACACACACAAATATCTATAACAAATTTCTATAAAATTTTAAAAAAAATCTTAATAAAATATCAAGTATTTCTAAATGAGTAATAAATTATTATTTTTTTGATAGGTATGGTGTACTGAACTTGCTATCATAACTCATAAGTATTTTGTCCAACAATAATAAAAATGTTTGGATGTGTCTATAATACGTGTATGTGTGTGTGTGTGTATATATATATTTCTATAGAGTATAAATAAAATATTGCTAAATATATTTTTATATTATATTTGTTGGTTCATATATAATAAGATATAAGTGCTTGGTGTTAGAAATATAATCACCTAACCAAGATCGGTGAGACACGAAAGCAAATAAGAAAACAAATCAAAAATCACACGCACACACAAGAACACAAAGATTTACTTGATTCACCCCAAAATAGCGTTACGTTTACATATGTTGCAGTTTCACTATAATTTAAAAGAGTTTTAAGTTACAATAAGATGCGGCTTCTCAACTATAAATATATAAAATCAGGACAACAGAGAAATAATATGAAATATCAAAAATACCCTCTTGGTTTAGTACTTATCGCCAAGTTGGATCTGCAAAGTAACAACTAGTGTTAAGTACTTACCAGAATCCACACTACCCAACACATGGTTCACTAACTAATACATGATAGGATATGAGTGCTGAAATTTTCTTTTTTGAGCCAAAAGTCCTTTTAACATTTCATATTTACGCTAATAATACTAACTAATATCATTTTTACATAACTTAGGAATAAGATTAACTGAATTGTTTGGTAAGGGATTTACAAGAAACCTAATTAAGGATTCAATATTAAAACTTTTTTTATATTTACAATATAACCCTTGAATTTTTTAATATTTACAAGGATACAAGTTGAGACTGTTGAAGAAAATTTTCATAATACTTCCTGCTTCAGTTTGCAAGAGAGGGTATAAATAATAATCACTTGTATCTTACCAAGGTGTTAGTAAGCATTCATTTAAGAGAGAATAATGAGTTATTCTTTGATCGAATACAGTTGTATCTAATGAAAATAATGAATGTGACCCTTCCGCAATAAATAAAAAATAATTATTCTCACACAACTCATTGGAATTCGTTCTAAATGCATTTTTGGCCGGTCATGCTCCAGAATCAATAAAAAAGGTTACCCGCAGCTTCCTCAATTCAAGACCAATACGAGATAAAGAGCATTAAAAACTAAAATTTGGGTTTAAAACTATAGGCAATCGTCAAACAGCTGCAACAAATCCCTGGGAGTGCATGGGTAAAGAGGAGAAGAGAGAATGCTGTTTTCTGAATAATTCAAAGATAAATTCTAATACACTGGAAGAAAAATAATAACTAAGCTGATAATATGATATACTGGAAATATTCACCAATTAATTAAATTTCAAGACAGCCTTTATATTCCCAACCATTGTTCTTGACACAAAGCAAGAGCACCTTGCCCAACTTTTACAGTAAAAATACTAAAAAGCCATCTTAGAAACACCAATGACACTGATATATATGCATGTAAATATCCATGCACACATGTAAAGAAATAATGCATGAATACACGTCTTGAACTGCGATAGAGTTTTTCCAATATTGCAATGAAAAATCAAGATGCATCAAAGCAGCACTTCTAATCAATAGCCCTGGACAGCAAGAGTAATTAGAAATCAAGCTCATCAAAACTAAAGCTTGTAAGGATATAAGCAGATGAAAGAATAGAAATATGCTGATAACAGACCACCAAATCTAATTTTAAAACACAGTTCCAAACATTTAGCGGTTCAAATATCTAATGAAACAAAATTTCCGCCAACCCTGCTCAAGTCCTCAGCAATTCAAACACCCAAAGTTACAAAATGAAAAGCAACTGAAGAGAACTGCCTCCAAAGAACATTCCAGCGGCATTAAAAAAAACCATAATTACCATTCTTCTCTGACGGGCAAAAAGATTTGAATAGTTAACATTATTATGCCTTCAGACGTCCATAGAACTTCTGCTTCTCTTGTGTAGTCTGGAAGCGACCATGTCCAAATTTTGAGGAAGTGTCAATGAACTTGAGTTTGATCTCCTCAAGGGCCAAGCGAGATGTCTGCGAAAGCAGAGACTGACGAAGAGTAACAACCCTCTTCTTTGGCCCAACGCAGCATCCTTTGATCAACAAGTAATCATCCTTTACCACACCATAGTGAGGGAAACCACCCATAGGAGTAATGTCTTTCTCAGTCCTGATTTGTCATTAATGATAGAGAAAATGAATAATGACACAAAAAAAAAGAAGAAACATTAACATAAAGAGAGATAAAAGCATACTCCCACTCAAATCCCAAATGTTGAATGATCTTTTTATACCCTTTCTTTTTCTTTTGTTTTTTCCATTTTCGGTGTTGGGCCTTGGGGGTGGGGTTTTGGGGGACCAGTTTATCACATTTGACGTTTACCTTTGTAATTTAAATTGGCAAAATGGCTCCAAGACATTCACTAAACATAGAAGGGGTATTAGGGGTTCGGGCATTCTAGACAATTATGGAAGTTCTAAGCATTTTCAAAAATAAAAGGTCCACATTCCATTTGCACCATTTCCCACCAGAGGAGGGAGGAGGGAAAATAGATGAACAAATAAATATAAACCAGAAGATTAGAAATAAAAAAAATTCAACATCCATCATAACTTGTGACCAATGATCAAAATTTTGTTTCACATTATTTTTTCAATCACACAGAAAATGAAAGCATTTCAAAAATACAATAGAAACAATGAAAAAAATTAGAATATGTATAAACACTTGGAAACATAAAGTTAAATATATAAATGTGTGAAAATAAATATTATAATTAATTAATTTAATATGTTTTAGAATACACATCCATCCACACAAGATATACTAGGGTGCTTGGAAACATAAAGTAAAATATATGAATATGTGAAGATAAATAATATAATTAACTAATTGAATATGTTTTAGAATACACATCCATCCACACAAGATATACTAGGGTGGAATTTAGAAATGCCCGTAAATATAAATTAGTCATTAATACCAAATAATTCTTTCCTAGGTTACAAACTAGTATAAAAAATGTCAGAACTAATTTTTTATATAATATGAAATTATCATGTATGTGTTTATATAATATGTGAACTTATTATAATTAAATACAATACTATAAAATAATAGATATATAGTATGTAATATATACCAATGACACAAAATGACATAAGTTACTTATAAAATAACAATTTGAATAAAACAAACAAGAAGTTAAACCCATTACAATTAGTAGCTAAGTATTAAAATAAACTGTTCATCTATTTTTTCATGTCCATTACTTCAACTTTTTCTACAATTTTTGGGCAAAACAATTAGAGAAATCTTCTTGTTATCTTTGGTCTTAATCCTTCAATCTCTTCCTCCATTTGAGAAAAAATGAATATTTTTTTTACCAACTTCTAAAATTATTGTTAATACAAAAGAAATGTTTCTACTATTTTGGTATGTTTCCATGAAAACAACTTTGTCTTCCTGGAAACATATGAATTTCAGTATTCCACTTGTCCTTCGTCTCAGTTCACTAAGAAACGGAAAAATTTCGGATTTTTGATGGAAAAGAAACGAAATTTTGATCCTTGCTTGTGACTTTGCCACCAAAGCTGGAAGTTCTCTTGACCATGTCTAGCATTGTGCAATAAATACATATTCTCTTTGAAGTTCAATACACATGTACTAACCTGTCAAACTCAGTAATAGCAGTATGGGTTTCCTGCCCAGACTTGCCAAGCTTGTATATCTTCTTGTTCATTTCAGTTCTGTGGTGGTATCCATTCTGACCAGCCCTGGCAACTGTGAATGAAACACGGGCAGGGTGCCAGGCACCAATACAAGCCACCTTCCGCAGACCCCTGTGTGTCTTACGGGGGAGCCGAGTGACACCCCAACGAGTGACAACACCTTCATAACCTTTACCCTTGGTCACACCAATGATGTCAATCATCTCGTCCTTCTGGAAAACAGCATCCACAGGTATTTGCTTCTCAAAGAAGCCATAAGCATAGTCCACTTTCTGAGCAACAGTCCCACCATTAACCTGGATTTCCATCAGATGTGCCTTCTTCTGCTTCAATCCTTTCATTTTCCTTACCTGTAATACATTGAACAGTAAAACTGATGAAGTAGGAGACTGCTTATTAAGAAGGTTGAATGCCAATATTTGGTCAATAAGTAATCACAAAACAGTAAAACAATGTCAGATGGATATATAAATATATATATATATAAACTCAACTATATATATATATATAGCGAGAACAAAAATGCACAGGACAAACACCAATCAGAAGCTTTGAAAAAGTAAATTGATGAGGATTGAAGGTCATGGGCCTTATTGATTTCACTTTTCTAACTTTGCAGTAACTTGTGAATAAGGAACTATGTTAGAGAATTCATATTATTGATCAAAATTCAGACGACTGGCTAGCATTAGCACTTCTCTAACTTTGCAGTAACTTGTGAATAAGAAACTATGTTAGAGAATTCATATTATTGATCAAAATTCAGACGACTGGCTAGCATTCGCACCTTCTAGAGGTAGACCAAGAATCATGACACCGCAAATAACCACGTCAGATTAGACAGAAAACCTTGGAAACAATTAACATGACACATTTTGGCTCTAATGAAATAGATACATTTATTATATTAGTTGATTAACAGAACATCTATTTATGAGGAAAGATTATACACTGCCATCCACTTCCACATTTTACAACAGCTCTATCTTTCAACCACAAAGACGAAGAAAAAACATGCATACAGAATATCTCAGTAGCTTACACAGAGCATAAAACTGTCTTATGAACATGAATACTAAGAACAATCATGTAAATACTAGGGTGTTGGCGATACTAACAACATAGATAACTTCACAGAAACTGAACTGGCTTAAGTGGCAAAAATGTGTCAAAAATTTGAAAAATACAGTACCTGAGTGTGAGCCAACACACGTATGACTGATGCATACTTCTTCATTTTCTCTAGTTGTGATTGGATATCTTTCTTCCCTTCTTCAGTCTCATACTTCTTTGAGTATTTGGTGAAAGCCTTCTTCTTGGACTTGCACCAGTTCTTGTAGAACCTCCTTCTCAACTCCTCACTAAGATATTGAGCCCAAACAGTGTTCAGAGAACGGAGGCCATGTGGTGTCTTTACATAAGCCACCACTCCCACAACAACCATAGGAGGAGTCTCAATAATGGTTACAGCCTCACATGTCTCTTTCTTGTGAAGCTCTGCAGACAAATATAATTAGATACTGCATTTAAAATGAAACTTCGACTTATCAAAAAAAAAAAAAAAAGTGAACATTGGAATTTCAGAAAACATAACAGTGATAAATGTGCCAAATAAGAATACAATAGAAGCAATTGAAACATTTGAGATAAATAGCAATAAATACATGAAAATAAAACAGATATTCAAAAGATCATGACCTCTGCACATTAAATTTATAATACATAAAAAAAAAAAAATCTAATCACCTTGCAGTACTAAATGATGAATCAGTGTAGTAAAAGGCAAAGTGTACCTGTAAGGCACTGAGGTCTTACATTGCTTGAAAAGCGACGAGACAAAAAAAGTAGAATGAAGCAAGGCTCTAAATTATAAAAACATTATACATTAAAAGTTCATTCAATCTAAGTTATCAATATCTTAGGTAATAATTCTCATATAAACTTAAAAAGTTTACTTTAAAGAATGACATATGATGTAATTAAATTTAAGAAATCTCAAATCAGACCGTGCTAAACTTTTTCTTCCCTTTTTGCTACTTTATTTTTTTTATCAATCCTTTTTTGCTACTTTATTATTAGTTAAATATTATCCAAACAAAAGTAACTTTAATCCTAAAACAACAACTCAAGATACATGAGCACATTTAAGTTAAATGAGTTTCAGTTAATACGGCTCCTGCTTCAACGCTTTTTACCTTAGTCAAGGCAACGCCTCATTAAAAGCTTCTCACCCAGAATGTGTTGAGACACAATGCCTAATCCTTGCCCCACAATATTGTCTAGGTGAGTACCCGGTCGGCTTTAACAACACTTTGATTTTTTTTTTTTTTATCAGTAACAACACTTTGATATATCAAGTGTTCTGTTATCAAGCCCCAACTTAATACACACACATACATGTTGAATAATGCAAAAGTTCATAAGAACTTTACAGGAGAGGAAAAAAAACTGTGTTAAAATTGGTTCTGAATCAGTATTGGACATGTGCAAAACAAAACAAATTAATTTCATGCACTTTACTCATAAACAAACACACACATTACAACTTGGAAGTCTTCCAGCAAAAAACAAATAACAGAAGATTTTTCAGACCTTCAAAACTTGGATATGACCTTTTGTATAGATGCTTACTACATAACCACCTATTCAATTCTATTAACTAAAACGAAAGAAAGTATTTCAAGTTCCAAATCAAACTAAATATTGAATGCTCAAGTGAGAATCCTTCAGTGGAAGTGTAGCAGATGAATATATAATCAGAAAGTTACTTACTTGACCCAGGTTTTTCAACCTCCCTGACAATATGAGTCATTCCAGCCTTATAGCCCAGAAAAGCTGTAAGCTTGCAAGGCTTGCTTGGATCATCCTTGGGGAAAGCCTTCACTGCATATGTCCAAGACATCAACAAACAAATTAGGTTATCAAAGTTTTACACTTACATGCAAAGGAACATATCAACATAAAGAACCAACCAATGAAGTAAATAGTCAGAAAACCAATCCAACATCACTAATCCTACAAGGGCATCAGAAATCCTTGAGTGGTATTACTATGCAATGAAACAGCAAATGTCAAAAGTAGTTCAGAACAGGGGGCACTTTGCAACATAGAACTGAGTGTAAAATTGGTCAAGTCATCAAAAATTCCGAAAACATTTAGATAAAAAGGAAGCCATTTTATGCTCATCTTAAACACGAAACTACAATATGCAATCATTTGGGCAGAGTATAAGCCTTGGGTCTGCAAATCACAATATCAAACAAATATACCAGCACATCCCTGTACCTAATATCCAGATTTGGGGAATTTGCCTTCCGCCACACCTAGACCTAACATCAGAGTGCACCACTCTTTGAGAAATGTATGGGAGACGACATTCTAAAAATAAAAAAGTAGGCATTCTTATGTCAAAATAGCTGTACACGGTTGCTGGGAAAAAAATTATCTTTTTAAATATTATTTCCATGATCCATTTTTCCAAAGACCTTAGTAAATTTCTCTTACAAGTTAAATAACTAAATAAGGAAAATGCAAAATAACAAGTGGAATAAGCCATGAGCTGTAATACTTGCTACACAGTGGGTGTTTAAGGGAGTTTTTCAAATCACACGAAAGTGCCTTTGGGGAAAAGCAACCAGAACTACTTTTCGGCAAATGCACTTTTGATCAATTTGGGATAATAAAAAAAAAACACGAAAGCAATTTTAAAAGCTTAGTCAAACGGCTAAGCACGTTTACCAGCTTTTGCAATTGCAAACACAAAAGTGAGGGTGCAAAAGCTCCCTCAAAAAAGGGCCCTTACAAGTTAGTAAATTGTAGATGCAAAATTCCATTACTAGAAAATGTCTCAAACATCATTTTGCAATTGAAAGATGTACACAAGCATATATACATCATTTTTTCACACAATACAAATTAAATGACTCTAGCATCTAAACAATGCCCAAGTCACAGGAGAAAAAAACAAAATATATTATTAATAATAAAAATAAAGGACCAATTACCAAGACGCACGGACACTGACACAAAATACGGATAGAACACGAACACGGCATTTCTCAAAAAAAATAAAAAAAAAAACAAAACACAAATATATCAGGGACAAATTGAATACATTTATATATATATATATATATATATATATTTTATCAAGGTCACGTTTACCAGCTTTTGCAATTGCAAACACAAAAGTGAGGTTGCAAAAGCTCCCTCAAAAAAGGGCCCTTACAAGTTAGTAAATTGTAGATGCAAAATTCCATTACTAGAAAATGTCTCAAACATCACTTTGCAATTGAAAGATATACACAAGCATATATACATCATTTTTTCACACAATACAAATTAAATGACTCTAGCATCTAAACAATGCCCAGGTCACAAGAGAAAAAAACAAAATATATTATTAATAATAAAAATAAAGGACCCATTACCAAGACGCACGGACACTGACAAACTATGGATAGAACACGAACACGGCATTTCTCAAAAAAAAAAAAAAAACAAAACACAAATACATCAGGGACAAATTGAATACATTTATATATATATATATATATATATATATATTTTATCAAGGTCTACAGTAATAGTTGTGGTCGTTGAAACGGTAACAGACGTGGTGACACGAACGCAAGGGTGTAATAGACTCGGCTAACGGGAGGGTGTAACAAATTCGTTGCATAACTCCCTAAAAGTTTACCAATACACATGTTTTTATCACATAATTCTATATATTGAGTTTTAGTAATTTTTAATGAATTTTATAAAATTTAAATAGATGATTTTATATGGTTGATGAATTTTATATTAAATTTTAAGCCGTTGGCAACAATAAAAGTATAATTATTGTTATATTTCGCCACTTTTATGTATACAAATACAATTAAACATGAAAATAAATTAAATAAAAAAAGTTGATTACTAAACCATACTAAAATCACATTACTAAAATAAATCTCAATATCTCAATTATAATTATAATAAAAGGACAATGTTGTGGAGATTAGATTTAAAAAAAAAACCATGCATACCAAAAAAAATTATAAATTGAAAACCGTTAGATTACTAAAACTTATTACTAAACATACAAATTTATTATCAATTATTTTATTAAGCAAATATTAGAAATTTAAGTGATCTTAAGTAAGCAATTTATGTTATCAAGTCTTTTATTTAATTATAAAAATTAAGAAAGTAAAGATAAATACAAATTAAATAAATATGAAAAATATATATTAATGAAACAAAAGAAGAGTATAAGAAAATTACTCCCATAACTTATGAACCAAAAGGAAAAAAAAAAAAAAGGAAGTGGATAAATGAAACCATACCGCAAGCCAAGTGGCATCAGTTGTTAAAAACTTAAACAAATTAAATAAACTCAAAAATAAACCAGATTTTTTTTTAGAGTCTAGGACTCTGTAGAAGAGTAAACAACAAAGATAAAAGACTTTCCAAAAGGAAAAAAAATAACAAAAGAAAAAGAAGAAATAACAGAAGATGGATAGAGCTAGAGTCAGAGACCGAAAGAAAGACGAAAGGGCAAGGAGCACGGTGGTAGTGCCAGTGATCGAAGAAGAAGAAATCTACTCAATCTCAACTCTTAAGTTCAAAACAATCTCAAAGAATCAAAAGGCACAAATCTATATTTTTTGAACATCCCTTCCTCTCTTGATCTATGAAGCACGGACGCTCTATTTTGACTCACGTGTCCGTGTCGGACACCGTCACTCTCGGACATTCTCTAGACACGTGTCGGACACAAGAAAAAAAAGTGTCAATATATTGTATTTTTTTCTGAATTTCAAGCACTTTTCGGACACATTAGTACACATTTCTTTTTCTTTTGTTCCCCTCCTTTTCTCCTTAGTGTTTTTTTTTTTTTTTTTGGTTATACATAAACATATATATATATATATATATATGTTTTATGTAATAGTTGGTAAATTTGTTTTGGAACTTGAATCATGAATGATGATAATTTAATGAAGAAGTGCATAGTTTTTATTTAATGACTTTGTTATTTTAATATCTTAATAATATTTTTGTGATTTATGTATTTTTATGTCAATTTTAATTAAAATAATATTATATTTTTATTATATGATCATATAAAAAATATAAAAATATATACATATATTCAACGTGTTCCTGACATACTCGTGTCCTACTTTTTAAGAAATGTCGTATCGGCGCGTCCGTGTCGTGTCGTATCCGTGCTTCTTAGCTCTCAATCATATCTCTATATTTTTGGAAAACTTTCTTCTCTCTGTTCCATACATTTTTCATTTTTTTTTTTGTGTAAATGTGAAAAAAAATTGTTGGAGAATCAAGCGTTACTTTAGTGTAATGGCCCATTATGAATGTTACGGTCACTGTAACAGCCCTTTACAATAGTGTAACGGCCATTACTACTAAGAAATTTATTATCTCCAATACAACGGGGTGTAACAGGCTCAAAGGTAGTCGCTACCATTATGTAACGTAACGTAATGGCTACTATTTTAAACCTTGATATATATATAAGACCATATAATAAAACCTAGCATTATATTAATTAAAATTAGCATAAAAACACAAAAATCACAAAAATATTAAGATAATGAAGCCATTAAATAAAAATTTATGAACTTTTTTATTTAATCATCAACATTTATTATTCAAATTTCAAAACAAATCCACCAACTACTACATAGAATGTGTATATATATAATAATAAAAATTGCAAGAACAGGAGGGAAGAATCCCCCCCCAAAAAAGCGTGTCTAAAATGTGTAATAACATATCCTAACATTTCTAAAATTCAGGAAAAAATACAAAATTTGGATACTTTTTTCGCGTGTCCAATGCTTATTCAGAAAGTGTCCAAGAGTCACTATCCAACACGTCGGACACGTGATTAATAATAACAAAACAACAGGAACAAAATAAGACTTCATATTCATCATCACCACTGTTAGAAAAGAAGGGGAAAAATCAACCCTCAGAAACATAAAATTTAAGTATTTTGACTCCAGAAAAATTAGATCACATCTGTTAATAACGAGAAGTTACGAATACCTTTTCCTCTGTGGCGGGCAGCTCGCTTCCTAGGGAGAAATCCAAGAGACCCATGCCTTGGGTGCTCGAACTTCCGGTGAGACATTCTGCTATTCCCACCACCAATTAGAAAAAGGAAAAACAATTATGAACAAATAAATAGTAACATTTTAATTTGAAAAAGGTAAAACAATTATGAACAAATAATAGTAACATTCTCTCTTTTTTCTTTTTTGATAAGTAAATAAATAGTTAACATTTTCCAAAATATACTAGCTTCATAACATGCTTTTATTTGTGTTTCCCAGAGTTTCACGAGCCACAAACTTTTAATATAAAAACACAATTGAAATATAAATTTGGAAACATAAATGTAATTAATAATAAACACCTACAACTGGTCATAAGGTCACGGGTACGAAATCCAGATTCATTATAAACTAAGAGCTATTTAATATTGGGCCAAGCTATCACAACTTCGGATCCGGATTCTCTCCAGTGCAGTGGAGAGGTCCAGTCCATCTGCCATCTCACATGAGGTGGTGGCCACTGAGGGGCGTGATCTTGCTAGGGAGGGTAATGAAATTATCCGTGAGGCTAGCAAATGGAGTCCTGAACTAGCTGCTGCTTGTGAGATATGGAAGGAGATCAAATTTGAATTCGAAGCAATGGATACTTTGTAATCCAGTAATTACCGTTCGTTCTCTTAATTGAATTGCAATTAGTGGGAAACATCTCTATGGCCCCCACCTCATGTGAGTGGGGGTGGATTGGAACTCTCCCGTGCACCGGAGACAATCCCAATCTCCCCACTTCCCATTTAGTCAGTTGTGCTCCAAAAAAGTTCAGTTTTAACCATTAAAAAATTAATATTTTCGAGTTCAAGGGAGCTTGAAGAGCTATTTCCTTTTTATATATTGAAAATTGATAATTAGTACATAAAGCCAAAGTGCAATCCTATTCCATGAGCGATGTTAAATCATTAAGGCGTGCTTAGCTATTTTTCTCCACTTTAAAAATAAACGTAAAAGTTATCTTCTATACAAGCCACGAATTCATGTACAACGAATCTGCGCAAATCAGAATAGAAAAAATAACTAAATAAAGTACTACATCGCTTAGATTCATATGCATGAACACACCATATATATATATATATATATATATATATATATATATATGAGGGTGTGTGAATTCAGTCGTGGTTATGTATGAAACTAATGCAAAAATAAACTACATTCGAAATCTAAATGAGTTGCGAATAATTCTGGTTTGACTAATATATATGAAACTGTCCGAGTTCAAATGAATCTACTTAGCTCCTGAAAATAAATTTGCATTCTGTTATGCATTTGGGAAACATCAACGTATCAGTCATTCAAAGACAGAAATGAAATTAATCAAGCATTAATCTTTCGATCATTCAAACTCTTAAAATCACGAATTCGAAACTGACGATCACTTAAACTCCTATGACTACGAAGTTCGATGGAAACTATAAATGTTATGCTCATATAATCAAATATGAGTGAGTGAGTGAGAAAGAGAGAGAGAGAGAGAGTGAACCTGAGCTTTCTGCAATGAATCGGAGGGAGGAACCCTTGCGGCGACCGACTCTCGCCTTATCGTTAGCTTAAAAGGCCTAAAACCCTACCAACTTGTTTTTTTTATATATATATATATATATATATATATATATATTAACTAACTTTACATAAACTGCCCCTTTAGTTATTCAAATTATAGAATTACCCCTACTAAGCCTCGACTTTTAGGACAAGCTCCCATGATTCAACCGACCCGTTTACCGACTCCGGCTTCTACCGACGCCTTGGACAAGCAACAAGAATTTTAATGATATGTTATGTTATACATATTTAATGATGTATCAAAGAAATTAAGAAAACTCAAAGTATTCGAAATAATCCAAATCTAAAAATAAAAATAAAAGTAATGGATCAAACATTTTTTTTTGTGACAAATCTTACTAATTATGAGAGTTTACGATACATATTAGAGGAGTAACTTGGGCAGTTAACCCGAACCCAACTCGAGTTTGGCTTGAAATTTTTAAGATTTGGGTTTCATTTTTTACACTTTAGATTAACTTTAGACAAAAGATTTTAAGCTCAATCTTAATTAGGTTAGGTTCAAATTGAGATTTTAAAAACTCGAGCCCAACCCGAACTCGAATTCAATATTTTATATATTATATTTTTTATACTTTCATTATCTATAATTAGGTTAATAAGAATTCTTTCTAAGAATTACTATTTACTTTTTTATAATTTTAGGAATTTGTTAATTTTTAACATTTTTGTAAAATTAAATTATGTTGAATAAATTATTTTAAGTTTTTTTGTTTCTTTTAGAATGAGAAACTGAGATGAATTATTGAAGTTTTCAGTGTTTAATAAAAAATAAAAATAAAAAGACAACAATTTATTAAAGAAATTATAAATAAAATCTAAAAATTAAAATTAATAATCGAATTCGGGTCAGGCTCGGATTGAACCCAATACTAATAAATTTGAATTTGGGTTGGGCTCAGGTTCATGGTCAGGTTCTAGTTGACTTTTAAAATCTTGAATTAGACTTAAATATGACTCAACCCGAACCCGATACACTCGAATTGCACCATAATTCATACACATCACTAATGTTTAAAAAAAATTGACGATTCATCCGCATCGATTTCTCATTGCTGGACTACTCGTGCAAGTTTACAAATATGACAAACTAAATTGACAGTTTAGGTTGCCTATGATGAAAATTTTCTGTTTTAGTTTTCAGTTTTCTATAAACGAAAACTATTTTTTTTAATAAAATAAAAATAAAAATGCACTTAATACAATATTATAGGTTTTATAAAAAAATGAAAATATTGTTTTAAGATTTTATAACTAATGGGAGTCGATATTTCAATCTCATTGAACCCATAAGCCACGCACATCTTGTTTCAGTTTTAAAAATTGTTGGAATCACTTTTTTTTTTTTTCATTTTTATCCAAATTTTTAAATGTTTACAAAAAAATAAAAAATCAAATCAAAAAATCAAATGCCTTTTGTTTTCATTTTTAAAATTAAATGAAGACAAAAACTAAAAATGACAATATTACCAAATAGATATTTTTTGGGTATTAAGAATTAAACTCTTACCCATACAAAAATACACCACAACTTTGCCAAAAGTTGCTACTTAAGTGCGCGCATAGATATGTAAATGAATTTGGCATAAAACAACAAACCATATTTGAATATCAAAATTCATTCTCATTTTCATTTTTTCCCTTTTTTGGTTGTTAACACAATTCCTTAACCATATTGTACTTAGGACAAATAAATTAAATAATGGCTACTTTTAGTTTCGTCTTAAATTGAAAGGCATTAAAGTATTGTGACCAATACAACTAAATATGATTGAATTATTAAGGTACCCCAATGCAAAACATTGTTTCCAATATGCTACCTAGGCCATAGCCGTCTGTGGGTTGTTTTACTTGGTGAATTCTTTTTTTATGTGTGGGATAAAATCTCATATAGAAATCTAAAAATTTGAATAAAAGGGAAGATAGATATAGACTTAAAATCAAATGACAAAAACTTTTGGGCACAATAATTCTATCGGTTGCACTATAAATAAATTTAAGATGAAAATAACTAAGGGAGAGAGAAATTGTTTGTTTAACCAGCATGGGTGTTTAATTGTTTATGAAATCGAAGTTAGAAACGAATAATAAACTTAAACATCTTGAGTATCCATATTTTGTCTAGTTATACAAAAGTGCAGTTAGAATTTTTTATTAAAAAAATTGAGGCATTTTATAGATATAATTAATTAACTAAAAATAATCTAATCAACTAATTAACTCACCGAGTTACGTAAATAGTCCTAATTATTTTTCTAATTAATTATTCCAATTAATTAAATAAGAATCGTAAAATGTATTAATCAAGTATTTAAATAATTATTTAAATTTAGACTCCTATCAAATATATAAATCAAGTGCTTAAATAACAATAATAAATAGCACATTCAAAAGTAAGAGACACAACAATGGATTAATAACCTACTGCACTGCCCGATAGACTTCGACCATTAGTCAAACCTCCACAGAGTCTTTAAGCCCCCCTCAAATTTTCTTATTGAATTTATTTTTGTACTTTTCAATTTTTCTTTTTCAAATAAACAATTTAGTTTATATTTTTGCCCTTCTTAGTCTAAATTTTTTTCGTCTTTCACCCTTATTTTAATTTAAATTTGACCCTTTAATATAACTTTTATTGGCTTTAATAGCATTAAGTTTTTTAAGCTCTCTTTCTTTGATTAAAATTGTTGTCTAATTTATAAATTCCTTTATATCAATAAATATAATGACTTACGAAAAATATTATCAATCAATATTAAATTTTTACACTTCATTATTATTAAAATTTATGATTGAACATGTAGCAAAAAAAAAAAAGCCTCTCTTAAAGTACATTCTTGGTCCCATTCCTGACTTTAGCCACTTTCTGATAGTCTTCATATCTCACAATTTGTATGGTAGTACTAAAAGTGTCCTAAAATATTTTGTTTAATGAAAACTTTCATAATCAACTTTGTAAAGTACGGATTATATCGAATTCAAACTTTTGAATATTATAATTAAATTCAATGATTCATAAAATGCCTAAGTGATCAACAATAATATAATGTATGCAGTCTAGAATGCAAAATTCATAATTCTCTTATGAGAAAATCGTACATCATGTATATAGAGGTTAACTTAAACCTAGTTGAATTTAGATTAGGGCAACCAATCAGAAAAGTGCATTTTTCACATGCATTTAGACGCAAAAAGGACTTGAATTTGAATTATGCTCGGTTGAGATGCAGCTTGACCTCATTCGGATGGACAAGCCTATAGTTTGGAGTATTTATTTTAGTTACGAGTTTTATCACAAGTTCAAAACCACCAAGTGTGAAAGGGAGAATATAAGACATGTTTTAAGTTACTATTAAGCCTATAGTAAAAAATAAAAAATGTCTAACATATGTTCAATTAAACTTACATCTCGTGAAGACTCAAAACACTGAAAGACTAAATACACTTTAAAATACTAAAAATACATGCATCTTACAAATGCAACTGATATGACTACATGATGTGCATGTACATTTATACATTTCCTATATTAGATGTGAAGTAATAAGTTGTTAGTAATTTTCATATTCATAAATACGAAATTGTAATTCAAGTCATATAGTTTTCAAAAAAATAAATGACTAACGTTAAAATGATTACGAAACTTAATCAAACTTAACAATTACATACTTAATAAAGATTTTAGAATTTTCAACGCACAAACTTTAAAGAAATTTTTTCACAATTGTCTTAACACAAATTTTCCTCACAAAAATTAGGATAGCTTTCTCTCACCCATAGCATGAAGCAAAAAATAAAATTGGAAGAGGAAATTGTTATTTTTTTATATTGTGGGCTTACATAAATTATGGTCTCATTTGATTCATAAAAAAGGTAAATTAAATATTAAACTACCAATTATGCCGAATATAAGATTGTGAACGTTAAAGCATTTTCCAGAAATGTACCAAAGAAGGGGCATGGTTTGGGTCAAGGCGGATCCAGGGGTGGCAAAGGGGGCAGGCCATGCCATGACCCCCAAAATTTTAAAAAATTAAAACTTTTTCTTATAATTTTGCTAAAATTTCTTGAAAATTAGAATTTCTCAAAAAAAACTTGTTAAATTTATATAAGAAATTCTCTTAAATTCTTAGTGTATATACTATGATCCTCCTAACCACAATTTCTGAATCTGCCACTAATTTGAGTATTTGTCAAATATTTGATGTTTTTCAAAATATTTAAATTACATACAAACAATACGAAGATGAGAGAGAGTAACATCAAGATTTTTATGAGTTTCAGATTATCCTACATTCTCGATCCAGATTCTCCAACTGAGATTTTCATTATATAAACTTCTTATAGGTAAAGTTTAAACCACTACAGTCAAGAATTCATCGTTCTCAATACTAACAAAATCCCATCTTGAGTTCAAATGTAGGTGGATACTGACAATTGAATTTAAACCTGATGCGCCAGAAAAAAAAAAGAATTGAACTAAATCTGTCTGTCTCTCTTATATACACAATTTTAGTTCAATCTACTTAACTGGACACACCCAAAAAAAAAAGGACTAAATCTGTCTCTCTCTCATATGTACACAATTTTAGTTTAATTTACTAGACTAGACACACAAAAAAAAAAATTGGACTAAATCTCTCTCTCTCTCTCTCTCTCTTATATACACAATTTTAGTTTAAGATCAACTCCGAGGGGGAGTTGCATCAGGAGTAGCAAACTCATAACCGCCTGTAACCATCAAAATGCCACCCCAAATTCTACTGTTTTGGATTCCAACGGAAGTGGTATCAAGGGTTGAAAAATAGCAGCAATGGTCTTGGGGTGGCAATTTTACAAACTCTAGAGAGAAATGGAAAGGTTGCATAGAGTCGTTCTGCCATTTTCAAGTTTTACTGTTCTCTCAACGGCTCTATTCAACCACAAAAATTCAACCAAAAAATTTCATAAATACAAAGAGACAATGAGATTTTGAAAGAGAAAACTTACCAAAGGTCGGAAACTCGCTTGCCGTGAAAATCACTTCCTGCTCTTGATTTTTCTTCAAACCTTATGGTTGGTGATAGGAGATCTGAAGAAGGAGGCACAGAGGGAGGGAAAGAGGAAGGAGGCGCAATGAAGAAGGGGAAGGAGGAGGAGGCGAAGCTCTGGTTTGGGGAAGAACGGGCGCAAGGGAGGGGAAAAAGAAATACAGAGCCGTCTCTGTTTCCCTGTTTGGCCTCTATATATATATATATAAGAGATACTCATTTAAAATAAATGTTTTACATTAGTTAATTGTTTTATATTTTAAATTGTATTTTAAAATTAATTTAATTTTTATAATTTAAATTGAATGTTTTAATTTTAGCTTATTTATTTATTTATATATTTTTGTTAATTTAGGGTGAATTTATTTTATTTAGATAATTTTTATAATTGAAGAATTTTTTTTATATTTTAGTTAATTGTTATTTAGATTTTAAATTAATTTAATTTTTGTAATTTTAATTGAATGTTTTAATTTTAGCTTATTTATTTATTTATATATTTTTGTTAATTTAGGGTGAATTTATTTTATTTAGCTAATTTTTATAATTGAAGAATTTTTTTCTATTTTAGTTAATTGTTATTTAGAAATTAAATTAATTTAATTTTTGTAATTTTAATTGAATGTTTTAATTTTAGCTTATTTATTTATTTATATATTTTTGTTAATTTAGGGTGAATTTATTTTATTTAGATAATTTTTATAATTGAAGAATTTTTTCTATTTTAGTTAATTGTTATTTAGAATTTAAATTAATTTTTTAATTAATTTAATTTTTATAATTTAAATTAAATGTCTTAATTTTAGTTTTTTTATTTATTTTTGTTAATTTAGGATAAATTTATTTATTTAACTAATTTTTTATAATTGAAGAATTTTTTTAAGTTTAATTATATTTTTTAATAAAAAATATTAAAATGTTACCCCCATTTTAGCACCTGTCATTGAAGCAGATTTATAACTCAGAGGTGCCAAAACATTATTCAAAATTATAAATAGATAATTTAACACCACAAAATACAAACTCCCGTACTAAAATTTGTTCTGTTATTTAAAAGCAGGGACAAGATAGAACATAAAATTTAAAAAGATTTCAATTTTCTCTGTTTTTCCCAGCAACCAAATAAAAGGGTTAGGATATTTTGTTCAGATAAATATTTTTTCTTTTCTCTGATGAACATTCAAACAAAGTGAAAATAATCACATTTTTCCTCTCTCTTTTCTATTCAAAACTTCCAAACATAGTGTTAGCGAAAGTGAAGCTGCTACCACAATTGATGATATGGTATCATTTTTAGAATCTCATAAATTGTGACATTTTGAATCAAATGTGATAAATTAGAGACTGTGATTTTGATGGCTGTTGTGCTCCATGATGACCCACCTATTCTTTTATGATGAGTTTCTACCGCACAAACACACATATCATCTTCAGTTTCCCATTTGTAAAGATGGAGTGTTTTACTCCATGGTAGGGGTGCAATATGTTTGCCTCAACTATTGTGGGTTAGGCTTTAGATAACGTGTTAATGATAAAATGTGGAAGGCAATAGTGAGGAAAAAACTTGGGATAATGAAATCCATAATCTTGGTCTGCTTGGTCCTTTTATTTGGGAATATAACATTTTCAGTGTACAAAATCATAAAAATGTCCCTGATTAACATTTTCTTTTTTTCATATGATTCCTATTTGGACTGAGAGCCTGAGATCACGAAATACATTTTATGGGTGTAACTAGTTGAAAACATGTCCAAGGTAGAGTGCCTTTTGGGATTCATTTCAATGGTCTTTTGGATACTGAGGCTGATTTATCTTGATACGTACTAAGACTGATTTGTACAAAATGTGCAAAGCTGGTTGTATTGGTCCAGCATTTGGTTCGCTCAAGTTTGTTTACATTAAGTTAGTTATACATTGTTTTGACTATATTGAAGATAAATGATTGCATCTTGAGCATGTTTTTATCTAGGATTGCCCTTGTTTTATTATTATTGTTCTCTCACTTTTTTACTATTCTTATGCAAGGCCATCTAAATCGTAGTCTATATTACACCTCATTTGGATAGAATGATTTGGAGAAAAAAGAAAAGATTAAGTAGCGATGCCACAATGTTTTGTTTGGATTTTTATGATGGACGGAGGGAGAGACGAGAGAAAAGAGAAAAGCGAAAAGAATACTATTCGAACCTTGCCTTGGACTTGGATGCTATCATGTTTTTGTCTACTTCATGTAATTCCCATCACACAAGTGCATCGGGTTTTGGAGGTTTGAATTCCAGTTCGCAAAATGATCCCTCTGGTAAAGATGTTCAGTTAATGATTGTTTAATATGAGCTTGGAGCTGATTTAGGTCTTGATGGAAAATGGATAACTGAGTTGTGAAATTCAAGCAATTTTTCCACAAAAATGGATTGCCTGTAATTTTGGAATTAGCCAAATTGGCTAAGAACTAGAACTAGTGAATTTCTTCTCTCTATTTTTCTCTGGCTTGTAAGAAATGAGGGTTTTTTTCACAGGTCTATTATCCTTGAAGACCCGTGTCTTGAATTCTCCAATGGTTTCTTTCTTGTTGCAACTTGCAGGAGTATTTTGATGTTCATTTGCATGTGGTTTATTTGTTTAGATTTGTTTTTCTCATTTTCTTCTCCTCCATAACCTCAAGTTTTCAACCCAGATCTTGTATATAAAATATTTTTGGACCATTGGTTCCTGCAATTTAAATTAGGGTCAGTTCTTTATGTACATGTGCCCTTCATTTAAACAGTTAGAATTACTGGTCCATGAACCATAGAATGTGAAAACAATAATTTTGTTATGACTTGTTATATGTCCCTTTGTTAGTAATATGACTTATATTATTGTAACAAATAAATTAAGTATAAAAGTATTGTGTGCGGAACGTAGCGAATTGTATTGCATTTTATTGTTCTTTCAAAAATTTATATTTATTGGACAACAGCTTGGAAAAAATGCAAAAGAAAAAATATTACAATGACTGGGAAAATTAGAAGATAATATGGTGATGTCTGCTTAGAAAAATGAGTAATGTTTAATTATCCATCACTTTATGTCCATGTTATGTTCATCACTTACATGGGTGTGGGATATGAGTGATGTAATGGTGAGTCCTACACTAATGTGAGTGATGGGCACCAATATAGACACAAAGTGTTGCCCCATGAATCATTACTCAAAAAAAAATACTTGATAAAAAGTATGGGATTTGGACCCTATTATTCTTATTGAAAAAAGAGGAACTATCAATGCATGCAGTTGACATTAACAAAACAAAGATTTAGGAAATGTTATTTGCATTTCTTGTGTTGTTCTGTAAATTTGTTTGTACATTTAAAAACAATTATCGAATTCACTTGTAGTCAAAAGCATTTATGTAATTATTTATGAAAAACTATGAAAGTAGAGTCCCTAAAAGTAGTTTGAATAACATTTTCTATAGAGACTTTGTTTTAAATTTGTATAATATATATATTTTTATTTATGCAACAAAATAAGAAAAAAATTGTTTGTTTTATATAGATATGTATTTGTTATATCATTATTCCAGTAATACCCTTAAACTTCTTTCAAAATAATGTTGTTATAGTAACTTCATATAATTTTAAAAAGAGGAAATTACACTGACTTTCTCTGAAATTTTTGACAATTATATTGATTTTTTTTTAGATTTCTAAAATTTCATGTCTTTTTTTTCAATCTTTTAACTTGTGACCATTTTTTTCATTTTTCAAATAAATATCATTAAAAACCTTAAATTTATTTTTATATAAAATAAAAATAAATTATTTACCTTAAATTTATTTTTAATTAAGATAATAAAAAAAATCATTAAAAAAGTTAGAAAAAATTGATCAAAATTGAAAAATTAGAAAAAATGTTGTAAAGTTGATGTACAAAACCAACCATACGAGTGCACACAAATATTTACATGATTCAGTTTCAAGCCTACATTAACGGACTAGAAAGAACATATTTGACTATTTATGTAAATGAGTACAATAAAAGATCTCACTAGGCTCACAACAAATTACTGCTTTCAGTCTCAGTAAAAATTATTTTGTGTTTTTACCTGTCATGCCTTTATATAGAGAAAATCCACCGCCTTAGCACAATATTTTCTCTTGCCGCCTTCATTCAGTTTTTTGCCCTAGGAATTCATCACCATTTAATTTCTTGGCCATTCATGTCAATCACTTAAGCTTTGATTTGTTGCCTTCATCATATCTCACATGGATACATGGCATATCACATAAATGCATGGGACCCATGAATTTACAATACCCCCCATTGGGTGACATGCACCCCTCTTTATGGCATGAGTATGGTTTCTTCAATGATTTAATTCTTTGAGTTGACGCATACCACATTTGTGTATCAGCCTTTTAAAAGTTGTTGGTAATGCCTTTGTGAATAAATCTATCAGGTTATTTTTAGATCGTATCTATTGCACATTAATATCATTGCTCTTTTGAAGCTCATGAGTATAATAGAATTTTGGTGAGATGTTTTTGGTTCTCTCTTATTTAATGTAACCTCCCTTAATTTGCATAATACAAGCTGCATTATCTTCATGCATTATCTTCATGTATTATTGTAAGACCATCTTTACTTAAGGATAACTCACATGACTCCAGAATACGTTGGATCATAAATCTCAACCATATGCATTCTCGACTTGTCTCATGAAGTGCAAGAATCTTAGAATGATTTGAGAAAGTAGTAGTCATTAATTGTTTGCTTTGTAGATTTCCATGATATAGTAGTGTCGCCATAGGTAAACACATATCTAGTTTGTGACTTGACTTAATGTGAATCAGAAAGATAACTAGCATATGCATATCCAACAAACGATGATTTGGATCCTTTTGAATAAAATAAGCATGTATCAACTGTCCTGCGTAGATAGCGAGATATATGCTTGATGCCATTCCAATGTCATCGAGTTTGAGCAAAATTATACCTAGCTAGCAAGTTGACAGCAAATGTAATGTTTGGTCATATGCAATTTACAAGATACATGAGGACACCAATTGCACTAAGATATGGTACTTCATGACCAAAGAGTCTTTCATCACCTTTGCAAGGGCGAAAATGATCTTTCTTTACATCAAGTGAACGGACAACCATTGGTGAGGTTAATGGGTATGCCTTATCCATATAAAATTACTTTAGAATCTTCTTTGTATATCTTGATTGATAAAGAAAGATTCCTTTTGAAAAATGCTCGATCTGCAGGCCGAGACAAAATTTGGTTTTTTCCAAATCTTTCATTTTAAACTCTTGTTGTAAATAAGTAGCAGTGTTTGTGAGTTTTTCAGGAGTCCCCACGAGATTTAAGTCATCAACATATAATGCTACAATATCCAATTTCTTTATGAAAATACAGGGACAAATTAGATTATTTGTATATTCTTCTTTTAATAAATATTCACTGAGACGATTGTATCACATACGCCTAGATTGTTTCAATCCATGTATTGATTGTTGTAGCTTGATTGAATACATGCTACGAGATTGTGAATCATTAGCTTTAGAAATTTTAAATCCTTTAGGGATTTTCATGTATATGTCATTTATCAAGTGACCCATATAATTATGTTGTGACTACGTCCATAAGGTACATATCTAGTCCTACTAAGACGACCAGACTTATCAAGAATCGAAATGTAATCGCATCTATGACTGGAGAGTATGTCTCTTCATAATAAACACCGAGTCTCTGCGAGAAACCTTGTACTACAAGTTTGGCTTTATATTTGATAATTTCATTTTGCTCATTATGTTTCCGTACAAATACCCATCTGTACCTTACAAGATTTATGCCTTCAGGTGTCTGGACTACAGGTCCAAATACCTCTTATTTTGCCAACGAGTCTAACTCAGCTTTTATTGCCTCATTCCATTTTGGCCAATCATTTCTGTGTCGATTTTCTTCAACGCTTTGTGATTCAGGATCCTCACCACTTCTGATGATTTCAAATGATATTAAGAAGGCAACTATTTGATCAATAATAATATCACTTTGATCCCATATATCTCTATTAGATACATAATTTATTGAGTTTTCTTTATTTTCAAGTATTTATGCCTCTTCGGGGGCTACTTGTTCCTCTTCAGGGGATATCACTTCTTCATCAAGCATTCCCTCTTCTAGAGGTGTTTGTTTACCTTCCTTGTGAGGTATCATTATACCAACATTGGTTTTATTATGTGTGGTTTCTTCAGGAGTTGCCACTTCTTTTGTTCCTTGTGTTTTCCTATTCCGGGGAAGCTTATATTTCGCACTAATTACCATGCTTCAGGCGTGCCATAGATTCATTTACTGCTGTAGTAACAAATTGTCCTACAAGAACATCCATTTCAACGAATATTTTTAAAACTAAGCAAAATTCTTATGAATTTGCTAGAGTATAAGACATCATTTATATGAAATGTTGTCCCATTTAGCCTTGTGATGCCGGCTCTTTCGGAGCCTTTAATCATGTTTGCAGCACCAGATATGGTGTTGACATTAGCTTTATATAATTTCAAAGTAAAGAAATATCTTTTATCTCGAATGATTATATGAGTAGTGGCACTCTCTGTTAGACAGATATCTCCATTATCCATCTGAAATCTATTAATTTATTATTATAAATAACATATTAAAAATAGAAACACGGAGAAGCTAAATTGCATTGAAGCAACATAATTCAACATTACAATGAGTCAAACAAAACAACACAAATATTACAGTACGTTAAACAAAACAATATAATATAACAAAGAATATTAATCGACATGTACGTTCCCACCGCCTATTAAATGGTTAATTCTTTCACTAGGATCTGCAAAGAAATATAAGACATCTAGGTATATAATATCCACAAAATCATAAAAAAAATCCATAATGTCTTCAGTATCATTCACAAGATCATTAGTAAAATTTGTTTCTATTTCTTTTCCATTTTTCTTTAGTGATATTTGATAAAGATCCACAAAATGTTTAGGTGTACGAGAAGTATGTGACCAGTGTCATTTTTCACCACAATGATAACAATATTATTCAGGATCTTGGACTAATTTTTGTTTCTCCTTTCTTGTTTTGCTCTGTGTTGACTCAAACACATGTCGAGTGGTAGGGTGAGCCACCGCATAAATGGGATGGTGTTGTTTTGGTCCTAAGTTTAAAATAATGAACCCTGTTTGGTTACGCGTTGAGCAGTCCCTTGATGCCCTTGTTTGGAAGAGGATAGCCTATCCACGGATAAGCCAATCACGACTACGACCACGTTTACGGCCATATCCACGCTCACACTCACGCCTATGTCTCTGTTTATATGATGAAGTTGCATTTGTTTTAGAAAATGTAGTTCCATTCTTTTAAGGGAATGATACAGAGCCAGTTGGACGCAACTTATGATTTTTCATCACTAGGTCACTATATTGTTTAGCCAAGAGAAGACACGATATCAATTCAGAATATTTAGTAACCTACACTCTCGATATTGTTGCTGCAGGACAATATTCGACGCATGAAATATAGAGAATGTCTTTTCTAACATGTCTGCATCTGTAATATTTTATTCGTATAATTTCAAGTGCAAAGTAATTATGAATAGTGCATAATTGTACTCATTGACTGATTTAAAATTATGCAACCTCAAGTGTAGCCAATTATACCGAGTCCTTGGGAGATTGATAGTACGCTAGTGGTCATACATTTCTGTTAGATTCCTCTAAAGGATCAATGGATTTTTCACCATGAGATATTCTACTTTTAGGCCTTCATGAATATGATGGCGAATAAATATCAATGCCTGTGCGCGATCCTTCAGGGATGTGTTGTTTTCTTCTTTAATAGTGTCACTAAGACTACTAGCTTCAAAGTGAAGTTTAGCATCAATGATTTAAGATAAATAATTCTTTTCAGTGATATCCAATGCAACAAATTCAAGCTTGATGAGATTTGACATAATATAGATAAGATAAAGAGAATATTTAGATTCAAATGTACTAAATATTACCACTATTTTAATACTTCTGTAATGGACTAGAGCTTCGTGTTGATAACATGTTATAAAGTTGATGGACAAAACCAACCACACGAGTGCACACAAATATTTATGTGGTTCGACTTCTGCACACAAATATTACGTGGTTCAGCTTCAAGTCTACGTCTACAGATGAGGGAAAAAAGATTTGATTATTTATGTAAATTAGTATAATAAAAGATCTCATTAGACTTACAACAAATTACTGCTTTCCGTTTCAGTAAAAATTATTTTGTGTTTTTACCTATCATGCCTTCATATAAAGAAAATCCACTGCCTTAGCACTGGATTTTCTCTTGGCGCCTTCATTCAATTTGGCACCTTAATAGCTCATCACCACTTAATTTCTTGGCCATTCATTTCAATCATTTGAGCTTCGATTTGTTGCCTTTATCATATATCACATGAATACATAACATATCACATAGATGCATAGAATTCATTAATTTATAATAATAATAAATAAATAAATAAAAGGAATAATTTTATTATTTTGAAAAAATAGACTGAAAAAAGTATATAAAAAAATTAATATAATTATCAAAAATTTCATAAAAAAACTTCAAGAAAAACTGTGTAATTTATCTTTTAAAAACTTTGAACTCATTTATTGTTTAGATATATAAAAAAATTATAGCCATTAAAAATAAATAACTGTGTGAAAACAAGATAAAAAATAAACTAAAATAGGCAGAATGAGGGAGCGCCAATTGTGGCAGTGGACTCCAACGGTCCTGAATTCTTAATCAACGATAAAAAAGCTTACTTCGTAGCCAACCATTCAGATCCACCCGCGTGGCTATAGCTAAAAAAGGCTTATCCATTTGAGAACTTCCAGGCGTACTCGCTAGTGACGTCGAGAATACTGTAAACGCATGCCTTCTTCAACAACTGTCCATTTTCACATCACACACCATATGTCAACTGATGACCGCGAGTTTGGAAACTTTTTATACCCGAGCGAGTGCGTGAACTCATTGAGAAGCGGGAAAACCCGTTTGATTTAAAATTCAAAAAATTTCGAGACCATTTAGAGGGAAACAGTAGCAACGACTTTGAAAACAAAAGGACTTACAATCAATCTCTCTCTCTCTCTCTCTCTCTCTCTGTCTCTCTCACACACACACTCGAAAATTTCCGCACCGTAGTTATTGTGAATGAATGAACATCTCCTTCTCAGGTATGAGATATTTCTATTTAGGAATTGATATTTCATTTTCCTGTTTTTCTTTATTTTTTGATTTTAATTTTTATTTCAATCTTTTCTCCTGAGTTGCAGAGATGGATTTTCATGGCATGAAAAGGAAAGAACTTCAAGCATTATGCAAGAAACACAGCATTCCTGCAAATTTAACCAATTTGGAGATGGCCAACAAGCTTACTTCGCTGCTAAAGGTCCCTCATTGCTGTTGTTTTATACTTGACCAAACACATAAATATGCATATATTATATATAAATAAATACCTACATATTTATATAGCCACTTCCTCGTTGCATATATGTAAGTTTTTTTTTTTGAGAGTAATTGTATAATTTTTGTTTTTTTTTTGCTATTCTTTATTATGCTCAGGAAAAAGAAAAACCAATAACACGAGGTAGGTCTTGCTTGAAGAATATGGGTGAAATAGCTAGTGAAAATGATTCGGACGTTGTAGTTAGGCAATCCAAGAAAGTTAGGTTTAGCCCCGAGAATGAAATGATTGAATGTGTGGATTTGAATGTTAGTCCAGTGGAGCCTAATAGGGTGGGCGGGAGGAAGTCTAGGAGGAGGCCCATGCCGGAGAAGCGGAGCCTGGTTATTGAAAATGTTGACAGTATTGAGCTCCGTAATGAAATAGTGGACAACCCAGTTAGAATTACAAGGTCAAGGGCACAAAGTTCAGATGAGGGAGGCGTAATTACAGTTCTGTTGCCTCCTGTTGGGAAGAAGAGACCAAGAAGGTATGTGAGTTCTGATAACGTGGAGGGGAAAGAAGTGGATAGAATTGATAAGCCACCACCTACTATTGAATTTTCTGCCAGTTTAGCTTCTGACAGTGCTGATGTTGAAGAGACTGGCGTGCCGGTGAGGAGATCATCGAGCAATAGAGGGCAACTAGTGGCTGAGAATAAGAAAGAAAATGAAGGTCTTCCGGTCTCAAGGAAGAACCCGACACACAGTGGTTCAAAGAAGAGGAATGCAAAAAGCAGTGGCAAAATTTTTGATAACGAAGGCCTTACAGCCGAAGGTGGAATTACTCAACCTGAAGAGGCCCCGAGGCTATCAAAGCGAAATGTGACAAAAGATGTGGACCCTGAACCGTTGAATGGGGAGTCGGGTGACAATGAAATGGTTGGAAGGGGAAGGTGTTCACGTTCCCGGAGTCAATCAGCCGTGGAAGTTTCTGCAGTAGATAATGAAACTAAAACTGGAACTGTAGATGAGATTCAGGGAGAATCTGAAGTGGTTCTAAAACTCGAAGAATCTTTGCGGGGTCCAGGTAGAAATGGAAATAGGCGGAAATCTCTCATGCCTCAAAATGGGGTAGTACAAACTGAAAGGCCTAATGCAGACGATGAGAACAAAAAACTGTCAAGGCGTTCTAAAAATGAAACTGATGGGAGGAGAAGGATTACACGGTCCCGAACGCAGTTAGCAACCAAAGCTTCTGCAGTGGACGGTGAAACTGAAACCGAAGTTGAGGTTCAAGGAGAATTTGAAGTACATCCGACAAGGAGTGGTCCAAAGAGGAGGAATGCAAAAAGCAGTGATGAATTTTTTGATAACGACGGACTTGCAGCTGAAGGTGGAATTACTCAACCTGAAAAGGCCTTGAGGCGATCAAAGCGAAATGTGACAAAGGATGTGGATTCTGAATTGTTGGATGGGGAGTTGGGTGAGAATGAAATGGTTGGAAGGGGAAGGAGTACACATTCCCGGAGTCAATCAGCCGTGGAAGCTTCTGCAGTGGATAGTGAAACTAAAGCTGGAACTGTAGATGAGGTCCAGGGAGAAACTGAAGTGGTTCTACAGCTTGAAGAATCTTTGCAGGTTCCAGGTAGAAATGGTAAGAGGCGGAAATCACTAATGCCTCAAAATGGGATAGTGCGAACTGAAAGGCTTAATGCAGAACATGAGAACAGAAAACTGTCAAGGCGTTCTAAAAATGAAACTGATGGATGGGGAAGGACACGGTCCCGAACACAGTTAGCAACCAAAGCTTCAGCAGTAGATGGTGAAACTGAAACTGAAGATAAGGTTCAGGAAGAATTTGACGTGGTTCTACAACTTGAAGAACCTTCAAAGGGTCAAGGTAGAAAAGGTAATAGAAGGAAATGTGTCATGCCGCAAATTGAGAATGTGGAAACTGATAAACCTATGGCAGAAAATGAGAACAGGGAAAAATCAAAGTGTTCAGTTTTGGCAGTTGGATCTAGTGTTGAAATTCAGAAAGAGAATGAGAAGATTTCAAGACCTGATGTTCCCCCGAGGAGGTCAAGACGCAAAACTATAATGATTAAGTCTGCTCCTCCCACTAATGAAGAATTGGGAACTCCTGAAGCTGTCGGAGGGAACAAGCCACTGAAGCAAACAAGAGAACCTTCAAAGGGTCAAGGTAGAAAAGGTAATAGAAGGAAATGTGTTATGCCTCAAATTGAGAATGTGGGAATTGATGAACCTATGGCAGAAAATCAGAACAGAGAAAAATCAAGGTGTTCAGTTTTGGCAGTTGGATCTAGTGTTGAAATTCAGAAAGAGAATGAGAAGATTTCTCGACCTGATGTTCTCCCGAGGAGGTTGAGACGCAAAACTATAATCATTAAGTCTGCTCCTCCCACTAATGAAGAATTGGGAACTCCCGAAGCTGTCGGAGGGAACAAGTCACTGAAGCAAACAAGAGAACCATTTGTTGAAAAAGAAGTTGCTCTACTTGAGGAGCTTGTGAGGGAGTCGGAACAGAATGCTTCTAGACAAGAATTGGCTGCAATTTCTGATGAAATGGATGGAATTTCCAATCCCACTAAAATGAATAAGTCACTTAAAGGAAGAGATTCTATTCTGGAACAATGTGCTGATTTCACCAAGTGTGCTCCCCTTATTGAAGAACCTCCTAAACAGTCCATAGATAATGCTGCTAAAGGTGAGACAGTTGTGCTACCAACTTTATCTGGCGAGTTTGTTGGAAAGAAGAAGCTTCGGAGTGGATCCAAACCACCAAATTTAGAAGTGGAAGCGCCGTTAGCTGAGAGCATTTTGGCCGTTGAAGCATCACCAGCAGTAGATGCTCAGTTGTCCATGTTGGAAGCTGCAGAAGCCTCTTCATATCCAGTTTTGAGCAGCAACAAAGAAGTTCCTAACAATACTGCTACTAAAAAGAGAAAGGACTCCAGTGGGAAATCTCTTGTAAAGAAGGGGGTTTGCACTGGAGATTCTGACCTAGAGGAAGCCAGAGACTTCATAGTGGTGAATTCAGTGGACAGTCATGAATCCATGCTTGTGCAGTTGCCAAGTGATCATATGGAGAAAGAAACAGAGTTTTCTGTCAGTGAAACTATGGTTGTTACAGAGAGACCAGACATTTCAACTGGGGTTGACAAGGACAAGCTCCTTCAAGATGATACTTATAGGGTCAATAAGGATGATTCAGCATCTCAGTTGTGGGAAAGGAATGAATTTGATTGCAACAATCACGTTGAGCAAGAACCAGAGGAAGACTTGAACATGGCTAATGTTGGGGCTTCAGCAGAAACCAAACCGGCAGCTGACGGCCACTCACTGGTCTACCAATCAGAGTACCTGGGTATGTGTGTTGTTTATTTGCTTTTGGGTCATTAAGTGCTGTAATTCTTTAATTTCCTAATTTCTATGGCTGTGTACCATTTTTTGCAGATAAACCCGCAAAGATCTTGAATCTTGGGAAGGAATTGGAAACAGATGATAAGCCGTCAGCAGCAGAAGAAGTGCATCCACGTTGCATTGTGGCAGATCATGGAGTTGAAGATGACAAAGCATCTGCTCATAAGGAGGAGAACCTAGTAGACTTTGAAGAGGGTGATGGGTTTGGCAAACCAATTGTACATGAGTTGGTTGCCGAGGGCCATTTAGCTGAATTAAATGAAAGCAGAGGTTCTGAGAAATACTTGGAAAATGCCTTTGAGGAAGCTGGAGACGTCAAAGTTATTGATCCTAATGTATTAGAGGGCAGAAAATCAGTCAAAGCTAAGAAATCTGCAGGGGCTTCAGAAATACAAAATGTAGAAGTCAAAACCCCATTAACAAGGAACATTTCTGCATTTGAAGATGGGGCCAAAGTATCTGCTGGATTGTCGGAGCCAGAAGCTGTTTTGAGCAGCAGCAAAGAAGTCAATAATGATACTAACGGGAAGATAGGGAGATCTACTAGGAAATCTACTTTGAAAAAGCAACATGGTTCTGTGGAGGTTTGCACCAAAAGTTTTGTTCTAGAGGGGGACAGGGATCTGATGGTGATGAAATTAGAAGGCACTCTAGTTTCCTCTTCCGTGAAGTTGCAGAGTGCTTCTACAGAGCAAGAAATAGATATTTCCATCAGTAAATCCTTGGTTGTCGCAGAGAAGGAAAACATTATTGTGGTTGTTGGCAATGAGAATTTGGTCCAGGATGATACACATAGGGGCTTTGGTTATGATTTGGCTTCTCAATCCCAGAAGAGAAATGGGGATTATGATTCCAATACTTTGGTTGAACACCTAAATAAGGTTACTGCTGTAGTTTCTACTGAAACCTTTTCTGGAGTTGATGGCTTCTACCCTGCCCAGCCAGACTTCACAGGTTAGTGATTTTATTTTCTTTTGTCGATGTAAATTACTGCACTTCTCTATTATCCCGAAATGCTTACTCTAATGGTTAATGATTTGCACCAAAACTGATAACCATGTTTTGGTTTTGTCTCTTGAGAGAAAAATTGATTATTGGGCAAATACACTCATCCGTTTGGTGTTATTGTGGTTAATTATGCAGCTGGAGACAATAGTGAACAGAAGTTTTTAGAATCTGAAGAGATCAACAGGTTGGCCAAATCAAGTACACATGACAGAATTATTGAGGGACATTTAACTGGATCTAATGAAGGTGAAGAAGAACTAGAGAATTGTAAAAATGCCTCCAAGAGAGCTACAGAATCCAGTTCTTTTGATACTTATGATGAAGGAAGAATCATTCCAAATATTATAGGGGAAGACAATGAAAAAGTTGAATCTTTTGTAGAGGCCACTAAATTACAGGGAACTGAATCAGTTTCTTATGGGGTCACTGCCAAAGCTGTTGCAGAAAAGGATATAGACGATGAATTTACGGGAACATCTCCTCTCAAACCCATCGTTGTCCCAGAATTTCAAGGTGTGTGAGATAGTTATTTCCTTTTATTTTTTTTTTTAAATTAAGCTACCTGAATAGTTGATGTAAATATAACAATATATTTTACCACCTTTTCTTTTTAGCAGCTTCCTGTATTGGTGAAATGACAGATTCTGCTGTGTATGCTTTCTCAGTTGACAATGATGCCCTGCAGCAAGGTTAGTTTCTCAGTTTGTCGGTTACAGTTTAAGATACAGTGAAACAAGTCCTTGCATTAATTTTCTTATATTTGATGTGCAGATGGGAATCAACCTAAAGATCAGTTCAACATGCAATCCATCATTCCTATGAGCAATACAAATCATGCCAACACAGAAGAAAATCCAAGTTATGAGACTGAAATCTATGATGGAACAATTTCTGGAGGTGATACTTTAGTTTGCTATGCTGGGGATGAAATGTGCAATCAAGAGAGAATTGAAGAAGCCTCAATAGAGATGGAGAATAAAGCTGAAGGGGCACCATACCTGGAAAAAGCATTGCAAGCTGTTGATGAAGAGACTAGTTCTGAGGGTTTAGAGGAAAATTCTTGTGTGGATGGCAGATTTCTTCCTGGTTTGAATGAGTTGCAAGGTCATCCTGGCAAGAAGAAAGAAAATGCAGGCTTCAAGAGTGACTGGTTTCATGTTTCTGAGGATTTTAGGGAGGGAAGTGTGAGTGAATTTTCTCAGGGAGAAATAATAAGCAAGTTTTTCTCAGAGGAGAAGGATACTGACCGAACTGCAGATACCCTCACACCTATTACTGTTCAAGAATGTTAGTTCATTTGACTAAGTATTTTTATTCATATTAGTTTTGCCTTCCTAAATAAATTTAAATGCCTAATTTTCGTTCTCTTTTTGAAGAAATTTCTTACTTGGATGTTTTCTTTGTTGCAGCCTCTGGTAATTTTAAAAATGAAAGCGTGTTCTATTCCAAAGTCACTCCCCTGAAGAATGATAATGCAAGCAGAGAAGGTTAGTTGAATTTCCCCTGTTTCTCAGTATATGATATCCTCTAGCAAGTATGTTAATTGCTCGGTTTTACTTATTGATGTGCAGAAGATGAACTCAAAGTTCTGTTTGCCACACCAGCCAATAATAGCAATCCCAATGAAGAAGAAGAAACTTCTAGAGATGAAGCTGAAATTGCTGATGTAAAGATGGACAAGAGTTCACCTCAAGAAGTTGTGGAAACAAAGGAAAGTGAACATGAAGAAACGTCTTATAAAGTAAATGCATTGCCAACTGCCAGTGAAGAGATTAGTGATGTCGGTTCCAATGGAAAGATGTATGCAGAATTTACAGTGGCAAATGGCTGTCCCTATAATGCTTTGGATGATTCCATCTTTGCCAGCGGCAGCACCTATTCTGCTTTGGATGGTTCCATCTCCAAAGATGGACATGTTGCAGAAGTTATAGGAAGTGGAGGCTCAAAGCGAAATAGTGAAAATGCTTCGGGAAAACTTACATGTGTAAATGAGCTTGAAGTTCCTGTTGGAGCTGGAATCTTACTGACTACCTCAGATGAGACAGAAACTGAAAAAATTGGGAACTTTGAGGAGGCTGTGGAAAGAAATGGATTTATTGTAGAACCTCATGCAGTAGGTGTTGACACTGATAGTAAATGTCCTGAAGGAACTGCGCCTTGCACACCAAGTCATTCTCCAGAATATCAAGGTTCATAATGAACTTCCGTTTTTTGACCTTTTGTCAACTTTCTGACAGACTTTCATATGTGCCATTCATTTTTATTTAAAGTTATTTTTATGAGAATGTTTCCATGTTGCAGCCTCTGGCACTAGCAATAAAGAAATGCTCTCCAGTAAGCATACACTTTTAATTGACAATGATACGCAAGACCGAGGTTGGTTTCACACTACCTACACCACCTCTTTTCAGTACGAGATAACTCACATCAACTTTTGTCTTCTTTGCATTGTGCAGAAATGAACCGCAGCGTTGGTGTCTTTCTACAGGGGTTATTCAATAAATCTGCCAGTGTAACAGATGCTAAGGATGATACGCAACACCGAGGTTGGTTTCACACTACCTACACCACCTCTTTTCAGTATGAGATAACTCACATCAACTTTTGTCTTCTTTGCATTGTGCAGAAATGAACAGCAGCGTTGGTGTCTTTCTACAGGGTTTATTCAATAAATCTGCCAGTGTAACAGATGCTAATGATGATGACAAAGGCATGGAAGAAGATTGTGATGTAGAGCACAATTATTTTTCCTTTGAGGAAGAATATGCTGACGATCAGCCAGTGGTTGAGATTTGTGACACTGGTGATTGTGAGGATGGGGTTGCAGAGGTTAATGACAATGCTGGTGCCAGTTTGGTAGAGGCCACTTGTAAAGAAAGTGAAGTTTTCGAGGAGAAATTGTATGCAGGGTTTGTTAGAAGCCCTTCCAAATGCATCAGAAGAACCGATATGCAGGAGGAAGTCAATGAAGGAGCTCTGTCAGCATTCGACTCAGCTCCAAGGTTTTCAGATGAAATGTTGGTTAAAGTTGTGGAAGAAAAACTAATGTTAGTTGATGCAGAAGCTGATTTGGACTGCAATGAAGGTGATGGCGTTTTAATGGTGAAGAACAAAATTATGCCAAAATATGATAAAGTTGGTTGTGATAGATCTGACATTTATAAAGATGAGATCTTTTGGGAGCAGGACAAAATTGCTTCTACTGCTTCAGATAAGATCACAGATGGAAGAGTAGATGAAGATCTGGCAGAGATTTCCAATAAATTTGAGGAGTCTATGCCACAAGTTGATGTAGTGAAGCCCATTGAGTTTACCGGTCACAAGATGGAGATGATAGTTCCGGAGTTGGAAAAAGGTGCCTATTTTTCTTCTCTTGAACCTGCCTATTCAAACCATAAAGATGGTGACGATTTGCACGAAATATCTGTTGGTGTTGCTGAGACTATGCTGCAAATTGATGAACTGAAGCTTGGTGATCTTGGCAGTCACAAAGATGTTATTCTTGATGATTTTGATGATCACTTGCAGCACGAGGAAGTCCTGAAGAGAGGGAGTTTCTCACTGTCAAATGTTTCAAATTGTGATGGTGGGTGTTTTCAATTTTTAAACTCAAGCATTTAATTATTTTACTGATCATTGCCTGTTAGAATCTCGACTGTTTACCTGCTACTTACCAAACATTGATTTTTTGATTGGTTATCTATTACTTTTCCTGAGTTCATCTTTTGAATAATTTTTTTTTTCTTATGGATATTATGCAGGAGAGGATTATGTATCTTATGTACACCAAGGGGACCTCAATGTTGCAGAAGGAAAAGAGTCAGCTCAAGTTATAGATGACCGGTTCAATGATACCCATAGGCTTACATTTTCCTCTCTTGCATCTGCTGAGTTTGGTGAAGATAGGGTTTGTGTTCCAGGAACAATTGAACATAGAGCTTTGGATTTCAGTGTTGAATTCAACATGTTCAGCGGCCGGGAGATCAATTTGTTTTTAGGTGTTGATAATGGAGATGGAGTTGAGCAATCATATGCAAGGTCATCAAAAACCAATTTTGTGTCCTCACACAGCAAGGAGGATACTGGGGAGGTGAAAGAAAATGATTCTGTTATGCTTGCCGGAAACCAACTTGGCAAGTATGAGCATCACATGGAGGAAAAAGTTGCAGAAGTGAATGACTCCAACGATTATGCGGAACTACAAAACTTAGAGAAGGCTTCCATCTCAGAATCCGCAGTAAATGTCGATTCTGCTACCATCTCATCATTTAGTTTTCCTACTGATCATGGTTAGTGGACAGCTTTACATGCACATATGCTTCAATGTTGAATTAGTAGTGGACTGTTTTCTGTCTTGTTTTTCTCTTTAACATAATATAATATTCTTATTAACAAATTTGTGTTCCAGGAGCAATTGAACATAGACCCTTGGAGTTCAATGCCGAATCCAACATGTTCAGTGATCGGGAGATCAATTTATTTTTAGAAGATAATGGAGACAGAGTTGAGAAATTGTATTCAGGAGCATTAGAAACCAATTTTGCATATGAGAATAGTAATGGTCCTGGGGAATTGAAAGAAAATGCAACAGTTATGCTTGTTAAAAAGCAACTTGGCAAACATGAGCATCTCACGGAGGAAGAAAATGCAGAACTTAATGACAGTCATCTTGTTTCAGTTGAGGCCACCTGTGAAGATGCCAAACTGAATGGCAGTCGTTTTATTGTTTCAGACAGGCCATTGTGTGAAGAGGAAGTTCTGGAGGAGAAGGATGTGACCATAAGAGAGTTTAATGAACACAAACCCAGTAAGGATGAATCTGTTGGAGTTGAGAAATCTAGTGTTTCTATACACGATCTGATTCTGACAGAAATTGCCCGAACGGATGACTCTGATCCTGTTGTTTCAGTTAAGCCCACAGCAGAATGTGATTTTAAATGTTCAGACGTAGAAAATATTGCCAACACTGGCATAAAAGATCTTGAGTCTTTAGTTGAAGGGGAAAGATGTGCAGAAAAGGCAGAAGCAATAGAGCTTAATGAAGCTGTTTTAGAACCAAATTCTAGAGCGGCAGATCATTCGCCTCCTTTCTTTGATTCAGCTGTTGGTGAAGGCATGCAGTATTTCATTTAGAATTTCTAAGAGGTTTTTCTTTTTGTGCATTTGGTGAATATGTTTACATGTTCTGGGACTAAGTAGTTGGGCTCTTTCATGTTGTTCACAGGCTTAGCTGCAGAAGATTCCCAGAAGTGGCAACCAAAATCGGAGTTTGTTCAAAGGAAAAATCTAACTTCAAAACGGGAAGAAGGCTACTATCCGTTTGCTAAGCAGTTGAGTTCTACAACAATGAAGAGGAAGAATGCTAGAACTAGTTTGATTCAAGGTACACCCAAAAGATTGATCACTACACTTGATATGAAGGAGAATGAATTGGGCATGAAGAGAGAGAAGAGAGAGCATGTGGGAAATGTAACAACAGTGAAATCAGTGACAAAGCGGCGTGCCTTGGAGGATGTTCAGAAGAAATAGAGAGAGTAGATCTTACTCGTTAACCGTTTTTTGAAGATTTGACGAGTGAAGCTCTCACAACAAAGAACACCTAGTGATCCCTGTAATCACACTATGCTAGCATATCTCATGCAAAAATTGATGAACAGAGGGACCCATTTCCTTAGATATTTGGAATTGAATTTTATTCTCTTGATTATTGTTGTGAATGAAGCCTATAAATGGTTAAAAACTGATTGTATCTGGTTGTAATTTATGTTTGATTTGATAATTCTCTGTTGTGGGAAGTTTGATTTACTGCTTGGCAAAATATTGAAATGTTCTCGCATCTTTTTTTACAGTCAGTAAGGGAAGCTTAAAGTGACAGTAGGTTTACATTGTTGGATTGTAGAATTGGTGATAGTTTGCCAATGAGGATGAAAATATGGACTGTTTGCTCTCCTAAGTAATTTTTTCTTCAATGTTTTCATGTACCAAAAAACGTTTGCCCGCATGTAAGTTGTAACATCTCTAGGATTTCCATTGAATGAGAGAAGGCTCCATACGTTCCAATGAAAAATAATTTCTTAGGAAAAAGATTTCTTCCATGTGATGGAAAATAATTTCTTCCTTGGATGCGCAAGTGTTGGAAATTCTCTGAACAGAGTTCACCTTCCAAGAAAATGATTTCCATTGAACAAGGTAAATAGTTGAGGCCCAGGGACAACACCAGACTTGGCTAAAGAGAATAGATTATCTACATAAGTTTCCCATTTCTCCTGTCTGCTTCCAGATACAGAATACTAAATTCCCGCGGAAGGAAGATTAACATAACTTTTATCCGGCATTTTGTTAGCTCTTAAACTTAGGCAGACTTGCAACTATGGAAAATTTTGACATGCAAATGGTTTTTGCAGTAAAATTTGGATATCTTATTAACATTCACAAACAAGGAAGAAAAAAATGATCACTGTAAAATTCTGATAAATGTATTAATGAGTAAATGAAAAAAAAAAATCTAAAAAAACTGAAAGCCCTACATAAAGTCCCTTATTGAGAAGGGAATATAAATTATGAAGAAAAACTAACTTTATGTTCTATTGGGATTACAGACATCCTACGCATTCCATCCCTTACAACCCACAAATCCAACCCTATAAAGAAAGTCAATGAAAATATGCAAAACAACAATCCCCCCACTCCTTTTTCTATCTACACACAATCCGGCACGAATTTCCTTTCCAACTCATTTATACTACTGATGTTTATCGATGATCATACTGTGTCAGGAGATGTCTTCATCTTCGCCCCAAGACACAGCCATCTTCAGTAATTTTCCAAACAACCTTTCTATATATAACTCAAACCATCTAAACTCCTATTTTGTGTCTCTTAGTCACAATCCAACCCACAAACTTCTAATACAATACCATTTTTTGAAACAAACGGGTTGATTCGGACCCATAAAAGCGAGAAGATTGAAGCCAGAAGAATTGACCACACCACAATAATGGTGGGAAGCCCATCCTGTTTACCCATTAATCCCTTGAGGAAGGGGTAAAGATGAACAATGACCCAGAATGCAAAGAACAGCTTGCCAAATAGTGGGCCCCATGACTCATAACCGTTATTGATGGCATCTGAAACCCCAACTATAACCCCAATTATGTTTATGATCAACAAAGTCAAGGGAGGGATCAATAAAGATGTCCACTTAAAGAGGTACAGCTCAGAAAATTCCCCATCATCCCCACCTTTGGATGTAACGGTGAAGTTTGTATTGACACCAGCTAAAACCTTAAGAAGACCTTGGAAGAGGGCAAAAAGGTGTGAAGAGACGCCACCAATCACCCAGAACTGTTCATTTCTCCACCAATCATCTATGCCAACACCTCCCCATTGCATTTCCAGGATGCTAGTTGCAGCAATTGATACGAAGAGGGCCATGAACACAACACTGGCATAGTTGCTAATCTGTAGATAATTCAAGAAACTTGTTAACCAAAAGCCTTGCAAGCCAATAGAAAATCAGCTTTGGAATAGGTTCTGATTTTGCAGAGCACATATATAATAAAGGAGTGTATTCAGGTTTCAATCCTTTGCATGTTTCTACCACTCTACCGACTACCTCAAGTGCAGCTTTGTCGGTGGTCCAAATGCTAGGCCATCAACAGATGATCTACCAGACCACAATAGCAGCAATCAAATCGTGATTTGAAGTTTTTGGATCAACAAACTAACTCATACTTCAGCTAGCAAGTAAGATGCATAATTTCAAAATTTGCATTCGATATGAACTGCAGTAGTAGTCAAAAGGGAAACAAGATTTCGTATTGAAGAGAAATCCAGAAAACATATGGCTTGACACATGCATTTACAACTCTCACCAAAATACTAGATGACTAGTGCACTAGTATTGAAACAAAATGTCAAAACATTTGAAATTCCATCAAACCATGTTCAATGTACTGCAATTGTTAATGATTCTAAACTCTTAACTTAAAAGATCAGCTAAATATGGTCCTCAAACTGCATAGTTTTTCCATTTTTCAATGGATATATGAAAAAAAGATTAAGATTTTAAAATTGGATGCATCTAATGCTTACCTCGGGGACAATGAACTTCCCAGTAAGGAGACAAACAGCTGGCAGGGTGCAATAAGCAATCAAGGGAATGGATGTCAACGGATAAACAACTGAATTTATATACGAAAATCGCTCCAGTGGTTTCAAACCACAGCTGTATCCGTACCAAATTGGACAGTGCCTGCTCAAGAAAATCTCAACAGATCCCAGGGCCCACCGGAGAACCTGGTGCAGACGATCTGAAAGGTTTATGGGGGCCGATCCCTTAAATGCAGGCCTTTTGGGCATGCAGTACACTGATCGCCAGCCATGGCAATGCATCTTGAAGCCAGTTAATATATCTTCCGTAACAGAACCATATATCCACCCAACCTAGTACATAATAGAAACTCGAATCAGATAAATATCATGCTTGAAAGAAAGCATAAAAAACAGTAGAATTTTGAAGCAGTAGCAGCATACCTCTTTCCCCCATTCTGTTTTGTCTTCATAACCACAACTAATTACATGAATGGCTTCTTTCAAGAGTGACGCAGAAGTTGCTCCTGGTGGAACTCCACCTTCTTCTAGAAGTGCTGAAGCAATGAAAACTGGTGACTGTCCAAATCTTTTCTCAAATTTTATCTGGGGCCTGAGTGATGATTTTTCAGTATCAATTCCTGTAACAGAGATTCCTGTTAGCAACATAAAATGGTATGGGTCCAATAAAGACATCGAATCATGAGCAAGAAATTGCAAGAAATTAGAAGCCCAGAAATTGATAAATTTGGGGATAACAATAGGGAAATAAAAATCATGAATAAATCAAGATATATTCATCACATTTGAAGTGCAGTAAAAGGTATAACGGCATAAAACGGAAGTACAACTTGTCATTGAGGATTTATTCAGGTAGTATGGAAATTTTGCAAATCATAGATGATTACTTGCGATATTTGGAGACTTCATAACATACTGAAGAATGTAAAATTGATAACCCCTCTAAGTCTGTTCCTTACCTTCAATGCCTTCCTCAATATTTTCGAGTGCATGTATTTGTGTTGAAGCCTCCCTGCTCTTTGTCTTCTTCTTATTCTCCTTTGATTTCCCTTTCCTATTCTTCTTCCTAGATCCAAAGCAACAGCAACACCATTTTGGCCAGCAATTGCATGTCTTCCCTGGGGGTTTCTTCTTGATTGGAGCATCATATCCATAGAGTGCTTGCCTCCTGAAGACACACCCAGTTCCAACATAAATTGGTCCTTGGATCCCATCTAGTCCTTTCATATTGATCTGTGTTTAATTGGGAAAAGAAATTAGATTTTCCGAAAAAAAAAAAATAATAATAATATAATACATACATCCACATGCATATTAAGCACATGCGTACATGTATATCAACACTAGCAACAAAGCACCATACGTACATCGAAAAAGACAACATTGCGATTTGAGTATCTATCATGACGATCAATCCCATCAAATCTTTGAGGAAACTGCACATAGCATATTTTCTTTCCTGAGGTGGGGTCCATCATGAAGCACATAGCTTCTCGAAGTGCCTTACTATTGTTTATATAGTGATCACAATCAACGTTGAGTAGGTAAGGAGCATTTGAGATGACAGCCGAGACTCGCACCTAGAAAAATCAGTTGAAAAAACAATCAGAGTCAGCAACATATACTAAATTTTAAACCATCAATTTATTCCCCCCCAAGGGGGTGTTGAAATTTCAAGAAGCTATTGAGAGAGTTTTACCAGAGCATTCATGGCCCCAGCCTTTTTGTGGTGATCAAATCCCGGTCTCTTCTCACGAGAGACATAAATGAGACATGGTAACTCATTTCCTTCAATGTCACGGACACCATTATGACCCAGGAACACCTGTTTAACAGATGCAAATTGAAAATTACTCAAAAATTCAATACCTTAACATTAATAAGGGTCAGTCTGATAGCATGTCACTAAGCTCAAAATCTACTGAAACAGAAAACTTCCACACCTGGATCATTCCAGGATGATCCCTGACATTGTTCCCTGGCCATGGAGTCCCATCCTGCATTGTCCATCCTTCTTCAGGAACCTTCTGTGCCATGGCAACCAACCCATTTATCCGAACTTTAAACTCTTCATATTCCCTCTGTACCAACACAATGCCAGCAAGGGAATACCAATCATCATAGTAGAGAAAACAAATCCCAGAATTAGAAAGTTATTATAAAGACATGTTATCAACTTTCATATTTAATTCAAGACAAAGGAAATTACAATAGGTTGTCTTTTTTCTTGAATGATAAAACATGCCAATTCCATAAATATATTATTTAATGTCAACTTATGCTTTCTTTTGTAAACTAACATCCTTAATTACATGTGGTTCAAACACCATGCACACTCTATTGGACTCAACAGGAACAATTAAAGACAGAAAAGCAAAGTTGCAAACCTTCATTGCACGACGCTCCCTCACAAATGGTGTATGCACTTCATCTTTTAGATAGTCAACCTTCTGAGTGAAATACCACTCTGGGGCCCGTGGTTCAATGTTGAATTTCTTGCAGAATGGAACCCACTTCCTTGCAAATTCAGATGTCTCAGAAAGGGCTTCGAAAGTTAGCATGGCAGCACCATCATCTGAGACATAGCATGCAACCTTGTCGATCGGATAATCTACGGAAAGGATGGACAGTACCGTGTTGGCAGTGATAAGTGGAGGCTCTTTCATTGGATCAACTGTGCTTACAAATATGTCAATGGCAGCTAACTCAGATGCCTTCCCTTCTTTTTCATACCTGAGAATTTTATATGCACTAGCTTAGAACATATTGAGAGAGAGAGAGAGAGAGAGAGAGAGAGAGAGAGAGAGAGAGAGAGAGGCCTATGTACCTAAGCGATAGTCTATCAAGGTATGTTTCTCGTTCAATTGGGAACCATTTTGGGAACTGATCAAATATCCATGAGACAGCAAACCAAATTTCACAGATAATTGACGTTAGCCACAAACCATATGCATCATGGACTGGGTGGAGAATCCTATAGTGAAAAAAGAATCCAAGAATCACAAGTCGGAGTAAAATGATCAATCTGTATGGGCTTATCCTGCTTGAAGGAATCGGTAACTTCCTCGAAAGTGGCTGCCTGCCTTCATCCATCCTATAGAATGAAAAAGAAAAAAATATTGAAACATTTCATAAATGAAAACAAACTAGGCAGTTCAAATAACAGACGATGGAATCTGGTTGTCATAATTATAAATAATTTACATATTCGACACTTGCCAACTTGAGACACATGATCAAAGCCTGCTTGGAGACCTGAAACCAGTTTTATTTTCTAATAGTACGAGACAAATAATGTGATTGTGCAGTGTATTGTTTATTGTAGCATCCATAGTTGTCAAAACGTGTATCGGAGGATGTATCGATTTCCAAAAAATGTATATCGTATCGTGTATCGTATCACATATCGTAGATACGTGTAATTTTTTAAAATATATTTATATATATATGTACACGTGGTTAAAAATGACTGAAATAGCATTTCAATTCACTTATCATAATAAAAATTCATATTAAGTTCAACAATCTATAATCCATACAATATAAAAAATAATGTCTTCTAAATATTCTCTAGTTGTATTGTATACTATGTATAGTCCATACCATACTAGAAATAATGTCCCAAACATAATTATCTCGTTTTTCAAATATATTATATCATGTTATATATAGTGTTTTATATATATATATATATATATACAATGTACAAAACTATAAAAATAACACTTCAACCCGCTTATAAAAAAAATCAACTTAATTTCTATACAATATAAGAATCAAGATTTATAAATATTACAAATTTCATAATAAAATTTAATAATCTAAGTTTCCAACATCATTCATCAATATTAAAATTTAAAGACAAAGTCGAAAATTATTCATTTTTATAATGTATCATATTTTTATCTTGATATCCAATTTCAATGGCATCAATATCATCATCATCATTAGAAGATGCCAATAAATTTTTCACTTCTTTTTTCTTCTTCAACATCTTGTATGTGCTCACTCCTCATCATCATTTTCTCAAAATATTTACTTTTCTTCTTATTGTCTGAGGAAAGATCTTTAAGCGTTACAAAAAGGCAATATAAAGCCAAACAAAAAAAAAACATTTCCATTTATATAACAAAACAACAAAAAGAGGTCGAAACGATGTTGTTCAACTTGATTACTCGTATTGCATGTATTGTGTGTATCGAAATGTGTTATAAGATACGTGTATTTCATAAGATACGGTGCAACAAGATACAACTGTAAGATACGTATTGTTTTATGCCCATATCGAAACGTATCATAAGATACGTATTGCGTATCGTAAGATATTAACAACTATGGTAGGACCCAATATAAATTTCATCTTTGACAACTTATAATGCATTCATGCCAATGATACAAGATATTTTGTTAACATCATTCCCTGTATATTTTTCACTCAATTACTGAGACATATTTCAATAACTCCCCATCCCATCCCCACAACTAATACGCAAAGCATACACATGTATACCATGTTCAGTGTCTAATTCAAGGAGCTGTCATGTGTGAAACTGGGGTTCATGTTGCACTATACTCAAGGATCAAAATTTCGTTTCTTTTCCATCGAAGCGGCCGAAACGTTTCCGTTTCTAAGGAAACCGAAACGAAACACTAGTGAAATATCAAAATTCACATGTTTCCACGGAAACAATTTTGTTTCCGTGGAAACATACCGAAACTAATGGAAACATACCGAATCCGAAACATTTCTTTTCTATCAATAATAATTCTAGAAGTTAGTAAAAAATAATATGCATTTATTTTTCAAGGATTAAAACTCAAAATTACATGAAGATATTTCTATTATTTTTCCTAAAATAATAGAAAAGTAGTAGGAAAAATAAAATTTAGAGAAATAACTATTTTAATACTAAGTTGCTAATTATAATAGGTTTAAATCGCTATTTGTTTTACTTTTTATTTTATATGTAACTTGCGTCAAATTATCTAATTCGTGGATATTACATAGTATATATCTATTATGTCATTTATCATGAATTAGTGTCATTTATTATGAATTAATGTCATTTATCATGAATATGATGTATATGTCTTAAACATGCACAAATATTCAATAAATAGGCTTATTTGTATAAATAAATAAATTTTAAGTTATTTTTGCACATGTTTCTAATTTTTCCTCCGTTTCCATTATGTTTCCGAAACGTTTTCGTTTCCGGACAGACCAAAACTATACATCGAAACGATATTTTGATCCTTGACTATACTATGTTCCAATGTCCACAGACAATAGCTTAATGCAAGTATGGCAAAAAAAAAAAAAGAAGCCATAATATAGTGCAAAAATTAATTAAATCAGAAGTTATAGGAATGATCCATATTATGTGATTTCCAATTTACCACAAGTAGGATTGCAGGTAACACAACAAAATTTTGAAAAAAGGGCCTTTCCCCATTCAGATAAAACTGAAATGGTAATGGAATTCATTACCTTGTTGAAAATCACAGGTCAAACAATAGCTTCTCGATCTCACTCATGACCCGAGGAAGTATTAAAATATTGCAGGGGAAATGCAACTTCGAAGTGAGGATCTCTAATAATCGAACCAAATGTAAAATCACGGTTCCTTTTTAGCACGCTTCATTTCCTTTTTTTCCAATTGAAGGGCAAAAAAGAAATTTCTGTTTGACTATCATCTTTTTCATGCTCATTAGATTAATTAACATCATTGAATATATTCGGGTCACTAGAAAAGTTCCCTTACATATTAGTCGTAAAGGTTTGGCAATAAGCTCCATCTCGCAAAAATTTATTTGAACTTCAAAGAACCATTCGCTCATTTTCTAACCAATAGTAGTTTCCTTTACTTTTCTATCCTCTCTCTTTTGTTTTTCCCCCTTTAAATCCGTCAAACTCTTAATTTATGTTTTTGGTTGGAGTTACCATGTAAATATCCCGGGAAGTGTTTACCTGAGAATTTTCTATTAGACATACTAGTGTCGGATGTTGGATGTAGGATGTCGGATATCTGATATCTGATTGAAACTGAATCATTCATTTGTGTTTTACATAAAAAGAAGAAATTAGTACAAGTTGATCTATATTTATTTCTTCCTTATCTTTACTACTTAATGATAACTATGGTTTTCACACTGCCACCTTTCCTAACAATTTGTACATGTTCACTTCCCTGACATGTGCTAGCCCCAGTAATGATTAGTGGAGCCCTAGTTAAGCATATCATTAATAATCCCATTTTTAATAAAATATCAATAAATGATCTCACTGGAATTTAAGGTCTTGGTAATGTCTTCAAAACATGGTCCCAGTTCAATGAGTCATCCAAATACCCATCACAGTCATATGGTGAAGCATATACCTTTTAACTTATTAAAATACTTGGTCTCCTCTACCTCCTAGAGAGGAAGTAGAGAGTTCAAGTCCCAAATGGGATGAAGTGGGTGTGTGAGTCTTGTCAAAAAAAAAAAAATACTCGTCGCCTCTCCAAAAATCATTATGTTGAACTACTTTGCACTTCTTCCTTAATATTTTGGTTAGTAATTAATTCAACTTGTAAGATATATTTTAAGTATTTCCACGTCACTTCTTTTTCTCCTATCAGATTTAGAATCCAGGGCTACTTCAAAATAAATAACCAGTGTGGTTAATGATTATTCTTTTTTGATAAGTAGTGTGGTTAATGATTATTCTTATTTGTCATTAATCCTCATTGTCAAATAAATTCACATGCTTATCATCTCCTTTGTAACAGAAGACCCACAGATTATATGAACAAGGAAGTAATCTCGTGTAATTTGTGATTGTACTAAGATGCAATTAAATTGCTCTTTAGAAATTACCTGTTTGCAAATAAGCTACTCTATTATTATTATTATTTGGGATAATTACTCTGTTTTATTTAACCATAGATTTGGAGGCCACTTGCTATCGGAAACAGCTGTCTTCCAAGGCCTAGCTAGAAATTAATTAAAGAAAAGAAATTTTTTATGAGTGAGATAAAGAAAAGATATAATTGTTAATAGTCAAAGAATCAGCAAGTTTCTAGGAGCGTAATAATTGTGATCAGACTATATAAGATGTAGCCAAGTCCCAGTGTTATTTTAGAAACAAGTTAGTTGTATTCAAGAAGAGAACAAAAGGTAGTTCCTAAACTCTCATTTAAATATCGAAGCTCTTCATCTAATATTAAGTTTTTTAAACCCAGTGTTGATAAAAAGGGAAATTACCCAATGTTGGTCCTACTTATGCAGGGTGCTGGAAGGATAAACAGGAAACAGACCTAACCTTTCATTATATTTGCACAAAGTGGTTGCTTGCAGTCTCAAACCCACATTTTCACACTTGACAGCATGAGGATTTTACCATTGTAGTACCAAGCAATGTGCCATTGTTTTAAAATCTTCAAACACACTAAACTCAAATTACAATAACTACAAGTCAAACAAAGACAATATGATACTGAAAAAGAGACGGGAAGAATGCACCTACTTAGGCAAGTCAGGATCATCCTGCTCATTTCCCTCATTGTCCCCATTAGCATTTTCTCCTTGGTGCTTAACCACTTCTAGTTTATCAATCTGCCTTTTCCTCCATTCCTCCATTCTGTCTTTCCATGCAACACTACCGTACCCATAATCAGCTAAGTCTTTCTTAGGATCCATTGGCCGGGATGGCACTGCAAGATCAACAGCAGCAAGTTCACTAAGCCACTTAACTTGGTAAAACATTCAAAAAATCACACTCAGTCAAACCAATTAACTCACAAGGCATGGAGGAATCAGAAAATGGCATAGGATGCACACCCTTTCCATGGCTCATGAATGGGGGAGTGATAATAGCATGCTTGTCGGAAGAAATCCAAGCATCCTTCAACAAAAAACATAACACCATCAGAATCTACCAGATACAAATCCTGAAGTTTAACAAAGAAAAAACAAAATTAAGAGAATGTTAGACACTTCACCTCTTGGCCATAGGTCAGGAGAGGGATATATGGACTAAGGGAAGAAGAATCCATCTCCGATGGCGTAGTGACACTAGAAATATTGGTTTGGGCACCACGGCTGGTATTAAGGAGAGAAGAGACCACTGCCTCTGCAATGTGTTGAGGGCTACTGCCAAAATCAAACTCATTGTCCAAATCATCAAATTCATCTTCATCCTCGTCACCTTCAACTCTGGGACTCCCTGGTATTTGGATGGATTGTTAATTATAATCTTACCAAATTTGATAGTGTACCATTACTTACTAAATCAACTTGGAGATGGCAAGAGTATTACCTTTGATTCGCTTATATCTAGTTTTGCATTGAGGGCAGGCCTGATTGCCCTCTCTTCTTTCATACTCATAGCAAGCTCTGCAAACAGGGAATGCACATTCATTGCAGGCAACAAACGGCTCCCCATCCACAGTAATTTCTATTTCATCCCCGCAAATATGACAAATCTGGCCACTAAAATCTTTTACAGATGTCACCTGTTAAACACAAACAATGGCAATATAAATCAGCAAACGGAATTTTAATCACAAAATTTCAAGATTTTAACAAGCCCAACTAGAAACTCAAGCAATTTTCAATCCACTAAGAGAGTGCAAGCAATGGAAGTTTTTGACTAGCTATGGAATCTAGAAAATGCAGCCATTCACTTGAATCCAAATACTATAGCTACACATTGAGCAAGAAAGTGAGAGAAATTAGAGATATGCGGAAATGGGGTTAGTTCTAACAGGCTGAAGAACTGCAAAAGCTAAAACAATCCCCCCGGCACAGAGGAAATCTATGGCTCACAGAAACTTTAATATTGTGTACAGACTTGTAACTGACCCAAAAGAAAATAAGAATTACAATAACAAAAACATACCAGAAAAAAAAAAAAAGAACTTCTATTTCATAAGCAAACCCCAATAACAAAAACTAAAAAAAAAAGAGAGCAAATGGGTCTTTTTGGAATCCACAAATGTAGTCCAAAAAGAGGAAAAAATTCAGATACAACGAGAACAGAAAAAAAAAACCACACATTATGATAGCACCAACTCCTCCAATCTCTCCAAAACCCACAACACAAATGGAATTGAAAATGAGTTCAGAGCAAGAAAAAAGATATTTTGAGGGCACTTACTCGTCCAATCTCATCAGCATTGATGAGAACAAACTCATTCCTGTTGTGTGAACCAGCAACTAGTCGTCCTTTGGTATTCATCAAACCCCAACACTCACTCACCGACACACAGAGAGAGCCCCGAATCCTTCAAATCAAGAGAGACCCACCACTCACACAAATCACTCAAAATACATCAAGAAAAGCACATCTTTCTCTTCTTAGCTCACTCTCCTAAACGCAAAGTACCAACCCCACATTAAAGAATGACCGAAAGCGATATGCAAATATTTATATATTTATGTCCACGTATAATACTATGAGAAATGTATATATATTAAAAAAAGTCACATTTTTGGTAATTTGATTCCTTTCTTGAGAGTAAACCCAGTTTGGGGAAGGGGGTCTCTGTTAAGCTGCTGGAATGGCGTGGACTGTGCCTGTGGGTCGATGGGTAAACAGAGAATCAATGCCACGGGTTGAAGGAAAGATCGACAAAGACAGAAGTTTTTAATGGAGAAAAAAAGAAAGAGAGAGAATCTAAAGGGGTTGATGCCTTGATGGGGGCGTTGAAATTTCAACGCGTAATGCAGAAGGGACAGGAATCCGCCGATGGATCTCTCTGAATTTTGATGATCCAAAAACGGGCGAGTTTTTTACGGGGCCCAAACAGTGGTTGTGGCGGGCCCCACCGGAGCTGCGATGGTGCTCGCGCGAGAAGAAGGGTAGTGTCGTAAATAAACTGTCTTGGTCTGGTTATTTAGTCTTAATGTTGTGTTGAGAATGGCGATGCAGAGTGACTGAGTTATGTTTAGAGTGCAAACTGTCAGCCTGTGGCACGTGTGCGCTGGGTCCGATTTAAAGCACTTTCTCGCGAGTAATTGAAGAACATGTTAAACTCTAAACCAGTGAACTGTGTTGCCCTTCTGATCGTTTTACACTGCAATGTAAAAGGAAAGTTTGACTGTGATTGCTTATACATATACATATATATATATATTTGTATGTCTGTTTGTATGTGTGCATAAATTTTTGGTGAATATATTTGAATGTAAAATTGTATATTTTACACACAGTGACCACTAATTTGTTACTTCTATTTTGGTGAATTATTACTTGTATTTGAAGGAGACAAAAATGAACCACTGTTAGTGGGAAACAGAAGTGGACCAAACTAAGGGTCACCCTTCTTGTCTAACTTAAAGTAAAAAGGTTTGGTGGTTGAAATGCTCTACTACTATCATGCACTTATGTGTGTATATATATATATATATATATATATATTCTATTTCGGATAAGTGTGATTACATTTATAATGATGTTAGACTTTTTAAATTTATGTTTTAAATTTAGTATTTCAAATAATATGGTTTTGTAAATATTGCATTAAATTATATAATTGATATAATATAATAACACTACATCACATTAGAAATAAAAATTTACACCCTATTTGGATTGAGAAAGTTGGAAGGAAGGGAAAGGATAAGGAAAAAGAAGAGAAATTATTTTATGATTGATTTAAAAATAAGGAAGGAGAGAAAGGAGGGAGAGGAATGTGTCTCTTAAGTCTTAACCCTTATTTAATCTATTTTTAAAAGTGGTTAAAGAATTAATAATTACTTGTTTTACCCCCACTTTTTAAAATAAGTGCATTTCTAATTTATCTTTTCTATTCACAAAATAAAACGTCTCACCTTCATATTTTTCTCTTTTACATTTTTCCAACAAGGTGAAAAAATTACACTATTATTTTTTTTCCTTATTAGCTATAATAGCATGAAAAAAGAATTACAATCTTCTCCACTCTCACTCATAATTAATATTATTATCTCATTTATTTCTTAAATAAAATTTGCTTACCCTCTAAAAGTAATTTTCTTTAAACTGAATCATAGTAGGGCAATAACTCAAAACCGGTATTTTGTGAAGCAAATTGAAAATTCTTGAATGAGTCTGATATAGTGACGTGCTAATGTGGTTTTTTGATAGTACTCTGTCACAGACGATATGACCTACATTTTGTAGTGGGACATAACATATATTGTAGAGTGTCATCAGAAAAATACATTATCACGTGATATATCAGACCCATCAAAAAATATATCGAAGCAAACAATAGAAAGATCAAAAGGAATTCTGTTAAATTAGTCAATTACTTAATAGTACTTTAAATATCAAGGGATGGTGTCAAATTAGTCAATTATTTGATAGAACGTTAGGGAAAACCTAAATTCTCAAAGAAAATTGTGCAATTTTATATCAATTATTTGACATGGACTATATTATAGTTTTCTTACATTTGTGTTCCAACCCAACTTTCAACCATTCATATCGGTTTTGAAGTTGTTTTAGGCTTTATAGAAGTGATTCTCAAAATGTTAGTTAAATAAAAATGACTTTGAAAAATATAAGTTTAAAATTTAAATATATGTAATTATGATATTATAAGTAAGACAACATATATCTAATCTTTTATGATCTTGCCGTGACAGAGCCTAAACCATTTTTGGTAGGTAATCTTCTTTCTTTTTATCCTTTATTCTATATAAGATTTATTTTTTGATAATTAAATCATTAGATTATATGTTATTTTCATATTCGTTGTATTGGCTAAAAATCAAATTAAAGAGATATAGAACTATTTCATCAATGCCACTCTTTAATTAGTCTTTTTTTTTCTAATATTTTTGTTAATAAAAAAAATAGGAAATTGCAGATGACAAATAGACGTACTTATATCCAATTTACTTTATATGTAACACTTTTTTTTTTTTCTACCAACAGAAATTGGGAAAGGGAGAGATATAAGGTTATATTTATATTATATAAATATATATATTTTATATATTTGATACATGATAAATGCGATCTAGGTACATGCCTGTTTATAGAGAGAGAAAATTTCCATACATGTGTGATTTGTATGAAAATCCAAGGGAAATTAAGATAATCATGCATCACCATGTTCATAGTTTTTTTTTTTTGTTTTTTCGGTAGAGATGGTGATAATCCTTAAAAATTAGCAAGGCCAGGGACCATTTGCATGCTTCTACTATCAGGCAGCCTGTCCATTTATTTTGTATATTAAATGTATATATATCAGTTACATCTGTTGACTGTGACACTACCCAAAATAATTGATACGGAATTTCTTATCCATTTTAATGAGGCTGCACCCTTTCAAACTCCAATTTCAGTCCTTTTGTGATCCACATCGTTTTCTGGAGCAGTATTATCATAAGTGGCACCGTAATTAATATGTGCACATCACACTGTTTAAGACTTTGTGTTTGACCTTAACAATTCTCTTGTTTATTTATGAGAATTTAATTATTATACCCTAAATAATATGGATGGAGCTGATTAGGACTGGGGCCCATTTCCACCCTTAATTTTTTTTTATTTGAAAATTTTTAATACTTTTCAAAATTTTTTAAATACCCCTTTTTAGTTTTTATATTTTGTCTCTCCTAAGTTTATTTATTTTTTCATAATTTATCCGTCTTCTAATTTTAATTTGACCCCTTAACGAAACTTTTATATTTAACTTTTTGAAATTATTTTTTATAGCATAAGGTTTTTTAGGTTCTCTTTTTTTGAGTAAAATTTTTGTCTAATTTATAAATTCCTTTATATCATACTTATTAAAACTATGATCAATCAATATTAAATTTGTATAGTTCATTAATTTTTAAATTTATGATTGAGCATTTAATTATAAAAAACTGTCCTCCTAAAGTAAACTATTGGCCCCATTAACTAACTAATTAACTCACTGACTGTCTTTCTATATGTTTTTATATATACACCCACCTCAGGGTTCTAAATGAGTTTTTTTTTTTTTTTTTAATATTAATATAAAAAATTTATTTAAAATTTGTTCTTCTCTCTTTTTGAGGTGCAAAGTTATTAATTAAATTTTTGTATTCAAATGTTGCTAATATACACATTTTTTTTCTTGTATTGTAGATATACAAAAAATTTTAAATTTTTTTTTATAAATAAGATTTAAAACAATTATTTTGCTCGCATTAAGCTGAGCTGGCCCTAATCACACCAATGAGAAGTTGTAAAGTGAAAATTTATTGAAATGTTGAACTGTAATCTCAAAGCCTGAATGAAATTAAAGGCCATGATTCATGAGTTGGTGGGTTCAATGATGCTGACATCATCTGATAATTTAAGTATCTAACTGTTATTGTAGTGCATGAAATGAGTGAACTGAGTACTTTGAGTACAACTGTATATGAAAACATGTTCTAACCACTACACTACACTTAAAAAAAATGCATAGATTAATTGAAGTAGGTTAGTTGATGGAGTTAGTTAATAACTAATAAGTTAATAGTGTTTGATTTGGTGGCACTAAAAATATGAACAATAAATTAATCAAACTAACTCAATTTGGAGAGCACATGTAGAGGAAGACTTTGCTTATTTTAGGCCACTTTTGCTTTGGCACAAGGTAGATAACCATGTGGTAATTAATGGATATGATTAATCAACACCACCACTTATTATAATCATCATGTTACAAGATTTGCAATTTACATAATGAAAAATAAAATATATATTATTGTGAATTAATCATCTAAGCAACTTTGGTGAAACGAGTTAGAGAGAAAAAATGATATAAAATTTACGTAATTTTGTAATGTGTTTATGTCTATAGGAATGGTTATATTCTTTACTATATACAAAATAGAGTTATAACGTATATCTCACAGTTAAAATCATAATCTAATACATTGAAAATTTTTCAATATTCTCTTACAAGAATATAAATTACTATCTCATATATATATATATATATATATATATATATAAGGGCAAGTTTTTCCATTTCCATTTTTTATTTTCTAATCATTATTCATAATTTTTTATTTTTCACTCCATATCCCTCTAATGGAATTTGAGCACTTCATCTTCTCTAATGAAGGAGGAGGAGATACCACTTGAACTAAATGACATATTGTAAGCTATCCAAGTACTACTGTCTCTAAATTAATACATAGCCAGGTTATCTAATATTAAAATAAGTGGGCATAAAATATATAATTCGAACTTCTTAATGTTGTTGATTATTCGTCTTTAATTATTTCAAAAAGTGGTTGTTTATGTCGAAATTTTCATAAAAAAATGGCTAAACTTGTACTCATGGATCACTACATTGTAATTTCTTATTCCTTTCAATTACAAGTTCATTTTTTTGGGATCCAAACACATTGTACAAAAGCTAAAGGTGAGAGGAAGAGAAAAAAGAGTCAATAATTGCCAAGAAGAGAGGAGAGGGAGGGGGAGGGGGAGGGGTTGAGAATATATATATATATATATATATATTTGTCACTAGAACTTTTATAGACAACTCATATGCATTGCCATGATTATTTGATTCTAGTGCTTTTGATGGCCATAAACCAAAGTGAAATTCACTCTCTTTTATGTACCCTCTTATTTGGTTAAGTGTCATTGCACTTGCTCTAAGTTGCATTTGCAAGTCTTACCATTTGAGGCACTATACTTGAACTTAATCAATGCAAATTATGGGGAGGTAAGAATATAAGCGCTAATATAAATCAAACTTGATATTGATTGTATGATTGAATCTTTGGGTTTCACAGTCAATCGAGAGCAAATAATCATAATGTTTACTTCTAAATTAAACAAATGTAAATAGTCTAGTCCATTCTAGCCCAATAGCCTTTAGCATTGGTATGTACCTATGTATGATGGCGGTGATGCAAAGTTAAGAACAATAAAGTAAGCATGGTCTAAAACTCACTTGAAAGTTAGTAAATACTTATGACTTCTTAAATTTGAAGCCATCAACAAGTCTTTGGACATATCTATCCAAAAAAACCAAGTATTTGCACATGTCCTCAAGCCTAAGTGACGTCTGTTTTTTCTTTTTCCTTTGAATTCTTTGGCCAGTTGCGAAATTTCAAACCTTTTGATTTAATTAGACCGTACATTAATACATGTAATTTACGATCTAATCAAATCACGAAGTTTGAGACTTTATGACTTGGGTTACCATGATTTTTTCTTTTTCTTTTTGGATAACTAGCCTAAGAAGAGTCCGAATCCATATGGAAACTACCTTTTTCGGTTTCTTTGTTTTGTTTTGGGTTGTTTTATTGCACCTAATGGAAAATTAATTAGCTGCTGATATCAGTACCCATAGGTTTCTTATTAATGAGAATTACTCCTTTTGCTTATTGCCTTATTATTAGAGCAACTCCAACAGAAAATGCAAAACATTCTTTCGGCATTAATTGACGAGCCATGTCATCATATTTTCCATGTGTGTTGAAGAGTTACTTTTTGTCTAGTATCCCCAACAGACATTTCAAAATTTAATATTTCATTATTTTTATTTTTTAACATTATTTAGTTTTGTTTCATTTTATTTAAATTTTCTCTAATTTTTAAAATGTATAATTTAAATTCCCTCCAATTTTTATCTATAAATGCAACTACTTATCTTTCATTTTCATTCAACTTTCTTATTCAAGACATTTCTCAACTACTTTTTCTTCATTTTATTTTTCTTATTCACTATGGAAGACGATCTTTTTCTATATATGCTTCTTGATGCCATTTTGGTTGGTACCTCAATATATTCCAACAATGCTCAAATGGAAATTTTCTTCCATTCATTTCTTCATATAACCTTTTTGCATTTGTAATCTGGAAAAAATAAGAAATTAAATTTATTTTGATACAAAAATAACAAATAAATCTATATTTAATTTTTAAATAATATAATACCTTATCTTGCTTATTCATACCACTTTGTTGTCTAGATTCAATTTGGGCAATACATTCGCAAAATTTATTCGTTGCTTGTTGAATCTTCGACCAACGTTGCATTAAAGACTTTTCATCCCGGTTAGATTCAAATATCTTGTACTTGTGGGAATATTCTCACACTCAAAACTAATAAGTCTTGTTTTTTTTATTGTTATCTTGTACAGGATCCAAACTAATAGTAAGCCACAATGACACAAATTGCATATCTTTTTCAATGCTAAAACTATCACTGCGTTTTTTTGTGGCTTTATCATTTCGAATAGAGGATGGAGACGGTTGAGCGGTAAATTGACTGGGGAACTCAGGTGATTCTGAAAATTGTGTTAAAAAAATGTTTGATCCATTTGGATGGAAGAGTTGAAGAATGAAAATAATGCACAAAATATAAATAATTGTTGAGTTTAAATGATTATTGAAAATTATCAAAGTGATAAACTTGATCAGAAGGATGACAGTGGTGAAAAAACAATTGCACAACATATTTATAATAAAAAAATTATTGTTCTCAATAGTAATATTTGTAACGTTCAATTCTGATCTGACCATTTGAATTTGTTTTGATTGTTTGCTTAAACAACGGAATAAAAAAATTATTTTTTATTACTTTAACAAGTCATTGAACAATCCGCAAATAAGTCGAGTAAAAAGAAGTCCACAAATTTGGACGAGCTAAACAACACGTCTCTTGAAACTTGAGCAGCTGACGTGGAGCAGCATAATTTGCTGAAAAGGTGATTTGAAGAGACGCTGCTCTAACTACTCCACAAGTAATAAAATAAGTAGTTTTAGTTGTAATCGTACAGAATAAAAGCCTTTAAGCCATAATTTTTAAACAATTTTAAAAGATAATATTTGTGACATAATTTTTTTTATAAATATATATAATATATATTTATCAGTATCATCTTTCTCATAAAGTTTATCACTTTCATAATTTTTAAAAATTATCTAAATTTTGTGAATCCTTTAAATTTTTTAATTTTTTCATTCAAATATTTTTTTGCAACACAATTTTTATAACCACTCAACTTTTTCATCAAGTTTATTATTTTCATAAAAGTAGTGAAAAGGAAAAAAGTTTAACAAAATTAAATAATATTTTTAAAAATAAAAATATTAAAATGTTAAAATTTGAAGAATCTTTTAGAGATGTTATATGTTTTTTTTTATTTTTTTGACAAAAAATAAAATTTTAAAATGTCACATAAATTATGTAGTATAATTTTAAAAAAAAATTGAAAAGACTTTTGGAGATGCTATTAATGCTTTGGTTTTGGAGGGTTGATTCTCATCATTAGCCAATTAGAAATTAAATGATCATGATTGGGCAGCCCTCGGTCCTGTACACGTGTCATACACCATATGGTTTCTTACTGTCTAAGCACGTACCAGAAATGATCCTCAGTGCCCTGTCAAATTCAAACTAAGTTTTCAAAAAGTTTCATTAATGCAGAGTTTACTTAATTTTATGAGTTAGTTGTAGATATCATATTATGCCCGTATACTGATCGAATAATATTGAATCATAATATGATATTTGATTAATATAATATTATTAATTTATAATAATAAATATTTTTAATAAAATTTATAAAAATAAATAATATTACTTAAAAGAGAAATATTATGATTAAAAAAATTTATAATTTAATTCATACATATATTTTACGTACACATATATTACATATACTAATTATGTCACAAATTCGGTAGCTCACAATAGACTCTATCATTTCTCTTACTCAAAAGTTCATTTGCTTAGCAAAGAAGACATCTCACCTCTAATTCAAATGTAAAGCCAATTAGATCAGAACACCAATGATATGCCACTGAAATTACAAGAGGACTTGCTGACACGTGGTGAACCATCATACCTTTACCTAACAGTTACTGAGTTGGTATGAAAACATAGGGCTCCATTTGAAGTGTGAAAGTGAAGTTAGTGCATGCATGCTCCATAGGGTTATCCCTTTTCCTTTTTGTCGGTTAATCAATGCGCTACTGTTGAAAGAAGTTGGCGTCAAGGTATATATACCTTGAATGCCCCACAAAGTATATTTTCAAAAAAAAAAAAAAAATATTATATACTTTACATGTAACACATTTAACATATACCTGTCTATGTTATTGAACTATTGTACCATGTACCGCGTTAGTTTGTTGTTTCTTTGTAATGGCAAAGGAAGTAGCTGAAGATCATATGGTCAAATAATAATCATAATTTTTGTTTGATTACAATAGATTAATGAGAATGACGCTTGGGGCCGTTATAAGATGCTGGGGCTCCTTTATTCTCATCCACTTTTAGGTCTAATACATTCTATTTGGGTCAATAAGAATTCGAATAAATAAACAAAAAAATATAAGATAATTTATATGTTTTATCCATGTGTGTTGTATTTGTTAATTCGGATGTAATGCACCAAAATAAATAAATACTTAATTTCGTAAATTTAAAGAACGTCAAACTTCTCTAAAAATAATTACACATAGCCATCCTTTGTAAGATTAGTCATGTAAGTAGTGGCTTTAGAACGAAAGTTGATAAAGAAATGTAGGCCGGCCCTTGAAAACTTTTGCTAGACAAGTGATAGCTGGATCTATTATTTTGTCGGTGGAAAGTTAAACCACAAATAATAATAATAATAATAAAGAGGCATGTTAAGGTTAGTTGGTCCCATACTCGTTATTTTCCGTTCGATTTGATTGAAAGAAAAAAAAGGGAGGAATTGATGAGATATTATTTCATGTTTAGCGGAAAAATAAGAAAGGAAAAGAAGGAAAGGGTGATGGTGAGGGAGAGGAAGGGATATACAAGTTTATTTTACTCTCTCTTTTTAAATGTATAAGGAGGACGAAAATAATAAGAAAAATTAGTAATTACTTGTTTTGCTCTTATATTTTCAGAATAATTGAATTCATATTTTTTCATTTCGACTCACATAATTAAGGATTTTATTTCTTTTTTTTCCTTTTCTATCTTTTCGGAACAAAGATGAGACAATTACTTATATTATCATTCTCTTTACTTCCTAGTTACCTGAATGAGAAGAAGGGTTAACACTATCTTTCATTTTCTTCTCTCTCTCTTTCTTTTTTCTTTCTCATAACTAATTTTATCATTTCATTTCCACTAAACAAAACACATTGTTAATCTTTGTCACACTTATTTGACACGTGTCCTCTCTTTTCAATTAAACAATAGATAATCAGTTTGGTTTGTATTCTCAAAAAAATTAAAAGATTAAAAACAAATTTTTTATAGTATACACATTTTTTAATTAAAATGAAACAATTTTTGATTTATTATCTGTAGATGGGAGTAAAATGATGAGTGGGGTGAGTTCTATGAATGACTTGAGGAGAATATGAAGTTTGTGTAAAGAGCAGTAAGTACATGTTGGATAATACTTTAGATCTTGGGGTAAAATGTCAAGGACGAAGACATAACAATCTAGAAGAAGAGATTCATTGAGAAAGGAGGATACATTGATGAATCTTCCATGATATCTCATGAAGTGTGTGAGAAAAGATGGAGATTTAAAATATCCTTTCTTAGAGATTGATGACAAGTAGTGATAGTTGACTTTCAAGAATGTTGTTTGAGAAATGTGGTCTCATATTTATAGTAGATGGGATACGTGCCAACTGTTAGGGTTAGCAAAATTTGTGTTGCAAGTGTCACGTGTTTTTTTTTTATATATAAAAAAAGAGGTAGTTGAAGACAATTGGAATCTCCTATTTTTAGAAATATCGAAATGCCCTTCACTCATGGAGTCAGTGCACTTCAATGAAGCCCAACATCTAAGCCACTATGCCATAGGACTTTGAGTGACCCAAATGTGGACTATAGTACAAGTGCACTAGACTTTGAAAGTCTCCCTAAGCTTATACTCAAGCCTTGGGCATCCACAAATGTGGAGGAGCAGATGTGGTTCTTGTGAAACTCATTGTCTTGTAATTCTCATAGAATGTCGTGATAATTCAGGATTGACACATCATGCAAGTGTACCTCGCTCATGAACTTTGACACTAGTTAGTGATGCACAAGTCTTCATGTGTTTAGATGTTGTGTTAGTGGTTGTTTTGATGACATGGGAGCCTTTCTATTCTCAGAGTGCACCTATGTCACGACAACACGTAATGTGTGAAAGTTTTGCTTATCCACATTAAGTAAAGTTGAGTACTATAATAATAAAGGTGTCACTACCGTTTAAGTGCTCCATCAAAGCATTTTCATGAAGGGATGCCTTTCGGATTTATATATCAATTAAAAATTATTATAACAATCGGATCTTTTAGTGACAAACCTTTTAGCAACACACAGAAATGCATCACTAGTAGTTGGTTATTTGCAATGATCAAAAGAAAATTTCGCTAAAAGTAGTATTATTACGACTTTTATGTGTGCATCACAAATGAACATAGGCAAAATTTAACTTGTGCGTGATTATTGGAGGTTTTTTTTTTTTGCGACGAAAAGAGGTTATAGGCAATGTTTGTATGCATCATTGATGTTAAAAGTACTAGCAATGCGCAAAATTTTGTCATTAATATCTTTACTCATTTCTGATGATGCTTCAGTGAGTGTCACTAATAATCATTATTTTTGGCAATGCCCACTATGTATTGCTAAAAGTTTTAAAATAGGGAAACATTGTCATCTTGATTCCTTGTTTATTCCCCTAATACTAAAAAGTTTTCCAATTCAGTCTATCTTCATATTATCATTTCCTGTTTATTCGAAGTGAACCGAAGCCCATTCTTGTTTAATGCCTCTTGCATCGATAATAATTTTATTGACTATCACATTACAAAAGTTTTATTAACTTATATTTGTGTGTCGATGAAAGTTAATTTTGATGTTTTAGTTTGTATTGTGCATTGCTAAAAGTCTCATTTGCTGCTGTGAATATCATGTCCCAAAATTGTTAAAAATAAATCAATTTTTTATGAAATATATTAAGGACAAGTTGTTTTTTAAAAATACATTTCTATTATAAATGTTTTTGAAAACAATTCAATAATAAAATTTGAGAAAATTTCAAATGGCATGAGTCCGATTATTCTTAACATATCGATGTAAAAAATAAAAAAGAAAAGAAAAATTCACACAATTAAGATATTACTTGGAAGAACCCTTTCATTTAAGAGTCTTTTCAAGTTGCTAATGCAACTACTATAGCCAGTTGGTGTTGTGATTGCATCACTTAATATCAAATACATCGATATACACGTATGTATGCGTGTATATCTTGGAATGCATTCCAGGAGAAAAGCTAAATATAAAACAATACTTAGGACACTGCCAATCTTCTCTCTCCACGTGCACATACTTTATAAATGATTAAGTACCAAAGCCAAGAATATGTTAGCAAATTTCAAGAAACATAGTTTATTGAACAAGTATAATTTTAAAGGGTATTAAAGTATAGAAAAACCTACATCTTGAAAGGACTCTGTCTAGTTTACACTCAATTCTTCTATATTGATCACCTCTTTTGGTTTGTGGAATTTAAGGTAACCTGCAATGAAGGTTATAATGATGAGTGCCTATTAAGAGAAAAGGTTAGTTCTAGTCATTTCCATTTCCATCTCCATCATTGCTGGTGTTGTTTCTGTCAAGCTATTATTGTACTCTTTTCTTCAGTTTAAAGGAAAATATATATATATATATATATATATGATGTTTTAAAAGAAAATGCCAAATTGCATCAAATTAATAGTCGATTGGAGTTGTTTATAAAAAAATGGTTGTAAATAAAATAAATGAAAAGTGATTATGGATAACTAGTTTAGTGATTATTGACTATTTGATCAACATTGTTCAATGATAATTATATTGCAGCTTGGTTAAGTTTTGATTCATAAGCCAAATCAATGGCACTCTCAGTTAGACCTGGCAAACATAATTTGGATCTGCGCTCGGATCCGCCTATTAAATAACGGGTTGGATTGTCTTATATTTTAGCCGGGTCGAAAATGAGTTGAGTTTAATAAATTCGTTAGTTTCACGGGTTGAGTGCGGGTCAGAAACGGGTTCAAAACGGATTAGTATATAACCCTGAATCTAAGTTTCTCTCTCATTTCTCTCTCATTCCTCATCCAATCCTCCTCACGCACGCAGGCCGCCCTTCTCTCTCATTTCTCGATTGTCTGCGCTCTCTCGGTTGGAAGCTCTCATCGTCCCGTTTGATCTGATTAGCAATGGCTGAGGAAAAAAACCTATTTTTATCTTTTGTTTTTTATTCTTCAATCCGTTGTTAGGGTTTTAGGGTTTAACTCAAGAATGAGGCTCAAACAGGAAGATGGGATGTTTCTAAGAGTGGTTCCCCCTCTGTAAATCGTCAACGGAGCCGATGATTTCATCAAAAAAATCAACAGCCCTTCGATCTTCTTTTCCCTGAGGCTTTAGTGTGTATACATACATATATATATATATATATATATATATATATATATATATACACACACACCCATTTGTGTGCGTGTTATGAATCAACTCAATTTTTTATGGCTCGTGTCAGAGATGTTCGAATCCATTTTGTCGCTTCAAAAACAATCAATTTCTTTCTGTATTTTCCCTTGAAACTGCGCCATAAATCTTTTCTTTGGACAACTCTTTGGATTCTTTCACAATCAGTACTGCTGTAAGGGCTTTCGCTCCGACTTATAGAGAGACACACAGTTTAAGTTGCTTGAACTTAGAGTGTTCTGGAGAGTGAAAGAAAGCGCCTTGCCGTTGTTTGAATTTGTGTTGACAGCCAGTAGTAAAATAAGAGATTTTGTGTTGAATTTTGATTTTAGAGAAAGAGAGTGTGTGAACTGAATTTGTGTTTGTTTTTGAGAGTGACAAATTTGTTGCATTATTTGGTTATGGAATCAAAGGGACAGGCAAAGTTTGCGTTGGGCAGACAATCATCGCTGACAATGCTTCATTATGAACTACATTTTGCAATTTGTAAATCTGTTCACAAATACCGCAGTGCACTAAAATTAGATACCTTTTTTTTTTCCTCTGTCTTTTGAGGTTTCTTCGGAATTGACTCATATTTACTCTTTATTTATATTTTTTTTTAATCATTATGTACAATTTATTCTTTCCGTTTTAGATCCTAATTTTACTCACATTATATTTTTATTTATTATTCTTTATGTTGGCATTAGGAAAAAAAAGCGGGTTGACTCGGTTCGACCTGATCCGAGTTTGACCCGACTTGTAATGGAACCATTTAGTTGCAGGTTATATCTAGGTGTAACCCATTTTCAACCCGCCTAAATCCTTCCAACCCGCCCATTTTACCAGTCTACTCTCAGTGCATAATTTGTGCTTGATGGTGGGCTTTCATTTCTCTCCCATGACTGAGTTCTATCATTTGAATCCAACCACAAAGTTTAACTAGATGAAATGAAAATTTATATTTAGTCAATAACAAGTCCAAAAAAATATCAAAGCAATCCCCAAGTTAAAGTCATTACCAGATAATCGATAATGGAATAATGGAAAGTCATTTTATTTGAGACAAAAATTTTAAAATAATAACATTATTATAAAAGGAAAAGAAGAATAATTTTCCAAGACTACATAGCTTTAGCTTTACGAGGGAGATCACTATTATTTGTTACTCGAGTTCGATTAGATAAATAAATTAACTTTAAATATTTTTTATAGTTAATAAATTAAAGAATTAATTATACATTACATTGATTTCTCTTAAAATTTTTTATAATTATACTAATTTTTTTTAGAGTTTTAAAATTACAGTAACTTCTCTTTTTTTACTAACAAAATACAAATATCTCCTTCCAATCAATTTCTTTTAAATGACAAAATTGACTTTTTCATTTTTATTTTATATTTTTGACCAAGTTTTTCAAACTTTTTTAAAATACTTTTTTTTGCTATATATAAAAAAATAAATTGGATAAATTACATTGACCTTCCCTGAGATTTTTGACAATTACACTGATATTTCTTGAGATTTCTGAAATTATACTGACCTACCTTACTTTATCTAATAAACTACAAATATCTTCTTTTTATCAATTTTTTTGTCCAAAAAACCAAAACTACCTCTTTCATTTTTTTACATTTTTTTTTTAAATCTTGACATTTTTTTTTTCATTTTCAAATAAATATTGTTTAAAACCTTAAATTTATTTTTATATAAAATATATGTTTTTTTTGAAAAAAAAAAGGTTAGAAAAAATTGGTTAAAATTGAAAGAATGCAAAAAATAAAATAAAAATAAGTTGAAAGGAACAATTTTGTCACTTAAAAAAAACTTGACCGGATGGTTTGTAGTTTGTCAATTGTCAGGTAAAGTAACGAGATTAGTATAATTTCAGCTCAAAGAAGGTTAGTGTAATTGTTAGAAATTTTAGGGGAGGTTAATGTAATTTATCCAAAAAAATTTAAACTAAATAACTTATTTTTATTTTATATAAAAATAAATTTAGTATTTTAATCGATATTTGTTTAAAAATAAAATAAAAATAAAAAGGTCAAAATTGAAAAAAAAAAACATGAAATGACAATTTTGTTATTTTGAAAAAACTTGACTGGAGGGGATATTTATAGTTTGTTAGATAAAATAAAAAAATCAGTATAATTTCAAAAACTTTAAAAAAATTAATATAATTATTAAAAATATAAAAAAGTCGATATAAATTACATTAAATTAATGAAATTTGACTCAAATTCTACTTGTTAAGCTAAAAAATAGCCTATATTTATATTATAAATAAAAAAAAACCACATAAAACTTGATTGGCTCTGTTCGAGATAAATTTGTAAAATAAATAAGTTATGCTCGAATCACAGTTTTGAAACTCGCATATTTACCCAATTAAAATTTGTTGAAATTTCTACTCCTCGACTTTGGCTTGAGTTATTTATTGTTCTAATATTGCTCACCACTCTTTCTCCTCTCCCTCTCACACAAAATGCACACAAGCCAAGAGTAAAGTATAAAGTTTTCACTGTTCATGACCGTTAATATACGTATTTTTAAGACTTAAGATATATTCGTAAAACAAATAAGTTAAGCTAAACTCGCATATTTACCCAATTAAAATTTGTTGAAATTTCTCTCCTCGACTTTGGCTTGACTTATTTATTATTCTAATAGTACCCATCTCTCTCTCCCCCGTCTTACTCTCTGACACAGACACACGCACACACAAAATGCAGACAAGCCTAGAGTAGAGGATAGAGCTTTCACTATTCATGACCGTCAATATACGTATTTTTAAGGCTTGAATGTGCCACCAACTCCGAAATAATGTAGACTTGGTCCCTGTCCATAAATTTCTCATTCCCCAAGAAAAGGGGTCAGTGCAGTAAACACACCTTATACTCAATGTTGTCTTCTCAATGTTCTCATTAGGCAAGTGGGCATTGATTCAAATGCCATTCAAGTCGCAGAATTTACACTAAACACACACACACACACACACACACACTCTCTCTCATTGATTCACATGCTATGCAACTCTCAGACTTGAACACCAAACCCAAATTCAAGCAAGAATGATTCCCAAGTGCTGTTATAATTCAATATGATATTTTAATAATCATGAAACAAGATTGTTAATTCACTAAAACATTGTTTTTTAGGAAAAAAAATCAATATAATATCACTCTGGAAGTGGAGGTAGTTGGTAGGCAACAAAAGTAGGAACACTAAAAAGAATTATTTAGCAAAATTTACATTCTCCTGACCTTTTTTTTTTTCTAATAAAAATAATGTTATCATTAAAAAAAATTTATTCGTGATTAAACAATCAGTACTGACGAGTATGGCATGCCAATATCAATAAAAGAAAGGTTTTTTTTTTTAACAAAAAAAAAGTCTCAAATAAATTACAGGCGTTCCAAAAAGTTTTTGCGACAACTTCTTTTAGAGTCCATACAGATTGTGAGTATTGAAAGAAAAAAAGGATATCAATTAATAAAGATTCACCCATTGTCACTACAATATAGGGATATAACTTAAATATATTCTGCAACTTTGCTTTGCAAAACATTACTGTAATTATTATTGATATAAAAAAGAAATATAATTTAATTATTGTATGAGTTTTTTTTATAATAATTAAAATCTTGAGCATGTATAAGAATGTTTTATTTTATTTGCATCAATATATGCACATTTAACACTTTTTTTTTGTTATTTACTACACACACACACACACACACACACACATATATATTTACAAACTTCATTATTTTTCATGTTTTGAAAATTTACTTATTTTCTCTTATTTTAGTCTTCAATATTCAAAATATTTGGAACCAAAAGAAAAGTATATTACAAATGAATTACTTATCAAAAGACATGAATATTTTATATATTAAATAAGTGAACATGTCGCTTAATAATTTGGAGTGCTTATCTATTAATCTATAGTGTTGGGTTATATATACGATTTTGATAGGTACCATATAATGTCACGTATCTCTAAATTTTGATTTTCATTTGTATCTTTACTATGAAGTGGTATTATGTGATGCTCTTAAGCCCATATGATGTGATTTTTAACAGAATCACATGATACCCCCATCACATTAAAGATACAAACGTGATGAAAATATGTAAGCATTACTCTATAAAATATTAGCAACATATTCCAACAAACAACACACGCAATTACCTTGTGTTTTGGACACTTAAAGTTGATTGTTTGCCACTCATTCTTTATTTTAGTCACAAACAATTAACTTTTTGCAACGGATTTTTCTGCATTGTAAAACTCATCCTTTTTTATTTTTTTTCTAAAAAATGCATATAGTGAGGCTTTCAAATTTCAAAGAAATGGGCACAAAAATGGTGGTAATTGATGGGAAAAAAGTCCTTGGGATTAGGCCAAAAGGGAATAAGAATTAAATATTTATTTTGTGACTTTCTCTCTCTTTTAAATAATTTTTTTTACACTTCTGCTAAACTATCCTAAAGTTGGATTAAAGCACTAAACCAATTGTTAAAGTTAATTAATAATTCAACTTAACTCAACAGAACGTTATCTCAATTAGAGTCGGTTATATAAATTTTATCTCATCATTTTCTTCTTTTTTTTTAAGACCATTCTCTCAATTAAGATCACAGATTATCATATTTTTACTAAAGCTAATTGATAGTTATATCAAATAGTGTTTTAAGGATTGAATCACATCTTCAATCAAGTTGATATATAAGAGAAGGTCTCATAGAATAAGAGCAAGATGATCAAATCCTCTAGAGCTTCATGTGTTATTATACTGGATGTTTGATTCATCGCAAGTACTAGCTTATTGTGGTCCAATACATTTTCCATCTAGTTTGGGCTGGCTCAGTTGTAAAATGCTTGGTTCGATGTATGTGGAGTTTGGTTTTAGGCTCACTTAAAATATATCTGGGCTTTGATTCTTGGCACCCAGCTCAGGCCCTAACCAGTCCACAGTATTAGTAAAAATTATAAATAAAATGCAATGAGTCCTTGCAAGAACAAATATTAGTAAGGATAATCCCAAATCAATTTTTTTTTTTTTTCATTTTTTTTCTCCCATTTTTAGTCTGTTAACGTGCTATAATCTCTCTCTCTCTCTCCCTCTCTCTCTCCTCTTTTCTTTTCCTTTTCATTCTATATATCAATTAAAGAGAGACTCGTTAACGTAAATGTAGACACACTATTGATCACAAAAAAATATTGTATTTTTCATTCTTTCTCATTAATTTTTACAAATGGAGAGGACCTTAAAAATTAAATAAATGGTCTACTTGGAAATCTCAATAAGTGGTTTAAGCCTCTATGGCCCTTCCTTTTAACTACATATTTATTTTCAGTCCATCCATTTCGAAAGAAATTATTTAGCGAGACTTTTACTTTATGTCACTATTTGATGTGATGTGATAATTTTTTTTATAAAATTTTAAATTTGTTTGATAATTAGGATAAATAAGTTTTTTCATGAATTTAAAATAATTATTGAATTCGTGAGAAATAGTCATCCACATGAGATAACGAGGAGGAGTGACAATTCTACCTAGATATTTACTCTGTAATTTCGATTCACTATTATTATCATAAAGCTTGAAAGCTTAATCTAATGAAACCTAGCTAGTAGCTACTAAGGCGATTCCCTTGGAAGACTTGAATCTTTAGTAGAGTACGGTAATGGTGGGCTCATAACATAAAGTGTTCCTCATAACTTTCATGTCTTATGGGGTGTAAGTACACTTGTTGTAGCAATAAGATCTCAAAGACTCGACAGTATGTTCTGTCAATCATGATTGATTGTTGATTGTAGTTTGCATATATTTGTTGGGTGCACCCCCACTGAAGGCCCAATTCTAGTTGTTGAAAGCATAAATACGATTAATGCATAATAAATACTTGAAGGAATCGTAATAAAAGCTGTATTACTCAAGAATAATTCCTCCAGCTATTGGTGCTGCTTACGTTAGGAGACGTTGATTTTTTTTTTTTTTTCTCGTTTTGGCACTTCCAAAACTCTGCTCACTCCAATTAGATAGTGTAAACTAAAGAGGATTGAGTTGAGAGAAATTGAGGACCAAACGGTGTATTTATAGCCAAGCTTCCATCAAGCTTTCGGTGGCTACGTGTCGCCACTGTTTCAGATTATCATGGAATCGTTCTAATTGCTTCATGAACATGATGAATACGCTAAGGAAGTTGTAGACCATTTCAAAAGCTCTTAAAATAAAGGGAAGCTTGAGACTTGTTCTTGCGAACGGTTTCTGTGAGAAGCGGTCAACAGTTGTGACACACCATTATTCTTCTAGAGGCTCTTATGAGCAATGATACATATTAGAATTCCTTTCTCTTCTTTATTTCTTCAATACATGTCCTATTTCTCATAGCATACTTCTATGCAAATCTCTCTCTCTCTCTCTCTCTCTCTTGTAAAAGTGAGAGTCATGAGTGAGTCTAATGATGGAAAGATGTTGTACTTTTTAAATTTTAAATAATGTGACATTATAATATTAGTAATGTATTAAATTATATAATTAATGTGTTATAATAATACACCGACACATGTCACATTATTTAGATAAAATTTTGGAATATAAATTTAAGAAATGTATCATTACTTTTCGTAATGAGTCTAATGAATAGTGAACCTCACCTTTGTAATTGTGAAAGAGGTAGGTTATGACTGAGAGAAAATTTTGTATTGACCGGTTCATTGAGCCTATAATATCTTGTCATTTTGGTAGGATGTTATGATTTTAGGAAACATGAAAGTAATATATTATTTATATGGGAAGATGTTTATTGGTGAGGTTCATAAATCCTGTCAAATTTGGGTTGAATCTAGGGCATTTGAACGAGTGCCTTGCTCTTTCCATATACAATGAGAGTGATAATAGACTTTTCAAAAAAATTTCTCAAGTGTTATAGTACCGCACAATTGGTAATAGTTTAAATCATGTAATTAACGTGGTTAGGCCACATTAGTATTACATCATTTGAATTAAAATTTTGTATTACAAATTTAAGAAATACAACATAACTGAAAAAATAAAGTAAGGGTTAATTTCAAATAGAGCTTTATACTTTGAATTTAAATAATGAAGTATTTTAATTTACAAATGAACTTTAGTTCAATTATTTACAAACATCTGTCCAAAATTATTATAGAAACTATCCAAATTTATTTTTGTACACTAAAATTAGATTAATCGAATATGTGGACTTCGCTCATGATATTTCGAGCAGAATGGTATTAATTTTGCGAGTACCTTACGTTATGTATCACAGGACAAATTTTGAATAGATTGATGCTTATAACTGAATGGTAATTAAAGTGTATTTATAAATTAAAAAACTTAGGCCATGTTTGGTAAGTCGGAATGAGGGTAGGAATGAGATATGTATTCCTAAAGTTATTCTATTCTTGTGTTTGTTTAAACTTTTTAGGCCGGAATGATCATTCCAAATAGAATGATTATTCCTAAAGAAGCCGGATTCGCCATTCCTTATCAAAAGTCATGAAATGCTCATTACATTCCTTACCAAACTTTTTAATTTTTTTTCTGCCAATAAAAAAAAATTCAGGTTGATTTTTTTTTTTCCATTAAACGTACATGAAAGCTTTGAAATTTATACAAGTATTTTGAATATTTAACTTAATATTAACTTTATTTTAACAATTTGATTGTTCAAACCAAATATAAAAATGTAATTGTCATTCCATTATTGGATATTCAGTCAAACAAAAGAATAAAATAATTATTCCCATTCCATTCTGGCTCCATTATATTACTAATATTATTCCATTCCAGCATACTAAACATGCCCTTTAATTATTTAAGTAAAATAAAAATTATAATATTTTTTTTAATTTCATATGAGATTACGGAATATTAAAATATAATTAACTCATAAAATAAAATAATTAAATATATATATTTTCTTAAAAGACAAATGTATGGTGTGAAAGCATGTTGGCCATAATGGGACACCACTCACCAAAATGCAGGTGGAATTGATACCCTGGTCGTTGTGGTAGGGTCACCCTCCGACAACGACGAGTAACTGCAAGCCCTCAAGTTCTAGAAAAATTGGGCTTCCCCCCGGATTGGTATTTTTGGTTTTATGGCAATTCTTCAGATTTTATAAAGGATGGATTACAGCTGGTTGGGAAGTTTTAGAGAGAAAAAAAAAAAAAATTTATTTTTTTCTTTGTTTGATAATTCAGGAGAGAAAAAAAAAAGAATTTTATTATTTTTTCTTTGAATGATTAATGGAAGAGAAAAGAAAAAAAAAATAAAAAATTATATAATATGTTATTTATTTTATTTTTATTTTTTAAAGTAAAAATTAAGAATCGCTTAATAGTCATATGCTTTAAACACAAGTAACAAATTATTGTGATTACATGTTTGATTTTGAGCTACTTATTCTTTTATTTTTAGCATAATGAATATTCACAAAACTGTGTTTTGGTGGAGCCGACACACAAAATATGAGACGGCCCACTTAGTTCCAATGCATTGTGACATGCCGCGGTGTGATTAGGATTTACGGATCTAATAAGAGTAATTAGTTTAATATTTGCCACCTGGACATGACACAGCTTGACATGCGGCGATACCTAATTAATGACATTTAGACCCTAATTTTGTGGTTCTCCTCTTCCAATTTCATTTTCAAGCTTAGCACAGCAAGTGATTTGAGCCTTTTAAATTATTGGATAGGAGATTTGGACTTTGTGATCTTATAATAATGAAAACAATAATGACATTTAGACCCTAAAAAGGGAAAAAATGGCACATGCACTTGGGATTCTAATGGGCATAAATCTTTGCTTTATTATACATAATCACATACACAGTTGCATCAAATAAAATGAAAAAAGAAAAAGTTTCTCATGCGTTTCAACTAACATTCCATTACCTGAAATTCCAACTTACTAGTCGTGTTTATATATATATATATATATATATATATATATATATTAGTATATTGTGTATGATCATGATTAATTATGAGCTTAGTAATTTTGATCTCGAACAATATAATTAATCATGGTCATTGCATTATAACCATACCAATAGGGATGACTCTGCATGGTTGGGTTACATTACAAAAGAATCAATGGCTTCGCTGGTTAGAGGGGCAATGGACATGTGTACTCTGTGTGATTTCGTGTGGAGAAGTTGTAATTACATATATAAACTAATATACAGTTCTATCATTTTTTATTGATAAACTTTGATAGGAAAAGCTATATTTTAATTTTTGCATTCGAAAGTATATTTGTATCAATTATATTTTTAATGTGATGTGACACGTAATATTTTTAAAAAACAAATAATGTAATTTTCTTAAGCACCCATGATGTCACAGTATATTAGAAATACAAATAAACATAAAATGTAGGAATATGTTACAATTACTTTGTCAAAATTCATTAAATAAAATTTCTTCTCCAAATTCTTTCACTCCTAAATGGATGGGAGAAGTGAGACTTGTGATTTAATTTTTGAGTTAATTGGTCTTAAATCCTTATCAAAGATGGTGAATTATTGTAAAGTATAAATACTTTTCGTTTTTGAGATGAAGGACATTTTGTTTTTTATTTTTTGATATTAAATTTATTTTTAATTAGTTGACACTTTAATTTTTTTTTTAAATGACAATAATACCGTTGTCTTGATTTTTACTCACCGCCGCTATCTGAGTCTTTGCTCATCGCAACACGGTAAAATCTCCAACTTTCTTGCGTCGTCATCGCAAATCAAAATTTTCAACCCTCTCGTATTGGTGTTGCAAATCAAAATCTCTAACTCTACTCAGCGTCATCATTGCAAATCATCGTCGAAGCGTATGATAGAATATTTCTTTTACTGCCACCATCAAGGTTTGTTATATTGAAATGTTATTAAATTTTTGAATTTTGAAGCCAAGATTTCTTTTACTGCCACCATCAAGATTTCTTTTACTGCCACCATCAAGATTTGTTATGTTAAAAGGTTATTAAATTTTTGAATTTTGAAGGAATAATGTCAGTATAGAATATAATGATTGGCTATCTTGTGTGTTTAGTTAATAGGTATAAACAATAAGGAACAAAAGTTACAACAGGAAAAATATTAACTTTATTTTTTTATTAATTTGTCATTGGGCATTTAACCAACTTTCCCATTATATGATTTTCTATTGATTTAATTGTTAACAAAGTTTGTCTAGAAAAAAGAAAAAAACCCAATCTGATTCAAGTGCTGATCTAGATAATTGTGTTTGGTTTATTTTTTTATTTTAAAATCTTCCTCTATCTTCATCTAGAAATTTTTTTCAATTTTTATGAAATGTGTAAAATTTTACACTTTTGAAATTGTGTAAAATTTGTCACTTCTCATAACTAGTGAAATTTTAATTATTCGTTCTTTAAATGCAATTATTTTTAACAAATTTTTTTCACCTTAAAATTCAATCGCGAGCCTCCAAAAGCTTAATAAAACTAATAATAATTGAGAGTTTTCTCAATTTTTATGAAACTATAATAATTCACATATTTTGGTTGAGATTTAGCTTTTTACTGTCAAAGTGTAACTTTTTATACTTTCGCTGACAAAATGTTACACTTTTGAAATAATTTTTTCCTTTTTTTATATTGAATAAAAATCTTGTTTGATAGATCTCAATATTTAAATTCCAAATATATAATTTTTTTTATTAAAAATGAATTTATAAATTCAAGTTATTGAATTTTAAAATTTTGAAAAAAAAAATTCACGACTATTCCTTATTTCACAGAATTGGGTACTCTAAGTCACGAGAGCTTATCTTTTGAAGAATGAATTAATTTACGGACGTAAAAATATTTTAATCATACAAGATTAGAAGGACTTGATAAGTTATTAAATTTAAACTAAAACTTAATAATAATTTTTATACTTTCACTAAACAATCCTTAATCTTTGACTTTTAATTCTCTTAAATTTTCTACTTTCTTTTCTTTTTTCAAAAAACATTTAAATGAAAAGATATCAATTTTGATATCACTTCACTTAATGCCTTCAAATCGAGCCATTAAAATTAACCAACTATAAAATAAAATGATAATTAAGAGAAGGAAGGAGGTTAAGATCATTAGAAACAATAAACATGCATGATATATATGGACAGCTCAAACAATATTATTGTTATTATCAACAAACATAATACCAGAACCAGATAACACCTACTTGTACTAGATCACATAATAACCCAGTGTAACCAAACCCAAACTGTTCACTCATTATTTAGGGTAGTTGCTTCCTAGATCTCCTCATAAGGACAACTACAAAGCAGTAAAAAGGAAAGAGATGCATAGATCCGAGCCACTTAAAAGAGGTGGTGATGCTTCTTCCCATGAGCCTCTTCATCTTCTTTCTTTGCTTCTTTCTTCTCATGATGCTCATGGAAGACATATCCACCGGCTCCAACTGCCACTGCCGCTGCAACTTCTTCCTCTATCTTGTGCTTGTGGGCGTGTTCTGGGTCTTTCTTTGTCTTGTGCTTCTCATGCTGATATTATCACAGAAAAGAAAAAAAAAATTAAGACAAAAAAATCATAAAACTTGTGGATCACTTCTATCAAATCCCAAAAATACAGTTTGTTTTTTTAAATTATTAAAATCATGGTAATGAACTAAAATATCAGATCAAACTGCATGAGAATGATCATCAGATCAAACTGTCTACAAGCACAAATTAATAGAACCAAAACCAAAAAAAAGAAAAAGAAAAATCTGAAGGGGCTCATGCATCACAGAACATGCTCCTTGTGCATGTTTGGGCAGAATTTAAGTCACAAGTGTTTATCAATCTTAGTGAATGAATTATATATGTGTATGTGATCATATATGTGTATATGTATACATGGGTATGTATAATAAGGGGTTAAACATTACCAAGGCATATGCGCCAGCGGCGACAACACCAAGCTCACCGGCGTGCTCATGGTGCTTGTGGTGCTTCTCCTCTTCCTTGTAATCAAGAGGCTTTTCTCCCTCCTTCTTATTGTGGAAGAGGTGGTGGTGATGCTCCTCTTCAGCCATGGATGTTGTTACAGAGATGATGAATAGAAAGATATACGTGAAAGTGGGTGGAGATATAGTCGATAGGTTGTAATGATTTATGAAAGGCTTGTGGGTAGTGCTATTTATAAGTGACGATATGGTTGGGGGCAAGACATATGGGTTGTGATATTTACAAGTCACGGTAAAGCTCGGGGTATCGTCGGTGACCTAAACGATGTGACGGACGGCTAGGATATCTCTTTGTAAGATTTGACGGATCTTTATCCACTTCCAGTCCCAATTAAAGGGATCTTTATGGACTTTTAATTGACGGTAATAGCCTAATAGGTAGCCATTCCTTATTTTTTTTTGTTGGTTAATTAAATTCATCTTTACTTATTCATCATACACACAAAAAAAAATATATATATATACATATATATATATATATATTTAAATGTCTATGTCTTTATGTTCATATGACTGTATATATTCATACGATCTCGGCCCATTAGTAGACCAATAATTCCATCCTTATTTATGTCTTCATGTCCACGTATTATATTTGCATTTTCATGAGATAAGACCTATTAATAAAACTCATAATAATGAATCCCACCAACTGTCAATAGAAAAAGAAAAAAAGAAAAAAAAAGCCTTCTCCCATCATGCAGACACGTGGTGAGACAGAGAACCTCCTCCTATATATTTTATTAATTTAAATAACGAGTCCCACCAATTGTCAATAGAAAAATAGAAAGAAAAAAAAAGAACCTTCTCCCATCACGCAGACACGTGGTGAGGCAGAGAACCTCCTCCTAGATATTTTATTAATTTAAATATTGTGATGTTGAGTGAAATGATTTTATAATTTTAATAATACAACAAACCTCATATAGATATTATAAAATATTAAAATCATAAAAATTAACACAATATATAAGAAGTTGATGAAATAATTTCTTGTAAGTAGTCTCTAACTGGAATCAACCTCTACTCTATGCTAGATCAAGAAGAGAAAAGATAAAGAGATTTTACTCGATGAAATTTCCAAGGCCATAGCTGAAGTAGCCTCTAAATGGAAACAAGTAGAAATGAATTACAATAATGGGGATATAGGTCTCAATTTTGGGTTGTCTGGCTCTATTTTTGCCAATGGTCTCTATCTGCTTGGTTGGTCCAGCCTTGTTTTTCATACAGTTCTGATGTATTTTGGTGTACAGAGGGTTGTACCCTGTTTTTTTTTTTTTTTTGTTGGTTTTGCCAGTTCAATAAAATTTAACCTTCCCAAAATTATTAGCTTGGAATGGTGACAATAAAATTTCATACATTATTATCATTTTTTTTTATACAACCATAAAGTGAGAGAGAATCGAAATCAAACCACACCTAAGGATAACTCTACAGTGCTTTTGGGTTGCATTACAAAAAGTAATAAGTTCATGCAGTTGATGACTTAACTGGTTAAAGGGGCAATGACCATATACGTATTCTGTGTGATTTAAGTGTGTATTATACCTTTGGTGTCTGATCCAGTAAAATGTCAATGCATTTCAACAATAAATTCAAAATTTACTTGGGTAACATAATAAACGAAGTATATTATATTTTACCAAATTGTGATCAACTCGAAAAGGGCGAAAAGACAGCTTTCTATTTGGATAAGTAGGGTCATATGACAGCATAACACTTTTATCTTTTTCTTTGTTTTTTTTGGATAAATATAGCACATTTTTTAATGGGATAAAAGATGAGTGGTGCAAATTATATTAAAATTTAAGGAGTATTAATTCAAGAAAAATGCAAGCATAGTGATAAATATTGAAATAACATAACAAGGGTAGGGTTAATAATTCTAATTTTATCACTTTCCGGTGACAAATAGAGAGTTAAGGTAACATTTATTTTTAATTTTTCATCTTGAGTGCAAGACACCATCTTACGTAAGTTAGGTGTGAAAAATTTGATTGAATTATAAAATATCACAAGTCTTACTAACTTTACTACTAATAATTTATGTTTAAATTTTTGAGTCATAATTTTATCAGCTTCTTCAAGTTGTTAGATCAGCATATTTAGGGCATTACAATTGTGTCACAGTTCACTTGGTCCCATGACAGGCGTCGTGGCAGTGTGATAGAAAAGAAAAAGTTATTGGACCTTATTGGTGAGGTCATGCGACGAGGACGTCACATAGTTATAAGGGATAGATTGTAAAATCCAATACCACATTGTTTAGGTGTAGAGAGATTGATTGACTTAGGCTTGTAAATGGGTTGAGTCCGATCAAGCTTGACCCAGACCCGGACCCGTTTACATAAGATCCGGATCTGTTAACAAGATCTGATCCGGGCTTGTTAAAAACTAATTAAATAAGTCGGGTATAAATCTGTAGGATAATACTCGTTAAAGACTTGACTCGCTAAATCATTAACAAGCACGCGCACATACACACACACACACTCTCTCTCTAATACAATATTGAAGTTAAAGTATTTAACCTCCTAACAAAGTTATTATATATATAAATACATACATACATAAAAGTTGGAGAGAAAGAAAGAAAGAGTCTCAGTGAAGTTATCATCTTCAACCTTCTAGCATTGTCTTGTGCTATGAAAATGTTTTGGAAATCACTTTATGGAATTGTTTCATGAATCTAGCTATCAATACCCGATTCTATTAAATGAACATTCCATTAAAAATCATTATAACCATTTTGTTGTCTTGGATGAGTAATTTTTATTTTCATTCTATGTCATTTTTATTTCATTTTCTATTATATTTAGGAGTAAGAAAACTTTTTATAGGCCTAAATTCTTGATAAAAATTAAAAGATTTCTAGATAATAATAATTGTTATTTTACCATTCATCATGTGTCCCATCGTAAGAACGAAACAGTTTCATGTAACAATGACTATCACATGAAACAATTTCAATCAACAATGAAATAATTGGGCCAATAAAACCTTTTATTTGTAAAGTCACGTTGGGCTATTCCAAATAAAAAATTTTAGTTCCTAATCTATTTTTACAAACGGGTCGGGTCCGGGTCCGGGTCTCGTTAAGGCAGATTTTAACGGGTCCGGATCCGGGTCAAGATCCGTTTAAATTTAGTGGGTCTGGGTCGGGATCTTAGAAGGTCTATCTAAATCCAACCTGTTGACATGCCTAGATTGACTTATACGACACCACAAATTTTATTATTAATAAATTAGTCTTAATAATAAGAGCATAGTATTTAATATTTTTAATTTCTTTATATTTAGTTTTGTGATATATTTTTTGTTTAAGTGAGCTGATTAATTCATTTATTGAATTAGGGACGCATTGATGGTAAAAGAATAATAGTGTGCAATTTTAGCTTTTGGACAAATTTGACCTATAGAGCTTCATTTGAGATTTGGATGGTGTTAAAGTTCGAGAATGAGGAAATGGTCTTCATGAAGTTTGTAGAAGACGTCTTGGGCTTTTCAGAAAGGCCTGGTTTGTAAAAATTAGAGTTCGTTTGGGCTCCAAACATTGTTTCAAAATCAGGCTTGGAAAGTTGTTCCGTGCAGTAGAATTCTGTCTGACCAGTCAAATTCAATGGGTCATACCTTGAGTTTTTGACATCTAAATCAGGTGCTTTAAAAGCCCAAAATTATCTACTCTTCAAGGGCTACAACTTTTGTAAAGAGCCCAAATCAAGACTCAGTCGTTTTCGGATAGAAAAACAGCTTGCAAGTTCTAACACGTTTTTGATGATTTCTCTCAACCTGTTTTCAACGTGGGCTGCGCAAGGGCTGGAATGGGCTTGACCCAAGAAGCAAGAATAGAAAGAAAAAGAAAAAAAAGTCAACCGAAGGTGGGCTGCCAATAGAGAATGAAAGAATAAAAAAGAAAAGAAAAGCAATTGTGGCTAGTGCAGCTGGGCTAAGCGCACGGCTGAAGAGAAAATTCAAAGCAAAAGTGGGCTGCGATCCAAGCGCAAGCTAAAGAGGAAAAAAGGAAGTGATGTGGTGCCAAGAAAAGAAGAAATAAAGCGAAGAAAAAGAGAGTTCTAGGGAGGACCAGGGCGGCGGCGCAAAACGAAACAGACGGAGAAGGAGACGCACAGCCTGTGCAGTGCGGCGCAGCAGCGGCACAGGGACAGAAAAAAATAATTTATTAGTTTTGTTTTATTATTCAAGTATACGTTTTCTAATTCAGTTATAAGGAATTTCAAACCTTTATTGCAGTTTAATGGTTAAATCAATTCAATAACGTTATTTTTTTTCTTTTATGAATTATATTCATGATAATCTATTTTAATTGTTTATTGATATTTGGTTTGATTAATTTAATCAAACCCTGTTAAGTTAATCAGATTATTATCAATTACTAGATTCAGGGAGTATATTACGTAATTGATATGGTTCCTAATCAATTGTGGCAAATAGTGATAAATGATTGTAGTCAAGCTTTTGTTTATTGCTATGATTATCATGTCCTAAGTTAAGCAGTCCGAGCTTGTGTGATTGTTGCTTAGAATAATCTAATTTTCTAGATATTAATGTTGCCGTTATATTAAATTTAGAGAACTTGTTCTAAATTATATAATGGTTAGAATCTAATGGAGAGCTTGTTACATTAGTGAGGAATTAAGAGAAATTTCGGATAACAAAGCTTGTTGTTACTTGGGATTATTAGATTCATTGAAGGGTAGAATAACGTTATAATTGATTGATTGTTCCATTAACTGTGAGGGTAAGATTGAACCGAATAACTGAAGTTTTAATTCAATGATTTTTGTTATTAATTTAGTTTTCAATCGTAATTAGTTTAATTAAAATTTCAACCCCCTATTTATTTTTTTGTTATTAATTGAATTTTAGTTTAGAATTGATCAGAATAAATAAAAAAATAAATTGTGAACACTCTTTGTGGGTTCGACCCTTACTCAGTTAGCTATTGTGTTTATTGTGTTAAGAAGTAGGGTTAATTTATTTTTAGAGTGTTAACGACGTGCTTCCACTTAATCTTTTGAATCATAATATTGTAAACTCTTTTGTATTATTGGATTAATAGACTAGAGCAATTACATTTAGCATATTTGAAAGAATTTATGAAGAGAGAGAGAACTCAGGGTGAGATAGGATGAGAAGATAAAAACTCAATAGGATTTCTTTTAAATCTTTTGTTATTTTAAATTTTCTGTTGTAGTAATTAAAATTATTATAAATATAGTGATGCTGCACTTTTTGACTCACAACAAGTATGGGTTCCGCGACCTGTAGAACACTCAAAAAGATGATCAGAGGACCACCGGATTGGCTCCGGCGGTAGCCGCTCCGATGCTTAAGTAAGTAAACAGAATTGAAAAGACTGTATTGAAAGCCAAAGAATGAGCATGAAAATAAAGCGTACCTTTAGGGTTTGATTTATACATCGTGGCCTTCTTAAGTTAATTAGGATTCGGAGCCATGAATATAGGGATTTGATCATCGGAGATTGTAGTTACCTTGTAGAGTATTGCATAGAGATAATCATAGATAGTAGTTTCCTTGTTGAAGACTGTTTTTAGATAGTAGTTTCCTTGTTGAAGACTGTTTCCCTGTTGAAGACGATTTCCTTATTCCCTGCTCGGCAACCACTAAGGCGGTGACGAGGTCTGGAGTGTTGGTCTGGATCTCTGTAATTAACTCTGAGATCCTTATCCGGATATATATGTGCTTTCGAGGCATATGCTTAGCTACTTCCGATCTTTCATTCTGTTCTGAATGTTCGAGCGCTTAGTCATTGGCCGAGCATGAGCTGAGTTGGCCGAGCGTGAGCTAGATTCATAGGCATACGTGTCAAGTGCTGATTGGTCTTCTCTTTTATGGTATATCATATAGATAATAACATTCTTTTATATTTCTCTCACATATTTCTTTAGCATTTTCCTAATAATAATAATACCCACATGGCATGCAAGTAAATTGGTGATTATGTCTTCTAGTTGGTGACTTGTTAGTTATCTTTAACATGAACTTATGCTATACAACTAACATTGACCATGTTTTTTTATTTAAGTTAATTGATGTTAAGTCTCTCACAAAAATGTTAAATTATTGTTTAGTATATACTCATTCCTTTTTAGTGTAGAGTTTTAAACACAATTAACAAATTATTGTGATTACATGTTTGATTTTGAGCTACCTATTATTTTATTTTTAGCATAATGAATATTCACAAAACCGTGTTTTGGTGGAGCCTACACACAAAATATGAGACGGCCCACTTAGTTCCAATGCATTGCGAAGTGGCGCAGTGTGATTAGGATTTACGGATCTAATAAGAGTAATTAGTTTAGTATATTTGCCATCTGGACATGACACAGCTTGACATGCCGCGATAGCTAATTAATGGGCCCCCTAATTTTGTGGTTCTCCTCTTCCAATTTCATTTTCAAGCTTTGCACATCAAGTGATTTGAGCCTTTTAAATTATTGGATAGGAGATTTGGACTTTGTGATCCTATAATAATGGAAACAATAATCACATTTAGACCCTAAAAGGGAAAAAATGGCACATGCACTTGGGATTCTAATGGGCATAAATCTTTGCTTTATTATACATAATCACATACACAATTGCATCAAATAAAATGAAAAAAGAAAAAAGTTTCTCATGCGTTTCAACTAACATTCCATTACCTGAAATTCCAACTTACTATTCGTGTGTGTGTGTGTGTGTGTGTGTATATATATATATATATATATATATTAGTTTATTGTGTATGATCATGATTAATTATGAGCTTAGTAATTTTGATCTCGAACAATATAATTAATCATGGTCATTGCATTATAACCATACCAATAGGGATGACTCTGCAATGTTGGGTTACATTACAAAAGAATCAATGGCTTCGCTGGTTAAAGCGGCAATGGACATATGTACTCTGTGTGATTTCGTGTGGAGAAGTTGTAATTACATATATAAACTAATATACAGTTCTATCATTTTTATTGATAAACTTTGATAGGAAAAGCTAGATTTTAATTTTAATTTTTCATTTTTGAAATAAAGGATATTTTTTTTTTATTTTTTGATATTAAATCTATTTTTAATTAGTTGACACTTTAATTTTTTTTAAACGACAATAATACCGTTGTTTTGGTTTTTGCTCACAGCCCATATTTGAGTCTTTGCTCATCGCAATACAGGAAAATTTTCAGCCCTCTCGCTTCGTCGTCACAAATCAAAATTTTCAGCCCTTTCGCTTCGTCGTCACAAATTAAAATTTTCAGCCCTCTCGCTTCGTCATCGCAAATCAAAATTTTCAGCCCTATCGTATTGACGTTGCAAATCAAAATCTCCAACTCTACTCAGTGTCATCATTGCAAATCACCGTCCAAGTGTCTGATAGAAGACTTCTTTAATTTTGAAGCCAAGACTTCTTTTACTGCCACCATCAAGATTTGTTATGTTAAAAGGTTATTAAATTTTGGAATTTTGATGCTATAATGTCAGTATAGAATATTATGATTGGCTATCTTGTGTGTTTAGTTAATAGGTATAAACAATAAGGAACAAAAGTTACAACACGAAAAATATTAGCTTTATTTTTTCATTAATTTGTCATTGGGCTGTAACCAACTTTCCCATTTTATGATTTTCTATTGATTTAATTGTTAACAAAGTTTGTCTAGAAAAAAAAAAAACCCAATCTGATTCAAGTGCTGATGTAGATAATTGTGACTGGTTTATTTTTTTATTTTAAAATCTTCCTCCATCTTCATTTAGAAATTTTTTTCAATTTTTATGAAATGTGTAAAATTTTACATTTTCAGAATTGTGTAAAATTTGCCACTTTTCACAATTAGTGGAATTTAAATTATTCGTTCTTTAAATACAATTATTTTTAACAAATTTTTACGACCTTAAAATTCAATCGCGAGCATCCAAAAGCTTAATAAAACTAATTACAATTGAGAGTTTTATCAATTTTTATGAAACTGTAATAATTTACATATTTTGGCTGAGATTGAGTTTTTTACCATCAAAGTGTAACGTTTTACACTTTCCCTAACAAAATGTTACACTTTTGAAATAATTTTTTTCTTCATATTTTCATATTGAATAAAAATCTTGTTTGATAAATCTCGATATTTAGAATCAAAATATACAATTTTTTTTTTTTATTAAAAATGAATTTATAAATTCAAGTTATTAAATTTTAAAATCTTGAAAAAAATTTACGTCTATTTCTTATTTCATGGAATTGGGTACTCTAAGTCACTAGAGCTTATTTTTTGAAGAATAAATTGATTTAAGAATGTAAAAATATTTTAATCATACAAGATTAGAAGGACTTGATGGGTTATTAAATGTAATCCAAGATTTAATAATAATTTTTATACTTCTAGTAAACTTTTCACAAAACGATCCTTAATCTTTGACTTTTAATTCTCTTAAATTTTCTACTTTCTTTTCTTTTTTCATAAAACATTTAAATGAAAAGATATCAATTTTGATATCACTTCACTTAATGCCTTCAAATCAAGCCATTAAAATTAACCAACTACAAAATAAAATGATAATTAAGAGAAGGAAGGAGATTAAGATCATTAGAAACAATAAACATGCCTGATATATGGACACCTCAAACAATATTATATATAATACCAGAACCAGATAACACCCACTTGTACTAGATCACATAATAACCCAGTGTAACCAAACCCAAACTGTTCACTCATTATTTAGGGTAGTTGCTCTCTGTCCTCATAAAGGACAACTACAAAGCAGTAAAAAGGAAAGAGATGCATAGATCCGAGCCACTTAAAAGAGGTGGTGATGCTTCTTCCCATGAGCCTCTTCATCTTCTTTCTTTGCTTCTTTCTTCTCATGATGCTCATGGAAGACATATCCACCGGCTCCAACTGCCCCTGCCGCTGCAACTTCTTCCTCTATCTTGTGCTTGTGGGCATGTTCTGGGTCTTTCCCTGACTTGTGCTTCTCATGCTGATATTATCACAGAAAAGAAAAAAAAATTAAGACAAAAAAATCATAAAACTTGTGGATCACTTATATCAAATCCCAAAAATACAGTTTGTTTTTTTAAATTATTAAAATCATGGTAATGAAATAAAATATCAGATCAAACTGCATGAGCATGATCATCAGATCAAACTGTCCACAAGCACAAATTAATAGAACCAAAACCGAAAAACAGAAAAAGAAAAATCTGAATGGGCTCATGCATCACAGAACATGCTCCTTGTGCATGTATGGGCAGAATTTAAGTCACAAGTGTTTATCAATCCTAGTAAATGAATTATATATGTGTATGTGATCATATATGTGTATATGTATACATGGGTATGTATAATAAGGGGTTAAACATTACCAAGGCATATGCGCCAGCGGCGACAACACCAAGCTCACCGGCGTGCTCATGGTGCTTGTGGTGCTTCTCCTCTTCCTTGTAATCAAGAGGCTTTTCTCCCTCCTTCTTATTGTGGAAGAGGTGGTGGTGATGCTCCCCTTCAGCCATGGATGTTGTTACAGAGATGATGAATAGAAAGATATACGTGAAAGTGGGTGGAGATATAGTCGATAGGTTGTAATGATTTATGAAAGGCTTGTAGGTAGTGCTATTTATAAGTGACGATATGGTTGGGGGCAAGACATATGGTTTGTGATATTTACAAGTCACGGTAAAGCTCGGGGTATCGTCGGTGACCTAAACGATGTGACGGACGGCTAGGATATCTCTTTGTGAGATTTAACGGATCTTTATCCACTTCCACGTCCCAGTTAAGATAAGACTCGTTAATGAAACTCATTATCATAATGAGTACCACCAATTGTCAATTTAAAAATAGAAGAAGAAGAAAAAAAAAGAACCTTCTCTCATCATGCAGACACGTGGTGAGGCAGAGAACCTCCTCCTATATATTTTATTAATTTAAATAACGAGTCCCACCAATTGTCAATAGAAAAATAGAAAGAAAAAAAAAGAACCTTCTCCTATCACGCAGACACGTGGTGAGGCAGAGAACCTCCTCCTATATATTTTATTAATTTAAATATTCTGATGTTATTCAACGAGTGAAATGATTTTATAATTTTAGTAATATAACAAGTTTTACAAAGATTTTACAAAATATTAAAATTATAAAAATTAACACAACACATAATAAGTTTATGAAATAATTTCTTGTAAGTAGTCTTTAACTGGAGTCAACCTCTACTCTATGCGAGATCAAGAAAAGAAAAGATAAGGAGATTTTACTCGATGAAATTTTCAAGGCCATAGCTGAAGTAGCCTCAAACTGGAAACAAGTAGAAATGAATTACAATAATTGGGATATAGGTCTCAATTTTGGGTTGTCAATGGGCTCTAGCTGCTTGGTTGGTCCAGCCTTGTTTTTCATACAGTTCTGATGTATTTTGGTGTACAGAGGGTTGTAACCTTCCCAAAATTATTAGCTTGGAATGGTGACAATAAAATTTCATACATTATTATCATTTTTTTATACAACGATTAAGTGAGGGAGAATCGAAATCAAACCACACCCTAAGGATAACTCTACAGTGCTTTTGGGTTGCATTACAAAAAATAATAAGTTCATGCAGTTGATGACTTAACTGGTTAAAGGGGCAATGCCCATATATGTATTCTGTGTGATTTAAGTGTGTATTATACCTTTGGTATCTGATCCAGTAAAATGTCAATGCATTTCAACAATAAATTCAAAATTTACTTGGGTAACATAATAAACAAAGTATATTATATTTTACTAAATTGTGTAATCAACTCGCAAAGGGAGAAAAAGACAGCTTTCTATTTGGATAAGTAGGGTCACATGACAGCATAACACTTTATCTTTTTCTTTTTCTTTTTTGGATAAATAGAGCACTTTTTTTAATGGGATAAAAGATGAGTGGTGCAAATTATATTAAAATTTAAGGAGTATTAACTCAAGAAAAATGCAAGCATAGTGATAAATATTGAAATAACATAACAAGGGTAGGGTTAATAATTCCAATTTTATCACTTTCCGGTGACAAACAGAGAGTTAAGGTAACATTTATTTTTAATTTTTCATCTTCAGTGTAAAACACCATCTCATGTAAGTTAGGTGTGAAAAACTTGATTGAATTATAAAATATCACAAGTCTTACTAACTTTATTACTAATAATTTATGTTTCAATTTTTGAGTCATAATTTTATGAGTTTCTTCAAGTTGTTAGACTAGCAGACTTAGGGCGTTACAATGATATCACAGTTCACTTGGTCCTATGACATGCATTGTGGCAGTATGAGAGAAAAGAAAAAGTTATTGGACCTTATTGGTTAGGTCATGTGATGAGGATGTCACATAGTTACGAGGGGTAGATTGTAAAATCCAATACCACATTGTTTAGGTGTAAATAGATTGATTGACGTAGGATTGTAAATAGGTCAGGTCCGATCAAGCCTGACCTGGACCCGGACTCGTTTACATAAGATCCAGATCTGTTAACAAGATCTGATCCGGACCTGTTAAAAACTAATTAAATAAGTCGGATATAAATCCGTTAGATAATACCCGTTAAAGACCTGACTCGCTAAATCATTAACAAACGTGCACACACACAGACTCTCTCGCTCTCTAATATAATATTGAAGTTAGAGTATTTAACCTCCTAACAAAGTTATTATATATATAAATACATACATACATACATACATACATAAAAGTTAGAGAGAGAAAGAAAAAGTCTCAGTAAAGTTGTCGTCTTCAACCTTCTAGCATCGTCTTGTGCTATTAAAATGTTTTGGAAATCACTTTGTGGAATTCTTTCATGAATCTAGCTATCAATACTCGATTCTATTGAATGAACATTCCATTAAAAATCATTATAAACATTCTGTTGTCTTGGATGACTAATTTTTATTTTCATTCTATGTCATTTTTATTTCATTTTCTATTATATTTAGGAGTAAGAAAATTTTTTATAGACATAAATTCTTGATAAAAATCAAAAGATTTCTAAATGACAATTATTGTCATTTTACCATTCATCATGTGTCTCATCGTAAGAACGAAATATACAAATAACAATGACTATCACATGAAATAGTTTCAATCAACAATGATATAATTGGACCAATAAAACATTTTATTTGTAAAGTCAAGTTGGACTATTTCAAATAGAAAATTTTAACTCCTAATATTTTTTTGCAAATGGGTCGGGTTTTGGAATCGGAGATCCGGATCCAATGGATCCAGATCCGGGTCAGGGTCTAGTTTTAGTTAAAGCAGGTCTTAACGGATCCGGATTCGGGGGTCAAGATCCATTTAAATTAAGTGAGTTTGGATCCGGATCTTAGAAAGTCTACCTAAATCCGACCCATTAACATGCCTAGATTGACTTATATGACACCATAAATTTTATTATTAATAAACTAGTCTTAACCTTTTGAATCATGATATTGTAAACTCTCTCGTATTATTGGATTAATAGACTAGAGCCATTACATTTAGCATATTTGAAAGAATTATGAAGAGAGAGAGAACTCAGGGTGAGATAGGATGAGAAGATAAAAACTCAACAGGATTTCTTTTAAATATTTTGTTATTTTAAATTTTCTGTTGTAGTAATTAAAATTATTATAAATATAGATAATAACATTCTTTTATATTTCTGTCACATATTTCTTTAGCATTTTCCTAATAATAATAATACCCACATGGCATGCAAGTAAATTGGTGATTATGTCTTCTAGTTGGTGACTTGTTAGTTAGTTATCTTTAACATGAACTTATGTTATACAACTAATATTGACCATGTTTTTTTATTTAAGTTAATTGGTGTTAAATTTCTTACAAAAATGTTAAATTATTGTTAAGTATATGGTCATTCTTTTTTAGTGTAGAGTTTTAATTATATACTTCCAATTTCAATAAATGAGTTTTTTCATTGCCTTCTTAGATTTGAATTTTTATTTATTACAATTATTTTAATTTCGAATCTTATTATTATCCAACAGAATAAAAAAAATAATTTGCATATAGATATGTTGTCTCTACAACATTACCTTAATTTTCAATTAAGGTGTTTCATCTTCTCATATTTATGAAAATGAGAGTTCAAGACCCTTCTAAAATAAAAGCTTTGAAGTTGTCACTTATTATGTCATTCCTTTTTAGCCCTCTATTAAGGCTGACGTGGATATACCACATCCCGTAAGTGATCGTGCAAATGCATATGATAAATTAAAGTTGAAGTCTCTCTCTCATCGTATTAAAGTTGAAGACAATCTCAGGTGGATAACTTGAGTGGACAGTGCTAAAAGATTAATTTTTTTTTGACATTGTTAGATCGAATTTAGTAAATATTATTTTTTTTAAAATTAATTTAAATAAGATGCTGTCTTAATTTTAATAAATTTTTCTATTAATAAATGATAAAATCAGTCATCTAAATTAATTGACTTGAAAAATCAAATAGTAAATTATATAAAAAAATTATAATATTAAAGTTGAAGACTCTCTCTCTCTCATGCAGAGATAAAGAAATTTTTATAGCAATAGAAACTTCACTATTAATTTTTTTAAGGAGAATTTATTTAAAAATGCATAATTTACAAATAAGGTCAACTAGATATAAACCTGTCATACCACCAAGCCGTCCAGTCGATGGCTAGGAATTTAACATAATATCATACATTTTTGGGCAAATTACACTTACCTCCCTGAGGTTTCTGACAATTGCAGAAACCTCCCTTATATTTTCTGAAATAACAATGTCCTTTTTTGGTTTACTGATTTGTGACAGATTCTCTCTACCGTCAAGAGTCGTTAGTTGACTAACGGAATTTGATGATGTCAGCTTCAAATTTTATTCAAATGCGAACTTTGCCCTTAAGATTTTCTCTCTTCTCTCTCTAAACCCCCCCCCCCCCCAAACACACACACACATATATATATATATATATATATATATATATATAATCACATGAAAAATTAGGTCACCATAATCACTGTAATTTTTTTTTTTAAAAATAAAAAACCAATTAAATAAATCCAAATCACTGTAAATTTTTTTTCAAAAAAATAAAAATCTAATTAAATAAATTCAAATCACTGTAATTTTTTTTTAAAAAAAAATAAAAAATCAATTAAATAAATCCAAATCACTGTAAATTTTATTTTTTTCCAAAAAAATAAAAAATCAATTAAATAAATTCAAATCACTGTAATATTTTTTTTTCAAAAGAATAAAAATTCAATTAAATAAATCCAAATCACTGTAAATTTTGAGTTGGTCCTAGTTCTGACTCAGTGTTCTCAACCATTTTCAGAACTCAAACAAACACACTTTTTTCTCTTAAATCTCTTCTCTCTTTTTGGATCAAAATCCATCAAAAGTAGCAAAATTTGTGAGCGGTGTGGAGAGAGATGCGATTGATGCGGCTATAAAACACATGTACTCGCTCGATCTGAGGCCTGGTTGGGGTATACATGTGGTTCAGGAGGTCAAGCTGTTGGCTAAGAAAGAAGATCAAGAGGCATGCACTTGCACCAAAGACACCAGTACCAAGAATCTTGAAAACCCTTTCACCCCCAGAGGCCGCATATGATTCTCCATGAAACAATAGATATTCATACACCACAATCAGATTATTCAAACTGGTTTGGGTCACATATGATTCTCTTCTTAATACTAGTTTGGGTCATGCTAGAGTAAGAAAGCTTAAGATTATTCAAACCCCCTTTCCGCAAAACTTCCTCTTAGACAACCAGTGTGTAAAACAAATCATCAACCCAACCCTCTTCATCTTCTTAAGACTAATTTTGTTGAAAACCCAAATCAAGAAAAGGGTTCAAATGTTAAAAGTTCTCTTACTTTGGGAAACCCATCGTTGGAAATGAGTTCAAATGGGAAAAACCCTCTTCAACTTGCCCAACAAACACCACACACAAACTATCATGTTGACCACTCCACCTCCAACCCTTCCCTCTCCCTCTCCATACCCCATCGTAGTAAAAGAGGCAAACCTTCTTGGAGCTCTTCCCCGTTGAATCTAGCGCAGAAGAGGAAGCCATTGGGATAACAGGTGGAGGTTTGAGTATGGGTCTGTGGGTGGGTTTGGTGGGGATGGTGGCTGTCGATTTGTTGTTGTTGCAGGTTTCCACGCCGGAGTGATATAGGGAATCAAATGGCAATTAATCCCCAAATTCATAAAATAATTTCAAATGGCAATTAATCCCCTCAAAGATTGCATAGCTTCCAGAGATGATAGTGTTGGAGTGTTACATCTCATATTGAAAGCATGGAGTTAAAAAAGGAAAGAAGAAAAACTTAAAATAGACAGAAAGCTGGAAGAGAAGAGTTAGTTAGAAAAGTTAGGTTCTAAAAGAGAAGAGTTTGTTAGAGTTAGTTAGTTCATTCTGTTATTATACTATTTGATGTATTATAAAAGGACTCAAAATCTAATGTGAAGCCAATCAATGAAGCAGTTTTCATTTTATTTCAATTCAGATCATACAGTTCCTTTTCTCTGTTTCCTTCTCTGCTCTGCATTTTCTTCCTCCGTTCATCAAGCTTTCAACATCGTATCAGAGCACAAACCTAGAGCTTCCGCAACCTAGATCGACTGATCTCTCAATTTCCGCCTTGCAAAATTCTGCTCTAGAATTCTTGCATCGATTATCTTCAAGGTTCTTGCATTTTCTTGAGCAAATTCTTGAAAATGAGTTCTGGCAATTCCCCTCTTGTCAATCCCTCTCCTATCAACCCTTCAGATGACTCATCAAGTCCATACTACCTACATCTAAGTGACAATCCTGGTGCTTTGTTAGTATCAGAAATCTTCAACGGAGAAAACTATATTGCATGGAGCCGTTCGATAGTCATTGCACTGACAGTCAAGAACAAGGTACAATTTATAGATGGTTCAATTGTTTCTCCCTCTACTGCTGACCATGTTAAACACACGGCATGGTTCAGAGCAAATAATTTGGTTCTTTCTTGGTTGATGAATTCTATTTCAAAAGAAATACGAAATAGCTTGTTGTTTGTGGTTTCTGTTGTTGATCTTTGGAATGAGCTTAAAGCCAGATATCTCAGGAGTGATGGACCAAGGGTTTTCCATCTTGAGAAATCTTTGAGTTGCATCACTCAAGGTGCTCTTTCTATTACTGAATATTTCAGTACTTTTAAAACTCTTTGGGACGAGTACATTAGCTATAGGCCATTCCCAACATGCATATGTGGCAAAATGGCAACATGCACTTCTGAACTTTTCAACTTTCTACAAATCAGACAACAATCTGATTATGTACTCAAGTTCTTGGTAGGGCTAAATGATTCTTATGCCTCTATCAGAAGCCAATTGTTGCTAATGGTTCCATTACCAAGCATGTCCAAGGTTTTCTCTCTATTACTTCAAGAAGAAAGTCAGAGGCACCTTACAAATTCTGCTACACATAATGAGACTCATGCTTTGATAGCAAAGCAATTCAATCAGCAGAATTACTAGCCACAATCTTTCAAGAACAAACCAAAGAAATATGCTCTACACTATACTCATTATGGCTATAATGGTCACACAGTGGACAAATACTTCCAACTTCATGGCTATCCCCCCGGCTGGACTGGACCAAAGGGAAAAAGAAATGTGGCCTTTGCTCATGCTGCCATTACAACTCCAGAGGTCTACAATCAAAGCAATAATGAGCAACAAAAGTTCTGTTTCACTTCAGAGGAATTTCATAAACTGATGGCACTTGCAAATTCAGCACAGCCCAATTCTTCCAACCAGAATGATGTCCAACCAGCTATTAACCTTGTCACCACTTCTCACTTTTCTGGTAAAGTGCAACCTACACTTAAACCACATCTATTTTCTTGTAATTCTGTTGCTTGTAAGCCAAATTCCAATTTATATTGGATTCTTGACACAGGTGCAACAGATCACATGATCTGTTCACCACTTTTATACCATTCTACACCTAAACAAATTAATACATCCATAAATCTTCCTAAAGGTACTACAATCCCAGCTACACACATTGGTAATGTATGTCTCTCAGACTCCTTCTTTTTACATAATGTCTTGTGTGTTCCCTATTTTTCATTCAATCTATTATCTGTTTCTAAACTCACTAAACACTCTAATCTTTCTCTTACCTTTACTGCTTCCTATTGCCTTTTACAGGACCAGTCAATGGAGAAGATGATTGGGATTGCTCTAGAGAAAGAGGGACTTTACCATCTGCCTCAAGTTTCATCAAAAGCTAAAACCTGCAGTTTATTTGAGTTTAATTCTTTCCCTTTTGCTTTATCCTCTACTCACAAACAATTAGATATATGGCATTGTAGATTAGGACATCTATCCAGTTCAAGATTACATTCCCATAAACAGATTGACTCTGCCATAACTCTTAATTGTATAAATGTTTGTGACATATGTCTTTTAGCAAAGCAAAGAAGGCTTCATTTTCCTGTATCACAAAGTCATTCTAATAAAAGTTTCGATTTGATCCATTGTGATATATGGGGCCCTTTAAACATTACTTCTTATTCAGGTTTTAGATACTTTTTAACTATAGTCGATGACTTCACAAGGTGTACTTGGGTGTACATGATTAAAGTTAAATCAGAAGTACCTTCTTTAATCAAAACTTTCTGTAAAATGATAGCAAATCAATTTTCCTCTTCTGTTAAAACTATCAAGTCTGATAATGGACCAGAATTCTTACTCACCAAGTTTTATCATAAATATGGTATTTTGCATCAGAAAAGTTGTGTAGAAACTCCACAACAAAATGGTCTTGTGGAGAGAAAACATCAACATTTACTGAGTACTGCTAGAGCCTTAATGTTCCAAGCAAATCTACCCTTAATCTTTTAGAGTGACTGTGTGTTTACTGCAGCACACATAATCAATAGAATCCCCACTCCTCTCCTTCAAAATAAAACCCCTTTTGAAAAACTTTTTCACAAACCCCCTAACCTTTCTCATTTAAAAGTCTTTGGCTGCCTTTGTTTTGCATCCACTTTAACTAGTCACAAACAAAAATTTGATCCACGAGCCACAAAGTGCATCTTCCTCGGCTATCCTTCTGATATTAAGGGTTATAAGCTCATGGATCTAAACACCAATAAGATCCTTGTTTCTCAGAATGTCATCTTCTATGAAACAATTTTTCCCTTCCAAGTGTTACCCCAAAATCCTGAAACTCATTCTTTTTTGTTTCCCATTTCATAAACTTTTCCAGATTCCCCTTTCTATCAACTCATTCTTCCATTTATCCCCAAATATGGAATCTGAATCACCACATAATCATTCTCCTCCTTTATCTGAACCTTATGCACATATTGAATCAGACTCACTCATATTTCCCTCCCCATCCAACATGGACTCAACATCTGATTCCACTGTCCCAGAAGTCCTACAGCTTAGACAATCAACTAGAATCAAACAAAAACCTTCATATCTGTAAGACTATTATTGTGGTAATGTCTCTTCTTCTCAAAATACAACTCAGGCATCTCTTTCAACTGACTGCTCTCCAACTAAAGGTAATTTCTATCCTCTTCACCATTTTCTTTCTACAAGTAGGCTGTCTCCATCACATAAAGCCTTTTTAGCCTCTCTCACAAACTCTCTAGAACCCAAAACATACAAACAAGCTTCTAGCCTCCTTGAATGGCAAGCTACCATGAAGTGTCACTAGTTTTGCAATTTTTCTCGGGAACTCATTGATTTCATGGAAATCAAAGAAATAAGTTACAATCAGTCGATCCTCTGCAGAGGCAGAGTACCGAGCCCTTGCAACTACAACATGTGAAATTCAATGGCTTTTGCATGCCTTACAAGACCTGGATATTAATCATTCCCAATCAGCTTTGTTATATATTGACAGTAAATCAGCAATGTCTATAGCCACAAATCTTGTTCAACATGAGAGAACAAAACATATCCAGCTTGATTGTCATCTTATTAGAGAAAAACTGCAGCAGCATATTATTAAACTCTTCCATATTCCATCGAGATTATAGCTAGCAGACATCTTTATAAAGCCCCTCGGCTTTCTTCCTTTTCATCATATTCTTCGCAAGATGAACATCATTAACATCCATGTTCATCTTGAGGGGGGGTATTGGAGTGTTACATCTCATATTGAAAGCATGGAGTTAAAAAGGAAAGAAGAAAAACTTAAAATAGACAGAAAGCTGGAAAAGAAAAGTTAGTTAGAGTTAGTTAGAAAAGTTAGGTTCTAGAAGAGAAGAGTTTGTTAGAGTTAGTTAGTTCATTCTGTTATTATACTATTTGATGTATTATAAAAGGACTCAAAATCTAATGTGAAACCAATCAATGAAGCAGTTTTCATTTTATTTCAATTCAAATCATACAGTTCCTTTTCTCTGTTTCCTTCTCTGTTTCTTTCTCTGCTCTCCATTTTCTTCCTCCGTTCATCAAGCTCTCAACAGATGGAAATCCCTGATAAGGTAGAGTACGCTTCTTCAACATGGGATGGGCTGGTAAGGGTTACAACAACACAACCACCAACATCGCAGCCATTGCTGGCACCATCACCATCTCCGATGCCACCTGAAACCACCGAAGCAACCACACGGCAACCGAATTTTTTTTTTGCGCTCCTCTGTAAATCCTCTATAAATTAGAGGTTTTTTTTTCTTCTCGTTTTTAACGATCGATTGATTGGGCAGCTCTGTAATGATCGCTGCACGTGCAGCAGCCGGAACACCAACGATCTCGGCGGAGATGAGGACGAATCATCCCCGGGGTGCTTCCACAAGACTCCGCCGATGCCGAATCGGCGCCGTGACCCTGTCTGCGTGTCGTTCTCTCACTGCCTCCTCAATTACAAATACACCACCGAGTGGCCCAGATCAACGGTGGTGGTGGAGCAGCCATGGGTGGCCGGTGTTGTTCTGGGTAGAGAAAATAAGAGAGAGAGAGAGAGAGAGAGAGAGAGAGAGAGGGAAGTGAGATGGAGTGGAGTGGAGAAGGAGAGAGAGTTGAGAGAGGAAAAATAAAGAAGAAAAAATAAAAAAAATATTATTAAAATATAAGGGTAATTTGGTAAATGAACCAATTTGATTAACGTCGTTTGGGGACAATTTCTGACAGGGGGAACAGTGTTATTTTTGAAACTATAGGGGAGGTTTCTGTAATTGTCAGAAACCTCAGAGAAGATAAGTGTAATTATCTCTACATTTTTACTTTAAAGAAATTTGAAACTCTGGTCACCAAGCCGTCCAAACTTATGACTAAGAATTCAACATAACACTATACATTTCCATTTTGAAGAAATTTGAAATTATTATATTTATTATAAAAAAAAAATACAAAATATCACTCGATCATTGAGAACTTCAATAGTATCATTAATTTGCTATCCAATATTATTACCAACTTCTATTGGCTAATTGAATGTACTTGAATTCTGACCAACACTCTATTGAAAAATCAGATTGGAAAAGTCTAGTGCCAATAGTGATATATTATGATTAGAAGTTATTATATATTCTGATATCATTGGCGAGGTCAATACTCTCGACAAATCATAAGTTATCATATATATAAAAGTCATGTATACAATTACTCGGGAGTGTGGTCGAGCGGTAAAAATATTTATGATAAAATTCAAGCGTCTTGAGTTTAAATCTCTTCTACGTTGATCTTTGACAGTTAGAGTTTAAAGAATATACTTAATTGTCACGAAAAGGGGACAGTTTATAATTAATCAAATCAATAATACCAAATCACACAATAATTTCTCATTTATTTTATCATTTCAAATATCACATTAGTTAGAAAGGTTACGCTATTTTTAAAAAATTCTTAAATAAAACTGAATTATCAACTATGAACTTTTTTAATAATGTCATGTTATATATGTTGTGACAATTTTTTTTGAGTGAGTAAAAGCACAAACGATAAAATATTATCGAAAAGAAACACAGTTCTATTTTTCGTTTCTTTTGGAATCAACATCTTTTTAACAGTTGTTTTTTTTTTTTATATGACAGCCAAGCTAAAGAACTTAGGGGTGATTCTGTCATTTCACTAGTCAATCAATTTTAATTTTTTAGTTAAAATTAAATAATTACATATATACATGTGATTATATACGTGACATATTAAAATTATAATATATATGTAGATAAAAGAAAGAGAATTTCTCTTATCTAATTTGGAGTCAAATTTTTTAAATGAACAATGTTTCATAACTTATATATTTATGTTCATATAGTATTCATACACTTGCGTAGAGTAAGACATATCATCATGAACTTTATTAGTGAGTTCAGTCCTATTTTATCCGGGTGCATCACCAAACACATGAACACTCAAATATTAGCCATTGTATGGACTAATAGTTCAGAATTACTGAATAAAATATAGTGAAATTAATTCAAGTATGGAACTTATGAGAATTAACTATATATAGAGATCGCTCACTTAATAAATTTCTTTTATTTTAAAGGAAATGCAGCAATGCATTACAATAAGAGAAAAAAAAAATATTGATGTGCCAAAAATACTCCCCTTTTAAGATCAGAACACATGAATATTTAAGTCACATGCATTTTGTTTTAGAGTTAAAAATTCAAAGATTATTGAAATCATTTAGCAATTTGATAATTCAGCAGATTATTTTGGTCACAACAACAGTTACAAATCTCATTTCAATCTAGACATCACTTACCTAGAAGTGTTTGAGCTTTAGAATGTCAGAATTCAATATCAAACAAGCAATGCTCAATTCGGACACGATTCCAAAATTCTCTCACATGATCTTATGATACGAACACGATCCCAAAATTCTCTCATATGATCTTTATCAAAATGAAAACGGGTTCATCTATATAAAGGGAGCATAAGGTACACTTTAACCCCAATGTCATACTTGGACATTTCAAGAATGTCAATTTCAAATTTTTCATTTCTTTTTGTTATTTAGTATAGTAAACTAAATTAAGAATGTTTGTTATATGAATTAGATATTTTATTTAAAATTATTTTATTTTATTTTTTTGGTCCCAGATGAATATTTTTCTATTTTATTCTAATCTAAGATCAAAATAAAATACAAATTTTCCTATTTTATTCTCCATTGTTACTCTCTCACAATCTCAATATCGATTTGGATCCTGATTTCATTTTCACCATTTCCCTCGTCTTTGTCTCTAACGTTATCTTTCTGGCAATCTCTCTCACGCTCGAAACTCACCTCTCTTTCTTATCTATGCCGCAGTCATCCACCGCCGAAAATCTACTTGTCGCGGTTCAACCTCCACCGAACATCTCTTCGTCAATCTCAGGTAAGTTCAACTTCTTCATATAAATTATATATATAGCTATACGGATTGTCCAATCTATACTCTATTGCTCTGCATTGAATATGAATGTCATGTTTGACTTGCTGAAGTAATTTTGAAGAATACTTGATTTGATTTTCAATATATTAAAAAAAAAGGGTTTCCCTTCAGATTGGCGTGAAAATGAAATTAAGACCCATTCATTGAACATTTTGGAGTTGATTCAGGTCCCGATCTACTTAAATGTATATCTCTACCTAATATTCATTTGATTCCATTTTAGTATTCCTATCATTTTTAATTGTCTATCCAAACAGTAGATAAGAAATTTTCATTCCATTCTCGTATTATTTTATTATTTGCTATCAAATAATGAATAAAAAATGATAATTTTATTTTTATTTCATTACTTACTTATTTCATTTTATGAAATGATTACTTTATTTTTAACGTATTTAACATGACATAAGTCTTCATTCATTGTCTACAACATAACAATCTTTCTTTTATTTTGATTTGATTGTCAAAGTGGTCATAGATCCTTCTGGTGGTATTTCACAATTGTTTATTTTATGATAATTTTTGGAAGATTTTTGGCATTAATCTGATCAAAGATGAATTCTATGACAACAGATAACATTAAGTAGGACAGAAAAGAATGAAAAATGATAAGATATAAACTAATATATATATATATATATATAGGCATTCCAGAGCGAGTGAGTAGGGGGACCCAAACCCAATCTCTCTCCCTTAATTCTCTTAAAACATTTTTTTCTCCTTCCTTCGTAAAGGATTCAAATGAAGAGATCTTAGTATGATTTCACTTAAATCTTTTTTCTACCTTCAAATCTAGCCATCTAGACAAACTACAAAAATAAAACGATAATGAAGAGAAAGAAGGCAGTGATTAAGATCATTATAAACAATAAACGTGCATGACATATATGAACACCTCAAACAATATTGTTGTTATTATCAACATACATAAAACCAGAACCAGATAACACTACATGTACTAGGTCACATAATGACCCTGCAGTAAGCAAACACAAACTCACTCACACTCATTATTTAGGGTTGTTGCTCACTGCTAATAAGGGAAACACAAAGCAGTAAAAGGGGAAAAAAAAAGATGCATAGATCAAAGCCACTTAAAAGAGGTGATGCTTCTTCTTTCCGTGAGACTCTTCATCTTCTTCCTCTGCTTCTTTCTTCTCATGATGCTCGTGGAAGGCGTATCCGCCTGCTCCGACTGCCATTGCTGCTGCAACTTCTTCCTCTATCTTGTGCTTGTGGGCATGTTCTGGGTCTTTCTCTGCCTTGTGCTTTTCATGCTAAAATTATCATAAGAAAAAATAACAAAATATAAGACAAAAATTCATAAAATTTGTGTATCAATCCTATCAAAAGATCAAATCCCTAAAAAAGTTAGTACATGAGAATAAATTTTTCTTTAATTGTTACAATCAAATTAATGAACTAAAATATTAGATTATCATTAGGATTATAACTGAATGAAAATGATCATGATAAGATCAAACTCTGATCACCAAAACCAAAACCAAAACAAAAACAAAACCAATAATAATATTATTAAAAGAATAAGAAAACCCTAGAGGGTCTTATTTCAGGCTCATGTACCACTAAACATGTTCCTTCATCCTTGTGAGGTTGGGCAGAATTAAGACACAGATGAGTATCAATCCTATTGAATGAATTATGTGTATGAGACTATACATATATATATACACACACACACACACACACACGCGTATAATAAGCGATTGTATATTAATTACCAAGGCATATGCGCCGGCAGCGGCAGCACTGAGCTCGCCAAGATGCTCAAGGTGCTTGTGGTGCTTCTCCTCTTTCTTATAATCATGGATTTCGACTGGGGCGTCATCACAAGAGTCGGCAGTCTTGTTGTAGCCACCGATGGCATCACCGGCGTAAGTGCTCTCGGAGTTGTCAAATGCATCAACGGGCTTTTGTGACTCCTTGTAACCACCGGCGCCGTAAGTGGTCTCCGCAGCAAAAGAATCAACGGGCTTTTGTGACTCCTTGTAGCCACCGATGCCATCACCGGCCCCGTAAGTGTTCTCAGAGTCGCCAAATGGATCAACGGGCTTTTGTGACTCTTTGTAGCCACCGATACCATCACCGGCCCCGTAAGTGTTCTCAGAGTCGCCAAATGAATCAACGGGCTTTTGTGACTCTTTGTAGCCACTAATACCATCACCAGCGCCGTAAGTGTTCTCAGAGTAGCCATATGTATCAACGGGCTTTTGTTCCTCCTTGTAGCCACCGATACGATCACCTTCGTAAGTGTTTTCAGGGTAGGCAGATGCATCAACAGGCTTTTCTTCCTCCTTGCGGTGGTGGAAGAGGTGGTGGTGGTGCTTCTCTTCAGACATGGATGATGTACAATAACTACAATATAGAAAGATTACAGTGAAAAATGGGTGGATCTTGGATTGGTTGTGATGGTTTATACAACACTTATGGGTACTGCTATTTATAAGTGACTGTGCCAAAATAATCCAGATCTTGGGTGATATAAATCGTGTGGTGGAAGAGAAACTAGTATTAATTGTTGACAGTTAGTGCTAAAAATGAGATTTAGTTTGGTATACATAAGGTGACTCAGAGTAATTCGAAAATTCAGAATATCTTAAAAAGGAAGACTTAATTTGACGTGGATAAACTGATTCAGAATAATTCTTATTGATTCATCAAAAGAAAAGAAAAAATCTAATTGAACCTTATTACACATCCATCAAGCTCAAAAGCACATGCCATTTCACTTTATTCAAGTTTCTACCATCTACATAAATTTGTAATTTTCAGCTCTTTTTTCTGCATTTTCTAATTGTTTTTTTAATTAGTCTGATATGTGAAAATGTGACATTTTAATAATATTATATTATATTTCATTAAAATATTTAAATTATATTACACATATTAAAATATAATTAGAAGTGTAACAATTCCATTCAAAAATTTTCCGTTGTTGGGAGGGCACCTTCGTACTCTCCCCAATTGAATACTGGCCGGTTAGAGGGTCCCTGCATAAATAAGAGTTCAATGCCCTCAAAGGAGTGCCCACTCCCTCCCCATTCTGTGTACCATATATTATTTGATTTCATTTGATTTTGTTCTTTACTATTCAAATAAAATAAATTTGAATTTGGGAGTTCTAATAAATTTAAAAATTGATTACTAATATATTTAACATCCAAAATTATTATTTTTTAAATAAAATATTTTCCATGAGGAAAGGTTTTTTTTTGCATGTATATTGATGTTTTGAAAATATTTGACTAAGTATGAGGGAATGGAAAAAATAAAATGATAATATTAATTAGGAGAGAAGAAAAGGAAAACTTGAATAACCAAAGGAAAGAGAATAACACTAACCCTTTCATCTTGTTTAAGAAAAATATAAGGGAAAAAAAAAAGAATATAATATTTTATTTTGTAATAAAAAATTAAAAAGTAGTTAAATGTGAATATTTGTGTGTAAATATCATTTGGCAAATGTTGATAGGTTTAATTAATGTACATGTACAAGCCTGTTATTTGGGTTTTTGAGTCTCAATGTCTATTAGGAAAATGACTCACAACAAAAAATTTTGCAAGTCATGTAAATATCATATATGAACAATTTAGTAAGGTATTTAAATATATAAATATGTATAAGTGTACATAAATGAATTTATAAATACATAAAAGTAAAAATAATTTTTTACGTAAATGAAATACTACTTTTATTTGTTTGTTTGTTTAAGTAAGAAAGAAAAAAAAAATTAAAAATTATTCTCATGCAATACATAAAAAAATTTAAGGATGACTAATAATCAGTTCCAAAACTTTATAAACTGAATTATATTATGGTAATTGGCAATGCAACTCAATTATAATTTTTTTTGTCAACGTAAAGAGTATGTTATAATAGATAATTTACAAGTTCAGAAAAGTATTTCATTTCTAAATTATGAGAAAATTCAAGAATCATTTACTAATTACCTAACAATTACACATGAACCTCACAAATAAAAACTCTATAGATAAAGCTTAACCTAAATCATGACTAAAAGAGATAAATATACCATGTTCTCGGAGGGTGAAAGTATGAGTCACTAACCAGTATGATCTCAATTATCGTATAAATTATTAGTTGAACAAGTTGATTAGGTTCGTAATTTGCAATCTGCAAATAATAATGTCAGCATGACACATTACAGACATGTACCAATTAATTGCCAACCTCATCCATTAAAGCTTTTAAGGCTAGCACGGAGATGGTACAAAATTGATATAAATTGCTGTGACAACACTACCAAATTAAAATTAATTAATATAACCAGGCTAATAATTTGAATAGTCAAATAATAAATCACATACATATACATATATACATATACATATACATATATATATATATATAATATACTCTTACCAATAATAACTTGATATTCAATTTGACACTTAAAACCGCGATCCAAAAATTTTCGAAGAATGGCTCCACAAATTGACCTACCATGCCACACTCACATGGTCTGAGCATATTCCAAAAGTAGTGAAAGTTAACCAATAATTCTAAACTATTAATTGCATTTTTCCCAATGTTTTCAAAACCGGACCGTTCATCGAACCGAAAAATTGTCCGGGTTACGAGTTACCGGTTCAATCGTCGGGTCAACCGGAATCAAACCGTGATGTCATAATTATGTAATTAATAAATTTAATAATATATGTTATTAATATTTTAAATTAAAAAAATTATACAAAAATTACTAAAAATTATATAAAATATTTTTACAAAATTTGAATTTTTTTAATATACAAAACTTCAAGAAAAAAAATAAAACCACAGTTCATAACCATCACCACCGCACCTTCACCACCACCGCCGACTATTATCTTCGGATCTTCCTAACCAACAGAACCCCAGCCGCACCATCACCACAGTCCATAACCCCCGTGCCTTCACCACGACCCCAGCCGAACCCACAGCCACCGCACCTCCACCGTAACCATCCTCTCCCACAATCACCATCGCCCGTCGCTTCCACTGCTCCATCGCACCGCCACCATCATCACCCGAACCCCTACCCTCATCTCGTCCATAACTCCACCAGCCAACGTCGACCCCTAACCCTCTACCAGCACCGCCGACCACAGCCGTGCCCCCTCATCCGACCACACCCATCTCTCTCTCTCTCTCTCTCATCCGCTCAACCGTATCACCACCAACCACCGACCATACCACCAGCACCTCCATCTCCGTCCCCGACGCAATAGTGCCTCAATGGCTCAATCCTCCCTTGCGTCGCCGTCGCCGAGTTACCTTGATAACGTAGGGAAAATGGGAAAATGGGAAAGGGAAAATCTCAGATCTGAGAATGAGAAATGAGGGCTTCTGTCTCTTTCCGTAGGTTTTTCTTTTTTATATATATGTAGAGGCGAACCGGTCCGAACCGGTGACCCAGTGACGGGTCGATCGGTTCACCGGTTGAACCGTCTGGTTCGGACGGTTTTGCCTTTTAAGCCCGATTTTGAGGCTGAAACGGTTTCTGGGGTTTGACCGGACTATTCCTTGGATTGGTTGACGGTTCAACCGGTTGAACTGTCTGGTCCGGTCCGGTTTTGAAAACCTTGCAGTCCATAACCATCACCACCGCACCTTCACCATCACCGCCGACTATCATCTTCAGATCTTCCTAACCAACAGAACCCCAGCCGCACCATCACCACAGTCCATAACCCCCGTGCCTTCACCACGACCCCAGCAGAACCCACAGCCACCGCACCTCCACCGTAACCATCCTCTCCCACAATCACCATCGCCCGTCGCTTCCACCGCTCCATCGCATCGCCACCATCATCACCCGAACCCCTACCCTCATCTCGTCCATAACTCCACCAGCCAACGCCGACCCCTAACCCTCTACCAGCACCGCCGACCACAGCCGTGCCCCCTCATCTGACCACACCCATCTCTCTCTCTCATCCGCTCGACCGTATCACCACCAACCACCGACCATACCACCAGCACCTCCATCTCCGTCCCCGACGCACCAGTGCCTCAATGGCTCAATCCTCCCTTGCGTCGCCGTCGCCGAGTTACCTTGATAACGTAGGGAAAATGGGAAAATGGGAAAGAGAAAATCTCAGATCTCAGAATGAGAAATGAGGGCTTCTGTCTCTTTCCGTAGGTTTTTCTTTTTTATATATATGTAGAGGCGAACCAGTCCGAACCGGTGACCTAGTGATGGGTCGATCGGTTCACCGGTTGAACCGTCCGGTTCGGACGATTTTGCCTTTTAAGCCCGATTTTGAGGCTGAAACGGTTTCTCGGGTTCGACCGGACCATTCCTTGGACCGGTCGACGGTTCAACCGGTCGAATCGTCCGGTCCGGTCCGGTTTTGAAAACCTTGCAGTCCATAACCATCACCACCGCACCTTCACCATCACCGCCGACTATCATCTTCAGATCTTCCTAACCAACAGCACCCCAGCCGCACCATCACCACAGTCCATAACCCCCGTGCCTTCACCACGACCCCAGCCGAACCCACAGCCGCTGTACCTCCACCGTAACCATCCTCTCCCACAATCACCACCGTCCGTCGCTTCCACCGCTCCATCGCACCGCCACCATCATCACCCGAACCCCTACCTTCATCTCGTCCATAACTCCACCAGCCAACGCCGACCCCTAACCCTCTACCAGCACCACCGACCACAGCCGTGCCCCCTCATCCGACCACACCCATCTCTCTCTCTCATCCACTCGACCGTATCACCACCAACCACCGACTATACCACCAGCACCTCCATCTCCGTCCCCGACGCACCAGTGCCTCAATGGCTCAATCCTCCCTTGCGTCGTCGTCGCCGAGTTACCTTGATAACGTAGGGAAAATGGGAAAATGGAAAAGGGAAAATCTCAGATCTGAGAATGAGAAATAAGGGCTTCTGTCTCTTTCCGTAGGTTTTTCTTTTTTATATATATGTAGAGGCGAACCGGTCCGAACTGGTGACCCAGTGACGAGTCGACTGGTTCACCAGTTGAACCGCCCGGTTCGGACGGTTTTGCCTTTTAAGCCCGGTTTTGAGGCTGAAACGGTTTCTCGGGTTCGACCGAACCGTTCCTTGGACCGGTCGACGGTTCGACTGGTCGAACCGTCCAGTCCGGTCTGGTTTTGAAAACCTTGCAGTCCATAACCACCACCACCGCCGACTATCATCTTCGGATCTTCCTAACCAACAGAACCCCAGCCGCGCCATCACCACAGTCCATAACCCCCGTGCCTTCACCACGACCCCAGTCGAACCCACAACCATCGCACCTCCACCGTAACCATCCTCTCCCACAATCACCACCGCCCGTCGCTTCCACCGCTCCATCGCACCGCCACCATCATCACCCGAACCCCTACCCTCATCTCGTCCATAACTCCACCAGCCAACGCCGACCCCTAACCCTCTACCAGCACCGCCGACCACAGCCGTGCCCCCTCATCCGACCACACCCATCTCTTTCTCTCATCCGTTTGACCGTATCACCACCAACCACCGACCATACCACCAGCACCTCCATTTCCGTCCCCGAAGCCCCAGTGCCTCAATGGCTCAATCCTCCCTTGCGTCGCCGTCGCCGAGTTACCTTGATAACGTAGGGAAAATGGGAAAGGGAAAATCTCAGATCTGAGAATGAGAAATGAGGGCTTCTGTCTCTTTCCGTAGGTTTTTTTTTTTATATATATATGTAGAGGCGAACCGGTCCGAACTGGTGACCCAGTGACGGGTCGACTGGTTCACCGGTTGAACCGCCCGGTTCGGACGATTTTGCCTTTTAAGCCCGGTTTTGAGACTGAAACGGTTTCTTGGGTTCGATCGGACCGTTCCTTGGACCGATCGACGGTTCAACCGGTTGAACCGTCCGATCCGATTCGATTTTGAAAACCTTGATTTTCCCAGTTAACTTGGTCAAGAACTCTTCCAGCTGCACATGGAATACCCAAATCTAGAATTTCTCACTCTCATCATTAAATAATTTGGTGTACTAAGTTCCCCATACTTGGCCAAAATTTTTGAATTAGATTACATCTCGCGGTGTGAGACTTAATGGGCCCTACAAATAAATACACACATGTGTGTGTATATATATATATATATATATGTTTGTGTGCGCCATGTGTTTCCATTTATGATGCCGATGACTTTTGCTGCTGTAAAATTTATGAGAGTGTGACACTTTCCAACTGATCGCGGAAGATTTGACTTCAACAAATTTTCCTGGGAAAAAGGTAAGCCAGGAAAGTAGAGGCTGATATTTAGATAATGGCCGGTGGTGGGGCCCATCGAATTGGCAGTTGAAGTTTCGGCTTGTCGGCTGTCGGCAAGGGTATATTACCCCAGATATTCACTTCAAACGGTTAAAGCCGTTGTCCAAATTTTTATTGGTTTTATCAATCACTTAATTTATTTTTAATTTAATCTTAAGAAAATGCTTGCAGCCATACAATAATTAAATAAATTCTTCTGTTATGAGTAGGTCACACTCCGTGTAAAGATTTATGTGATTGCGTGGGGTTTGGTTTAAATTAAATAAATTATTCTATAAATTCCGTCACAATTTGTATAGAGATTTAGGTGGATGCAGCATTTTGACAACTTATGCTTTAAAAGTTAACACAAGTCTTAATATTTTTGTGTGGATTATATTATATATAATAAAATATTATTTAAAAAATATATTATTATATTATTATATCAATCTTATTTAATAATTTTTTTTAATTTTGAATATTAATAAACTCAACAAATAAAATTAAAATGATACATTGTTATGTTACTGTACTAATATCATCTAAAAAATTTTCTAATTTTAAATTTTAAGAAACTCGATAAATAAATAAAAAAATTCAACCCACAACTAAAAGAAAAAATTAAAGTATACATCTTTCCCTAATAAAGGAACTGATAATAGAATCTAGACCTGATAAAATGAATAGGTTGGACGGATTTTGGATGGATTAAAAATGAATCGGGTCAAAACGGGTTAAATTCATATTTGACTCGTAATTAAACGGATCAAATTTGGGTTGGGTCAAATCAAATCTAACCCGTTATTTTTTTTTTACCCTAATAGAAGAAATATTATTTTTAAATAATCACAATAATTGTTTTACTTTAGATTTCTTAAAAATTCAACAAAATACCATAGCTAAGAGAAAGTAAAGAATACAATTAAAAAATTAACGGTCGGTTCAATTTCGGTTTAAAATTCGAATAAACTGAACCAACTCGAGAACCGAACTCTCACTATTTTTTAAAAAAATTAATATGTATACATATATATATATGTGAGTATTATATATATTATATTGTATGTATACATATACATACATATATATAAATACATATATATAATACAGTATGTGTATATATATATACATACTATATTATATATATACTGTGTATATATATAATACGTATTGTATGTGTATATATATATACACAGTATACTATATATATGTATATATATACATGTACTGTATGTATATATACATATTATATATACTATGTGCTGTATACATATACATATATATAGTATATTGTATATATGTCATATATATATAGATATAGATATACGTATTGTATATATATATATATATAATATTGTATATATATATGCCATGTATAATTACATGAAACCATTCATTAATATTTTTAAATAGTTTAGAGTTTATCAATTTTTAGAGAGAGAGAGAATGAATTTTGAGTTTTACAATTATCAAATTGCTTATGAAGTGCCCACTAGTTGTTATAGCTATATAGTTTATCATTTTACTAGGTTTAACTTATAATATATATTCAAGCATTGTAAGTGTCGAATATATAATAAATTGTCCATTTTTAATTTAGATTCACAAAAATTTTATATATATTATATGAATATATAATTTTTTGGGATTAGTTTACCAAAATAAAAATTTGGAATTAGTTTGAAGGCCAAAAAAAAAAAAAAAAACCTAATCCGAACAAATCGAACCAACCCAATCCAACCCAAATAAGATTTTTTCAGATCGGGTCGGGTTGGGTTGGTTCTGTTCTATTAGACTTGCGGCATATATATATATATATATATATATATATTCTTAAATTATTTTGTTCTTTTTCATTTTTAACCTGTCAAATACATATATTCAATCAATATTTACCTATTAAATTGATGAGATTTTTTATTACTTAATTAGTTTATGACTCGTTAACTAAATAAGTTAATCATAACTTTAATTCGTCAACGAGTTAAGACGAATTAATAAATTGTAATAACATTTACCGCTTCTAAAATTCATGACTTCCCAAACACTTTTTAAGAAGAGAGTTAATGAGACATGAGTTACTAATCAAACCAACAACGTAATATCATTTTATGGCTACTCTGTTAGTAAGGTAATCCAATAATAGAGAGACTTTCTCAATTAAAATAATATTATTACAGATCAGATGGCCCCCATCTGATCTAGAGTTTTGGCAAGTAATACAAAAAGGCATTGGAACATTGAATTCTCCCATTAGATGACTGGAGAGAGATGAATCAATACCATTTTTTGGGATGCATTCATTATATTTAATTTGGTTGAGTGTTTGTATGATGCAGACCCCCATGGAACATCTTTCACAAATAATTCTTATTATCTTTCACAGCGACAAGGATTGCACACGGTGGCGGAGTCGGGATATTTTACTTGGCCGACTTGAGACTTGAGAGGCCATTGATTTTTAAAAACAAAATTTACTTAACAAAATTTTACTTCAATTATTTAAGATTGTGATTATATATATATTTATAAAAAAATATAAACTATATAATATTATTTGAAAATGTGATTGAATTTTAAACAGTACAAATGATAAAATTTAAATATTTTAAATTCGAGTTTCATTTTTGATGATCTTTAGAATTAGACATTAAAATATAAATGATCCAAGATATTTCAGATCCATATATATATATATATATATATTCCTGTCATTCAACATTACACATTCCTGTCATGCTAACAATTCTGAATCTCAAATATGAGATACATTATAATTGATTATGGATTTTTTGTTTTAAAGATAAATTTGTGTTCAACACTCCGAATGAAAGTGATGATGGAAATACATAAAAAAAGAAAAAGAAAAAGATCACAGTTTCGATTTGAATATAAAGCTACTCAATCATTTAATAAATTCATTTCTCTTGTCAATTTAATAGTAGTTGTGACATGATTTTGACCAGACGAGTTCAACTAGATTAGTAATTGTTTTTTGAAATTTATCTAAAAAAGACAAATTTTATTTTATTGAAAGTTGGGCAAAAACTGTAAACTTGATACCATTTATATTTATCCAAAATCAAGAGGTAGATGCTTAAGATAGAGACCAACTTTGCCACAATATATATATATATATATATATCTTTGACTTAAGCTGGAAGGAAGGAAACGATATACTTGTGATAAATGATAAAAGTAGGTTGCACGTGGTGGGCTTGATGTGAAGCGTAAAATACGCGTAGGAGGAGGAGGAGGATATATTCGACGTCCAAAATAGGATTATCTTTGTATTATTAATCAATGTAGTAGTAGTGATCGTTTTGCCACGTTTATCTAAGGCCCCATTTAAAGAAAAACCAGATAGGTAGGACCCACAGACATTTTTGTGGTGGATCTAGCTTGGGTAGCTTCATCATTGGGTCATGGGTACAAAAGTTAATGTTCAAACGTTCAAAAAGCTACCATCTACCAAGCTCTAACAAAATTTCTGATTGGGACAGAACAGGGAACGAATGGACTACACATGGCATGGCATCGGTTAGGTTGAAAGGACTACACATAACAAATTCACATTATTTAAGATTTAAATTTGACAGACATGTAATGTGACAGCCACGGGTCGGGTGAGGTTGAAAGGCAACCCAAATCTGAATTTAAGCATTGCCCATGGCATCCCACACTTCTCTGGTTCCAGTTCAGATTCAGGTTTTGGTGGAGAGATAAAATTTTCGTAACAGACCATTGATCAAACATATTTGCAGACTAAGAAATTAATTGAAGGAAACATAGAATTAAAAAACCAGAGGAACATTAAAACTGAGAAATAAAAAATAACAACATGATATAATTTAAGAACTTAAGATAATTAAGTTGTTTGAGATCGGTTTGTGATTGTCTCAATTAGAAGCTTATTTGATATTAACTTGTGAGATAAACAAGTCAAGTTTGAAAAATTTTTAAGATTCGTTAAATTACTAAGTTTAACATGGACTTTATTTAATAAGTTAATGAGTACTCTAATATCATATAAAAAATAAAATATTCAAAATTTGGTTTGCGATTGACTTAATTAGACACTCATTTTGAAATTAATTCAAAATATAAAAAAGTCAATATTGATCACAATTTAAACATCTTTAATTTTAGCAAGTCAAATTTGATTATAATTTGATGCTTATTAATTTTAATAAGTCAAGTTTGAACAATTAACTACTCAACAAGGCTTAACTAATTTAGAACCTTGGATATATAGTGAGAAAACTTCGATGGACTCTATAGCATCTGAAATATAATTTGGTCAGACTGTTAGAGCTTATATAGCCTTGGTTCAGCAATACAATAGCATATGAAACATACTAGGATCAAGTTGCCCAAGTCATTAACCCAAGCAGAGTTAAGATCGTAAATGAATCAAGTCAAGTTGAATAGTGGATTGTTCAACCATGATTTACTAAAATAAACGAGTTTCAAATTGTGTCCAAGCTTGCTTTGTTAATTTTTCGAGCCGATCTCGAATGAGCTTCTAATTGAACCGATCACAAACGGAGCTCCAATGAGTTGATTTTTATATAGTATTAGATTACTTTTGACTTCATGAGCCAAGCACAAACTAGGCTCAATAAATTAACAAATCTCAAAATTTGTTAAAACTTGACTTATTTATTTTAAGAGCCGATCTCGAATAAAACTCTAACCAAGCCGATCACAAGTTGAACCCAAATACCTTGACTTGTTTTATGCCCTAAGCCCTGCACAACATTAGGTGGGGTTAGCATTCTATTAATTAAGAATATTCAGGCCCTATAATACACTAGAAATTTAAGCATTAGTTAAGGTGGGCTCATACAATCATGCTGAGTTAAGCTCACCAACCCCATCTAACTTGTAGTCACTTTATGATGGGATATAGAACGGATCAGTTTACCCTTTACACCACCATCTCATGCGCAGCTCCAAAAAGTTCATCAGAAAGGGATGGGGTGGACAGGCGAACCTATAGAACCAGCATGAATCTAGATTCTTCAAAGGAGAGACCTAATGATTGCTTTAACAAATATGCTCACACAAGTATTACAATGAAGACCATAATATCCATATTATCTTCGCATTATAAGAAGATGTCTGTAACAAATATGCTCGGTTTGCATCCTGTAGAGACTCTTCTGCCAAATCTTTCACTAGTCCTGATTATTTTCTTGCAACAATGTCAATTTTGGCATTTCATTTTCTAACAAAAGATATGAATCTAAATTAGTGAAATGGCGAACCAGAAATCAAGTTACAGAGCTAGGATAATGCACGAAAAGTAGAAAGCAACTTGCAAATTTCATAGTTCTATCACACAATTAACATATTTATCAATCAGGTTATCTTCACTATGCAAAAGATTTTGAACGCAATGACTATCATAAGAATGTTGACCATAACAAATGCTTGATAAAAACCCTCCGTACAGCAAGCAGTGGACACCAACCTGAACGATGTTTATCCTTTCTTCATGGGCACAGCCCTGCACTTCACACCTACAAACAATCCTTTCCATATCACTGCTGCCTACATGAGCTTCGTGATCCAATATTTTGAAATCTTTCACTCCCCTAATCCATCTGAAATCAATGGGATCTTTTATCACTTTCAAGTAACAATCCTTTTGAGCCAAAAAACTCCATACCCTTGGTGTTATATTTTTAACACAATCAAGAAACTCTCTAGATCTCTCTTCAAAGTCTCCATTTTGATCATGACTACCAACAAAATTGGCTTCAAACTTGTACGTCAATGCACACTTACAGAATTTATGACTTGGAAATGATGAAAGTTCGGAAACAATTAAACTGCATTTTACAAGAAAATTCCATACTGGGCTTCTAGCCAGACTTAGCAAGGACTCCCCTGTGCTTGTCCAGAAATTTGCTAGAGATGCAATCAGAGAAGATTCATAGAGAAATAGATGGTGGGTTGCACCTGCAAGCAACAAGGAGTATGCTGAACTGGTTCTGCTCATGTTGAATGCTTCCAGCTGATGTTCTCTCGTATCAGGATTGGGAGCTAACAAGTCACTTGCACGTATTTTATATGCAGAAGCCAATATGGTGTAGGCATTCAGAGAGAGATGGTGCAGGGGGTGCAATCTGAAGATTTGCAGTGATTTATTTTCCTTTGGTTCTGACTGTTCATCAGGAAGCCCATGAGTGAGCAAGTTCTCAAGCTTCTCACAGCAAGATTCAGGATTACCAAATGAAATATACTCACTTTTAGCATCATCTACATAATCAATCAACATTCTGATAGCCTCATCTCTGTAGAAGTTGTGATCAGAACTCAAGTTGGTACAATTGAGATTGACAGCAGAAATTTCCTTAACAAGAAAACAGCCAAAGTCTTAACGTTTGTTCACAGGGCTCATTTAAGAAATTTAGGCATCATCAAGTACTTGCACAAAAGATTGATATGAAGTTCAGAGAAGAAGTTGACATCAGGTGATTGTCACAACAACTCTTAGCAGTTTAAAATTGGAATAAATTTTTTTTCCCACTAAAAAAGTTAAATGAATAGCAAAAAAGTCAAGGAAAAACTTTTTCCAAGAAATCAAAAAGATAAGTTGCAAGGAAAAACTTAATATTTTATATGACTTCTTAACCAACTTTTCCTAGGCCCTGTGAAGCACAACTTTTCAAATATCAGCATGACATTTTTGGAGCATGGACATGTTCAGACATGTCGACAACACATGTCAGAATGCGGAAAAAATCATGTCCAATGTTTTTTTCTTCTAAATTTTGGCCACGTTTTCTAGATTTTTTTTTTCTTTCAATTTTTCTGTTTTCTTCTTTTTGGGTCATGGATGTTTATGATTATATCAAGAAATTTTTGAATTTATTTAATAACTTTGTTAGTTTGATATCTTAATAATATTGTTGTCATTTGTGTGTTTTAATATCAATTTTGATTGGAATAATATTAGCTTTTTATTATATGGTCATTTAAAAATATATAAAAAAATATTCAACATATCCCCCTGCATCCTACTTTTTTGAAAAATGTAATGTTCACATGCCCATGTCATGTCGTATTCGTGTCCTGCGTCCACGTCCACACTGCATCTGTAGCCTACACCTAATCCATGTTATGCAGAAAGAATGCTCACATTCAGTGACGATTGTTTTTAAGAGGGAAAACCAGTTGTAATTTGGGAGATAATTATCAGGAACAAAATCGAGACTGTATTCAGCAGAAGAAAATATACAAAATATGTGACATTTGGTTAGAGGGCAGTAAACGAGAAACAGTTTGGTCTGCTTTTCTTGTTGAAAAGCTTTGTACAGCAAAGGAAAAAATGGGAGGGATGTTTACCAACGCCGTCAATGCCAATTAATATGACATACATTCACTGGGATCTAAATCTATGATCAATAGGCACTAGAACTGAAACAAGATATGTTATTACGTTTGTCATCCAGAATCAACAGCAAGGAATGATGCTAGAAAAGAGAAAAAGGAAATTTATGGTCATATGTTTGCAATTGCAAGTTTCAAGAGAACTCGAAAGATATGAACATTCATATAGCAAATGATAGTATCATTTCATGAAATTCTTACCTGCAAACAATGATCAACATAAGTTGAGGGCCATGTATCACATCGCCTACAGCAACAAATAAATCGATACTTTAACCATAACTCTAACTGCCTCATTGCCTGGAAAAATAACATGAAAGGAAGTTAGGACTATTGAAGAAATGGATTTAAATAAAAGATGAACTTAACTGCCTCCTGGTGAAGTGGGACAGGATCAAATCCCAACCAAGGAAGGAGGCTTGGGGGTTAAAAACTTTCTGCTGCTCAACAAGGCTCTGCTAGCTAAGTGGCTTTGGCGGTTTGGAATAGAGTCTGATGTTTTATGGAGGGAGGTGATCTCCGCCAGGTACAGGTATGAGAGGTTGAGTTGGTTCCCCGGTGATGTGCAGGGCCCTGCAGATTGTGGCCTGTGGAAGCATATTCAGAAAGGTGTTATGGCTTTTTGGCACCTGGTAAGGTTTAGGGTGGGGGATGGAATCCGAATGTGCTTTTGGGATGATCCATGGTATGGGGATAGAGCTCTTAAGTTGACTTTTCAGCACCTCCTTAGTCTGACAAGGAATCAACGTGTTATGATGGCTGAGTATTTGGAGAGGGAAGACCCAGAGCTGGTTTGGTCTCCTGTATTTCGCAGGCATTTTTTTGACAGGGAATTAGAAGAAGTGAGTGGGCTCTTGAGCCCCCTTCACAAGCAAAAGTTGGCCCAGAGCAGGAATGACCAGATGTGGTAGAGTTTGGATGCCTAAGGCACCTTCTCGTTAAAGTCCTTCTATAGCAAGCTAGTTGGGGAGAACAGAGAACCGTTCCCTTCGAAGGTCATTTGGAAGTCGGCTGCCCCCTCAAAGGTAGCCTTTTTTTGCTTGGGTGGCTTCATGGGGTTCTATTATGACCTCTGAGAATCTCTAGAAAAGAAGATTTCATCTTACCAGCAGATGTTATATATGCAAGTCTAAGCCTGAGACGAGCAATCATTTTCTCATCCAATGTGGGAAAGCCATGTATATATGGCATCTAGTTATGTCTTTATTCAGGCTTTTCTGGGTCATGCCATGTAATGTTAAGGGAGTGTTATTTTGTTGTGGTGGCATTCGGATCAAGAAAGAGATTAGATGGGTGTGGACGATGGCGTGTTTGTGCTTACTCTGGAGCATTTCGAGGGAACGAAACATTAGGATTTTTGAAGGGGTTGAAACCCCCCTTTTTGGATTAAAAGACATGTTCCTACGCCTTTTGTTCTTTCGGGCCAAGAAGTTATTTTTTTTTTTTGATAAGTAAAGAGTAAGATGTATATTAAAAGGAGCCCAAGAAAGGCACCACGGGCAAAAAACCCCAAGAAGCTTTACATCGGTCTTAGCGACCCCAAAAAATGAACAAAAGAAGAGACATTTACAAGGAAAGCCTCTTTGACCCAAAAAAATAATAAGCGCAAAAACGCGTCTTTAAAGAAGGGAATGGAGAGCTCCATATCTTCAAAAACACGATTGTTCCTTTCAATCCATAAACACCACAAAAGGAAAATAGGGGCCAGCCTTCGGATTTTCTTAATCTCTTTAGGAAGATTACACCCTGTCCATGCCACCAGAAGATCTCTGATGGAGAGTAACATGACCCAGGAAACACCAAAGAGAGTCAAAACAAGTTATTTCCTACCAATATAGGATCTTTTGTTGAATTTTTGGGGTTTCTAAGGCCTTAGCTGTATAGTCCATTTGTAAAGGGCTTGCCTCCCTCGGACGCTTTTATTTAGTTACTCTTTGACCTATCAAAAAAAAAATAGTATCATGAAATAATTGAGAGGAATGGGGAAGTCAGAGCCCAACAAGATAATAGACGTTGGAGATATTGCAAACAAGTAGTTTCCTATCATATACAACACATGAAAAATAAGATTGATGTGAATCTATTGTTTAGCTTCCAGAAGAATACTAGTAACAACAATGATAAATAAAAATGCTTGAAAGATACATTCTAGCCTACTTGCAGAAATAAATTCCTGCTTGTGGGGTTAACGCTAAGTACATCTGAGCGAGGAGGGGGATGTGTTCACTGGGCTATCCGCTTTTATACTATTCGAGCCCACTCTCTACAGTGAGTGTTTAGATTGAAACCCACATGACATAGGTGGCTAGGGTGAAGCCACATGGTAAATTATGGGAAGTGTGGGCATTTAGTATGAACCAATGCTTGGTGAAATTTTGAGCAATAAAGCAGAAAATCCGTTCTTGGATTTGCAGTTAAATTTGTCCCGAAGGTAATTTGTAATTGCCAGGTGCTATACAAGGATGTGGGCATGGGATTTTGGAGCATGGAAGGACAAGTTATGCATGACAAGACAACTGCCCTTACCCAAGTATAAGTCTGAGTTAGAGCAGTTGGCTGGCTCTCCATACCCATCGAACAACCAGCTTTAAATGTCTTTCTTTTTTTGATAAGTAAGACAAAAACACCCACTATGTCTATGTCCGAATTGAGACTTGAATCCTCAACCTCCTCTTTGGGAGGTAGAGATAATACCATTCAAACACTTGATGGTCATTTTTTTTTAATTTCAATACTTTCATAGCAATAGCTTAGCCACATCCTTCAGCTATAGCAGTAGCAGTAGTTTGTAGTTCCTTTGATTTCTAGTACTTTGAATTAGATTTACCTACTTAGCATCTAAATATCTCAATTCCATTTAGCTGTTGAAAAATCTGCATATGTACTTGGAATTCTAGAATGTATGCAATGCAGTCACTGCCAAGATCAGTAGTTCAGTTTGCAGTGAGGTAATAATTGTTTCTGTCATGTTCAAATACTTGGTGAAATTTTGAGCAATAAAGCAGAAAATCAGTTCTTGGATTTGCAGTTAAATTTTTCCAGAAGGTAATTTATAACTGCCAGGTGTTATACAAGAATGTGGGCATGGGATTTTGGAGCATGGAAAGACAAGTTATGCATGACAAGACAACTTCCCTTACCCAAGTATAGGTCTGAGTTAGAGCAGTTGACTGGCGCTCCATACCCATCGAACAACAAGCTTTAAATTTCTTTATTTTTTTTTTTATAAGTAAGACACAAACACCCACACTGTCTATGTCCTAATTGAGACTTGAATCCTCAACCTCCTCTTTGGGAGGTAGAGATAATACCGTTCAAACACTTGATGGTCATTTTTTTTAATTTCAATACTTTCATAGCAATAGCTTAGCCACATCCTTCAGCTATAGCAGTAGCAATAGTTTGTAGTTCCTTTGATTTCTAGTACTCTGAATTAGATTTATCTACTTAGCATCTAAATATCTCAATTCCATTTAGCTGTTGAAAAATCTGCATATGTACTTGCAATTCTGGAATGTATGCAATGCAGTCACTGCCCAGATCAGTAGTTCAGTTTGCAGTGAGGTAATTGTTTCTGTCATGCTCAAATTGTTGTATTAACTTTTGAAACACAATTTATTCTGTTCCTAATCATGGTGAAAGAAAGGCCTCTTTATTGAGGTAGTTGTGACCTTAAGGCACGGCCATCCCTACTTCCCAATAATGCATGCCTGATGCTTTTTAAGCCAATTTTGGCCAGATTAGGGATAATGTGGCATTGCACACACCCTTTGAGTGCAAGAGGATACTGAGCCTGAATTCCACAAATTAGCCAAACAATGGTTAATGTTGTCCATATGCATTAAAGCGACATGTGGTTCTTCTTGATGTTGTATTACACAGACACTCGTATAGAAGCAGTAATTACATGACCGATAGGGAATGTAGCTAAGTCACACATAAATTGTGATAAGACAACACCAGTTTAGCAGAATAAATTACTTTTATTACTTTTATGCAAGGAAATAAGTAAATTCATCAGAGGAAGATGTAGCCATGCCCCCTATCAGTGATGGCCATTTTCCCATCCTCGTTAAACAGAGAGAAACACGCTGCTAGAATTGTCACCCAATTTCAGTTAAACACTTAACTCGTTTACATAAATAGTAAGTTCAAAGATGCATGTAGCGAACATGGCTAGCAATTTCATTTCAAGTACCATGTAGTAATGATATGCATCCAACTATGCAACCTCCATAGTCCATATCAATTCCATATATAATCTGAAATAATGATGGTAAAACTACAAAACTGGAACATATTGAATGCAAGAAAACCAAATTTACAAGCCGAAAGAGTTTGAAAAAGACCTTAGCTTGCAATAAATCAGTGTATGCAATAGAGACCTCCTCACTCTTCTTAATTGCCTTGATACTCCGAAGAATAACTCTTGGACCATATTCCAGGCCTCCTGCAATTGACCAAAACAACAATTAATCACCATAAAACTTGAAAAAAAAAAAAATTCACGGTTTAGTAGTTCACCTTTGTTACAAACACCATAATGTATCGCTTCAATTTCATCGAAGGTATTGGTGGCAGCAGGTGTGATCCACAACGGTGAGTCACCGGAACCCTGAGAATTCTCCTGCAGGGAAAACCGGTAACAAGCATTGGGAGAGCAACTGTGATTGATCCACGAGAAGGTCGTGTCGTACACAGCAATGCCAATGGTGCGCCCGCCGTTAACCTGCACCTCCACGGCGTTCGTTAGCACCAGGCACAACACTGCTTCCTCCAGTAAACAGTCCCCCGAGAAATCCAAATCCAAACCGTCTCGCATCCTTCTCGCTGAAACCATGACCCTCCCACCATTCCTAATCTTGGCAAGAATATCGCCGTCTTCCTCGTTCTCGATAGACATCAATTTATCGCGATTGCTCATCAAACCGCCAATTCTCTCCAATCGCCGTTCGTTTGGGCGGGAAATGAGGTGGAACTTCTCGAAGAGGTGGAGCAGGCGGAGGGCGACGCGGACGTCAGAGGTGTCGCCGCCGAGGTGACACGAGGTTGGGTGGGATTGCTGGTGGGGAAGGTGATGCTCGGCGCTGGACACGTGGAGGTCGGAGTCGGAGTTGGAGCATTGTGGGGAACAGTAGAGAATGGAGGGGTTGGGAGCATGATGGGAATTAATGGGAGAGGAGGGGAGAAGAGGGGAAAATTGGTGGGGTGGAGGAGAGAGAGGAGAGAAGCAGGCGGAGCAGTGAGAGACCAAAGAGGAGTCGTAGAGAGAGAAAGCGAGGGGCGAGAGGGAAGGTGTTAGGTCACGGCCTATGTCTATGTCGTCGATTGGCCTCATCTCCATGTTTGGCTCTCTTTTGCTTTCGTTAAATTGCCATCGCTACTTGTTCGTTAGACTCTTTCTGTGTCATCAGTATTCTGGGTTTTTGTTGCAGGATGAACTGTTGAACCACGAACTTTAAACAAATTTTAATTTAAAATGAAATAAAGAAATTTCAACCATTTTGATGTTTTTAACTTTCTATTAGTTTGAAATATTTGAAAGTTTTGTTGAGAGAAAACCGAGCATCATGTTAAATAACAACTACTCAAATTTTAAAAATTTTATTTGAGTTTAATATTTTTTAATATTTACTAAAATTTTTAATTAAATTTTTATGAAAAATATTAAAAAATTTTAAAATAAATTTCTTAATTTAAAAAATTCATGATAAATTGTTTGTGTATAAAACATTTAACGAATAAATTTTTACTAAAATAAAAACAAACTATAAATTTTTATCTTAATAATGTTAAAAAAATTATTGATTAGGCTAAAATAATTTTTAATATATATTTTAAAAAATACTAAATAATATTTAAAATAAATTATTCAATAAAAAAAATAACATTTTTATTTATCTAAAAGGCTTAAAAAAAAATTTACTTCATAAAATGTTATACTTCCTCCGTTCCACAATTATAACTCCATTTGGGGAATCCACTTTTTATGAATATTATTTTATTATTTTAAAATTATTTCATTTTTCTTTTATACCCTTATTCAATTTTAAATTTCTAGCACTACAGTGAAAATTATATGAGTGAAAGAGGTTTAGAAGGGTAGTTTTAGAAATTTATTAGTTAAAGTACAAAATGAGACTCTTAAAATGGGACATTGTAAAATGGAACAAAAGACTCTTAAAATAGGACGGAGGAAGTAATATTTTTGGATTGAAAATTTGATTTTATATATTTTAAAATATTTTTTTTGAAATATATTTTGAAGTCTATTTTAGTTTAATCAATAATATTTTTTTAATGGTGTTAAAATAGAAGTTAACAATTATACTTTTTGTATTAAAAGTTTCCTTTTTGAAAGTTTTAAATAAAAAAAATATAGGGTAAATTTCACTTTTCACCTTTATATTTAGGTGTAGTGTCACTTTAATCCTTTTGTTCAAATTTTGAAATATTAAACTTGAGATTTTTTATTTTATATCAAATTAGTCCAATCATCACACGTGGTTATAAAATCTTATAGAAATGATCATGTGCTTATCACGTAAACCATTTAGTAAGGGCACATTGGTAAATTAATATGTTATACATATCTGTATATATCTCCTCTATCTATTTACATAATATACAACATGTTTCGAAACTAAGTATAAAGAACAAGGGAGGCCAAAGCACTGTGCAAAGAGAAACTGAGGGAAAATAGTGGAGAACACAACACAAATTGATGCAATGAATATTGCAATTACATCGCTAAAGCCTGTAAAATTGTTAGAGGCGGAAGCAAAAGAACATGAAATCAGACTATCAAACGAGCTATGGAGTACATCAATGACACATTCAAGAAATTCTTAGATAAATGTGAGAGAGAGCTTGGAAAAGCAGTTCAAATGAATATTTGTGTACCATGAGATTCCCGTAAACTGGCAAAGTCCAAATCATTTGCTTTCAAATTGTTTTCTTGTTTAGTTTATGTTATCCACAGAATATATATTTTAGAAATACATAAAGTATTTGAAAATATGAAACTATTTTGTAAAATAGTAAATAATTTATAAAACAAAATTTGTATAAGGTTTTTGGAAACATGAACAGAAATTCAAAACTAGAATAGTATTTTTATAGTATAGAATTATAATAAAAGAAAACAGAAATTGTAATACTTACAGAATTGTAGAAATAGGAAATTAGAAACTGATCAAGGCTTGTGTTTTACACAATGTCCTTAAAACTAATTCGTCCATCGCAGTGGTGCTAACGAGCTTGTGGATGGTGCTTCTCAGGACATAATGATCAACATACACAATAGAAGCACTTTTGACTTGTGCCTCAAACAAACCAATGTTGTGACTTAAACTCTCTCAAATTCTATAAAAGTTGACGCATGAAATGTATAAATATGATTAATGAATGTTTGAGTGCAATGGTGTTTATATAAACTCCTTTGTGCCTGTTTGATAAAGGTATGAAGCTTTGGTTGTATCTATTCATGAACAGACACAATCGCGCTCAATAAAGAAAATGTCCATTTAGTCAAAATTCAAACTAACGTAAACTTAGTAACAGAACGATAACATTTTTGAAAAATTAATTAAATGAATTTTCTCTAAAAAAATATATATACGATAGGTCAAACCCAAACCCGCCCAGCCCGGTTTAGTGTGGGACGGCAACGTGCATGTGTAACGAACTAAGCATATGCTAGGTCCTCCTCAATGCACAAAACTTGGGTGCCCCTAAAGGCCTAAACCTGCCTTCACAGTAAGTGTATATATACTATTTAAAAGCCTTGTAACCTATCTTATGTGGGACATAAGTTTTTCACAAGTTTTAAGCTTTTGTTACCATTTTCAAGTGGCAATATTTGGAGAAAATTTCTCATTTACTCCTTAATAGTTTTGACCAATCCAATACATGATCTTAATCTCCTCATAGAGAAGAACACATTTTCATGTGAATCCACCAAAATTAATATATGGAACCCATTTTAGTTTTAGCTCAAAGATAACCAAAAATTATGCTAAAAAATTATTATTTCTAACAATTTATAATCATTAATAACTTCCACATTCACTTAATTTTAAGTCTCGTGTAAAATCTTCCAAGCTCAAATGTACTTATCTTGTAGATTAGAAATTTGCAAGTGATTTTTATATTATCCATAAATTCTTTTGCAAAGAAATGAGAATAATTTATGTAAAAAATAATATAATTTCTAATTTGTATGTAGTACTTCAAAACTTTATTCCTTCTTTCCTTCATTCATTCTTTTAAAGTAACAATCTTACAAAAACCAAGTCAGAAAATGATAAGGTCAAGAGGCTAGAAATTTGTTAATGAAACAGATAGTAGATTTGGGATCAACATAAGGATCATTTTGGGAGTCATTTTAACTCTTATCCAATTATTATTATTGACTTTGGTTTAAAAATGAATTTGTTAACATTTCAAATCTGTACCAAAAGTTGAAAGAAAACAAAAACAAAAATCAAACACAGTGTCTCTAGAATTAATATTCTCAAAGCAAACTCATTAGCTTTGTGGAAGAGTTAAACAAGGTACGCTAAAATTGAAAAGTTGTCTTTGGCCTTTGTGGTGTCTGCTCAGAAACTCAGGCCATATTTTCAAGCCCATCCCATCGTAATACCAACATCCTATCCTCTAAAGTCGGTCTTTCAAAAACTTGAAATCTCTGGTGGTTGGTCAAATGGTCTGTAGAGTTGAGAGAATCTGATATATTTTATGTTCCACGAACTACAATCAAAGCTTAGGCACTAGCAGACTTTATAGCTGAATTTACTAGAGCTAAGGACTATGTTCGAAAATGTGACAAATGTCAACGCTTTGCTTTTTATCAGCACTAACCTTAGTAGGAGCTTAATCCTATTGTCAGTCATTGGCCCTTTGCTATGTGGGGGATGAACGTTGTGGAGCTAGTGCCAAAAGTCTCCCAAAACAGAAAATCCCTGTTGGTCGCCATAGATTACTTCTCCGAATAGGCAGAGGTTGAACCATTAGCCACCATTCCTCTTTCCCAGTCGAACACCGAGATGTTTTTCTTCAGAAATTCTACCATCTCATCTTGCTCGGCAGGTGTCAGGTCTGGACCTATCTGCAGGTAACGCCCTTGGGATTCCAAGCTGACCAGTACTTTGATGGGTTCCCCTATAGGCTTGACCCTGCTATTCATTCCTCTGGGGCTTAGTGACTCATTAATTCTGGAAAGGCAACCTTCTACCTCGTGATAGTGGGAGAGGATTGGATCCCCACATCCACGGGCGTGCAGTAATTGCTATTTGGGGGTTTTGACCTTAAGTGCGAGAACGTGACATTCTCTTGAAGTTGGTTGGTATCCTCTGATAGAGTAGACAGTCTGATTGTGGACGTATTTTAGGCATTAGTGGAGAGTCGAGGTGACTGCTCTCATCTGATGTAGCCAAGGTCTCTCAATTATGACATTATAAGGGGATTTAGCATTTAGAACCATGTATTCAGTTACTGTGGTTTTTTGTTCGTCTTCCTCTCCTGTAGTAGTGGCGAGATAAATCCTTCCTAGTGAAGTATTGAGATTTCCATCAAATCCTGCCATGATTACGAGAGTGAGCTTGATATCACTAGGGTTGAGCTTCATATGTTTGAAAGGTTCGTAGAACAGCACGTTCGTCAAACTCTCAGTATCCACGAGGACTCTTCGAATCTCAAAGTTGGCAATTTTGAGGGAGATGACAAGGGTATCACTATGAGGACAGTGTACTCCTACAAGATCTTGATCAGAGAACTGGATTTCTGGTACTGGCCTCAATCTTTTCTCGACATTAGAGATCTGTATGATGCTAGGAATAGCTCTGGCCTCCCGAGCGTATCATTTCCTTGATCTGTTTGACGTTCCCATTGTAGGAGAATCTGCATGAAGGACGAAGATTACTTGGTTGTTCTACCGTTGAGGCTCATTCCGACCTTCCCTTTACTTCTGTCTCTGGTCAGGCCTCTGATCCGGCCTCCTCTGCTGAGGCCTATCGTTGACAGGGTTTTGCCCCCCGTCATGCCTAATGAATTCCTACAATCGTCCTCTTCTTATAAGCTGCTCAATTTCATGTTTGAGGGCCTTACATGTGTTACTTCTACGCCCACGGTCTTTGTGGAAATCACAATACTTGCTTTGGTCCCGGTAGTTGGGGTCACCTTTTAAGGGCTCTGGACACCTTAAATTTTTCCGAGATCTGACTTGCCGAAGTATGTTGTTTGGAGAGGTGTTTAAAGGAGTAAAATTGGTGAACTCTCTTAGTCCTGAATTATATAGAGTTCTGGATGCCATTCTTTTTTTTGGGCTTTTGACCTTCTTCCTAGCTGTACTAGGGTCCCTCTTCGGGTCATCCCTCTTCTGGTCGTCCTTTTTTTGGTCGTCTCTCTAGGCTTGCTCTTTAATTTTTCGGGAGGTGTCTTTTGCTTCCTCCAAGTTAATGTATTTCCTAGCTTGATCCATGAAGGCTGCCATGTTAGTAGGAGGATTCTTACTCAGAGAATCCCTGAAACCTCCCTGAGTAAGACCAAAAGTTAGGGCGGCCAGTAGGAAGCTTGGGCTGCAATCTATAATCTCAATGAGTTCGGCATTGAAGCGTGTTATATACTCCCTGAGGGGCTCCTCCTTAGTCTGTTTCACATTTAACAAAAATTCAGGACCCTTCCTCAGCCTCTTGCTAGTCATGAACCTATCAAGGAACCTACCGAGCTCATAGAAACTAGTGACTGAGTTCGGTGGGAGGTGATGAAACCACTTCAGAACAGTACCCTTAAGGCTGGTCATAAACGTTCGGCACATAAAGGCGTCGGAAGTGCCATGTAGGGCCATGGTGTGCTAGTAATGGGAAAAATGGTTGCTCGGATCTCCTGCCCCATCATAAAGAGTGAACTTTGGGACGACAAACTTCTTTGGCCTCTCCTCGGCCATGATAGCAGGAGTGAACGGTGTGACAAACCTTCCGAGTAGTCTTACTAACTCGTCCTGTTCTAGAGGGATTTGAGCACCCCTCATGACAACAGTACGGTCCATAGACTCTGTAACTTTTTCAGCTCTTTATGGGCCCTTAGGCAGGATTGGTTGCTGCGAGTCAAGCCTTGCGGCTTCAGGGCCTACATAGACAAGATGATCCCGACCCATGGCCAGGGGGTTACTGTGGTCCTCCTGGACTGGTGGTGCATGAGCTACTTGAGGTTGAGACTCTTGTGGTGCTAGATTCACTCCAGAAGCCCAGGGGTTGGAGCCCTAGTGGTGCTTCGATAATGGACTTCTGGAATAAAGGCTAGTATTCCTCTGCTTGCAGCTGCCAACGGTTGAGGATCTACATGAATGTGAGCAGCAGTAGGAGGTTGTATCCTTTGATCAATCGTGTTAACTAGCGGATTCAAAGGATTAGCTTCACAATTTTGAGTAAGCATTGCCAGAGTTTTGGATATGGCTAAGAGTTATTCTTGTATCAACTGGTTTTGCCGTTTGACTTGGTCGAGCTCTTGCCGCACGGGGTCACTTGTTCGTCTTCTTCCTCGACCGGCTGGCGGTCAGGGTTGAGGGTTTTGAGAATCTTGAGTATTCTTCCTTGGTTAGAAATTGGGAGCCATAATCCTTTAGTGAAAAAGAGAATGAGTTTTGTGTAAGAAGAGCACTTGATTGTCGTTCCCACAGACGGCGCCAAACTGATGCTGCACTTTTTGGCTGATATGAATTCCGAACTCTACTCCCTGAAGAATACTCAAAGAAGAATATCAGAGGACCACCGGTTTGGCTCCGGCGGTAGTTGCTCCGATGCTTAAGTCAATAAACTGAATTGAAAAGATTGTAATGTAAGCCAAAGAATGAGCATAAATTTAAAAGCGTACCTTAGGGTTTTATTTATAAGCTCAGCGATTCCAAAGTTGATTAGGATTTGGAGCCACGAAGGTAAGGATTTGATCATCAGAGAATGACAGTTGCCATATTAGATACTGCATCAAAGGGATAACCATGTGTTGTAGTTTCCTTATTGAAGACTGTTTCCTTATTCTCTGCTCAACAAGTGTTAAGGTAGTGATGAGTTCTGAATTATGGAGAGTGTTTTGAAGGTCTGTGCTCAGACCTGTGAGTACTGTAGGTCTGCTCTGAATGGCCGAACTCTCCCTGATCTGTAGACATACGTGTCACATGAGAATTGATCTGTCACTTTGTGGTATATCAAATACATATATAGTTATACGGATTGTCCAATCCATACTCTATTGCTCTGCATTGAATATGAATGCCAAGTCTGACTTGCTGAAGTAATTTTGAAGAAGACTTGATTTGATTTCAATATATTAAAAAAAGGTTTCCCTTTAGATTGGCGTGAAAATGAAATTAAGACCCATTCATTGAACATTTTGGAGTTGATTCAGTTCCCGATCTACTTAAATGTATATCTGTACCTAATATTCATTTGATTCCATTTTAGTATTCCTATCCTTTTTAATCGTGTATCCAAATAGTAGATAAGAAATTTTCATTCCATTCTCGTACTATTTTATTATTTACTATCAAATAATAAATAATAAATAGTTATTTTATTTTCATTTCATTACTCACTTATTTCATTTTATGAAATAATTACTCTATATTTACATATCTAACAAGACATAAGTCTTTACTCATTATCTACAACATAGCAATCTTTATTTATTTTTTCTTTTTTATTTTTTATTTTGATTTGATTGTCAAAGTGACCATAGATCCTTCCGGTGATATTTCACAATTGTTTATTTTAGGATAATTTTTGGAAGATTTTCGGCATTGATCTGATATAAATTCTACTACAATAGATATCATTAAGTAAGAGAGAAAAGAATGAAAAATAATAAAATTGTTAACTCTTGGATATTTAAATAGAGTAAAATTCAATGGAGAATGACTAATTCCTTTACCCTTTCCTTTTGTTTTCTTTTACTTTAAGGAGAAAAGGAGATGAATTTTTAATCTTTTCTCTTTTCCTCGTCTGCTCTCTGCTAAATCAAATATAAAATAATATATATATATATATATATATATATATATAGGCATTCCACAGCGGGTGAGTAGGGGGACCCAATCCCTCTCCCTTAATTCTCCTAAAACATTTTTTTCCCTTCCTTCGTAAAGGATTCAAATGAAGAGATCTTCGTATGATTTTACTTAAATCTTTTTTCTACCTTCAAATCTAGCCATCTAGACAAACTACAAAAATAAAACGATAATTAAGAGGAAGAAGGCCGTGATTATCAACATACATAAAACCAGAACCAGATAACACCACATGTACAAGGTCACATAATGACCCTGCAGTAAGCAAACACAAACTCACTCACACTCATTATTTAGGGTTGTTGCTCACTGCTAATAAGGGAAACACAAAGCAGTAAAAAGGGGGAAAAAAAAAAGATGCGTAGATCAAAGCCACTTAAAAGAGGTGATGCTTCTTCTTTCCGTGAGACTCTTCATCTTCTTCCTTTGCTCCTTTCTTCTCATGATGCTCGTGGAAGGCGTATCCGCCTGCTCCGACTGCCGTTGCTGCTGCAACTTCTTCCTCTAACTTGTGCCTGTGGGCATGTTCTGGGTCTTTCCCTGCCTTGTGCTTTTCATGCTAAAATTATCATAGGAAAAAAAAACAAAATATAAGACAAAAATTTATAAAATTTGTGTATCAATCCTACCAAAAGACCAAATCCAAAAAAAAGTAAGTATATGAGAATAAATTTTTCTTTAATTGTTACAATCAAATTAATGAACTAAAATATTAGATTATCATTAGGATTATAACTGAATGAAAATGATCATGATAAGATCAAACTCTGATCACCAAAACCAAAACCAAAACAAAAACAAAAACAATAATAATATTATTAAAAGAATAAGAAAACCCTAGAGGGTCTCATTTCAGGCTCATGCACCACTAAACATGTTCCTTCATCCTTGTGAGGTTGGGCAGAATTAAGACACAGATGAGTATCAATCCTATTGAATGAATTGTGTGTATGAGACTATACATATATATATATATATATTTATTTATACACGTATAATAAGCGATTGAATATTAATTACCAAGCCATATGTGCCGGCAGCGACAGCACTGAGCTCGCCAAGATGCTCAAGGTGCTCGCGGTGCTTCTCCTCTTTCTTATAATCATGGATTCCGACTGGGGCGGCATCACAAGAGTCGGCAGTCTTGTTGTAGCCACCGATGGCATCACCGGCGTAAGTGCTCTCGGAGTTGTCAAATGCATCAACGGGCTTTCGTGACTCCTTGTAGCCACCGATGCCATCACCGGCGTAAGTGTTCTCGGAGTTGTCAAATGCATCAACGGGCTTTCGTGACTCCTTGTAGCCACCGATGCCATCACCGGCGTAAGTGTTCTCAGAGTAGCCAAATGAATCAACGGGCTTTTGTGACTCCTTGTAGCCACCGATGCCATCACCGGCGTAAGTGTTCTCAGAGTTTCCAAATGAATCAACGGGCTTTTGTGACTCTTTGTAGCCACTGATACCATCACCGGCGCCGTAAGTGTTCTCAGAGTAGCCATATGTATCAACGGGTTTTTGTTCCTCCTTGTAGCCACCGATACGATCACCTTCGTAAGTGTTTGCAGGGTAGGCAGATTCATCAACAGGCTTTTCTTCCTCCTTGCGGTGGTGGAAGAGGTGGTGGTGGCGCTTCTCTTCAGACATGGATGATGTACAATAACTACAATATAGACAGATTACAGTGAAAAGTGGGTGGATCTTGGATTGGTTGTGATGGTTCATACAACACTCACGGGTACTGCTATTTATAAGTGGCAGTGTGCCAAAATAGTCCAGATCTTGGGTGATATAAATCGTGTGATGGACGGTCAGGATTTTTTAAGATCCACGGATCTTTATCTACTCCCCATAAAGGAATGCTTAATTCACTTTATTAAGAAAATACTTTTTAACTTTAAATTAATTTTTCCAAATTATCTTTGGTTTGTTATAACATGAAAATTCAATTCATTGAATGAAAAAAATAAAATGATAATATTAATTAGGAGAGAAGAAAAGGAAAACTTGAATAACTAAAGGAGAAAGAATAACACTAACCCTTTCATCTTGTTTAAGAAAATTATAAGGGAAAAACAAAAAGAATATAATATTTTATTTTGTAATAAAAAATTAAAAAGCAGTTAAATGTGAATATTTGTGTGTAAATATCATTTGGCAAATGTTGATAGGTTTAATTAATGTACACGTACAAGCCTATTATTTGGGTTTTTGAGTCTCAATGTCTATTAGGAAAATGACTCACAACAAAATTTTGCAAGTCATGTAAATATCATATATGAACAATTTAGTTAGGTATTTAAATATATAAATATGTATAAGTATGCATAAATGAATTTATAAATACATAAATGAAATACTACTTTTATTTTTTTGTTTGTTTAAATAAGAAAGAAAAAATATTTAAAAATTATTCTCCAACGATACATAAGAAAATTTAAGGATGACTAATACTCAGTTCCAAAACTTTATAAATTGAATTATATTATGGTCATTAGCAATGCAACTCATGAATTTTTTATGTTGTCAACATAAGGAGTACGTTACAATAGTTAATTTACGAGTTCTAAGAAGTCTTTCAATTCTAAATTATGAAAAAATTCAAAAATTATTTACTAATTACCTAACAACTACACATGAACCTGACAAATATGAATTGTATAGATAAAACTTAACTTAAATCATGACTAAAAAAGAGAAATATACCATATTCTCGGAGAGTGAAAGTATGAGACACTGACCAGAATAAGCTCAATTGTCATACAAATTGACCTAACATGCCACACTCACTTGGTCTGAATATATTCCAAAAGTAGTGAAAGTTAACGAATAATTCTAAACTATTACTTGCATTTTCCCAGTTAACTTGGTCAAGAACTCTTTCAGCTGGACACGGAATACCCAAATCTAGAATTTTTCACTTTCAGCATTAAATAATTTTATGTGAAACTTAATGGGCCCTACATATAAATACACACACACATATATGTATGTGTGTGTATTTACCATTTATAATGCAAATGACTTTTTCTGCCTCTAATTTATGAGTCATGGGAAGATTTTGACCTCAACAGATTTTCCTGGGAAAGAGGTTAGCGAGGAAAGTGGAGGCTGATATTAACCCTTTCATCTAAACCAAGAGAAAAGAGATTTAGATAATGGCCGGTGGTGGGGCCCATGGAATTGGCAGTTGAAGTTTGGGCATGTCGGCTGTCGGCAAGGGTATATTACACCAGATATTCACGTCAAACAGTTAAGCCGTGGTCCAAATTTTTATTCGTTTTTTCAATCAAGTAATTTATTTTTAATTTAAGCTTAAGAAAATGCTCGCAGGCTTGCAGCTATACCATGACATCGATGGTGGGTTTGGTTTAAAGTAAATAAATTATACTATTATGAGTAGGTCACACTCCGTGTAATGATGTATGTGATTGCGTGGGTTTAGTTTAAATTAAATAAATTATTCTATAAACAATTCGTGCAAAGATTTATGTGATTGTAACATTTTGCAGAATTTATGCTTTATAAGTTAACACAAGTCTTAATATTCTTATGTGGATTATATTACATGTGATAAAATATTATTAGGATGATACATTGTTATATTATTGTATCAGTTGTATTCAATAATTTTTTTAATTTTAAATTTTTAGAAACTTAATAAATAAAATTAAAATAATACAATGTCACGTCACTGTATCAATATCATTCAAAATAATTACCAATTTTAAGATCGGGTCGGGTTGGGTTGGTTCTGTTTTATTAGACTTGCGGCATATATTCTTAAATTATTTTGTTCTTTTTTATTTTTAACCTGTCAAATACATATATTCAATCAGTATTGACCTGTTAAATTGACAGAATTTCTTAATACTTAATTCGTTTATGACTCACTAACTAAATGAGTTATTCATAACTTTTAATTAGTGAACGAGTTAAGACGAATTAACAAATTTTGATAACATTTACCGCCTCTAAAATTCATGACTTCCCAAACACTTGTTAAGAAGAGAGTTCATGAACTAACAATGTAATATCATTTTATGGCTACTCTGTTAGTAAGGTAATCCAATAATAGAGAGACTTTCTCAATTAAAATAATATTATTACAGATCAGATGGCCCCCATCTGATCAAGAGTTTTGGCAAATAATACAAAAAGGCATTGGAACATTGAATTCTCCCATTAGATGACTGGAGAGAGATGAATCAATACCATTTTTTGGGATGCATTCATTATATTTAATTTGGTTGAGTGCTTGTATGATGCAGACCCACATGGAACATCTTCACAAACAATTCTTATTATCATCCACAGCGACAAGGATTGCACACGGTGGCGAAGTTGGGATATTTTACTTGGCCGACTTAAGAGGCCATTGATTTCACTTAACAAAATTTTATTTTAATTATTTAAAATTTTGATTACATATATATATATTTATCAAAAAAGTATAAACTATATAGTATTATTCGAGAGTGTAACTGAACAGTAAAATTATAAATAATAAAATTTAAATATTTTGAGTTCGAGTTTTATTTTCAATGATTCTGAGTAATTAGACATTAAAAAATGGATGACCCAAGGATATTCCGGATCCATAATATATATATATATATATTTATTTATTTATGATGGTTGTCATTCAACTGTCATTTTTGAGCATTACACATTCCTGTCATGCTAACAATTCTGCATCTCAAATATGAGATACCTTATAATTGATTATGGATTTTTTGTTTTAAAGATAAATTTTTGTTCAACACACCGAATGAAAGTGATGAAGGAAATACATAAAAAGAAAAAAGAAAAAAATCACAGTTTCGATTTGAATATAAAGCTATCCAATCAAAGTATTTGACCCATAAAAAGAGGATCAAGATATTTGGCCCTAATTTATTTATTTATTAATTTTTAAAAAGAGAGAGAGGATCAAGATTTTAGATGATTAGGACCCACAAAAGGATTGTTTTATTTATTTTGGCTTTTTGCCCTTTCGTTTTTTATGTGGCAGACAGAGATACCAAACATATAAAAAAATTTCAATTTATGTTATGCAGTATAGAAATGGTGACTAAAACTGCCCCACTAACTTCTTTCTCTCTCTAGAACAGAAATTATTGTTTAGTCTATACATATCAACTTAAGATAGAGACCAACTTTGCCACAATATATATCCCTTAACTTAAGCTGGAAGGAAGGAAACGATATATTTGTGATAAATGATAAAAGTAGGGTTGCATGTGGTGGGGTTGATGTGAAGCGTAAAATACGTGTGGGAGAAGGAGGATATCCCTGTATTTTCAATCAATGTAGTAGTAGTAGTAGTAGTAGTGTGGATGTTTCCACGAAGAACCTCGATCGTTTTGCCATGTTTGTCTAAGGCCCCATTAAAAGAAAAACCAGATAGGTAGGACCTACAGACATTTTTGTGATGGATCTAGCTTGGGTGGCTTCATCATTATGGGTCATGGGTATAAAAGTTAATGTTCAAACATTCAAAAAGCTATCATCAACCAAGCTCTAATAAAATTTCTGATTGGGACAGAGCAGGGTATGAATGGACTACACATGGCATGGCATCGGTGATGCTCGTAAAAATGTTACATTTTGTAAATTTATAACTTCATTCTTTTTATTCTAGATTAATATTTTAAATGATATCTATATCTATATATATATATATTAGTTATATGATTTAAAATATAACTATTTCACATTATTTAAGATTTAAATTTGACAGACACATAGATATGACAGCCACGGGTCGGTTGAGGTTGAAAGGCAACCCAAATCTGAATTTAAGCATTGCCCATGCATCCCACACTTCTCTGGTTCCAGTTCAGATCCAGGTTTTGGTTTTGGTTTTGGTGGAGAAATAAAATTTTCCTAACAGACCATTGATCAAACATATTTGCAAACTAAGAAATTAATTGAAGGAAACATAGAATTAAAAAAACCAGAGGAACATTAAAACTGAGAAATAAAAAGTAACAAAATGATATAATTTAAGGACTTAAGATAATTAAATTGTTCAAGATCGGTTTGTGATTGTCTTAATTAGAGGCTTGTTTGATATTAACTTGTGAGATAAATAAATCAAGTTTAAAAAAAATTTAAAACTTGTTAAATCATTAAACTTAACACTAACTTTATTTAATAAGTTAATGAGTACTCTAATATCATATAAAAAATAAAATACTCAGAATTTGGCTTGCGATTGACTTAATTAGATACTCATTTCAAAACTAATTCAAAATATAAAATAGTCAATATTGATCACAATTTAAACATTTTTAATTTTAGCAAGTCAAATTTGATTATAATTTGAAACTTATTAATTTTAATAAGTGAAATTTGAATAATTAGCTACTCAAGAAGGCTTAACTAATTTAGAACCTTAGATATATAGTGAGAAAACTTCGAAACTCGTGGACTCTATAGCATCTGAAATATAATTTGGTTAGACTGTTAGAGCTTATATAGCCTTGGTTTAGTAGTACAATATCATATGAAACATACTAGGGTCAAGTTGCCCAACTCATTAACCAAAGTCGAGTTGAGACTGTAAATGAATCAAGTTGAATTGAGTAGTGGGTTGTTCAAGCATGATTTATTAAAATAAATGGGTTTCAAATTGTGTCCAAGCTTGCCTTATTAATTTTTCGAGCCGATCTCGAATGAGCTTCTAATTGAACCGATCACAAGCTGAGCTCAAGTAAGTTGATTTTTATATAGTATTAGATTACTTTTGACTTCATGAGCTAAGCGCGAGCTAGGCTCAATAAATTAAAAAATCTCAAAATTTGTTAAAACTTGACTTATTTATCTTGAGAGCTGATATCGAATAACCCTATAATCGAGTCGGTTACGAACTGAGTTCGAATAACTTGATTCGTTTTACAATCCTAAGTCCTGCACAACATTAGGTGGGGTTAGCATTCTGTTAATTAAGAATATTCAAGCCCTACCATACACTAGAAATTCAAGCATTAGTTAAGGTGGGCTCATACAATCATGCTAAGTTGAGCTCACCAACCCCATCTAACCTGTAGTCACTTTATGTTGGGATATAGAACGGATCAGTCTACCCTTTCCACCACCATCTCATGCCCAGCTCCAAAAAGATCATCAGAAAGGGATGGGGTGGACAGGTGAACCTATAGAACCAGCATGAATTTAGATTCTTCAAAGGAGAGACCTAATGACTGCTTTAACAAATATGCTCACACAAGTATTACAATGAAGACCATAATATCCATATTATCTTCACATTATAAGAAGATGTCTGTAATTAAATTGTAAATTTACATAATAAAACTGGTTATAAATGAAACATTGGCAAAATAAACATCAATTAACAATAATTTTGTAATGCCAATATAATATTCATGCTTCTAAGTTTTGTACATATCTATTATTTATATAATAAACGACAGTTTGTCATATTTTTCACTCAAATTTTGCTCTTCATGTATTAATTATTTATAAAATTTTTATTTGTTATGTATCATTTTGATGTAATGATTTTTATTGGTGAAACCCACAATACCTGTGTAGTGGTTTAGTGCTCGGTTTGCATTCAGTAGAGACTCTTCTGCCAAATCTTTCACTAGTCCTGATTATTTTCTTGCTACAATGTCAATTTTGGCATTTCATTTTCTAACAAAAGATATGAATCTAAATCAGTGAAATGGCGAACCAGAAATCAAGTTACAGAGCTAGGATAATGCATGAAAAGTAGAAAGCAACTTGCAAATTTCATAGTTCTATCACTCAATTAACATATTTATCAATCAGGTTATCTTCACTATGTAAAAGATTTTGAATGTAATGACTATCATAAGAATGTTGACCATAACAAATGCTTGATAAAAACCCTCCGTACAGAAAGCAGTGGACACCAACCTGAACGATGTTTACCCTTTCTTCATGGGCACAGCCCTGCACTTCACACCTAGAAACAATCCTTTCCATATCACTGCTGCCTACATGAGCTTTGCAATCCAATATTTTGAAATCTTTCACACTCCTAATCCATCTGAAATCAATGGGATCTTTTATCGCTTTCAAGTAACAATCCTTTTGAGCCAAAAAACTCCATACCCTTGGTGTTATATTTTTAATACAATCAAGAAACTCTCTAGATCTCTCTTCAAAGTCTCCATTTTGATCATGACTACCAACAAAATTGGCTTCAAACTTGTACGTCAATGCACACTTACAGAATTTATGACTTGGAAATGGTGAAAGTTCGGAAACAATTAAACTGCATTTTACAAGAAAATTCCATACTGGGCTTCTAGCCAGACTTAGCAAGGACTCCCCTGTGCTTGTCCAGAAATTTGCTAGAGATGCAATCAGAGAAGATTCATAGAGAAATAGATGGTGGGTTGCACCTGCAAGCAAGAAGGAGTATGCTGAACTGGTTCTGCTCATGTTGAATGCTTCCAGCTGATGTTCTCTCGTATCAGGATTGGGAGCTAACAAGTCACTTGCACGTATTTTATATGCAGAAGCCAATATGGTGTAGGCATTCAGAGAGAGATGGTGCAGGGGGTGCAATCTAAAGATTGGCAGTGATTTATTTTCCTTTGGTTCTGACTGCTCATCAGGAAGCCCGTGAATGAGCAAGTTCTCAAGCTTCTCACAGCAAGATTCAGGATTACCAAATGAAATATACTCACTTGTAGCATCATCTACATAATCAATCAACATTCTGATAGCCTCATCTCTGTAGAAGTTGTGATCAGAACTCAAGTTGGTACAATCGAGATTGACAGCAGAAATTTCCTTGACAAGAAAACAGCCAAAGTCTTAACATTTGTTCACAGGGCTCATTTAAGAAATTTAGGCATCATCAAGTACTTGCACAAAAGATTGATATGAAGTTCAGAGAAGAAGTTGACATCAGGTGATTGTCACCACAACTCTTAGCAGTTTAAAATTGGAATAAAATGTTTTTCCCACTAAAAAAGTTAAATGAATAGCAAAACATGGACATAGACAGGTCAAGGAAAAACTTTTTCCAAGAAATCAAAAAGATAATATTTTATACGACTTCTTAAACAACTTTTCCTAGGCCCTGTGAAGCACGACTTTTCAAATATCAGCATGACATTTTTGGAGCATGGACATGTTCAGACATGTCGCCAACACATGTCAGAATGCGGAAAAAATCATGTCCAATGTTTTTTTTCTTCGAAATTTTGGACACGTTTTCTAGATTCTTTTTTCTTTCAATTTTTCTGTTTTCTTCTTTTTGGGTCATGGATGTTTATGATTATATCAAGAAATTTTTGAATTTATTTAATGACTTTGTTATTTTGATATCTTAATAATATTGTTGTCATTTGTGTGTTTTAATATCAATTTTGATTGGAATAATATTAACTTTTTATTATATGGTCATTTAAAAATATATAAAAAAATATTCAACATATCCCCCTGCAGCCTATTTTTTTGAAAAATGTAGTGTTCACATGCCCATGTCATGTCGTATTTGTGTCCTGCATCCATGTCCACACTGCATCCGTAGCCTACGCCTAATCCATGTTATGCAGAAAGAATGCTCACATTCAGTGATGATTCTTTTTAAGAGGGAAAACCAGTTGTAGTTTGGGAGATAATTATCAGGAACAAAATCAAGACTGTATTCAGCATAAGAAAATATACAAAATATGTGACACTTGGTTAGAGGGCAATAAACGGGAAACAGTTTGGTCTGCTTTTCTTGTTGAAAAACTTTGTACAGCAAAGGAAAAAATGGGAGGGATGTTTACCAACGCTGTCAATGCCAATTAATATGACATACATTCACTGGTATCTAAATCTATTATCAGGCACTAGAACTGAAACAAGATATGTTATTGCGTTTGTCATCCAGAACCAACAGCAAGGAATGATGCTAGAAAAGAGAAAAAGGAACTTTATGGTCATATGTTTGCAATTACAAGTTTCAAGAGAACTCGAAAGACATGAACATTCATATAGCAAATCATAGTATCATTTCATGAAATTCTTACCTGCAAACAATGATCAACATAAGTTGGGGGCCATGTATCACATTGCCTACAGCAACAAATAAATCGATACTTTAACCATAACTCTAACTGCCTCATTGCCTGGAAAAATAACATGAAAAGGAAGTTAGGACTATTCAAGAAACGGATTTAAATACAAGATGAACTAACTGCCTCCTGGTGAAGTGGGACAGGATCAAAACCAAGGAAGGAGGCTTGGGGGTTAAAAACTTTCTGCTGCTCAACAAGGCTCTGCTAGCTAAGTGGCTTTGGCGGTTTGGAATAAAGCCTGATGTTTTATGGAGGGAGGTGATCTCAGCCAGGTACGGGTATGAGAGGTTGAGTTGGTTCCCTGGTGATGTGCAGGGCCCTGCAGGTTGTGGCCTGTGGAAGCATATTCAGAAAGGTGTTATGGCTTTTTGGCACCTGGTAAGGTTTAGGGTGGGGGATGGAATCCGAATGTGCTTTTGGGATGATCCATGGTATGGGGATAGAGCTCTTAAGTTGACTTTTCATCACCTCTTTAGTCTAACAAGGAATCAACGTGTTATGATGGCTGAGTATTTGGAGAGGGAAGACCCGGAGCTTGTTTGGTCTCCTATATTTCGCAGGCATTTTTTTGACAGGGAATTAGAAGAAGTAAGTGGGCTCTTGAGCGTCCTTCACAAGCAAAAGTTGGCTCAGAGCAAGAATGACCAGAAGTGGTAGAGTTTGGATGCCCAAGGCACCTTCTCGGTAAAGTCCTTCTATAGCAAGCTACTAGGGGAGAACAGAGAACCGTTCCCTTCGAAGGTCATTTGGAAGTTAGATGCCCCCTCAAAGGTAGCTTTTTTTGCTTGGGTGGCTTCATGGGGTTCTATTATGACCTCTAAGAATCTCTAGAAAAGAAGATTTCATCTTACCAGCAGATGTTATATATGCAAGTCTAAGCCTGAGACGAGAGATAATTTGCTCATCCAATGTGGGATAGCCATGGATATATGACATCTAGTTATGTCTTTATTCAGGCTTTTCTGGGTCATGCCATGTAATGTTAAGATAGTGTTACTTTGTTGTGGTGGCATTCGGATGAAGAAAGAGATTAGATGGGCGTGGAGGATGGCGTGTCTGTGCTTACTCTGGAGCATTTGGAGGGAATGCAACATTAGGATTTTTGAAGGGGTTGAAACCCCCCCTTTTGGATTAAAAGACATGTTCCTACGCCTTTTGTTCTTTTGAGCCAAGAAGTTATTTCCTACCAATATAGGGTCTTTTGTTGAATTTTTGGGGTCTCTAAGGCCTTAGCTGTATAGCCCATTTGTAAAGGGTTTGCCTCCCTCGGACGCTTTTATTTAGTAACTCTTTGACCTATCGAAAAAAAAAAAATAGTATCATGAAATAATTGAGAGGAATGGGGAAGTCAAAGCCCATCAAGATAATAGACGTTGGAGATATTGCAAACAAGTAGTTTCCTGTCATATGCAACACGTGAAAAATAAGATTGATGTGAATCTATTGTTTAGCTTCCAGAAGAATACTAGTAACAACAATGATAAATAAAAATGCTTGAAAGATACATTCTAGCCTACTTGCAGAAACAAATTCCTGCTTGTGGGGTTAACGCTAAGTACATCTGAGGGACGGAGGGGGATCTGTTCACTGGGCTATCCCCTTTTATACTATTCGAGCCCACTCTCTACAGTGAGTGTTTAGATTGAAACCCACATGACATAGGTGGCTAGGGTGAAGCCACATGGTAAATTATGGGAAGTGTGGGCATTTAGTATGAACCAATACTTGGTGAAATTTTGAGCAATAAAGCAGAAAATCCGTTCTTGGATTTGCAGTTAAATTTGTCCCGAAGGTAATTTGTAATTGCCAGGTGTTATACAAGAATGTGGGTATGGGATTTTTGGAGCATGGAAGGACAAGTTATGCATGACAAGACAACTGCCCTTACCCAAGTATAAGTCTGAGTTAGAGCAGTTGACTGGCTCTCCATACCCATCAAACAACCAGCTTTAAATGTCTTTCTTTTTTTGATAAGTAAGACAAAAACACCCACTATGTCTATGTCCTAATTGAGACTTGAATCCTCAACCTCCTCTTTGGGAGGTAGAGATAATATCATTCAAACACTTGACGGTCATTTTTTTTTTAATTTCAATACTTTCATAGCAATAGCTTAGCCACATCCTTCAGCTATAGCAGTAGCAGTAGTTTGTAGTTCCTTTGATTTCTAGTACTTTGAATTAGATTTACCTACTTAGCATCTAAATATCTCAATTCCATTTAGCTGTTGAAAAATCTGCATATGTACTTGGAATTCTAGAATGTATGCAACGCAGTCACTGCCAAGATCAGTAGTTCAGTTTGCAGTGAGGTAATAATTGTTTCTGTCATGTTCAAATACTTGGTGAAATTTTGAGCAATAAAGCAGAAACTCAGTTCTTGGATTTGCAGTTAAATTTGTCCAGAAGGTAATTTATAACTGCCAGGTGTTATACAAGAATGTGGGCATGGGCTTTTGGAGCATGGAAAGACAAGTTATGCATGACAAGACAACTTCCCTTACCCAAGTATAGGTCTGAGTTAGAGCAGTTGACTGACGCTCCATACCCATCGAACAACAAGCTTTAAATTTCTTTCTTTTTTTTATAAGACACAAACACCCACTATGTCTATGTCCTAATTGAGACTTGAATCCTCAACCTCCTCTTTGGGAGGTAGTGATAATACCGTTCAAACACTTGATGGTCATTTTTTTTAATTTCAATACTTTCATAGCAATAGCTTAGCCACATCCTTCAGCTATAGCAGTAGCAATAGTTTGTAGTTCCTTTGATTTCTAGTACTTTGAATTAGATTTATCTACTTAGCATCTAAATATCTCTATTCCATTTAGCTGTTGAAAAATCTGCATATGTACTTGCAATTCTGGAATGTATGCAATGCAGTCACTGCCAAGATCAGTAGTTCAGTTTGCAGTGAGGTAATTGTTTCTGTCATGCTCAAATTGTTGTATTAACTTTTGAAACACAATTTATTCTGTTCCTAATCAAGGTGAAAGAAAGTCCTCTTTATTGACGTAGTTGTGACCTTAAGGCACAGGCATCCCTACTTCCCAATAATGCATGCCTGATGCTTTTTAAGCCAATTTTGGCCAGATTAGGGATAATGTGACATTGCACACACCCTTTGAGTGCAAGAGGATACTGAGCCTGAATTCCACAAATTAGCCAAACAATGGTTAATGTTGTCCATATGCATTAAAGCGACGTGTGGTTCTTCTTGATATTGTATTACACAGACACTCGTATAGAAGCAGTAATTACATGACCGATAGGGAATGTAGCTAAGTCACACATAAATTGTGATTAGACAACACCAGTTTAGCAGAATAAATTACTTTTATTACTTTTATGCAAGGAAATAAGTAAATTCATCAGAGGAAGATGTAGCCATGCCCCCTATCAGTGATGGCCATTTTCCCATCCTTGTTAAACAGAGAGAAACACTCTGCTAGAATTGTCACCCAATTTCAGTTAAACACTTAACTCGTTTACATAAATAGTAAGTTCAAAGATGCGTGTAGCGAACATGGCTAGCAATTTCATTTCAAGTACCATGTAATAATGATATGCATCCAACCATGCAACCTCCATAGTCCATATCAATTCCATTTATAATCTAAAATAATGATGGTAAAACTACAAAACTGGAAAATATTGAATGCAAGAAAACCAAATTTACAAGCTGAAAGAGTTTGAAAAAGACCTTAGGTTGCAATAAATCAGTGTATGCAATAGAGACCTCCTCACTCTTCTTAATTACCTTGATACTCCGAAGAATAACTCTTGGACCATATTCCAGGCCTCCTGCAATTGACCAAAACAACAATTAATCACCATAAAACTTGAAAAAAGAATTCACGGTTTAGTAGTTCACCTTTGTTACAAACACCATAATGTATCGCTTCAATTTCATCGAAGGTATTGGTGGCAGCAGGTGTGATCCACAACGGTGAGTCACCGGAACCCTGAGAATTCTGCTGCAGGGAAAACCGGTAACAAGCATTGGGAGAGCAACTGTGATTGATCCACGAGAAGGTGGTGTCGTACACAGCAATGCCAATGGCGCGCCCGCCGTTAACCTGCACCTCCACGGCGTTCGTTAGCACCAGGCACAACACTGCTTCCTCCAGTAAACAGTCCCCCGAGAAATCCAAATCCAAACCGTCTCGCATCCTTCTCGCTGAAACCATGACCCTCGCACCATTCCTAATTTTGGCAAGAATATCGCCGTCTTCCTCGTTCTCGACAGACATCAATTTATCGCGATTGCTCATCAAACCGCCGATTCTCTCCAATCGCCGTTCGTTTGGGAGGGAAATGAGGTGGAACTTCTCGAAGAGGTGGAGCAGGCGGAGGGCGACGCGGACGTCAGAGGTGTCGCCGCCGAGGTGACACGAGGTGGGGTGGGATTGCTGGTGGGGAAGGTGGAGGTGATACTCGGCGCTGGACACGTGGAGGTCGGAGTCGGAGTTGGAGCATTGTGGGGAACAGTAGAGAATGGAGGGGTTGGGAGCATGATGGGAATTAATGGGAGAGGAGGGGAGAAGAGGGGAAAATTGGTGGGGTGGAGGACAGAGAGGAGAGAAGCAGGCGGAGCAGTGAGAGAGCAAAGAGGAGTCGTAGAGAGAGAAAGCGAGGGGCGAGAGGGAAGGTGTTAGGTCACGGCCTATGTCTATGTCGTCAATTGGCCTCATCTCCATGTTTGGCTTTCGTTTGCTTTCTTTAAATTGCCATCCCTAGTTGTTCGTTAGACTCTTTCTGTGTCTTCAGTATTCTAGGTTTTTGTTGCAGGATGAACGGTTGAACCGCGAACTTTGAAGAAATTTTAATTTAAAATGAAATAAAGAAATTTCAACCATTTTGATGTTTTTAACTTTCTATTAGTTTGAAATATTTGAAAGTTTTGTTGAGAGAAAACCGAGCATCATGTTAAATAACAACTACTCAAATTTTAAAAAATTTATTTGAATTTGATATTTTTTAATATTTACTAAAATTTTTATAAAAAAATTTTAAAAAATTTTAAAATCAATTTCTTAATTTAAAAGATTCATGATAAATTATTTGTATCTAAAACATTTAAAGAATAATTTTTTATTAAAATAAAATCAAATTATAAATTTTCATCTTAATACTGTTAAAAAAATTATTAATTAGACAAAAATAATCTTTAATATAAATTTTAAAAAATATTAAATAATATAAAAAATAAATTATTCAATCCAGAAAAAATAACTTTTTTATTTGTCCAGAAGACCTAAAAAGATTTTTACTTCATAAAATGTTATAATATTTTTGGATTGAAAAATTTATTTTATATATTTTGAAATGTATCTTGAAATCTATTTTAGTCTAATCAATAATATTTTTTAATGGTGTTAATATGAAAGTTAATAATTGAACTTTTTGTATTAAAAATTTCTTTTTTTGAAGGTTTTAGATAGAAAAAATATAGGATAAATTGTACTTTTCATCCCTATATTTAATCCTTTAGTTCAAATTTTGACATATTAAACTTGAGATTTTTTATTTTATATCAAATTAGTCCAATCATCACACGTGGTTATAAAATCTTATAGAAATGATCATGCGTCTATCACGTAAACCATTTAGTAAGAGCACATTCGTAAATTAATATGTTATACATATCTGTATATATCTCCTCCATCTATTTACATAATATACAACATGTTTCGAAACTAAGTATAAAGAACAAGGGAGGCCAAAGCACTGTGCAAAGAGAAACTGAGGGAAAACAGTGGAGAACACAACACAAATTGATGCAATGAATATTGCAATTACATCGCTGAAGCCTATAAAATTGTTAGAGGCGGAAGCAAAAGAACATGAAATCATACTATCAAACGAGCTATAGAGTATATCAATGACGCATTCAAGAAATTCTTAGATAAATGTGAGAGAGAGCTTGGGGAAGCTGTTCAAATGAATATTTGTGTATCATGAGATTCACCTAAACTAGCAAAGTCCAAATCATTTGCTTCCAAATTGTTTTCTTGTTTAGTTTATGTTATCCATAGTATATATATTACAGAAATATAGAAAGTATTTGAAAACATAAAATTATTTTGTAAAACAGTAAATGATTTTTGAATAATGCAATGTTATGTCTATTAAGTTCAATTTATGAATAATGCAAGACTACAAGTGGAAATTTGTGTGCTATAATAATGATGCTAAATCATTGTTTGGAATGAGGCATTAACATTTTCCTTTTTCCTTTTCTTCTTAGTAATTTTTATAGAGCTTGCTTACACAGAGGGAGTGAATGACAAGATGCAATGTTTATAGCTTTAGAGTGCTAGCATTGAAAGTAAATATGGATCAACATCTTGCCGATTTCTTCTCGTTGAATCTCTCTTATCATCATCAACATCAGCCTCGACAACCTATGATTTACCATTGAAGGACGTGTTGGAGCAACACCTCTCAACTCCATTGAATCATGTCATGAGGAATTAGCCTTTGTTGTGAAGCTAGCATTGCCTACCAATCCACAATCTCAGTCAAATATGCATCAAGTTTTTTCTGACACTATCAAAACAAAGGCAACCTTTGCAAAATCCTTTTGACAGGATTACACAAGGACAATTATTAATTTGATATCAAATGCTCAAGTTGCTAGACATTTTCATCTCTTTAGTTTTATGTTGTGCTGTACTATTTTTTTTCTACTTTAGCTTCTCAATCTTACCTTTTCCATAGGAGTCTACTCCCTCACTTTTTCTACTATTTTGTCTTTGGAAAACATAAAGGATGTTCTAAGAGATGATACATGCCAAACACAATTCTAAATAATATCAATAAAACCAAAAGAAGTACTTACTTTACACACTTCTTTATTTATTTATTTATTAAATTTTGGATATTTTAACCTATCAAATGTCTAGTTTTTTCTGCTATAATAATTCTATATTATGAATCTTCTGAAATACCTCAAAGTTTACTTCTTATTTTGACAATGCTCTGAATTTATTCTTTCTTCTAAAATCCGTCATTATTGCTTGTAAATTTTGTCAATTGTTGTGGTGCCTTGCTTTCCAGACTAATTGAACCAAGTGCTAGAAAATGGAAACCTAGTGCTAATTTAAGTGAGAATAAACCCTAATACCTTGAAAAAATAGCTTCACTGCACACGTTAACAAGAGGAGAATAAACCCTAATACTCAAAATCGCTTGGTTACATGATTCAAAGGATGAAATTTTGCCTGAAATTAGAATGAACTGATTCAAAGAAGATTGACTTACAAGACTCGTTAATTCTTCCATTTGTAATGCATGCATGAGGGATTAGGTTCCATTTTGAGATGGTAAAGTCTTCTCATTTTATAGATGTTGTCTAACTTCGAGGTTCATGTAAGCGCGGATATTCTTGGATAGAATATTGCCCTTCCCCGTCCTTGTACTAAAGGAAACAATAATGCTAGACAACTAATTGGGACTAGCCTAGTTAGCCCCGTGTCCTCCTAATTAGGGAGATGTTATAGGTTCGAACTTGTCACATATGTGTGACAACTTTTATCATTTCGATATTTTATAGGGTTACATGGAATAATTTCTCTTACACCCAACGATGAACTTGAGTTGGTTGATTTTCAAGGTCACTTTATATGTATCACTTTCTAGCATTACTCATTTAATTTTGATAATTGCATCTAGTGCATGCGCCAAGGTCAAGTCAATTTGTTATGATGGAACAACAAATTGTCCACCCATGTAATCGTGTTGGATCTCTTTGTTATTTTTCTTGAATAATGTTTTATGGCAAAACAAATCTTAGTGCAACTTACAGCAAAATTGACGTGGAATTTTCACCTCCACATTTTTAAAACTTGTTCAAATCTCCACATCAGTTGTGCTGAGATTTGTTGTGCCATAAAACATTATTGTGTTTTTTTTTTTGGAGTAGTGTTTTATGATTCATACATTTTTGCTCATATTTTTGTCCAAATAAAAGATAGTCATTCATTATTATCACATGAATCGTTTTTTAAAAAATTATCTTATCAGTCAATGACTCTCACATCAGCCACGTCATTCGAGTATTTTTTTTTTTTGGACAAAAATGCATGAGCCATGTAACATTATTCTTTTTCTAGTGACAGGTTGATAATGATAGTCATCACCAGTGGCAGGGCCGCATGTATCTTAGGAGGGCAATGTTTTCTATTTTTAGATCACTTATTAGTTTATAGTAATCATGGATTTAAGATAACACGTCTTTATCTTCAACCATTTGGAAGTTTAAGGAATTCCCTACTGCGTATTTTTGTGTTCCAACATCTTCAATTACATATTTCTTTGCTAGTTTTTTCCAAATTTCAGTGACAGTTTTAAAGGTGCAATAAATGTCAAACAATTCTTTTGAAAGTGTGCTGAGTATAATGTGCCTACAAATTTGTTTCCTCTTTCCCAATTTTTTATTTCTTTATCTTTTGTCCCTTCAACGGGTTTAGGTTTGGTCAAGTATTCAACCATGTTTCTCATGTCCAAGGCAGAATAAATCCATTCTTACCAACGCCTAAAGAATGACACATTAAATGAATCAATCTTTGAAGTGTCGGGAATGAGTTTAGTTGTAATCAAACCAGTGTCCATTTTTCAAAAGAAAATCACTTTTAAGTTTGTTGTAAAAAATTTTGAAAGATATTTTAGGGCTAGGTTGGATTACTACTTTGAATCTTAAGGCAAGAACAAAATAAAGTTATCAACCAAATTCAGAAAGGTAAAGCAATAAAGAGAGTGAAGACTTAGCGGTTGTGGCATGTATAAACACTGCCCTTAAGAGTGATTTCGCTCCTCAAAGGTTGAATCTTGGTGTAGTAGGTTGGTGGTGCTCCACCCTACAGGATACAACAGCTGGTTCTAGCAAGTGTACACTCGTAAATGCTTTGGACCAAACGAACACTTCTTCACAATTCTCTGGTCGTTGATAGATTGAAAAGAAAGCAGTAGTGGAACGAAACAGTTGAAGCAGTGGTAGAACTTCAATGGAGCAGTAATGAAGACGAATAGAAATAGTTCGTTAAAAGAACCAAAGCAAACAGTGTATAACCACTTTGACAGAGGAACAAAATAATTGAAGAGAAGAACTATGCTTTGAAAGCTCGAATATTTTTGTGTATAAAATAATGAATACATGCCTCTTATTTATACTAGTTGTGAGGGAGAATTTCAAAGGAAGGCACAGATTTGCTACCCCAAACTATGGTAATGGCTAATTGACATCATTTCAAATTGATTCTGTCGATTGGTAAAAGTGTTTATTGATATAATATAGAAGCAAATCAATATTCTGTAGGAATGTTTGACAATCAAATATGGAAGTCAAATATAAATCAATATCGTGAAGTTTGACAATTAAAAATTGGTAATAAAATAAAATTGCAAAACCTTGGCCAATCACACACATACGCGAGGCTCGAATTCGGGGATTTGCACCCCCCCTACGCAAGCGTAATGCGGGTGATGCGCCCGATTAATTTGTTTCCGGACGAGGTAGCCCGAATTCCACTGGGCTTCCCATGGTCTAGTGTGCGCGAGAGTCACCCCATTACACTACACAACTTTACAAAGCCCAATATGGTGTGTACTAATATAATAAGAAAATTCTCACTTCCTAACCGATGTGAGACAAAAGTATTGTGCGATACCCATGTATCCCAACAATCCCCCACATATCTCAAAATAATTTGGTAACCAAGAATTATAAGAGATTCAAGGAATAGTGACAAAGATCAAGATAATGACTAGAAAATCCTTAGAATACATTGCATCGGAACTGATGTCTTTTGGACTATGAACCAGCCCTAGGATTAATAAGTCGTGACCTACAAAAACTTGGCGAAATTTATAAAATTTCTATGAACTAATATTTCTTTACTGTAAGTCAATGAACTTGCCACCCACATGAAAGAAGTTGTTCTAAGTAGGTTGGCACAAATAGGTCGTGCGCCCTACCTAGATATTCATGAGTGCTCTAGAGAACATACCTGAGTTCAAAACAATTTAATTGCTTGGGGGAAAAATATATCACCACCTCACACCAGGTGACCATCACAATGGGGCCTTAACATAAAATTAAGAAGGAAAAGGGAACAATGAGAAATCATCAAATCAGGTTCTACCAAAAAAAATGAGTGATATTCCATGGCAAGTGTAAATTATAAGTAAAATAACATGAGTAAAGACCAACCCACTATCATCAATTCATTTGCTACTAAAAAAAGAGTGATGTTTCATGTCAAGTGAGAAGAGATGTGATTCGGTGTTTGCTAGTTTCCACGAGTCCTGTTAATTTGAAAGGAGTCTCAATGCATCATTTCTAGCAGTGATTCCTAAAAAGACTTTAGGCCAATTAGCTTAATTGGTAGCTTGTACAAGCTAGTGGCAAAAGTTTTTTTCTTTGACACTAAGGGAGGCCGTGGGCAGGATCATTTCCGCCAACCAGCATGCCTTTGTGGTTTTTTTTGGGTGGGGGGGGGGAAGAGACAAATTCTTGATATAAACTTGATAGCTAGTGAATGTATTGACACAAGAAGGAAGAATATGAGAGGGCCTAGTATGCATGCTAAAAGCCTAAGATCATGTAAACTGAAACTTCCTTATTTTTATGCTTTACAAGATGGAATTTGGAGAGATGGAGGAGATATATTTAATTTTGCATTTCCACAGTTTCTTTTTTAGTGTTGGTGAATGGTACCCCGATGGGGTTCTTCCTTTCTTCAAGGGCCTTGAGGCCAGGGGACCTATTGTCTCATTTTCTTTTTTGTGATGGTTATGGAAACTTTTGAGCAGGACAATGGAGAAAGCTACTGTAGAGGGATGGTTGGGGGGCTTTGGGATTGAGGACAGTGGAGTAAGAAGGGCATATATCTCTTATTTACTTTTTTGTAGATGACATCATTATTTTTTGTGATGTAGAGGACATTTGGTTGAGATTCCTGTGATGTATTTTGATTTTTTTTGAGTTAGTTTCAGGGTTGTGGGTCAATTACATAAGAGAAAAAACATTTCGATGGGGAAGGTAAAGGAGTAGGGGAGATGGTGGAAGGGTTGGGTTGTGAGGTGGGGAATTTTTTAGATAAATAGTTGGGTTTGCCTTTGGGTGCTTCGGTGAAATCTAAAGGGATATGGGATGCTATAGTGGGAAGATCCCAACGTCATATGGCTCACTCTTATCAGGAGTACATTGGAGAATTTGCCCACGTATTATATTCGATGTTTACTTCAGTGAGAAAGGAATTAGAGAGGATTCAAAGGGACTTTCAATGGGGTGGCATGGAGGATGTGAGGAAGACACACTTGGTGAGCTTGGGACAAAGTCAAATGCCTTGTGATAGAGGGAGGTTTGGGTTTGAAAGATTTAGAAGCATTCAATCAAGCTCTCCTGGGTAAATAGACGTGGAGATTTACTAAAGAGGATATGCTTATGTGGAACAATGGAAGGATGTCATTGCTTATGTTTGTAAGGAAGGAAGATGGCTCTCTCGGGATGGTGTGGAGGTGTATGGGGCTTGGAAAGCTATCAGAAAAGGGCAAGCAAATTTTATTCAACATAAGAGTTTTAACGTGATATAGCTCTAAATGACAAGTTTCCCAACTTGTTTACCATTGCAAGAAATAAAGAAATTGTAGTGGTTGATTGCGTGGATGTAGTTTAGGGTGGGGGTAAGATAAATGTGTGGAGCCCAAGATTTCAGAGACACTTCTTTAATTGGGAGCTGGAAGAAATTGAAAGTTTAATGGAGTTACTTAGTTCAGTAGAGGTGAGGGATAATCGGGGTGAGCAATGGGAGATTTGATAGCGTGAAATGGACTATCTGCAATGATGGTGAATTTACTATGGAGATCGTTTTATCATACACTAGTGAATGCAAAAGACAAATCCTTTCCTTGGAATTAATTTGGATGTCTAAAGTGCCTATAAAAGCAGTCTTCTTTGCTTGGGCGCCACATGGGGAGTCATTCTCACAGTGGATAGTTTGTGGAGGTGGGATTCCATATGTCGAATGGATGTCCTCTATGCAAGGATGAGGAAGAAACTGCATATTACCTTTTAGTGCATTGCAAGATAACAAGAGATGCATGGAATTAGGTCCTTTCTATTTTTGGTTTCTTGTGGGTGATGCCGGCTACAGTCAAAGAGGTACTTTTTTTATGGAGATGTGGAAGAATTATAAAGGAGCTGAGAATTGCTTAGAGAATGGCCCCACTTTGTCTTTTTTGGTGTGTTTATAGCGGGAGAGGAACTGACATGTTTTTGAAGCAGTGGAATCTCCTCTCGTGGAAGTTTAAAGGGATTTTCTTGAGAACTCTACTTTTTTGAATTCGGGAAGAATTCCCTTTATATATTTATACGCTTATGGACTTTCCCGGGGGGGGGGGGGCTCTTAGGCTTTGATTTTATGTAGCAGACCCCTTTTTTGTAAATGGGTTGCCCTTTTCGGGCGCCTTGTTAATAGATAAAAAAATAAACTATACGTATAATGACGTGTAAACACACACACAAATATCTATAAAATTTTAAAAATAAAATATTAAGTATTTCTGAAGGAGTACTAAATTATTATTTTTTTGTTAGGTATGGTGTACTAAACTTGCTATCATAACTCATAAGTATTTTGTCCAACAATAATAAAAATGTTTGGATGTGTCTATAATATGTATGTGTGTGTGTGTGTCTTTATATATATATATATATTTATATAGAGTATAAATAAAATATTGCTAAATATATTTTTATAATATATTTGTTGGTTCATATATGATAGGATATGAGCGCATGGTGTTAGAAATATAATCACTTAATCACGATTGTTGAGACACGAAAGCAAGTAAGAAAACAAATCTAAAATCACAAGCACACACAGGAACACAAAGATTTACGTGGTTCACCCCAAAATAAGGTTCTACGTCTGCTGCGATTTCACTATAATTTGAAAGAATTACAAGTTACAATAAGATGCGGCTTCTCAACTATAAATATATAAAATTAGGACGACAGAGAAATAATATGAAATATCAAAAATACCCTCATGATTCAGTACTTATCGCTAAGTTGGATCAGCAAAATAAGAACTAGTGTTCAATACTTATTAGGATCCACACTACCCAACACATGGTTCACTAACAGATACATGATAGGATATGAGTGCTGGAATTTTCATTTTTGAACCAAAAGTCCTTTTAACATTTCATATTTATGCTAATAATACTAACTATATAATATCATTTTCACATAACTTAGGAATGAGATTAACTGAATTGTTTGGTAAGGGATTTACAAGAGACCTAATTAAGGATTCAATAGTAAATCTTTTTTATATTTACAAAATAACCCTTGAATTTTTTAATATTTACAAGGATATAAGTTGAGACTGTTGAAGAAAATTTTCGTAATACTTCCTGCTTCAGTTTGCAAGAGAGGGTATAAATAATAATCACTTGTATCTTACCAAGGTATTAGTAAGCATTCATTTAAGAGAGAATAATGAGTTATTCTTTGATCGAATACAGTTGTATCTACTGAAAATAATGAATGTGACCCTTCCGCAATAAATAAAAAATAATTATTCATTCTCATACAACTCATACGAATTCGTTCTAAATGCATTTTTGGCCGGTCATGCTCCAGAATCCATTAAAAAAGGCTACCCGCAGGTTCCTCAATTCAAGACAAATACGAGATAATGAGCATTAAAAACTAAAATTTGGGTTTAAAACTATAGGCAATCGTCAAACAGCTGCAACAAATCCCTGGGAGTGCATGGGTAAAGAGAAGAGAGGAGAGAATTCTGTTTTCTGAGTAATTCAAAGATAAATTCAAATACACTGGAAGAAAAATAATAACTAAGCTGATAATATGATATACTGGAAATATTCATCAATTAATTAAATTTCAAGACAGCCTTTGTATTCCCAACCATTGTTCTTGACACAAAGCAAGAGCACCTTGCCCAACTTTTACAGTAAAAATACTAAAATGCCATCTTAGAAACACCAATGAGACTGATATATATGCATGTAAATATCCATGCACACATGTAAAGAAATAATGCATGAATACACGTCTTGAACTGCTAGAGTTTTTCCAATATTGCAATGAACAATCAAGATGCATCAAAGCAGCACTTCTAATCAATAGTCCTGGACAGCAAGAGAAATTAGAAATCAAGCTCACTAAAACTAAAGCTTGTAAGGATATAAGCAGATGAAAGAATAGAAATGTGCTGATAACAGACCACCAAATCTAATTTTAAAACACAGTTCCAAATATTTAGCAGTTCAAATATCTAATGAAACAAAATTTCCGCCAACCCTGTTCCAAGTCCTCAGCAACTCAAACACCCAAAGTTACAAAATGAAAAGCAACTGAAGAGAACTGCCTCCAAAGAACATTCCAGAGGCATTAAAAAAAAAACCATAATTACCATTCTTCTCTGACGGGCAAAAAGATTTGAATGGTTAACCTTATTATGCCTTCAGACGTCCATAGAACTTCTGCTTCTCTTGTGTAGTCTGGAAGCGACCATGTCCAAATTTTGAGGAAGTGTCAATGAACTTGAGTTTGATCTCCTCAAGGGCCAAGCGAGATGTCTGCGTGAGCAGAGACTGACGAAGAGTAACAACCCTCTTCTTTGGCCCAACGCGGCATCCTTTGATCAACAAGTAATCATCCTTTACCACACCATAGTGAGGGAAACCACCCATAGGAGTAATGTCTTTCTCAGTCCTGATTTGTCATTAATGATAGAGAAAATGAATAATGATACAAAAAAAACAGAAGAAACATTAACATAAAGAGAGATAAAAGCATACTCCCACTCAAATCCCAAATGTTGAATGATCTTTTTATACCCTTTCTTTTTCTTTTGTTTCTTCCATTTTCGGTGTTGGGCCTTGGGGGTGGGATTTCCGGGGACCAGGGGACCAGTTTATCACATTTGACGTTTACCTTTGTAATTTAAATTGGCAAAATGGCTCCAAGACATTCACTAAACATAGAAAGGGTATTAGGGGTTCGGGCATTCTAGACATTTATGGAAGTTCTAAGCATTTTCAAAAATAAAAGGTCCACATTCCATTTGCACCATTTCCCACCAGAGGACGGAGGAGGGAAAATAGATGAACAAATAAATATAAACGAGAAGATTAGAAATAAAAAGAATTCAACATCCATCATAACTTGTGACCAATGATCAAAATTTTGTTTCACATTATTTTTTCAATCACACAGAAAATGAAAACATTTCAGAAATACAATAGAAACAATGAAAAAAATTAGAATACGTATAAACACTTAGAAACATAAAGTAAAATATATAAATATGTGAAGATAAATATTATAATTAATTAATTAAATATGTTTTAGAATACACATCCATCCACACAAGATATACTAGGGTGCTTGGAAACATAAATTAAAATATATGAATATGTGAAGATAAATAATATAATTAACTAATTGAATATGTTTTAGAATACACATCCATCCACACAAGATATACTATGGTGGAATTTAGAAATTCCCATAAATATAAATTAGTCGTTAATACCAAATAATTCTTTCCTAGGTTACAAACTAGTATAAAAAATGTCAGAACTAATTTTTTATATAATATGAAATTATCATATATGTGTTTATATAATATGTGAACTTATTATAATTAAATACAATACTATAACATAATAGATATATAGTATGTAGTATATACGAATGAAACAAAATGACATAAGTTACTTATAAAATAACAATTTGAATAAAACAAACAACAAGTTAAATCTATTACAATTAGTAGTTAAATATTAAAATAAATTGTTCATCTATTTTTTCATGTCCATTACTTCAACGTTTTCTACAATTTTTGGGCAAAAAAACTAAAGACAACTTCTTGTTATCTTTGGTTTTAATCCTTCAATCTCTTCCTCCATTTGAGAAAAAATAGATATTTCTTTTACTAACTTCTAAAATTATTGTTAATACAAAAGAAATGTTTCTACTATTTTAATATGCTTTCATGAAAACAACTTTGTTTTATTGAAAACATATGAATTTTGGTATTTCACTTGTCCTTTGTCTCGGTTCACTAAAAAACAAAAACATTTTAGATTTTTGATAAAAAAAGAAATGAAATTTTGGTCTTGCATGCTTGCTTGCCACTTTGCCATCAAAGCTGGAAGTTCTTTTGACCATGTCTAGCATTGTGCGACAAATACAACTTCTCTTTGAAGTTCAATACACATGTACTAACCTGTCAAACTCAGTAATAGCAGTATGGGTTTCCTGCCCAGACTTGCCGAGCTTGTATATCTTCTTGTTCATTTCAGTTATGTGGTGGTATCCATTCTGACCAGCCCTGGCAACTGTGAATGAAACACGGGCAGGGTGCCAGGCACCAATACAAGCCACCTTCCGCAGACCCCTGTGTGTCTTACGGGGGAGCCGAGTGACACCCCAACGAGTGACAACACCTTCATAACCTTTACCCTTGGTCACACCAATGATGTCAATCATCTCGTCCTTCTGGAAAACAGCATCCACAGGAATTTGCTTCTCAAAGAAGCCATAAGCATGGTCCACTTTCTGAGCAACAGTCCCACCATTAACCTGGATTTCCATCAGATGTACCTTCTTCTGCTTCAATCCTTTCATTTTCCTTACCTGTAATACATTGGATAGTAAAACTGATGAAATAGGACTCTGCTTATTAAGAAGGTTGAATGCCAATATTTGGTCAATAAGTAATCACAAAACAGTAAAACAATGTCAGATGGATATATAAATATATATATATATATAGCAAGAACAAAAATGCACAGGACAAACACCAATCGGAAGCTTTGAAATAGTAAATTGATGAGGATTGAAGGTCATGGGCCGTATTGATTTCACTTTTCTAACTTGCAGTAACTTGTGAATAAGGAACTATGTTAGAGAATTCATATTATTGATCAAAATTCAGACGACTGGCTAGCATTAGCACCTTCTAGAGGTAGACCAAGAATCATGAGACCGCAAATAACCACTTCAGGTTAGACAGAAAACCTTGGAAACAATTAACATGACACATTTTGGCTCTAATGAAATAGATACATTTATTATATTAGTTGATTAACAGAACATCTATTTATGAGGAAAGATTATACACTGCCATCCACTTCCACATTTTACAACAGCTCTATCTTTCAACCACAAAGACGAAGAAAAAACATGCATACAGAATATCTCAGTAGCTTACAAAGAGCATAAAACTGTCTTATGAACATGAATACTAAGAACAATCATGTAAATACTAGGGTGTTGGCGATACTAACAACATAGATAACTTCACAGAAACTGAACTGGCTTAAGTGGCAAAAATGTGTCAATAATTTGAAAAATACAGTACCTGAGTGTGAGCCAACACACGTATGACTGATGCATACTTCTTCATTTTCTCTAGTTGTGATTGGATATCTTTCTTCCCTTCTTCAGTCTCATACTTCTTTGAGTATTTGGTGAAAGCCTTCTTCTTGGACTTGCACCAGTTCTTGTAGAACCTCCTTCTCAACTCCTCACTAAGATGTTGAGCCCAAACAGTGTTCAGAGAACGGAGGCCACGTGGTGTCTTTACATAAGCCACCACTCCCACAACAACCATAGGAGGAGTCTCAATAATGGTTACAGCCTCACATGTCTCTTTCTTGTGAAGCTCTGCAGACAAATATAATTAGATACTGCATTTAAAATGAAACTTCGACTTATCAAAAAAAAAAAAAGTGAATGTTGGAATTTCAGAAAATATAACAGCGATAAATGTGCCAAATAAGAATACAATAGAAGCAATTGAAATATTTGAGATAAATGGCAATAAATTCATGAACATAAAACAGATATTCAAAAGATCATGAACTCTGCACATTAAATTTATAATACATAAAAAAAAAAAATCTAATCACCTTGCAGTACTAAATGATGAATCAGTGTAGTAAAAGGCAAAGTGTGCCTATAAGGCCTTAAAGGTCTTACATTGCTTGAAAAGTGACGAGACAAAAAAAATGTAAGGCCTTAAGGTCTTACATTGCTTGAAAAATGACGAGACAAAAAAAAAGTGAGCCTGTAAGGCCCTAAAATCTTACATTGCTTGAAAAGTGATGAGACAAAAAAAGTAGAATGAAGCAAGGCTCTATTTTATAAAAACATATTATACATTAAAAGTTCATTCAATCTAAGTTATCAATATCTTAGGTAATAATTCTCATATAAACTTAAAAAGTTTACTTTAAAGAATGACATATGATGTAATTAAATTTAAGAAATCTCAAATCAGACCGTGCTAATTAAACTTTTTCTTCCCTTTTGCTACTTTATTTTTTTTATCGATCCTTTTTTGCTACTTTATTATTAGTTAAATATTATCCAGACAAAAGTAACTTTAATCCTAAAACAACAACACAAGATACATGAGCACATTTGAATTAAATAAGTTTCAGTTAATACGGCTCCTGCTTCAACGCTTTTTACCTTAGTCAAGGAAACGCCTCATTAAAAGCTTCTCACCCTGAATGTGTTGAGACACTATTACTCATCCTTGCCCCACAATATTGTCTAGGTGAGTACCTGGTTGGCTTTAACAACACTTTGATTTATTTATTTTTTATTAGTAACAACAATTTGATATATCAAGTGTTCTGTTATCAAGCCCCAACTTAATACACACACATACATGTTGAATAATGCAAAAGTTCATAAGAACTTTATAGGAGAGGAAAAAAAACTGTGTTAAAATTGGTTCTGAAACCCTAATATATTACACAATAATATATGTGGCGGCTAACCTTAACTCTACTATCACAATAATATATAAGTAACCCTAATATACTTCTAACAGAAAACAATCTACTTAAATGTATTTCTGTACCTAATATTCATTTGATTCCATTTTAGTATTCTTATCATTTTTAATCCTCTATCCAAACAGCAAATAAGAAATTTTTACTATCTTATTATTTGCTATCAAATAACGAATAAAAAATGATCATTTTATTTTCATTTCATTACTTACTTATTTCATTCTATGAAATCATCATTCTATTTTTACGTATCAAATATAACATGAATCTTGACTTATTGTCTACAACTTAGCAATTTTTAATTTTTCAATTTTATTTTTATATATATATTTTTTGATTTGATTGTCAAAGTGGCCATAGATCATTCCGGTGATATTTCACAATTGTTTATTTTATGATAATTTTTGGAAGATTTTCGGCATTGATCTGATCAAAGATGAATTCTACTACAACATATATCATTAAGTAGGAAAGCAAAGATAAAATAGTGTTAACTCTTGATGTTTAGAAGAGTAAAAATTCAATGGAGAATGACTAATTCCTTTATCTTTTCCTTTCGTTTTCTTTTATTTTAAGGAGAAAAGGAGATGAATTTTTAATCTTTTCTCTTTTCCTTGTCTGCTCTCTTCTAAATCAAATATAAAATAATATATATCATGACCCGAAACCCACCTTATGCAGATCCCGGGGACGTGATGCCAGTTGGCCACCTTGCCGATTTTCTCCACCGTCAATGCAACCAACCAAAGGCAACTTCTTCACTTTACAATGAATTGTATTCTAAATGTAGGGTCAAAGCAACGAAAACTAAAACCTTTTTAAATTGAAAATGCAACTCATCCAAATACATCAGAGCACGTCTAAAATCAGTCACCAAATATCTCTAAAGTATCAATATACATGTCCCAATGCATCCATTCTATATCAATGAATTACTTAAAGCGGAAGTTACACCAATATAGTTCAGCCAATCAAACTTATCTCCAATGAACAACAATCAGAATATCTCCAAGTACAATCTAATCACAGTGATCCAATATACTAGGCTAACCTCATCACTAATGATGTAATCTTAAAATACAAATTGTGAACTTAACCTTACAGAGTACACAGTCAACTTGAATTAGAGTTCATATCGTCAGTGTAAATCATTTGTGCTTCACTTGTTCTACTAGTTATCTCACTGCATGTCATCCATTATAGGCTACCTGAAAAATGGTCATAAGTAAGGTGTGAGCTAACTTAGCTCAGTAAGTAAATTTCCAGCTTTGCCATGGGTTAAGGTTAGTCCGCAAGAATATAGAAGGAAGAGATAACAAATATATACATAGCCAGTCACTCAGATATAACAACAATGACCCGAAGGTCCAGAAAGGCTTATTCCCACAAGGAATAATACCAGAGGGAATCAGTCAAAAGAGATCCAGCTCAACACAATAGTTGCTGCCATCAATAATACGTTAGCCAATCAAAAGTATTTCATGCTTGCAAATAATATGATCATTCACAGGGTATAAAATATGATCATCCAACAATGCAAAAACATCATTATCGAGTTCAAACAGAACGGGGCCCGGCATATATACCCCCAAAACCGCATATTCAGGCCCGCCTCTCTCTCTTGGGCTTACTGAATAGCGCAAGAGCTCTTTTACTATAGGTCTCGAAGGACACAACATGTCCCGAAGGACACAACAGACCCCAAAGGGTCCACCGTGCATCTCGAAATAGATGGGCCTTTGTGACTGAGTACAACCCCGAGCATATATCGAATGTCATGATCAATAAATTTTCACACAGGATGTACAATCATATGAAACAGTCAATATCACAATCAATGAGTCATAAAGTGTGTGAAATAACAAGATCTCCAACAACAGAATTCATCACAAGATCACGACACGGTATACATGATGGCATAACTATGCTCAAGCATCAACAAGTCAAGATCACAAAATGACATAGGCAAGCAAGCCAAATCCGAAGTACAGTCATGAACAAATAATTACAAGTCAATTGGCATCAAATCAAAGAATCAGGTTCATCAGGTAGGTAATGGAGCACAATTTTGGCAGCATGTGAAAATAAATGCGACTGGCTGGGAATAATCCATAGTAAAACATAGGAGTTACTTACAACTGTTACACTTAACTCATTTACAGATAATCTCCAGATACATCAGGCACATCCTTGCATATCCTGAATAATCATCATTAATCACAGAAGCATAAGGATTCATCCAATCATGTCTTATTTATCATCTTAGGAATCTATCTGATCTCCTAATTAGGTCAATTGGCCTATTACCCACTCATTGGGTTTCAACTTATGTTATCAAATTCCTTAAGTAGACTTAGTAGCGTTCAGAATCATATTTTAAGTCATTTGGACTCCATTCATTATCAATTAAGCACTTATGTAACTTTAGGAGAAAAATGATAATTTTGCCATTCTTGCCGCGGGCACTATTGTGGTCCTCAGAATATTTCATATGTCATATATATAAATTTTTAAGTCCTTTGAACTTCATTTGGTATCTGCTTTTGATCATCGGGACACATCGATCATTCCTCATTTTATACTTGGACTGTTCCAGAGTCTTATTCAGCCCCTTAATTTACATCATTATACTTATGACAATTAATCATATCAGATTGACCCTTATTCGGCCTTTAATTTGTAGTTTCTATTCTCAGGGGTATTTTGGTCATTTCATATTTTATGATATTCTGACCCCGAATCATTATTTAGTCACATATATGAGTTCATAATTATTTGGGCTTCCATCGGTACCAGTTTCGTCGAATTTGGACTTTATTTGGGCTTTGTACTATATTAGGGGCATTTTGATAATTTTATATTTTCACGCATCACGTTTTCCGATACTCCGTTTGTTAATACGAACTCCATCGTTGAGTCCAGAGTGTCCGACATAATTAAAATGAACTATCTTTTATTTTTAATTAGCTCTAGGTATCATTAGAGGTAATACAATCATTTACTATTTGCATGTCTATATTTTTTGGGACTTAATTTCACAAATTGGACCCCACCGTTGAGTCCCGAATGCCCGAAATAGAAGAAATACACTATTTATTTATTTAATTTGGGTTTCGTTTGACTTATTTAGTGTCCAATGGTAAAATAGTCATTTTTTTCAATTAATAAAATAATTAAATAAATTATTTTATTAATTATTTATTTTTCAAGGGCTTATTTAAATTAAATTCTCAAAAGTTGGACCAAAACAGAATTTTTCAAAACTGGTGGGGTCAAACTGCAAATAAACAAAGTTCTGATTTATTTATTTTCATTTAAGCTTTAAACCAATGGGTTTATAGAATAAAACCCTAGGCTGGTCTGAGAGTTCAGTGAACCAGTCGGTTCAGGCTAGGTTAGAGAACCGGGATGGGATACTCTTACTATCCTCCTTATCCTTGGTTGGACTATCCTCAAACCCGATTTTGATTTCAATTCTAATTTCCTATCCCTGTAATCAAACAGGGCCAATGTGTTTTAATTTAATTCAAAATGAAACAGTTTAGGAACCCGTTTTGGCATTCGGTTAAGTCCCGACCCAACCCGATCCAGATCAAGCCCAACGCCAAAACAGACCCGTCTTTTTCCTCGTTTTTCCAATCACTATTTCGTCACCGTTGCCAAATTTGCAGATTTTCTTCTTGATTTTTCTTACGTTTTTCCCGTTGTTTTTTCATAATTTTTACACCGATTTAATTCTGGAACTCTAACAAGCATCCTAGAATAGATTTGAACCCCAAATAGCCCAGTTTTTCGACACCAATTACTGTTCCAGTCATGCACCAATAGGGCTTTTGGTCTGTAGAATGGTCAATCCTTGACCATTTTGTGCATCTTAAACGGTTTTGGAATCCTGGAACTATTTACTAATCGTTTCTATTCACAAAAATTAGTCTTACTGTGATTATTTTCAGACCTCACTTTCGAGATCCTTCAATGGCGGATTCTACGGTTTAGGGTCTCTCAAGCCCTTTTGGCCTTCTAAACTTAAGTCTGATAATCCTTTGATGTCAGTAAGGCTTATGCATGCAAAATAAAACTTTAAAACAGGTTATGTATAAGGAATATTTAAAGAGAGAAAATCTTTAAGTTTTGTGTTTTATACCTTCAAATAGTGCTATCTCTCTCTCTTCTTCTTGGTTGAGGATCTTCTTAGGACTCCTCAGACAGCACCATCTTTCTTCCTTCCTTCCTTATTCTTCTCCTCCCTTCTTCTTCTCTCTCTCACTCTAACTCACTCTCTCTCTCTCTCTACATCACTCACCTCACCCCTGATTCTGATTTGAGATTACACACGCAACACACACACACACACACACATATATATATATATATATAATATCACTTACTATTTTATTTGTTTTATTTTAAAAATAATTCTTTTGGTTGCATGAATGGCCATTGACCAATTTGGGAGGTGGGCTTGGGTAATTTAGGTTTATATACAATTTTGTTGTACAATTAAGCACAAAAGTGTTGATAGCCCACTTGTATATTTTTGGATGCTTAGAATCTTGCCCCACTTGGTCAAGGGTTCAAATCCCCTTGGCCTCACTTTTGGCATTTTTTCCTTATTTTGGGCTTATGCCTCGTTTTGCTGGCGCATATTTTCGTTTTAGCTATTTCCTTTATATTTTCTTTTCTATTGCTCTTTTTACGACGCGGTTTCTTCTGGTTGCTTCTTATTTCAGTTAACTTCGATGTCGAATGCTTTGTGTCGATTTTAATCTTTTTGTGTTCTTCGTAGCTTGCTAATTCGAGTTTTCATGACATCATTTCACCTAATTACTTGATAATTAGGTTCGGGTATTACACCTTCCTTTCTTGACGTGTTTAATTATTTTATCGGCCCATCGCAACCATCGACAAATTTTCAATTAACTTTCTTGATTATTCTTTATGTTGTTTCTAATTAATAATTAACGGATTAATTATTAATTAATTAAGTCGGAGTGTTACAATATATATATATATATATACATATATAGGCATTCCAGAGCGGGTGAGTAGGGGGACCAACCAATCCCTCTCCCTTAATTCTCTTAAAACATTTTTTTTCCTTCCTTCGTAAAGGATTCAAATGAAGAGATCTTAGTATGATTTTACTTAAATCTTTTTTCTACCTCTAGCCATCTAGACAAAGTACAAATAATGAATTTTCAAATAATGAATTTTCTGCAAACAGTAGATAAGGAATTTTCATTCCATTCTTGTATTATTTTATTATTTGTTATCAAATAATGAATAAAAAATAATTATTTTATTTTTATTTCATTACTAACTTATTTGATTTTATGAAATGATTACTCTACTTTTAACGTATTTAACATGGCATAAGTCTTCATTCATTGTTTACAATATAGCAATCTTTCTTTTTATTTTTTTATTTTTGATTTGATTGTCAAAATAGTCATAGATCCTTCTGGTGATATCTCACAATTGTTTATTATATGATAATTTTTGAAAGAGTTTCGGCATTTATCTGACCAAAGATGAATTCTATTACAACAAATAACATTAATTATAAGTAAGAGAGAAAAGAATGAAAAATGATAAAATAGTGCTGATGGAGAATGACTAATTCCTTTATCCTTTCCTTTCGTTTTCTTTTACTTTAAGGAGAACAGGAGACGAATTTTAATCTTCTCTTGTCCTCGTCTACTCTCTTCTAAATCAAATATAAAATAATATATATATAGGCATTCCAGAGCGGGTGAGTAGGGGGACCCAATCTCTCTCCCTTAATTCTCCTAAAACATTTTTTTCTCCTTCCTTCGTAAAGGATTCAAATGAAGAGATCTTAGTATGATTTCACTTAAATCTTTTTTCTACCTTCAAATCTAGCCATCTAGACAAAGTACAAAAATAAAACGATAATGAAGAGAAAGAAGGCAGTGATTAAGATCATTATAAACAATAAACGTGCATGACATATATGAAAACCTCAAACAATATTGTTGTTATTATCAACATACATAAAACCAGAACCAGATAACACCACATGTACTAGGTCACATAATGACCCTGCAGTAAGCAAACACAAACTCACTCACACTCATTATTTAGGGTTGTTGCTCACTGCTAATAAGGGAAACACAAAGCAGTAAAAAGGGGGAAAAAAAAAAGATGCATAGATCAAAGCCACTTAAAAGAGGTGATGCTTCTTCTTTCCGTGAGACTCTTCATCTTCTTCCTCTGCTTCTTTCTTCTCATGATGCTCGTGGAAGGCGTATCCGCCTGCTCCGACTGCCATTGCTGCTGCAACTTCTTCCTCTATCTTGTGCTTGTGGGCATGTTCTGGGTCTTTCTCTGCCTTGTGCTTTTCATGCTAAAATTATCATAGGAAAAAAATAACAAAATATAAGACAAAAATTCATAAATTTGTGTATCAATCCTATCAAAAGATCAAATCCATAAAAAAGTTAGTATATGAGAATAAATTATTCTTTAATTGTTGCAATCAAATTAATGAACTAAAATATTAGATTATCAGTAGGATTATAACTGAATGAAAATGATCATGATAAGATCAAACTCCGATAAAAACAAAAACAAAAACAATAATAATATTATTAAAAGAATAAGAAAACCCTATAGGGTCTTATTTCAGGCTCATGCACCACTAAACATGTTCCTTCATCCTTGTAAGGTTGGGCAGAATTAAGACACAGATGAGTATCAATCCTATTGAATGAATTATGTGTATGAGACTATACATATATATATATATATATATACACGTATAATAAGCGATTGAATATTAATTACCAAGGCATATGCGCCGGCAGCGGCAGCACTGAGCTCGCCAAGATGCTCAAGGTGCTTGTGGTGCTTCTCCTCTTTCTTATAATCATGGATTTCGACTGGGGCGTCATCACAAGAGTCGGCAGTCTTGTTGTAGCCACCGATGGCATCACCGGCGTAAGTGCTCTCGGAGTTGTCAAATGCATCAACGGGCTTTTGTGACTCCTTGTAGCCACCGATGCCATCACCGGCGTAAGTGCTCTCGGAGTTGTCAAATGCATCAACGGGCTTTTGTGACTCCTTGTAGCCACCGATGCCATCACCGGCGTAAGTGTTCTCAGAGTAGCCAAATGAATCAACGGGCTTTTGTGACTCTTTGTAGCCACTGATACCATCACCGGCGCCGTAAGTGTTCTCAGAGTAGCCATATGTATCAACGGGCTTTTGTTCCTCCTTGTAGCCACCGACACGATCACCTTCGTAAGTGTTTTCAGGGTAGGCAGATTCATCAACAGGCTTTTCTTCCTCCTTGCGGTGGTGGAAGAGGTGGTGGTGGTGCTTCTCTTCAGACATGGATGATGTACAATAACTACAATATAGAAAGATTACAGTGAAAAGTGGGTGGATCTTGGATAGGTTGTGATGGTTTGTACAACACTTATGGATACTGCTATTTATAAGTGACAGTGTGCCAAAATTGTCCAGATCTTGGGTGATATAAATCGTGTGATGGACGGTCAGGATTTTTTAAGATCCACGGATCTCTATCTACTTCCCACAAAGGAATACTTAATACACTTTATTAAGAAAATACTTTAATTTTAACTTTAAGTTAATTTTTCCAAATTATCTTTGGTTTGTTATAACATGTAAATCTAATTCAACACCGTGCAGACGTGGTTGAGCGATAAAAATATTGAGAATAAAATATAAACGTCTTAAATTTGAATTTTTTTTGAGTCAATTATTAGCAGTTAATGCTTAAAAGGTGAGCATAACTCTCATGGAAAGAGTGCTTAAAGGGTGATCGTGAGATGCTTTAAGGTAAGTCTAACTCTTACAAAAAAAGAGACTTAACCTGATGCGCTTAAACTGACTCAGAATGACTTGACACAAAATACCCTTTACCGCTCAAAAACACATGCCCTTTCACTTTATTCAAGTTTCTACCATCTACATAAATTTGTAATTTTTAGCTCTTTTTCCTGTATTTTCTAATTGATTATTTAATTGACTTGATATGTGAGAATGTGACATTTTAATAATATTATATTATATATATTATGTTTTACTAAAATATTTAAATTATATTATACATATTAAAATATAATTAAAAAAATACATAATCATGTCATTGTAAGAACCCCATTCAAAAATTTTATGTTGTTGGGATGGCACCTTCGTAATCTCCCCAATTGAATACTGGCCGGTTAGAGGGTCCCCCTTCATAAATAAGAGTTCAATGCCCTCGAAGGTGTGCCCACTCCCTCCCCATTCTGTGTACCATATATTATTTGATTTCATTTGATTTTCTTCTTTACTATTCAAATAAAATAAAATAAATTTGAAGTTGGGGGTTCCAATAAATTTAAAAATTGATTACTAATATATTTAACATCCAAAATTATTATTTTTTAAATAAAATATTTTCCATGAGGAAAGGGTTTTTTTTTTTTGCATGTATATTGATGTTTTGAAAATATTTTACTAAGTATGAGGGAATGGAAAAAATAAAATGATAATATTAATTGGAAGAGAAGAAAAGGAAAAATTGAATAACTAAAGGAGAAAGAATAACACTAACCCTTTCATCTTGTTTAAGAAAATTATAAGGGAAAAACAAAAAGAATATAATATTTTATTTTGTAATAAAAAATGAAAAAGTAGTTAAATGTGAATATTTGTGTGTAAATATCATTTGGAAAATGTTGATAGGTTTAATGTACATGTACAAGCCCATTATTTGGGTTTTTGAGTCTCAATGTCTATTAGGAAAATGACTCAACAAAATTTTGCAAGTCATGTAAATATCATATATGAAAATTTTAGTTAGGTATTTAAATGTATAAATATGTATAAGTGTACATAAATGAATTTATAAATACATAAAAGTAAAAATATTTTTTTACGTAAATGAAATACTACATTTATTTTTTTGTTTGTTTAACTAAGAAAGAAAAAAACTTTAAAAATTATTCTCCAACGATACATAAGAAAATTTAAGGATGACTAATACTCAGTTCCAAACTTTATGAACTGAATTATATTATCATCATTAGCAATGCAACTCAACTAATAATTTTTTTTTTGTCAACGTAAGAAGTATGTTATAATAGCTAATTTACAAGTCCAGAGAAATTTTTCAATTCTAAATTATAAGAAAATATAAAAATTATTTACTAATTACCTAACAATTACACATGAAACTGACAAATATGAATTCTATAGATAAAACTCAACCTAGATCATGACTAAGAGAGAGAAATATGTCATATTTTCGGAAAATGAAAGTATGAGTCACTAATCAAAATAACCTCAATTGTCGTATAAATTATTGGTTGAACAAGTTGATTAGGTTGGTAATTTGCAATCTGCAAATAATAATGTCAGCATGGCACATTACGGACATGTACCAATTAATTGCCAACCTCATCCATTAAAGCTTTTAAGGCTAGCAAGAGGATGGTACATAATTGATATAATTAAATTGGTGCGACAACACTACCAAATTGACATTAATTGGCATAATATTGTACCACAAAATGAAAAAATTATTCAATTCAACGATTTGAATAGTAAAATAATAAATCATATGCACATATATAATATAATTTTATCAATAATAACTTGATATTCAATTTGACACTTAAAGTTGTGATTCAAAAAATTACGAATAATGACTCAACAAAATGACCTAACATGCCACACTCACATGTTCTGAACATATTTCAAAAGTAGTGAAAGTTAACCAATAATGCTAGACTATTAATTGCATTTAATTTCCCAGTTAACTTCGTCAAGAACTCTTTCAACTGCACATGGAATACCCAAATCTAGAATTTTTCACTTTCATCATTAAATAATTTGATGTACTAAGTTCCCCATACTTAGCCAAAAATTTTGAAATAGATTACATCTCACAGTGTGAAACTTAATGGGCCCTACATATAAATACACACACATGTGTGTGTATATATATATATATATATGTGCCACGTGGTACTATTTATGATGCAAATGAGTTTTGCTGCCTCAAAATTTATGAGAGGGTAACACTTTTCAACTGATCATGGGAACATTTGACTTCAACAAATTTTCCTGGGAAAAAGGTAAGCCAGGAAAGGAGAGGCCGATATTTAGATAATGGCCGGTGGTGGGGCCCATCGAATTGGCAGTTGAAGTTTGGACTAGTCGGCTGTCGGCAAGGGTATGTTAACCCAGATATTCACTTCGAACAGTTAAAGCCGTTGTCCAAATTTTTATTGGTTTTATCAATCAATTAATTTATTTTTAATTTAACCTTAAGAAAATGCTTGCAGCTATACCATGACATCGATGGTGGGTTTGGTTTAAATTAAATAAATTATTCTATTATATATACAGTATACTGTATATGTAATATTATATATATATAAATACACTATATACACACACACACATATATATATATATAGTATATTGTATATATGTCATATATATATTTATTTAGATATAGATATACTGTATATATATATATACATACTATATTATATATATTGTGTATATATATAATATGTATTGTATGTATATATATACATATTTTATTATATATATAGTATATTGTATATATGTCATATATATATATATATATGACATATATACAATATACTATATATATATATATGTCATGTATAATTACATAAAACCACTCACTAATATTTTTAAATAGTTAAGAGTTTATTAATTTTTAGAGAGAGAAAATGAATTTTGAGTTTCACAATTATCAAATTGCTTATGAAATATCCACTAGTTGTCACGACTATATAGTTTATCATTTTACTAAGTTTAACTTATAATATATATTCAAACATTATAAGTGTCGAATATATAAATTAAACATAGACAAATTATCCAATTTTAATTTAAATTTATAAAGATTTTATATACATTATATGAATACATAATTTTTTGAGATTAGTTTACTGATAAAAATAAAATAAAAATTTAGGATTGGTTTGAAGGCCAAAAAAAACAAAAAAACCTAATCCAAACGAGTCGAACCAACCCAATCCGACCCAAATCAGATTTTTTCCGATTGAGTCGGGTTGGTTCTATTCTATTAGACTTGTGATATATATATATATATATATATATATATATATATATTCTTAAAGTATTTTGTTTTTTTTCATTCTCAACCTGTTAAATATACATATTCAATCCGTATTGATATGTTAAATTGACAAAATTTTTATTAACTATTTTATTTATAACTCGCTAACTAAATCAGTTATTTATAACCTTTAATTAGTAAAAGAGTTAAGACGAATTAATAAATTTTGATAACATTTGTCGCCTCTAAAATTCATGACCTCCCTCGACACTTTTTGAGAAGAGAGTTCACGATATATAAGTTACTAAACTAGCTCCCTAATAAGGTATCCAATAAATGAGAAACTTTCTCAATTAAAATAATATTATTACAGTTCAGATGGGGACCATCTGATCAAGAGTTTTGGCAAGTAATACAAAAAGGCATTGGAACATTGAATTCTCCCATTAGATGACTGGAGAGAGATGTATCAATACCATTTTTTTGGGATGCATTCATTATATTTAATGTGGTTGGGTTTGTAGGATGCAGACGCTCATGGAACATCTTTCACAAATAATTCTTATTATCATTCATAGTGACAAGGATTGCACACGGTGGCAGGGTCGAGATACTTTACTTGGCCGACTTGAGACTTGAGACGCCCATGGAACATCTTTCACAAACAATTCTTATTATCATCCACAGCGACAAGGATTACACACGGTGGCGGGATCGAGATATTTTACTTGGCCTACTTAAGACTTGAGACGCCCATGGAACATCTTTCACAAACAATTCTTATTATCATCCACAACGACAAGGATTGCACACGGTGGCGGGGTCGGGATATTTTACTTGGCCGACTTGAGACTTGAGAGGCCATTGTTTTTTTAAAAAAATTTTACTTAACAAAATTTTACTTCAATTATTTAAGATTTTGATTATACATATATATATATATATATATATATTTATAAAAAAAGTATAAACTATATAGTATTATGCAAAAGTGTGATTGAATGATAAAAAGTGTAAATGATAAAATTTAAATATTTCATATTCAAATTTTCATTTTCGATGATCCTTAACAATTAGATATTAAAAAATAGGTGACTTAGAATATTCTAGTTGTGTGTGTGTATATATATATATATATATTGGTTGTCATTCAACTGTCATTTTTGAGCATTACACATTCGTGTCATGCAAACGATTCTGAATCTCAAATATGTGATACACACCGATTATGGATTTTTTGTTTGTTCAACACAACGAATGAAAGTGATGATGGAAATACATAAAAATGAAAAAGAAAAAAATCACAGTTTCGATTTGAATAAAAAGCTATTCAATCATTTAATAAATTCACTTCTCTTCTCAATTCAATAGTAGTTGTGACATGATTTTGACTAGGCGAGTTCAACTAGATTATTAATTTTTTTTTTTTAAACTTATACAAAAAAGTTAAATATTATTTTATTGAAAGTTGGGCAAAAACTTTAAACTTGATACCATTTATATTTATCCAAAATCAGGAGACACATGCTTAAGATAGAGACCAACTTTGCCACAATATACATATATATATATATATATATATATATATATATATCTCTTAACTTAAGCTGGAAGGAAGGAAACGATATACTTGTGATAAATGATAAAAGAGGTTATGCGTGGTGGGGTTGATGTGAAGCGTAAAATACGTGTGGGAGGAGGCGACGTCCATAATCTTTGTATTATCAATCAATGTAGTAGTAGTAGTAGTAGTAGTGTGGATGTTTCCACGAGGAACCATGATCGTGTTGCCACGTTTGTCTAAGGCCCCATCTAAAGAAAAGCCAGATAGGTAGGACCTACAGACATTTTTGTGGTGGATCTAGCTTGGGTAGCTCCATCATAGGGTCATGGGTATAAAAGTTAATGTTCAAACATTTAAAAAGCTACCATCTACCAAGCTCTAATAAAATTTCTGATTGGGACAGAACAGGGTATGAATTGGACTACATATGGCATGGCATCGGTGATGGTTGTAAAAATGCTACATTTTGTAAATTTATAACTTCAATTTTTTTTATTCTAGATTAATATTTTAAATGATATATATATATATATATATATATTAGTTATATGATTTAAAATATAACAATTTCACACTGTTTAAGATTTAAATTTGACAGACACACAGATATGACAGCCACGGGTTGGGTGAGGTTGAAAGGCAACCCAAATCGGAATTTAAGCATTGCTTATGACATCCCACACTTCTCTGTTCCAGTTCAGATTCAGGTTTTGGTTTTGGTTTTGGCGGAAAGACAAAATTTTCCTAACAGACCATTGATCAAACATATTTGCAAACTAAGAAATTAATTGAAGGAAACATCGAATTAAAAAACCAGAGGAACATTAAAACTGAGAAATAAAAAGTAACAAAATGATATAATTTAAGGACTTAAGATAATTAAGTTGTTTGAGATCGGTTTGTGATTGTCTCAATTAGAAGCTTGTTTGATATTAACTTATGAGATAAATAAGTTAAGTTTGAAAAAATTTTAAAACTCGTTAAATTATTAAGCTTAACATGAACTTTATTTAATAAGTTAATGAGTACTCTAATAACATATAAAAAATAAAATAGTCAGATTTTAGCTTGCGATTGACTTAATTAGATACTCATTTCAAAATTAATTCAAAATATAAACAAGTCAATATTGATCAACATTTAAACATCTTTAATTTTAGCAAGTCAAATTTGATTATAATTTAAAACTTATTAATTTTAATAAGTATAATTTGAACAATTAACTACTCAACAAGACTTGACTAATTTATAACCTTAGATATACCGTGGGAAACTCCGAAACTCGACTCTATAGCATCTGAAATATAATTTGGTCAGAATGTTAGAGATTATATAGCCTTGGTTCAGCAGTACAATATCATATGAAACATACTATGATCAAGTTGCCCAAGTCATTAATCGAAGCCGAGTTAAGACCGTAAATGAATTAAGCCGAGTTGAGTAGTGGGTTGCTTAAGTTTGATTCACTAAAATAAATGAGTTTTAAAGTGCGTTCAGGCTTGTCTTGTTAATTTTTCAAGCCGATCTCGAATAAACTTCTAATTGAACCGATCACAAGTCGAGCTCAAGTAAGTTGATTTTATATAGTATTAGATTACTTTTGACTTCATGAGCTAAGCACTAATCTCGCTCAATAAATTAACAAATCTTAAAATTTTTTGAAACTTGACTTATTTATTTTGAAAGTCAATCTCGAACAAAGCACTATCCAAACTGATCACGAGCTGAACTCGAATAAATTGACTCGCTTTACAGCCTTAAGCCGCGCACAACATTAGGTGGGTTAGCATTCTGTTAATTAAGAATATTCAAGTCCTACCATACACTAGAAATTCAAGCATTAGTTAAGGTGGGTTCGTACAATCATGCGAAGTTGAGCTCACCAACCCCATCTAACTTGTAGTCACTTTATGATGGGATATAGAACGGATCAGTTTACCCTTTTTTACACCACCATCTCATGGGGTGGAAAGGTGAACCTATTGAACCAGCATGAATTTAGATTCTTCAAAGGAGAGACCTAATGACTGCTTTAACAAATATGCTCACACAAGTATTACAATGAAGACCATAATATCCATATTATCTTCACATTATAAGGAGATGTCTGTAATTAAATTGTAAATTTACCTAATAAAACTGGTTATAAATGAAACATTGGCAAAATAAACATCAATTAACGATAATTTTGTAATGCCAGTATAATATTCATGCTTCTAAGTTTTGTACATATCTATTATTTATATAATAAACAAGAGTTTTTCATATTTTTCACTCGATAATTTTGCTCTTCATGTATTAATTATTTATAAAACTTTCATTTGTTATGTATCATTTTGACGTAATAATTTTTATTAGTGAGACCCACAATACCTGTGAAGAGCACGTGTCACCAACTATACATATATATATATATATATATATAAAATGGATTGAGGAACGAACGTACATGACTAAATACAAAACCATGGTGTAGTGGTCGTAGCTACTCTTCTGCCAAATCTTTCACTAGTCCTGATTATTTTCTCGCTACAATGTCAATTTTGGCATTTCATTTTCTAACAAAAGATATGAATCTAAATCAGTGAAATGGCAAACCAGAAATCAAGTTACAGATCTAGGATAATGCATGAAAAGTAGAAAGCAACTTGCAAATTTCATAATTCTATCACTCAATTAACATATTTATCAATCAAGTTATCTTCACAATGTAAAAGATTTTGAATGTAATGACTATCACAAGAATGTTGACCATAACAAATGCTTGATAAAAACCCTCCGTATAGCAAGCAGTGGACACCAACCCGAACAATGTTTATCCTTTCTTCATGGGCACAGCCCTGCACTTCACACCTAGAAACAATCCTTTCCATATCACTGCTGCCTACATGAGCTTCGCAATCCAATATTTTGAAATCTTTCACACTCCTAATCCATCTGAAATCAATGGGATCTTTAGCGCTTTCAAGTAACAATCCTTTTGAGCCAAAAAACTCCATACCCCTGGTGTTATATTTTTAATACAATCAAGAAACTCTCTAGATCTCTCTTCAAAGTCTCCATTTTGATCATGACTACCAACAAAATTGGCTTCAAACTTGTACGTCAATGCACACTTACAGAATTTATAACTTGGAAATGATGAAAGTTCGGAAACAATTAAACTGCATTTTACAAGAAAATTCCATACTGGACTTCTAGCCAGACTTAGCAAGGACTCCCCTGTGCTTGTCCAGAAATTTGCTAGAGATGCAATCAGAGAAGATTCGTAGAGAAATAGATGGTGGGTTGCACCTGCAAGCAACAAGGAGTATGCTGAACTGGTTCTGCTCATGTTGAATGCTTCCAGCTGATGTTCTCTCGTATCAGGATTGGGAGCTAACAAGTCACTTGCACGTATTTTATATGCAGAAGCCAATATGGTGTAGGCATTCAGAGAGAGATAGTGCAGGGGGTGCAATCTAAAGATTTGCAGTGATTTATTTTCCTTTGGTTCTGACTGCTCATCAGGAAGCCTGTGAGTGAGCAAGTTCTCAAGCTTCTCACAGCAAGATTCAGGATTACCAAATGAAATATACTCACTTGTAGCATAATCTACATAATCAATCAACATTCTGATAGCCTCATCTCTGTAGAAGTTGTGATCAGAACTCAAGTTGGTACAATCAAGATTGACAGCAGAAATTTCCTTGACAAGAAAACAGCCAAAGTCTTAACGTTTGTTCACAGGGCTCATTTAAGAAATTTAGGCATCATCAAGTACTTGCACAAAAGATTGATATGAAGTTCAGAGAAGAAGTTGACATCAGGTGATTGTCACCACAACTCTTAGTGGTTTAAAATTGGAATAAAATGTTTTTCCCACTAAAAAAGTTAAATGAATAGAAAAACAAGGACATAGACAAGTGAAGGAAAAACTTTTTTCAAGAAATCAAAAAGATAAGTTGCAAGGAAAAACTTAATATTTTATATGACTTCTTAAACAACTTTTCGTAGGCCCTGTGAAGCACAACTTTTCAAATATCAGCATGACATTTTTGGAGCATGGACATGTTCAGATATGTTGCCAACACATGTCAGAATGAGGAAAAAATCATGTCCAATGTTTTTTTTCTTCTAAATTTTGGACACGTTTTCTAGATTTTTTTTTTCTTTCAATTTTTCTGTTTTCTTCTTTTTGGGTCATGGATGTTTATGATTATATCAAGAAATTTTTGAATTTATTTAATGACTTAGTTATTTTGATATCTTAATAATATTGTTGTCATTTGTGTGTTTTAATATCAATTTTGATAGGAATAATATTAGCTTTTTATTATATGGTCATTTAAAAGTATATGAAAAAACATTCAACATATCCCCCTGCATCCTACTTTTTTGAAAAATGCAGTGTTCACATGCCCATGTCATGTCGTATTTGTGTCTTGCATCCATGTCCGCACTGCATCCGTAGCCTATGCCTAATCCATGTTATGCAGAAAGGATGCTCACATTCAGTGACGATTGTTTTTAAGAGGGAAAACCAGTTGTAATTTGGGAGATAATTATCAGGAACAAAATCGAGACTGTATTCAGCAGAAGAAAATATACAAAATATGTGACATTTGATTAGAGGGAAATAAACGAGAAACAGTTTGGTCTGCTTTTCTTGTTGAAAAACTTTGTACAGCAAAGGAAAAATGGGAGGGATGTTTACCAATGCCGTCAATGCCAATTAATATGACATACATTCACTGGGATCTAAATCTATTATCAATAGGCACTAGAACTGAAACAAGATATGTTATTACGTTTGTCATCCAGAATCAACAGCAAGGAATGATGCTAGAAAAGAGAAAAAGCAAATTTATGGTCATATGTTTGCAATTACAAGTTTCAAGAGAACTCGAAAGACATGAACATTCATATAGCAAATGATAGTATCATTTCATGAAATTCTTACCTGCAAACAATGATCAACATAAGTTGGGGGCCATGTATCACATCGCCTACAGCAACAAATAAATCGATACTTTAACCATAACTCTAACTGCCTCATTGCCTGGAAAAATAACATGAAAAGGAAGTTAGGACTATTGACGAAATGGATTTAGATAAAAGATGAACTTAACTGCCTCCTGGTGAAGTGGGACAGGATCAAAATCCCAACCAATGAAGGAGGCTTGGGGGTTAAAAACTTTCTGCTACTCAACAAGGCTCTGCTAGCTAAGTGGCTTTGGCGGTTTGGAATAGAGCCTGATGTTTTATGGAGGGAGGTGATCTCAGCCAGGTACGGATATGAGAGGTTGAGTTGGTTCCCTGGTGATGTGCAGGGCCCTGCAGGTTGTGGCCTGTGGAAGCATATTCAGAAAGGTGTTATGGCTTTTTGGCACCTGGTAAGGTTTAGGGTGGGGGATGGAATCTGAATGTGCTTTTGGGATGATCCATGGTATGGGGATAGAGCTCTTAAGTTGACTTTTCAGCACCTCTTTAGTCTGACAAGGAATCAACGTGTTATGATGGCTGAGTATTTGGAGAGGGAAGACCCGGAGCTGGTTTGGTCTCCTGTATTTCGCAGGCATTTTTTTGACAGGGAATTAGAAGCAGTGAGTGGGCTCTTGAGCCTCCTTCACAAGCAAAAGTTGGCTCAGAGCAGGAATGACCAGATGTGGTAGAGTTTGGATGTCCAAGGCACCTTCTCGGTAAAGTCCTTCTATAGCAAGCTAGTGGGGGAGAACAGAGAACCGTTCCCTTCGAAGGTCATTTGGAAGTCGGATGCCCCCTCAAAGGTAGCTTTTTTTGCTTAGGCGGCTTCATGGGGTTCTATTATGACTTCTGAGAATCTCTAGAAAAGAGGATTTCATCCTACCAGCAGATGTTATATATGCAAGTCTAAGCCTGAGACGAGCGATCATTTGCTCATCCAATGTGGGATAGCCATGGACATATGGCATCTAGTTATGTCTTTATTCAAGCTTTTCTGGGTCATGCCATGTAATGTTAAGGGAGTGTTACTTTGTTGTGGTGGCATTCGGATCAAGAAAGAGATTAGATGGGTGTGGAGGATGACGTGTCTGTGCTTACTCTGGAGCATTTGGAGGGAACAGAACATTAGGATTTTTGAAGGGGTTGAAACTCCCCTTTTTGGATTAAAAGACATGTTCCTACGCCTTTTGTTCTTTTGGGCCAAGAAGTTATTTCCTACCAACATAGGATCTTTTGTTGAATTTTTGGGTTCTCTAAGGCCTTAGCTGTATAGTCCATTTGTAAACGGATTGCCTCCCTCGGGCGCTTTTATTTAGTTACTCTTTGACCTATAAAAAAAAAACAAAAAATAGTATCATGAAATAATTGAGAGGAATAGGGAAGTCAAAGCCCGACAAGATAATAGACGTTGGAGAAATTGCAAGCAAGTAGTTTCCTGTCATATGCAACACATGAAAAATAAGATTGATGTGAATCTTTTGTTTGCTTCCAAAAGAATACTAGTAACAACAATGATAAATAAAAATGCTTGAAAGATACATTCTAGCCTACTTGCAAAAACAAATTCCTGCTTGTGGGGTTAACGCTAAGTACATCTGAGGGAGGGAGGGGGATCTGTTCACTGGGCTATCCCCTTTTATACTATACGAGGCTACTCTCTACAGTGAGTGTTTAGCTTGAAACCCACATGACATAGGTGGCTAGGGTGAAGCCACATGATAAATTATGGGAAGTGTGGGCATGTAGTATGAACCAATACTTGGGGGAAATTTTGAGCAATAAAGCAGAAAATCCGTTCTTGGATTTGCAGTTAAATTTGTCCCGAAGGTAATTGTAATTGCCAGGTGTTATACAAGAATGTGGGCATGGGCTTTTGGAGCATGGAAGGACAAGTTATGCATGAAAAGACAACTGCCCTTACCCAAGTATAAGTCTGAGTTAGAGCAGTTGACTGGCTCTCCATACCCATCGAACAACCAGCTTTAAATGTCTTTCTTTTTTTGATAAGTAAGACAAAAACACCCACCATGTCTATGTCCTAATTGAGACTTGAATCCTCAACCTCCTCTTTGGGAGGTAGAGATAATACCATTCAAACACTTAATGGTCATTTTTTTTTTTTTTAATTTCAATACTTTCATAGCAATAGCTTAGCCACATCCTTCAGCTATAGCAGTAGCAGTAGTTTGTAGTTCCTTTGATTTCTAGTACTTTGAATTAGATTTACCTACTTAGCATCTAAATATCTCAATTCCATTTAGCTGTTGAAAAATCTGCATATGTACTTGGAATTCTAGAATGTATGCAATGCAGTCACTGCCAAGATCAGTAGTTCAGTTTGCAGTGAGGTAATAATTGTTTCTGTCATGTTCAAATACTTGGTGAAATTTTGAGCAATAAAGCAGAAAATCAGTTCTTGGATTTGCAGTTAAATTTGTCCAGAAGGTAATTTATAACTGCCAGGTGTTATACAAGAATGTGGGCATGGGATTTTGGAGCATGGAAAGACAAGTTATGCATGACAAGATGACTTCCCTTACCCAAGTATAGGTCTGAGTTAGAGCAGTTGACTGGCGCTCCATACCCATCGAACGACAAGCTTTAAATTTCTTTCTTTTTTTTTGTAAGTAAGACACAAACACCCACTATGTCTATGTCCTAATTGAGACTTGAATCCTCAACCTCCTCTTTGGGAGGTAGAGATAATACCGTTCAAACACTTGATAGTCATTTTTTTTAATTTCAATACTTTCATAGCAATAGCTTAGCCACATCCTTCAGCTATAGCAGTAGCAATAGTTTGTAGTTCCTTTGATTTCTAGTACTTTGAATTAGATTTAACTACTTAGCATCTAAATATCTCAATTCCATTTAGCTGTTGAAAAATCTGCATATGTACTTGCAATTCTGGAATGTATGCAATGCAGTCACTGCCAAGATCAGTAGTTCAGTTTGCAGTGAGGTAATTGTTTCTGTCATGCTCAAATTGTTGTATTAACTTTTGAAACACAATTTATTCTGTTCCTAATCATGGTGAAAGAAAGTCCTCTTTATTGAGGTAGTTGTGACCTTAAGGCACGGGCATCCCTACTTCCCAATAATGCATGCCTGATGCTTTTTAAGCCAATTTTGGCTAGATTAGGGATAATGTGGCATTGCACACACCCTTTGAGTGCAAGAGGATAGTAAGCCTGAATTCCACAAATTAGCCAAACAATGGTTAACGTTGTCCATATGCATTAAAGCGACATGTCGTTCTTCTTGATATTGTTTTACACAGACACTCGTATAGAAGCAGTAATTACATGACCGATAGGGAATGTAGCTAAGTCACACATAAATTGTGATTAGACAACACCAGTTTAGCAGAATAAATTACTTTTATTACTTTTATGCAAGGAAATAAGTAAATTCATCAGAGGAAGATGTAGCCATGCCGCCTATCAGTGATGGCCATTTTCCCATCCTTGTTAAACAGAGAGAAACACACTGCTAGAATTGTCACCCAATTTCAGTTAAACACTTAACTCATTTACATAAATAGTAAGTTCAAAGATGCGTGTAGCGAACATGGCTAGCAATTTGATTTCAAGTACCATGTAGTAATGATATGCATCCAACTATGCAACCTCCATAGTCCATATCAATTCCATATATAATCTAAAATAATGATGGTAAAACTACAAAACTGGAACATATTGAATGCAAGAAAACCAAATTTACAAGCCGAAAGAGTTTGAAGAAGACCTTAGGTTGCAATAAGTCAGTGTATGCAATAGAGACCTCCTCACTCTTCTTAATTGCCTTGATACTCCGAAGAATAACTCTTGGACCATATTCCAGGCCTCCTGCAATTGACCAAAACAACAATGAATCACCATAAAACTTGGAAAAAAAAAAATCACGGTTTAGTAGTTCACCTTTGTTACAAACACCATAATGTATCGCTTCAATTTCATCGAAGGTATTGGTGGCAGCAGGTGTGATCCACAACGGTGAGTCACCGGAACCCTGAGAATTCTCCTGCAGGGAAAACCGGTAACAAGCATTGGGAGAGCAACTGTGATTGATCCACGAGGAGGTCGTGTCGTACACAGCAATGCCAATGGCGCGCCCGCCGTTAACCTGCACCTCCACGGCGTTCGTTAGCACCAGGCACAACACTGCTTCCTCCAGTAAACAGCCCCCCGAGAAATCCAAATCCAAACCGTCTCGCATCCTTCTCGCTGAAACCATGACCCTCGCACCATTCCTAATTTTGGCAAGAATATCGCCGTCTTCCTCGTTCTCGATAGACATCAATTTATCCCGATTGCTCATCAAACCGCCGATTCTCTCCAATCGCCGTTCGTTTGGGCGGGAAATGAGGTGGAACCTCTCGAAGAGGTGGAGCAGGCGGAGGGCGACGCGGACGTCAGAGGTGTCGCTGCCGAGGTGACACGAGGTTGAGTGGGATTGCTGGTGGGGAAGGTGGAGGTGATGCTCGGCGCTGGACACGTGGAGGTCGGAGTCGGAGTTGGAGCATTGTGGGGAACAGTAGAGAATGGAGGGGTTGGGAGCATGATGAGAATTAATGGGAGAGGAGGGGAGAGGAGGGGAAAATTGGTGGGGTGGAGGAGAGAGAGGAGAGAAGCAGGCGGAGCAGTGAGAGACAAGAGAGGAGTCGTAGAGAGAGAAAGCGAGGGGCGAGAGGGAAGGTGTTAGGTCACGGCCTATGTCGTCAATTGGCCTCATTTCCATGTTTGGCTCTGTTTTGCTTTCTTTAAATTGCCATCCCTAGTTGTTCGTTAGACTCTTTCTCTGTCTTCAGTATTCTTGGTTTTTCTTGCAGGATGAACTGTTGAACCACGAACTTTGAAAAAGTTTTAATTTAACATAAAATAAAGAAATTTCAACCATTTTGATGTTTTTAACTTTTTATTAGTTTGAAATATTTGAAAGTTTTGTTGAGAGAAAACCGAGCATCATGTTAAATAACAATGACTCAAATTTTAAAAATTTTATTTGAGTTTGATATTTTTTAATATTTATTAGAATTTTTGTTTAAATTTTTATAAAAAATACTAAAAAATTTAAAAAGAAAATTTTAATTTAAAAAATTCTTGATAACTCATTTGTATCTAAAAGATTTAAAGAATAAATTTTTATTAAAAAAATTAAATTATAAATTTTTATTTTAATACTGTTAAAAAAATTATTAATTTGATTAAAATAATCTTTAATATATATTTAAAAAATAATAAATAGTTTAATCCAAAAGAAATAACATTTTTATTTCTCTATAAAGTCTTAAAAAAATTTTACTTCATAAAATGTTATAATATTTTTGGATTGAAAAATTTATTTTATATGTTTTAAAATATTTTTTTTGAAATGTATCTTTGAAATCTATTTTAGTCTAATTAATTATATTTTTTAACGATGTTAAAATAAAAATTAATAATTAAATTTTTTGTATTAAAAATTTATTTTTTAAAGATTTTAAATAAAAAAAATATAGGTTAAATTGTACTTTTCACCACCTATATTTGAGTGTAGTGTCACTTTAATTCTTCAAATTTTGACATATTAAACTTGAGATTTTTTATTTTGTATGGAATTCGTCCAATCATCACAGGCCGTTGTGAAATCTTATAGAATTGATCACGTGTCTATCACGTGAACCATTTAGAAAGGGCACATTGGTAAATTAATATGTTATACATATTTGTATATATCTCTATCTATTTACATAATATACAACATGTTTCAAAGCTAAATATGAAGAACAAGGGAGGCCAAAGCACTGTGCAAAGAGACACTGAGGGAAAACAGTGGAGAACACAACACAAATTGATGCAATGAATATTGCAATTTCATCGCTGAAGACTATAAAATTGTTAGAGGCTGAAGTAAAAGAGCATGAAACCAGACTATAAAACGAGCTATGGAGTACATCAATGACGCATTCAAGAAATTCTTAAGATAAATGTGAGAGAGAGCTTGGAGAAGCAGTTCAAATGAATATTTGTGTACCATGAGATTCACCTAAACTAGCAAAGTCCAAATCATTTGCTTCCAAATTGTTTTCTTATTTAGTTTATGTCATCCACAGTATATATATTTTAGAAATACTGAAAGTATTTAAAAAGCATAAAACTATTTTGTAAAACAATAAATGATTTTTGAAACAAAATCTGCATAAGGTTTTTGGAAACAGGAACAGAAACTGAAACTGAAAAACTGGAATAATATTTCTACAGTACAGAATTACAGTTAAAGAAAACAGAAATTGTAATACTTACAAAATTGTAGAAATAGGAAATTAGAAACTGATCAAGATTTGTGTTTTACACAATGTCCTTAAAGCAAATTCGTCCCTCGCAGTGGTGCTAACAAGCTTGTGGACAGTGCTTCCCAGGACACAATGATCAACACACACAGTAGAAGCACTTTTGACTTGTGAGTCCGGCGAACTAATGTTGTGATTTGAACTCTCTTAGATTTTATAAAAGTTGACGTACAGAATGTATGAATATGATTAATGAATGTTTGAGTGCAGTGATGTTTATATAAACTCTTTTGTGCCTGTTTAGTAAAGGTATGAATGTTTGGTTGTATCTATTCATAAACAGACACAATTGCGCCTAATAAAGAAGACGTCCATTCAGTCAAAATTCAAACTAACGTAAACTTGGTAATAGAACGATAGCATTTTTGAAAAATTATTTAAATGAATTTTCTCTAAAAAGATATATGTACGATAGGTCAAGCCCAAGCCTGCCTGGCACGGTTTAGTGTGGGACAGCAGCGTGCATGTGTAGTGAACCAAGCATATGCTAGGTCCTCCCCAATGCACAAAAATTGGGTGCCCCTAAGGGCCCAAACCTTCTTTCACAGTAAGTGTATATATACTATTTAACAGCCTTGTAACCCATCTTATGTGGGACATAAGTTTTTCACAAGTTTTAAGTTTTTGTTACCATTTTCAAGTGGTGATGTTTGGAGGCAATTTCTCATTTACTCCTTAATGGTTTTGACCAACCCAATACATGATCTTAATCTCCTCGTAGAGGAGAACACATTGTCATGTGGACCCATCAAAATTAATGTGTGGGACTCATTTTAGTTTTAACTCAAAGATAACTAAAAATTATGTTCAAAAACCATTATTTCTAACCGTTTATAATCATTAATAACTTCCACATTCACGTAATTTTAAGTCTCGTGTAAAATCTTCCAAGCTCAAATGTACTTCTTATATTGTAGATTAGAAATTTGCAAGTGATTTTTATATTATCAATAAATTTCTTTGCAAAGAAATGAGAATAATTTATGTAATAAATAATATAATTTCTAGTTTGTATGTAGTACTTCAAAACTTTATTCCTTCTTTCATTCATTATTTCTTTTAAAATAACAATCTTACAAAAACCAAGTCAGAAAATAATAAGGTCAAGAGGCTAGAAATTTGTTAATGAAACAGATATTAGAATTGGGATCAACATAAGGATCATTTTGGGAGTCATTTTAATTCTTATCCAATTATTATTATTGACTTTGGTTTAAAAATGAATTTGTTAACATTTCAAATTTGTACCAAAAGTTGAAAGAAAACAAAAACAAAAATCAAACACAGTGTCTCTAGAATTAATATTCTCAAAGCAAACTCATTGGCTTTATGGAAGAGTTAAACAAGGTACTCTGAAATTGAAAAGTTGTCTTTGGCCTTTGTGGTGTCTGCTCGGAAGCTCATGCCATATTTCCAAGCGCATCCCATCGTAATACCAACATCCTATCCTCTAAAGTCGGTCATTCAAAAACTTGAAATCTCTAGAAGTTAGTCAAATGGTCTGTAGAGTTGAGAGAATCTGTTATATTTTATGTTTCACGAACTACAATCAAAGCTCAGGCATTGGCAGACTTCATAGCTGAATTTACTAGAGCTAAAGACTATGTTCGAAAGTGTAACAAGTGTCAACGCTTTGCTTCTTATCAGCATCAAACTTAGTAGGAGCTTATTCCTATTGCCAGTCCTTGGCTCTTTGCTTTGTGGGGGATGGACGTTGTGGAGCTAGTGCCAAAAGTCCCCTAAAACAGAAAATTCCTGTTAGTCGCTATAGATTATTTCTCCGAATTGGCAGAGGCTAAACCATTAGCCAACATCATCGAAGTGGAAGTAAAAAACTTCACTTGGAAGAACATAGTATGCAAGTTTGGGATCCTTAGAGTGATTATTTCTTATAATAAGACATAATTCACAAGAAAGATGTTCGAGAAGTTCTACAAATATTTCCACATCAGCCTCCATTTCTCCTCTCTAGGGTATCCACAAGCTAATGGGCAGGCTGAAATCACTACTAGGACCATCCTGGAATCCATAAAGAAAATATTAGAACAAGCCAAAGGAAGATGGGTTAAGGAGCTCCTTGGAGTTTTCTAGGTATATCGAACAACTAAGAGAACCCTAACAACTGAAACCCCATTCTCACTCGCCTATGGAACTAAGGTAGCTATCCTGGTGAAGATCGGTATACTGACCCTCGGGACAACTTTCTTTGATCAAGAAAAAAATAACTAGCAACTTGTAGAAAACCTTGACCTTTTAGAAGAAAAACATGAATAGACATAAATTAGAACAGAAGCCTTCCAATAGAGGGTGACTAAATGTTTCAACAAAGGACTAAGGCATGTCAACTTCCATCTCACTGATCTCGTCCTACGAAGGGTGTTCCCAAACATTAAAGATCCCATCATAGGGAAGCTCTCCCCTAATTGGGAGGGGCCTTATAAAATAACAAAGGTTGTAAGATCTACCACTTACTGGCTTGAAGATTTGGCTAGGAAACCTATACCCGGACCTTAAATTATTAAGCATTTACGCAAGTATTATCAATAAACTTCAAATTTTTTTATCCACTTCAGTGTTTATTAACATACAGACCCTTAAAAACCTTATTGTATCAATAAGTGTTACAGGTCTGGACCATTCATTATTGTGGCATTTTCACCCTATCAGACCCTTAAAAGTCTTATATTTTGCTATAAGTGTTACGGGTATGAACCATTTATCTATACGGCATTGCCAACCTACCCGGACCTCTAAAACTTTATATTTTGCTATAAGTGTTATAGTTCTAAACCATTTATCAATTCAGTATGACCAATCTACTCAGACCCCTAAAAATATTATATTTTACTATAAGTGTTATAAGTCTGAACCATTTATCTATGCGGCAATGCCAACCTATTCAGACCCCTAAAATTCTTATATTTTATTATAGCTGTTACATGTCTGAACATCTTATTTATTGTGGCATTGCCACCCTATTCAGACCCTTAAAAATCTTATATTTTGTTATAAGTATTACAGGTCTGAATATCTTATTATCATGGCATTTCCATCCTATCAGACCCCTAAGAACCTTATCAATTCGATAAGAGTTATGGGTCTGAATCATTTATTATATGATACTATCAACCTATTCGGACCCCTAAAAACCTATTTAAACAAGTTTCTTAGAGCGTAAAATCTGATACTTCAAAGGTTGGTAATGGAAGTCAGCAAAGACATAACTCAGTTAAACCATACCAAACACGAAACTCTAAAGTCAAAAGTGATAATTTTATATATGAAGGATTGGGGGAGTACAAAAAGGAGAACCAATATATATATATATATATATATATATATAAGAAATATCCTAAGAACTATTGTCATGCATGAGCATTCTCACTGTCTTGCTTAGTGGCCCTGGCTGCTCAGAATGGGAGGGGTTCACAGCTAGCTCTACTGCTCTAGCATTCTTTTCTTCATCCTTAGCCTACATCTCAACTTAAGACACATAAATTTCATCCAGACCGGCTAGACTAAGGTTGGGGTACAACTTTTGGAGTTTATTTTTGTGCATCTTGTAGCCATAGTCAATAAATTCTCTCTTTAACTTTTAGACCTCAGCCCTTAGATCCTTCTCGCTTTGAGCCTTTGCTGCTTTAACGCTATCGTAAAGCTTTTGAGAAGTAGCAGCCTTGAAGTCAGTAAACTTCTTCTTTAGATCCTCCAGCTCTGAAGCCAGAGCGTTCTTCTCTAACTCCTCGATGGCGAAGGCATTAGCCATCTCCTTCAGCTTATCTTCTAAAGCCGTAACGGCAGATTGGGCAGACCCAAGTTGAAGCCTTACTTCATCAAGCTCGGCCTGAAGAGTATCAATCTATTCAGAATCCTCAAAGTTGTCCATTATGGTTGCTAGCCCGTGAACAACCTGCATAAAACAATAAGAATTGGGCCAATAAATAAGAAAACTTCAAACAAAGTTAAGGAGAAAGAGTACTTACCTTTATATAAATAGCCATCGAATCATTGGCTATTTTTTTGGGCTTTTAACCGTTGAATTTGCTAGGGCTAGTTGCCCAAGAGTTCTTGAATGCTTTCTTCACAACACAAGGCCTAGAATCTTTAGGCACAGGAGGGGTGGCCCAACTTTACCCTTCCCCTTCTTTTGCTTTTGTACCACTGGGGTAGTGGGAGGGGGTGCTTCGTGAATTGGCGTAAAAGCCAGATTTTCCAAGACCATCCGCTCGGGGGAATCAAACAAAAGTCTCATCTTCTTCTGAGGATAAGTAAGCTCGACAAAGGCAGAAGTCTCTCCAACCTTCTTCTTCTACCTTGGCTTCCATGAAAAGAAGACTGACTTCTTCAAGCCATCGCTCTTCTCCTTTACCAACCCTATTTCCATCAAGTTCTTCAAGGTCAGCACAGTTTTGTGGGAACAATCATTTGTTTAGGGGAGCTGCCTATACCAATCCTGAAGCTCTCGAGTGAATATGGACCTCCTCCAAGTACTCTTATTTGCACGACATGTCAGAACAAAGAAGTTAGAACAGAGATAATAAATAAACAAAAAAATGAGTTTACAAGATGACGGGCTCACCCTTAAAGCTAGTTTTTCGTGGAAATATGGTTGCCCGTTTCTCGAAGTCCTCATACTCCCAACCGTTTTCTATAAAAAAGAACCACTTCTTCTAAATTTTATTTGAGAAGGGTACATAGGTGAGGAGCTTGAACCTTTTGTCGAAGAACATGTAAAACATACCCTCTAACCTCAAATACTTCATGTTCATATTACTTCTGATTAAGGGAAGGTTTACCTTAACCTTGTTTTAGTGACCTAAGACTATAAATGCAATCAATTGCCCCTAAGTATTGATATTTAGGTTGATAAAGCACATGTTAAACCAGCGAAAGAATTCCCTAATGGTGCGATAGAATGGGAAACGCACCCCAACCTCAAACCATTTAAGGGAGGCACAAATCTCACCACTCTAAATGTTAAAGGGATGATCTATGGGGTCTGGAACCCTATAAGTCACATTTTGGGGAAAATTATATATGACCATTAGAGTATCTATCATACTCTAAGTAATGGCACTCTCCTCTTCTTCTTTCTTATGGTTTCTATCGGAGGTCTTAGCTTTCCTATCCCTAGGTTCCACATGGGCCTCAACGATCAAGACCCCTAAACTAGAGGCCGGACTACCAGTGGGCTCATTTCCTAAGTCTTCAAATGAACAACCAACCTTAAGGTTCAACCCTACTTGGTCCTCAACCCCTGTTGATTCTACTAACTCATGACAAGTGCTAGATTGAGCATTATAAACAGACATTTTTTAGGATAAAAAAAGAGGAAGAAGAGGAAAGCAAGAACACAAACAAAAACAGCACATAGAAAGCAAATATAAGGGAAGGCGAGCATGCTCAGAGCCAAACCTGACTAGAGAATCACGCCATCACACCGGAAATAGCCTTAGGATCACTACTTGCTTGGATGAAGTTTGGAGAAGTTTTGAGAGTGATAAAAGAGTGTGAAAGGGTATGGTTTTGCCTTTTTATAATTAAAAAAAAAATATTGAAATCGTCACCATCAAACCAGAGCAGTCGTTGAGGATAATGATGGCCTTGGTATTCAGAACGATGACATGTGTAATGATAGGACATTAACTATCCCATCAATAGTTGTATTATCGAGATTCATAGTGGTGCATTTAAGTGGAAGTTATGCATGACGCTTTAGAAACCTTAACCTCAATTCTAGATAGACCCTAGAGAACTGAAGCTCAGGGGGGTAGCTGATATACCATAATTTGGCCAAAAGCACTCAGAACATGACACGTGTCTCCAAGTGGTTCTTTAGTGTACAAATCACAAGGGCGACTACCCATCCAATCGATAAGGTACAGAATGCTAGCACAAAAGGGTTCGGACCTGGTCGCCGCCTTCCATAAACTACTGACCTTAGAATAAGGAAGTAGTGTTCAACATGGAAACTACTATCCATGGATATCTTTGAATCCCTATTTTCATGTCTCCTAATCTTACTTAACTTAATTAGGAGAACTATGACCTATAGATAAGGCCATAAGGTATGCATTCAATTCATGTTCAATTCTCTTCTTAAAATTATTGTCTTATTTCTTTACTAATTTTGTCATCAGAGCGGCTACTGCCAGTACCTTTCCAGTGACCATCTGATCTCGAGTTTTTGACAAACAATTTTTGATAAGAAGCCTCCAAACTAGAAAAGCGCAACATCACTGTTTAATCATAAATTTATTTTTGGTTTGCACCAATAGATCTATAAAATTATGTTTTTATGATGGCAATGCATGCATGCATGTAACTTAGCTTAATTTCTTTTTTGTTTTTTGTTTTCCTCCTGCCATGGAAGAATATAAAAGAATTTGGAGCAACAACAACAAAAGCCAATGCCACAATGAGGGCTATATGTATGTATATATCTACTAGTGTACCAAGATACTGAAATTCTATCTTCCTGTAAATGAAAGAGAAAAAAAAGGGAAAATATGTTTGAAAAATTCCTTCGGTCCTCTTCTATAAATGAAACAAATCATAAATGCTTCAATTGACTTGTACTGCAAATGCCAATAGACTTGTGTGTCTGTCAAATAATCTTATATTTTGAAATAGATCTATGTTTTTCAAGTACATACATTTTTTTTCCCAAAAAGATATATTGTTTCATAAAAAGCACATCTTTTTACATTGTCATGTGTAATAGTAACATTAGACTGTAGGCTTTTCACTTTTTTGATAGTCAAGGTTTTATTATTATTTTTTCCAATACCTGGCCCTTAAACATGAATGCTTACAAGTAGTCACAACTTTAGCGAAAACCACCATTCAAGAAGCACCATTTTTATTAGATAAAAATTAATCCCCCAAATTCTAAAAATAAATGTTTCATCTAAAAAACCTCAAAAAAAGAATTTATCTTAAAATCTCTCCAATAATCTTCTACCATGTTCAAAATAAGTGTGAAAACAATCTTCTACATACACTTTTATTAGTAAAATATATTCAGATCATAGTTGTTGCAGGCGCTCAGAGCACCCAGTACAAGAGAATCACGATGCCCGTCTGATCTCAAATAATTAAGCGGTCACCCGTAATAATTATAGTTGCTATTGTGTTTTTCTTTTTTAAATAAAAAATTATATAGAAATAAGAATGTTCTTTTTATTAATTTACTTTCTTATAAATAATACGAAGTGTATGAAATTATGAGTTAAAACAATTAGATTACTTTTACACTATTTTTCTTTAATTGAGTGATCGTATGGAAAGACAATAAGTTAGGTCTGTTGCCTAAAATTACTTCCGTAATTTGACATTCAGATTAACTTTGAATTGACAATTCACATTCCACATAGTTTTGCATCTCCCTTGCATACTTAAAAGGACAATTCCTGGATTCAGCTTACAAATATGTGAAATTTAGGCTGTAAAGAGACTTTTCTATCCAGTGGAAACAGATGATTGAGAATGGAAACAAAATGCTGAGATAATGAAACAAGCGTTGTAATAAATCAAGAGAAAATGGAATGAAATCTAGGCAACAAGGTTCTTCTTGAACCATGAAACACTTGAAAGTCCTACAATTTTTAGTAACTTAAATAGCCACACTAACACACAGTGAACAAAAATAATTCCAAAGTGTGCACTGTGTAGTTCCGCTTCTATGACTATTTGTGGAGTCTGAATAGTTTAACAGTTCTACACATGGAGAATGAAAGGCAGAAGTTCCAAGAAATTATGATAAAGAAATTTTAGCCAATACCGCTTTAACAAACATGAATAGAGAAGTACTACAATGAAGTACATGATAACCACACGGCAAGAAATAGGGTTTTTTGCGACGAAATAAAACGTCGTAGATACATTAATAAATGTGGAAAAAAAATATTTGCGGTATTTATTAAACACTGCCATAATCGGTGCTAATAACATGCTAATAAGAACAATATTTGCAGCACTTTCAAACCTTGCAAATAAATAATTATTTGTAGCGCTTATAAGCGTCACTAATATGAAAATTTTTTGTGATGATTTCAAGTAAATAATCCCTCATTTGCGATGATTCTAATTTCCACAAATAATGATTTATTTGCAACAAAAAAGGAATTTTTGCTATACTTCTTTTTATCACAAAAAAAAAAATTATATTTATATGACATTGGAATTGGCAGCAATTACTGAGTTATTTCCAACACTTTTTGGGTTATTTGTGGCATTTCAAAACACCGCAAAAAATAGTTTTTTAATAAAAAATTATATTTTAAATATGTGACAATAGTTTTTTCCTATATTAATAACCTGCTAATCTACAATGCATTTTGACAATATACGATTTACAATGAATTAAATAAAATTTTATATTACATTTGAATATTAATTTCAAATATTATATATCACAATGAATCAAATACAAATCAAATCGTTATACCAAAAAAAAAAAAATTTCAAAAAAAAAATGTTAGCCCTAAAGACTTTCAACTAAGGGTATCTCAATAATTTTGATGATAACAAAACATTATCTAAGTGGACTAATGTTTTATCCAGGTGACAATGCAAATAGGTCATCTAAGTCAAAAAAAAATGTTAACTAAGAAATAACGAAGTCCATTAAGCTAAAAGATTCTACTCAATAACATGCTTCAAGGCAAGAATCAACAAAAGTGAAATGCCCTTATGATCAATCAAGCAAATGGATACACTCAAGCTCAAGGATTCAAGACAAGTCAAATGAAGACTTTTATTTTTCTTATTTTAAATTTTGAGTGATTTAATATTAGATTGATCATTGGTTGTAAGTTCTTATTATTTAAAATGATTAACAAAGAACTAACCTCAAATGATTTTTCAAAATAAAACAAATGTCATATTTTAAGTTTTGAAAGATTAAAAGATTTTGATAAAAGTACATTGAAAAAAATAAGTAAGAAGGCATTCACTATCCAAACTAGTTGATCAGTTCATGGAGAACCAATCGACTGATTCTTAAAACTTATTTTTACATTGATAAAATCAATAGATTAGTTCCAATAATCAGTCGATTTAGTGACCTTTGTCAAAATAGTCCAAACTTACTGTCCAATACAATTGACTTCTAAGGAGAATCAATCGACTACTTTTCAAGGCTAAAAGTAGTGTACATCTGAACCAATTGACTGATCCAAAGGATCAATCGACTGATTGTTCTTGAACAATTGAACCCCAAATTCTCTAGACAATTCAATTGACCTAATTAGTTGACCAGTCCTCAATCTAGTCAACTGGTTGATGATTCACTCAACTGAATTTGTCGATCTAGCAATCGCGAATTTAAATTTTAAACAGACAAAAAGGAAGAAAACGACTCTTTTTGAAAAGCAACGGACATATTCTTTTCAGGATCATAAATAGAAGTTCTCTACGACATTCTATGTCTTCTCTTTACATGCTTACATTTTTACATATCTATTATTGACTTTAGATCCAAACATTGAAAATCTAAATCTAAAAGTTCTATTCATCTTAAATACTCTGAGCTTATACCAGATCGATCTATAGAGGGTGAAGATTTTATTATGCCAAATCTATTCTTGAAGAGAGTGTCTTTTAGTAAACAACATTGTATCATCTCATTGTAGTGAAAGTTGTGGGTAGGTGCTATCCGGTGAGGCAGAATAGTATATTTTGCTAGGATAAAAGGATTGTGATCTTCGTATTGTAAATGTTTGGTCTTCACATGTGTTTGGTCTCTACCTATAAAGAGGTCACAATAGTGAAAAAACTCAAGTGAAGATGCTTGAGTCGAGAACGTAAAAAAAATTTCAAACCTTGTAAATTACTATATATGCTCTCTCTCTCTATATATATATATATTGTTTATTTACTTGTGCATTTATAACATTCACTTTTAAAGCTAGAAAAAAAATTAATATTTACAAAATACCCTATTCACCCCTTCTAAAGTAAATATATAAACAACATAAAATACTTCTTCAAATACAGCTACGAAATTGTGAGTTGTTACAAGCAATGAGCTAAGAACTAATAAGATAGGAAGCCACGGAAAAATTCCTCATTCCTTTTATTAACCCCAGTAGATACTGGTACGATTTAATTAATTATTTTATTTGTTCAAGCTTGGTTGTGTCATTGCTCTATAATTCGACATAATAAAAAATCGTCGGTATCAAAAGAACCTATGATAATGTAACCATGCCAAAGTGAATCATATCTTTCTCATTAGATTTTCATAACAAACTCAATTTCCATTCCAATCCACAATTAAAAACAATCTATGATCAAATATGTTTGACTTACTCAATACAGTTTATTAAAACATAAGAAAATTTTATCGCAATTCCAAGGAACAATAGCAGAAATTTGAAAGAAAAGAAGAAGAAGAAGAGGAATCATCTGGTTTGTTCTTCTCAAGTTCTTCTATAAGCTCCAGTATTCCGTCCACAAATCCTTGATTACAACAGTTTCCCAGTTTAACCTTATAAGAACAAGGGAAAGAAATAAATAACTGTTGTAAGGCTCCTAATGTACCATTCACAAAAAAACTAAGTGAAAAAACTAAGTTTAAATTATATTGACTTCCTCTAAGGTTTTTGACAATTATACTGACCTTTTTTTTTTTTTTCTAACAAATTACAATTACCTTCATCCAGTCAAACTTTTTTTTCAAAATAACAAAACTGCCATTTCATTTTTTTTTTTTATACATTTTATCAGTTTTGAACTATTTTTTTCATTTTCAAATAAATATTGATGAAAATCTTAAATTTGTTTTTATATCAAATAAATAAATTCTATAAAAAAAAAAGTTAGAAAAAATTGGTCAATTTTGAAAAAATGCAAAAAAAAAAAAAAATTTGATGAAAGGGCAATTTTGTCATTTTGAAGAAAAATTAACTAGAATGAGGTAATTGTAGTTTATCAAAAAAGAGTATAGAAAGTCAGTATAATTTCAGAAACTTTCGGAGAAATTAGTGTAATTGTTAGGAATCTCGGAAGATGTTAGTGTAATTTATCCAAAAACTAAATAGAATAGATCGAGGAAATAAGACTTAACCATAAAATTAAACATCTGCTTAACTTTTAATGTTGTGTTAGTTAAGCTGGTTTGCAGTCAAAGAAATCCAAGATTAAGAAAAATCAAACAGAACAAAATGAACTAGACATTTGGAAAATTAATTCAAGATCCATGTCAAAGCACCTTTATAAAGTAATCTACCAGTAGCTTTTTTACATTCTTGATACAATCTGTTAGCAACTTAATTATATATGGCACAAATGTAAAGGGACATTTTTTTTACAAATTTCATACGTTGCAATAATCAGATCATCATGGTTATAATTAGAGCTCAAGTAAATTTTCCCAGAATTGAATCAACTTTATTGTCTTTCCTAGTGATATACCATAAAGTGACAAACCTATTCAAAGTATGACACGTGTATGTACAAAACTCTTCAGAGTACAGATTACGAAAGCCTCTTCTATTCAGATCAAATACACATGGGGGGGTTTAGAGGTACGTTATTCAGAATGATACGCCACTTTCAGCCCTGCTTCCAGAACAGGTGGTGTATCGATTTGCTCATTACAAACCTCGTGGTAAGGAGAGTAGAGTATCTATAGGAATGGGTTCCAAACTGGTCACCTCTTTCCATATCCTACCGACCTCAGAATAAGGAAACAAAGTTCAATATAGCAACTACTATATTCGGATATCTACGAATCCCAACTTTAATGGTTCTAAATCCTATTCAACTTAGGAGATCCACAATCTATAAATAAGACCATAAGGTATGCTTTTAATTTATGTTCAATTCTTCTTTTAAATTACAGTCTCTTTTTATTTACTGATTTTATCATCGGAGCGGCTACCACCGAAGCTTTTTCGGTGACCCTTTGATTTTGAGTTCTTGACAGGTAGTGAAGGACGGGAGGCCCTATCTGATCAAAAAGAGAAACATTAGTTTGGTGCCATCTGTGGGAACGACAATCATTCTTGCTAATCTTTTCTTCAAAAACAACAAATCCTTTATTTTTTTCTTCCAAAAGGTAATGGCTCCCAGTCTTCGTCCTAGAAAGAATTCCCAAAACCTTCGAAATCAGCCTCTTGTTGGAAAAGGAAGGGGACAAACACCCAATCAATTGCAACAACAGCTTGAACGGATTTTATTATCGGAACGGCTACCACCGGAGCCTTCTCTGATCAAAAAGAGCAACATCAGTTTGGCGCCGTCTATGGGAACAACAATCATTCTTGCTAATCTTTTCTTCAAAAACAACAAATCCTTTGTCTTTTTCTTCCAAAATTTAATGGTTCCCAGCCTTCGTCCTAGAAAGAATTCCCAAAACCTTCGAAATCAGCCTATTGTTGGAAGAGGAAGGGGACAAACACCCAATCAATTGTAACAACAGCTTGAACGGATTTTATCATCAGAGCGGCTACCACCGAAGCCTTTCCGGTGACCCTTTGATTTTGAGTTCTTGACAGGTAGTGAAGGACGTGAGGCCCTCTCTGATCGAAAAGAGCAACATCAGTTTGGCGCCGTCGGTGGGAACAACAATCATTCTTGCTAATCTTTTCTTCAAAAACAACAAATCCTTTATCTTTTTCTTCCAAAAGGTAATGGTTCCTAGCCTTCATCCTAGAAAGAATTCATAAAACCTTCTAAATCAGCCTCTCATTAGAAGGGGAAGGGGACAAACACCCAATCAATTGCAACAACAACTTGAATGGATTCAACGACAATCCGATCAGATGCACGAACAACTCATTGCCATGTCACAAGCTCTAGCTTCATTGGCCCAAAGCCAGCGGAGCAATGCTCCTCCTCCTCCTCCTACTAACGTTGTTCACGAAGGAACTCAGCCTCCCGCTACGGCCATGAGAAGTGGATCCCCCAATGAGGAGTTGCCTAACGCGCAATCGGTACACTCTCATGGTACCACTCATAGAGGGGCTGATCCCTAGACGTCAACAATTATAGGGAGAGGGATGCCCACACCTCACCCAGTTGTCCATTATCAAAGCAGAACGAGAATTCCTACTCCAGTGGCCTCTGGAGCCGATACAGCGCTGCAGGAATTCTAGCCCCTTGAGGCATCAGCCCCCCTAGTCCTGGGAAGGCAACATCCCCTACTAATATTGGGCCAAATTCCTCCCCCGAATCGAGGATTTGGAGATGCAGGACAAGGACAACAACAGGTTCCAACCCCATAACGAGTTTTTCCTCGAGCCCTTTAGAGGGAAGAAGATATAGCAAACTCTTAGAAGCAGACCATCTCAACTAGAGGGTTCCACGCCCCTCTAGAGCAAGACGAACTAGGTAAATTGCTTGGGAGGTTTTCTACGCAGTTCACCTCTGCCATAATGACAGAGAAGCTCATAAAAAGTTCGTTGTCCCAAAATTTACCCTGTACGACGGGTTTGAGGACCTTGGAGACCACCTATCTCACTATCGGCATACCATGGCACTCCATGGGGTTACAAATGCCTTTACATGCCGAACTTTCGTGACAAGCCTCAAGGGTAAGCTTCCTAGTGGCCACTCTTACCTCAAGCCTAGGGCCTGAACTTTTTCAAGATTCTTTGACCAAGAACCCTCTCATCGACATGACAACACTCATGGATCGAGCACGGAAGTACATTAATCTTGAAGATACAAAAATTTCTTTTCAAAAAGCAAAAGAACATGCTCAGAAGGATGAATAGTTCAGAAGAGGGATATCGATGCTAATAGAAAGAGGATCAAGAGAACGATACCCAGAGCCCAAAAAAATCCTAACTCTGGAAGGTACGAAACTTTCACCCCTCTGAATGCTTCTATCACTCACATATTCCAACAGATCCAGACCTGTGAAAACTTAAAGTGAACAGAGCCACTAAAAAGCAACCCCGACATAAGAAATTAGAACAAATACTATGATTTTCACAAAGAGCACGGGCACACAACTGACGAGAGCAGAGCTCTCAAGTAAGAGATAGAGCATCTCATCAGAAGAGGAGAGAGTTTGTCCGCCAAGACGGAAGGTAGAACCCCCGTGACGAGAGACCACTACAAAGAAGGCAAGAACAGAGGCCTGAATAGAGAGAAATTCAAAACGATCAGCAGTAGTAAAATAATCAAGTTATCTTTGTCCTTTACACTGACAATTTGGCAACGGGGATGTCTAACCGAGCCAGGGAAAGATACGCTCGGGAGGCAAGGGCAGAACCACATGTCCTCCAAATCTCGACCATTGAGAAAAAGATTAAGTCAGGACCTCAGATCCAGTTTTTTGAATTGGACATTGCTGGGATACATTGTCCCCACAACAATGCTATTGTCATCTCACTCAAAATCGCTAACTTTGATATTAGAAGGGTTCTCGTGGATATTGGAAGCTCCACCAACGTATTATTCTACGAAACCCTCAAACACATGAAGCTCAACCCTAATGACATCAGAGCTACCAATGTTGTCATGGCAGGATTCGATGGAAATCTCAGCATCCCATTGGGCAAAATTGATCTACCGACCACAGTGGAAGAAGGAGACGGACAGAAAACACTGATTTTTGAATACATGGTCCTAAATTCTAAAATCTCCCTATAATGTCATTATTGGGAGACCTTGGATCCACCAAATGGAAGCAATTACTTCAACCCTCCATCAATGCCTGAAGTATGTCCACAATGACAAAACCTTCTCCATCATAGTACCCAAAAACTTGATCGGTGCAAAACTGCAAGTGCACAGTATCGTAGTTTTATAGTAAAGTGATGAGTAGAGTATTGTCCTCAAGGATTGGTGTCTTACTTTTGACAAGTACCGAAATTAAACTAATCTCGACTTTATTTAAAAAATTCACTAAGATTTTTGTAATTGCAAATTAAAATAAAATTAATGCAAAGAAAATACTCAAATGAAAAGAGAGTTGTTGTTCGAAAATCAAATTAATGGGAAAGGAGCATTCTAGGAAATCGATTTCACCTAATTTCTTACTATGCTTTACTCATCTAACTAATTGAATTTAATTCCTTATGTTTGTTAGCAAATCTCAAAATCATCCAAAAGCCTCTTTCGACAGTCAATTGGATACTATTCTTGTTCATTATTTACACAAGAGTATGCAAATTAATATAGCAAGAATGCACTAAGACCAATGATTTTTTCAATACTACATAAGTTCATATAAGTCTTTCGATCTCTATATTTACCTATGTTGAAATATTCAAGATCCATCCTATAATTTCCTCTTTCGACAGCAAATCACAGGATTAAAATCATCTAATTAGTGGCCAGTTAATTAGAAGCATTAAACTCAGAATAAATCAGACAAATATGAAAAATAATTACTTCAATTTAGCATAGAAAAGTAAGCATAGTTCAAAACTAGACTACATCGTTTTCTTAGAATAACACAAATTTAGTTCATGTTAAAAATTAAATTCAACATAAACGAATTTATCATTTTTTTCTGAGAGCAACGGAAGAAAATTGAACACTAAAAAATAGTTGCAACAGTCCGTCGCAGCGCCAACCAAGTCAAGCCGCAGCGCCAGCTTTTGGCTCTTTTCTGTTTTGCTTTTTTCCCTGTTCAGCCGCAGAGTTTATTTCACTTGGAAAAGTCAAAGCCGCAAGCTCCTTCTTTTTTATCTCCTGCGCCACACGCCTGTTCTCTTCTCTTGGTTTCTTCAGCCTTTTTTTTTTTCTTTTCTTTATTCTTTCCCCTACAGCCGTTTTGGAACACTGCTTCTTGCTCAGCGCCTCAAGCCCACGTCAGCCGCTTGTTCCCTGCGCCACAGAGCTTCCCAAGCCAATACCTGCTTGTGCGCCGCAGCCCTCCTCTTCTTTTTTTATCTCTGCCGCAACAGCTCTCTAAATAATGCCTTCCTTAAGCCCTAACGCATGAATCATTGGGCCCGGGCCCACTTCAGCCGCCTCTGCCTTTCTTTTATTCTTTTTCCCTTCCTTTTTTATTTCTTTCCTGGCTTCTGCTTTGCGCCAGCCTTTGACCTTCTTTGATTTTTTTTTCTCTTTTGTTTTCTTTGGCTAGATGACTTTTATTTTCTTCAAATCAGCAAAAGTGACGAGGAACTCACGGCCTAATTATCAAGTTATCCGGTTCAAGTAGTCATGGATCGAGTTGCTTTAATTTTTTTTAAGTCTGTGATAAAATTTAAATGATAAAAATAAAGCACAAAATCAACCAAAATAAATAAAATAGACTAAAATTTTAAAATTAAGGAGTAATAAAATATTCTAAATTATGCAAGTCATCAAGGGCTGTCAACTCACAGTCCGAAAATGCCATGCCCTCGCATTAAAGGAAAAAACTCTCAAATAACAATCACAGAACCCTCATGAAAGGGGAAGTTATTCACCTTCCAACCTTTATGAGGCAGAGGAGTGTCCCTTTGAAATTGACAAGCCATTAAGTCTTAAAGGAAGGGACAGCACAGTTAAACCAATAGAGGAGCCCATCAAAGTACTCATCAGCACTGAAGAGGAAGGAAAGTATCTACAGGTTGGCTCAGCTCTATCTCCCTCAGAGTAGGAGAAAATTGTTGAATTTCTAAAAAACAACTTGTTGGTATTTGCTTGGAAAACAAAAGATATGGAGGGAATAGATCTTAATCTCATCTCTCATATGCTAATGATAGAACCGGACCATCCTCCGGTGAGACAAAAAAAGAGAACATTTTCTCCTGAATGCCACAAGATCATCAATGAAAAGGTCCAGAGGTTGCTAAATGTTAGAATGATAAGGAAAGTGTTCTATCCAGAGTAGTTTGCTAACACAGTTCTGGCAAAAAAGAAGAACGACAAATGGAGGGTCTGCGTTGATTACACCAACCTAAATAAATCTTGTCCCAAGGACATTTTTCCTCTTCCTACGATTGATCAACTTGTTGATGCCATAGCAGGTCACGAGCTTGTGAGTTTTATGGATGCCTACTTTGGATACAATCAAATTCAAATGTATTTTCTAGACCAGGAGAAAACTGCCTTCATATCAGAACGGGGTCTCTATTGTTATAGAATGATGTCGTTCAGTTTAGAGAACATCGGAGCCACATACTAGCGGCTTGTAAACAAGATGTTTGGCCACCAAATTGGGGATACAATGGAAGTCTACATTGACTACATGCTAGTCAAAAGTGTTCAGAAGAGTGACCGCATCCAGCATTTAAGCTAGACATTCGACATCCTAAGGCAACATAAAATGAAGCCAAACCCTTTAAAATGTACCTTCAGGATCACAAAAGGGAAATTCTTGGGTGTTTTGGTCTCTCAAAGGGGAATTGAAGCAGATCCCACGTAGATCAAAACCCTGATTGAACTAAAGTCACTTAAAACTAAGAAAGATATCTAAGGCCTGAATGGACAGATAGCAGCTCTAAAAAAGTTTATCTCTAAATTTACGAATAGATGCCTCTCGTTCTTTACTAGAATGGACCCTTGAATGCGAAGAAGCTTTCTAGGAACTCAAGCAATATTTAGCTTCTCCCGAACTCCTTTCAAAACTAGTACCAAGGGAAAAACTACTCTTGTACTTAGCTGTATCAGAAAATGCCATCAACTTCGCTTTAGGCAGGGAGAACAAGAGGATTCAAAGACCTATCTTTTATGTTAGTAAGGTGCTTCTGGACACCGAGACAAGATACTCTGAAATTAAAAAATTAGCCTTAACCTTCGTGATATCCGCTCGGAAGCTCAGACCATATTTTGAAGCCCATCCCATCGTAATCCCTACGTCCTATCCTTTGAAATTAGTCCTACACAAACCTAAAGTTTCAGGACGACTGGTCAAATGGTCAATAGAATTGGGAGAATTTGACATATCCTATGTATCGCGGACCGCTATCAAAGACCAAGTAGTAGCAGAATTTGTAACAGAGTTCACTCCAATATTATATATGAAAACTCAAGCTACTACAGGCACTTCAGTATGGTTACTTTACACTGACGGTTCGTCTACCGACAAAGGTTCTGGAATAGACATAATACTTCAGTCCCCCGATGGAATCGTAACCAAGAAAGTGGTTAGCTTGGGATTTAGAGCCTCTAACAATGAAGCCGAATATGGAGCGCTTATCATTGGGATGAAACTGACCCTAGAATGTGAAGTTCTGGATCTTGAAGCATTCTCTAACTCTCAACTTGTGGTAAGTCAAGTCTTGGGAGAATTTTTCACCAAGGATAACAGGATGACTAGATATTCAAAGCTAGTGGAATCACTAAAGTTGTCTTTCCTCAAATTCACCATTCAGAAGATTGAAAGAAACCAAAACTCCAGGGTTGATGCTTTAGCAAACATAGCCTTCTATCTCAAGCCAAAAAGGGATTCAACGGTAAAAATCTCCTATCAGTCAAAACCAATCATTGAGGAAATATAATTCCTAAAAATTTCAGAACAACCTCAAGATTGGATGACTCTCATCATCCAGTATCTAAAGGAAGGGCTGCTTTCGGAGGACAAAAATCATGCCAAGAGAATTCGAATTAGGGCAGCTCGCTATCTAGTTCTTAAAGGAAAGCTTTACTGAAGGTCCTACACGTAACCCCTCCTGCGGCGTTTAACTCTAGAAGAGACCCATTACGTCCTAGCCGAGATACATGAAGGGATCTATGGCGACCACAATGGCGGAAGAACCATAGCCCACCGAGCACTAACTCAGGGCTACTACTGGCCTGGTATGTTAAAACAAGCTAAGGAATATGTCCAGAGGTGTGACAAATGTCAACGATTTGCCTCATACTAGTACCAAACTCATCATAAACTCATCCCTATCGCCAGTCCTTGGCCTTTCGCTCAATGAGGAATGGACATTGTAGGGCCATTGCCAAGGCCCCTCAGAACAGGAGATTCCTGCTAGTCGTCATCAAATATTTCTGTAAATGGGCAGAGGCTGAACCACTGACCCACATCATAAAGGTGGAAGTAAATAATTTCACAAGAAAAATATAGCATATAGGTTCAGTATACCCTGCGTCATCATTTCAGACAATAGGACGTAGTTTGCTGGGAAGGTGTTCGGAAAGTTCTATAAAGACCTGCACATTAGTTATCATTTCTCCTCTCCAGGGCATCCCCAAGCTAATGGGCAAGTCGAGGTCACCAATCGCACTATTCTCGAGGCCATTAAGAAAAGGTTGGAGGAATCCAAGGGAAGATGGGTCGAAGAACTCCCCAGAGTACTCTAGGCCTACCGAACTACTAGAAGGACCCCAACTGTAGAAACATCATTCTCACTTACCTATGGCACGAGGCAGTCATTCTTGTCGAAATTAGCATGCCGACCCTTAAGACAGATTGCTTTGACCAAGGGACCAATAATCAACAGCTCGCAGAGAATTTGGACCTACTTGAAAAAAGACATGAGCAAGCTCAGATTAAGAGTGAAGCCTACCAGTAAAGAATGGCTAAATGTTTCAACCAGGGGTTAAAACTTATCAACATCCAGATCGGAGACCTCATCCTAAGAAGGGTGTTTCCAAACACTAAATAACCCAATATGGAAAAACTTTTTCCTAATTGGGAAGGACCTTACAAGATAACCAAGATCGTTAGACCTACGACTTATTGGTTAAAAGATTTAACTGGGAAGCTTGTACCTAGACCCTGGAATATCGAACATTAACGCAAGTATTATCAATAAAAAAGCTATTTTTGATTCACCTTTGAGTGTTTTTATCAATGTATAGATTCCTAAAAGCCTTGTATTCATTACAAATGCTACAGGTCTGGTCAATTTCACTCAATGTACAGACCCCTAAAAGCCTTGTATTCATTACAAGTGCTACAGGTCTGGTCTATTTCATTCAATATATAGACCCCTAAAAGCATTGTATTCACTACAAGTACTACAAGTCTGGTCCATTTTACTCCATGTATAGACCCCTAAAAGCCTTGTATTCATTACAAGTGCTACAAGTCTGATCTATTTCACTCAATGTATAGACCCCTAAAAGCCTTGTATTCATTAAAAGTGCAGCAGGTCTGATCCATTTCACTCAATGTACAGACCCCTAAAAGCCTTGTACTCATTACAAGTGCAACAGGTCTGGTCCATTTCACTCAATGTACAGACCCCTAAAAACCTTGTACTGATTACAAATGCAACAGGTCTGGTCCATTTCACTCAATGTACAAACCCCTAAAAGTCTCGTACTCATTACAAGTGCTACAGGTTTGATTCATTTCATTCAATGTACAGACCCCTAAAAGCCTTGTATTTACTACAAGTGCTACAGGTCTGGTCTATTTTACTCAATGTACAGACCCCTAAAAGCCTTGTATTCATTACAAGTGCTACAGGTCTAGTCCATTTCACTCAATGCACAAATCCGTAAAAGCATTACAAGCGTTAAAGGAGGCTCTGTCTCTTCACTTGAAGAGGAGGCTCGACAGGGGAAGAGCTCTCCCCAACCTTCTTTTTCTTCTTCCTTAAAGCCCATCCAGACATTAGGGATTTCTTCAGACTTTCGACTGATCCCGTACTAGGCCAGCCTCCATCAAATTGTTGGGGCAGAGGATGGCGTCGTGAGAATGGTTACTGGTCTGAAGGAGCCTCTTGTACTTTTGCTGAAGATCGACTATGAAAATCGATCTCTTCCAAGCTTTTTCATCTACACAAAAACATGGGACTAGACAGTACACAATCAGAAAGCCCAAAAACAGAAGTACAAAATACAAAGGGGACCTCACCCTTACTCCTAGTTTTCCATGGGAAAGTTGAAATTTGGCTCTCAAAGTCCTCGAACCCCCATCCTCCTTTTACAAAGAAGTACCACTTATTCCAAGTCTTATTGGAAGTGGGTACAGAAGAGAGAGGTCTGAAACCCTTGTCAAAAGACATGTAGAAGATGTCTTCCGACTTTAAGTAGTTCGTATCCACGTTGCTCCTTATCATTGGGAGGTCCACCTCGACATTGTTTAAATTTCCTAAAATTATGAACCCTAGTAGGTGCCTCCAGCTGTTTATATTCAGATTGGCAGAGCATATATTGAACTAACTGAAAAAATTCCCTAATTAAGGGATGGAAGGGAAACCTAACCCCTATTTCAAACCATTCAAGGTAAACACATATTTCACCTTGCTCGATGTCAAAGGGACGGTCCATGGGCCTTGGTACCCTACAGGACACATTGATAGGAAAGTCAAAATTAAAGCAGCCTTCAGAGCATCTATCATGTCCTAAGTTATGGTGCTTTTGATCTGTCGTGGAAATCAATCAAATTACCAAACTAAACTACTAGTATAGTAGAGAAGTAAGGGTCGAACCCACAGAGACTGTTAATTGTTTAAAAACCAAAGTTGAGATTGATTTCAATTCAAATTAACAAAGATTGATTGTTGTTGATTTTCTTTCCTAAAATTAAATGAGAACTATACTTAAAGCAAATATTTAACTGAATTAATGAGGAATCAAATTAAAAGAGAATTCCTAGGGTGTTGAATCCACCACTAATCTTGTAACTAGCTTCAATTGTATTAATTCTTGGGTCATTCAATTTGGATGTAAAAGACGTATTTTGGCTACAAGCCTTAATACAATAATCAAGAAAATTACGCACCAAAACCCTAAGCACGAATCATCTTTGGTCAACACAAATTGTCTACGCTAATTCTTAGGTCATAGTCACAATTTGTTTTCCCTGAGTTATGACTCGTCCTACGGTTTTGATGTATGTACACATATTACTATTGTATAACCACATAAACAAAATCACAGAAATTGATTATGTGAAATTGAATAATACGATCAATGCTTTAATAAAATCCCAATGTTATACAATCAACATCCAAGACTAATTAACCCAAAAATAAAATACAAAGAAACAATATTACTTGATTAGGGTTTCATCTAAACCCTAGGAATGAGAGAACTTAGCCCATGATAGTGGAAGAGGAGACCATAGCCATGGAATTCTTCATCTTCTTCTTTAGAGTTGTCTCCTTCCTTCTTCTCTTCCTCCCTAGATCTCCAAGAACGGCCTCCCCTTTTTTTCCAAAACCCTAGTTCACAATAATATCCCCCTCTTTCCAAAAATGCCCTCCACAAAATAAGAATTCAAGAAAATAATAAAATCCCGTAATTAGACATTAGGGGCCCAAAAAGGGAGTCTAAAGTGCTCCAAAATAGAGCCTATAATGCTAAAATAAGCCCTGGTCCACCAACATATGGACCAAGCCTCTCTTCTAACCCAAAATCACTTGTTTTCCACTTCTTTTAGCACTTTAAAGCCCAATATTTTCCTTTTGCTCCAAATCCACCATTAAATCATCAACTTTGACGAACTTTCTCTGCAAAAAGATAAAATAAGAATTAACTAGCAAATGCATATAGATTGGAGAAATTAAAATAATAAAAGTGCAAGAATATCTAGGGTTAACAAAATAAATATGCACCTTTTAACCAGTTATCACACCCCCCAACTTACACTTTGCTAGTCCTCGAGCAAAGCCAAGGAAACAAGAGACACAATACAACTAACTAAATCCTCTTTCGTGGGATACACGATTGCATTTACCATATACAATAAGACTTTAAACCCCTAGGTTACCCTAGTGGACGAGTTATAGTCTCGTGAGGGTTTGCAGTGAATCTACCCACAAAATTCGACACCCCCCAACTTGAACACAATATACTCCATAATTAATAAAAATGAATCTTAATGAATGTATAACTGAGTTATAATCGAATCAAAGTAGCAATTATGTCACTAAAAGCAACCTGTGAATTTCCCAAGTGCTCATAAATGGATAGAATCAGTGTGCATAAAAGCAACAACCATAACAAGATGTCTAGGTAATGAAACTTCTTTTCAAACAGGCATTACTTTGACTCCAAATCTCACCAAAAGATATCACTCACAAATGAAGCTCACAGAGATAGGGTGTATATGTATCCTCTCATGCATGTGGATAGAATAACTGCTGAGTACAAATCAAATGATCCACATGCAAACATGAATGAAAGCACAACAAGAATAATATAAAGAGAATTCTAACCACTACGAAAATCAACTCCCAATGTCACATGATCACTACAGTCAGATCCTCAATCATCAACTACTACACATTCGGGGTCGGCTAGGTCTTTGTTTTTGGTTGTAACGTAGGTCAAGGTCAAGGATAAAGTAAGGGTAAGTGAACAATAATCTCTATGTGATAATCGAAGAAGCTGAAGCGAATAAACTGCAGTTTTCCGAACTCAACATCTCTTTTGAACATTGCGACACCACTCCCAAAATTCTAATAAAAGCATTTCCAAACTACTCACAATTTTTCCACTTGAGCAAACCAAAAAGAAAAAGGAAAAGGCAATGAAATGTATATATTTTTTTTCTTTATTTTTTTTTTGATTTTTTTTTCTTTATTTTTCTTTTTCTTTTTCTTTTTCTTTTTCTTTTTCTTTTTCTTTTTTTTCTCTTTTTTGAAACTATAAAATTACAATAAAAGAAAAAGGGTACATCTTCACTTCTCTACTGTAACAACACCAAATTCGTGTCAGAAAAATCACTCAACTTCTTCATCCAAAGCGAGGCTACTGGCTATGAAAAGAAAGATATAATAATGAAGGCTCAACTTGGTTCCAATCAGGTAAATAATATAAAGATGCAAGAAACAAACGAACAGGCTCAAAGTAGAAAGAGGGCCTAGTTTCATTCCCCAAAGGCAAGAAGTGTCATCCGACATCTGAACTGACTGACTTTAGACATGTGACAATGGTAGTTGATAGAATGGAGATATGCAAACTGTATAACCCTCAAAATAAAGTTAAAGCTCAAATCTACATAATATGGGTTATAAGTCTCAGTAAATGCCATCATGATACTAGAGTCTCACAATCTAACCATCAAGTCATAGAGTCACAAGAGTAGCAACCCAATTTGTCTCCAATTATGAAAGTTAGGGAAAGACAAATCACTAACAGTGCACAACTATCACAATGATTCTCATGCAAGCTCAGAAATACATGAATACGCTCAAAACAATAAAATTGTAATCACGAAGTATATTGAGCTCAAGTAGGCAAAATAATAACAACTCCCTCCAACTTATTTGACACCTTGTCCTCAAGGGGACATGACATGAAAGAACATGAAATAGAACGAAATTAGTAAAAGGAAGGAGTGCACCTGAGTGGAGAGAACTAAGGGTGCAAAGAGCCTGGGGCCACATCAAATGTAGTCTGTATGGCAATTGGTCTTGTGGCCCATTGATCCCTACAATAACAAATTGACTAATAAAAATCATTAGGGTTATAGAATCTAAATATTGACATAACAAAAAAAATTGGGAAAAGAGAATCAATATGCCAATAAGTGTCATTTTTTTTTTTTTTGCTTTTTTTTTTAAATGAAAAATAGAATAATAACAAAATAAACTAAAATAAATAATTAAAAATAATAATAATAATAATAATAAATAAATAGAAAAAAATAAAAATACAATAAACTAAAATTAAATAAAATAAAATAATAATAACAGAAAATAAAAAAAAATAAAAGGGAAAAAAATAATAAAAATAGAAAAAAAATAAAAACTAAAAACAAAATACGAACAGAGGAATAATAAATAAATAAATAAATAAAAGGTTAGTGGTTGGGTTTGAGGTTATGAGAGATGAGGGGTTTAAGTTTTTTTTTTCTTTTTTTTTTTTTTTCATTCTTTTGAATTTTGAATTTTTTGGTTTTTTTTTTTATTGAATTAAAAGTGCTCGAGCTTTCTGAGAAAAGCTCGAGCTTTTTGGGACAGAACCTTAGAAGCTTTGAGGGAAAAAAGAGAGCTCGAGCTTTTCTCAGAGTGCTCGAGCTTTTCGGGGCAGAATGTTTAAACAATTTTTGACGAAAAAGTGCTCGAGCTTTTTGAGAAGTGCTCGAGCTTTCTGGACCAGAAACATTTGGAGAAAGAGCATGAGAAAATGCTCGAGCTTTATAGTCCAGAAAACAAAAATGACTAAAGAGAAACCCCTCCTCTCTTTTTTTCCTTTTTTTAAAAAACAAGAATAAAATAAATACTAAACACCTACAAAACAATAAAAAGAAAATTCAATTAAAAACAACAAAAAAAATCAAAAATAAAATAAAATAAAATAAAAAATAACAAGAATAAAATAAATACTAAACACCTACAAAACAATAAAAAGAAAACTCAATTAAAAAAAAAATAATAGCAGAAAATAAAGAATTAAAATAAAAATCAACTACTAAATTTTTTTAACAATTCAACAGTCCCCGGCAATGGCGCCAAAAATTGATCTGTCGTGGAAATCAATAAAATTACCAAACTAAACTACTAGTATAGTAGAGAAGTAAGGGTCGAACCCACAGAGACTGTTGATTGTTTAAAAACTAAAGTTGAGATTAATTTTAATTCAAATTAACAAAGATTGGTTGTTGTTGATTTTCTTTCTAAAATTAAATGAGAATTATAACTAAAGCAAATATTGAACTTAATTAAGGATGAATCAAATTAAAAGAGGATTCCTAGGGTGTTGAATCCACCACTAATCTTGTAACTAGCTTCAATTGTACTAATTCTTGGGTCATTCAATTTGGATGTAAAAGACGTATTTTGGCTACAAGCCTTAATACAATCATCAAGAAAATCACGCACCAAAACCCTAAGCACGAATCATCTTTGGTCAACACAAATTGTCTACGCTAATTCTAAGGTCATAGTCACAATTTGTTTTCCCTGAGTTATGACTCGTCCTACGGTTTTGATGTATGTACACATATTACTATTGTATAACCACATAAACAAAATCATAGAAATTGATTATGTGAAATTGAATAATACGATCAATGCTTTAATAAAATCCCAATGTTATACAATCAACATCCAAGACTAATTAACCCAAAAAAAACTGCACAGCCACTGCACAGCCACCATCACCACCGCACAAATCTTCTTGCTGTGCATCTTCCTGCACTTCCTGCATTGGTTGTGAGGCTTACAGGGGCTGGGGATAGCTTGGGAGGTGATGGAGTTAGGGGCTATGGATGGTGGTGATGAAGGGACGGATCGGTGGTTCGTGATGGTTGTGGGTGTGGTCAGAGTTGGGCACGACGGCGTTGCGGAGGGGGTGGGTTTGGAGGCGCGGCTGGCGGTGGAGATGGGAGATCGGGCGGTGATGGCTGTGGATCTGATGGGGGATGATGGTGTGGGTCGGCGGTGGTGGTACGGTTGCTGTGGTGGTTGTGGTGATGGTAGAGATGATGGTGGTGGGATGGAGGTGCGGCTGGGGCTATGGGGGAGCGGTGGAACGGCGGACGCTGTGGGCGAGTAGGGATGGAAGAACGGGCTGGGGTTCTGTGCGGCGGTGGCTAGTTGGAGATGACGGGCTATGGAGGTACGGTGGTGGTGATGTCGGCGATGAAGGTGATGGTTGGAGGGTTGAAGGTTAGGGGTTGTGCAGTCGGCGGGGGAGTGGTGATGGCTGCGGTGGTTGTGGTGGCGGCGATGGCTGGTGGTGATTAGTGATGCTGAAGGTAGATGCTGAGAGACGGACGGTGTTGATGGGAGATGCGGCAGTTGTTGTGGGTTAGGTCGGCGGTGGTTGGAGTCGTGGCTGTGCGGTGGTGATGGTGGGGGCTGGAGGAGATGATACGGGTTTTAGTTTTGTTCTTTTGTGTTTTTTTTTTTGTGTTTTTTTTTTTTTTGTTTTTTTTAGTTGAGATTGATTTCAATTCAAATTAACAAAGATTGATTGTTGTTGATTTTCTTTCCTAAAATTAAATGAGAACTATACTTAAAGCAAATATTTAACTGAATTAATGAGGAATCAAATTAAAAGAGAATTCCTAGGGTGTTGAATCCACCACTAATCTTGTAACTAGCTTCAATTGTATTAATTCTTGGGTCATTTAATTTGGATGTAAAAGACGTATTTTGGCTACAAGCCTCAATACAATCATCAAGAAAATCACGCATCAAAACCCTAAGCACGAATCATCTTTGGTCAACACAAATTGTCTACGCTAATTCTAAGGTCATAGTCACAATTTGTTTTCCCTGAGTTATGACTCGTCTTACGGTTTTGATGTATGTACACATATTACTATTGTATAACCACATAAACAAAATCACAGAAATTGATTATGTGAAATTGAATAATACGATCAATGCTTTAAAAAAATCCCAATGTTATACAATCAACATCCAAGACTAATTAACCCAAAAATAAAATACAAAGAAACAATATTACTTGACTAGGGTTTCATCTAAACCCTAGGAATGAGAGAACTTAGCCCATGATAGTGGAAGAGAACACCGTAGCCATGGAGTTCTTCATCTTCTTCTTTAGAGTTGTCTCCTTCCTTCTTCTCTTTCTCTAGATCTCCAAGACGGCCTCCTCCCTTTTCCAAAACCCTAGTTCACAATAATATCCCCCTCTTTCCAAAAATGCCCCCCACAAAATAAGAATTCAAGAAAAATAATAAAATCCCGTAATTAGACATTAGGGGCCCAAAAAGGGAGTCTAAAGTGCTCCAAAATAGAGCCTATAATGCTAAAATAGGCCCTGGTCCACTAACATATGGACCAAGCCTCTCTTCTAACCCAAAATCACTTGTTTTCCACTTCTTTTAGCACTTCAAAGCCCAATATTTTCCTTTTGCTCCAAATCCACCATTAAATCATCAACTTTGACGAACTTTCTCTGCAAAAAGATAAAATAAGAATTAACTAGCAAATGCATATAGATTGGAGAAATTAAAATAATAAAAGTGCAAGAATATCTAGGGTTAACAAAATAAATATGCACTTTTTAACCAGTTATCAGCTTTCTCTTTCTTCCCTTCTGTAGGGTCTGCCCGAGGTTTCCCCTGCAATGTTCCTAGGCTTGGAAAAAGCCTTTACTATCATAAGTTCAGTACTAGGGTTCAGGTTGCTAACAATCCTAGTTTTTAAATCCCCTGATGGGCTACTATCTATAAGATTCACATCTAATTGGTCATACATTTCTAGGGATTCTTCTACTTCATGGCCAGTACTTGACTGAGCATCAGAAGTCGACATGGTAGAAAATAGGGAGAAGTAGAAAAAGATTTAAGGAAGAAAAAAAGATATATATAAGTGAACCAAACCTGACCGCAGATTTGATCCGAGTTGGATTTCTTATGCCGAAAATTATCTTACTCGAAGTTTTCCTTTAAAGAAGTATAATGAAACTCTCAGGCAATAAGAAATGATGAAAGGAGGGGCGTCGGTGTACTCCTCTACCCTTTTTATAGGGGATTAACAAGTGGCATAATGGAGGCCTTTGATTCTGAACCGTCGCGACAGTTAGGAAAATAATGACCTCGTAATTCTAACCGACGAGGGGTTCAGAGGTACGTTATTTAGAATGATGCACCACTTTCAGCCCTGCTTCCAGAACAGGTGGTGTACCGATCTACTCATTACAAACCTCGTGGTAAGGAGAATAGAGTATCTACAGGAATGGGTTCCGAACTGGTCACCTCCTTCCATATCCTACCGACCTCAGAATGAGGAAATAGAGTTCAATATGGCAACGACTATCTTCAGATATCTACGGATCCTAACTTTTATGGTTCCAAATCCTATTCAACTTGGGAGATCTACAATCTATAAATAAGACCATAAGGTACACTTTCAATTTATGTTCAATTCTTCTTTTAAATTACAGTTTCTTTCATTTACTAACTTTATCATTGGAGCGGCTACCACCGGAGCCTTCCCGATGACCCTCTGATTTTGAAAATATTCACCTAAGATCTCTACCCTGTTCGCGTGGTAGCCTAATAAACTGATAAATTACTATTTCTTTAAGAACTAAAGGTTTCCACACAGCACCATGAAACTAAAAGATTTTCTTATGACATAACAAGGATTCACTAGTGTTCTTATATTTTTTTGGTCAAAAAAAGTGGTATCGCAGCTTTGTCAGACTAATTCATTCCCTACCCATGCCATGACGTAGCCTCGGAAACAACATGATCAAAGACTAACTCCATAATCAACATAATTCCAACTTTGCCAAAGGATTCACTAGTGTTCTAATTAAGTGGGAATGCAAATAAGTTAAATAGAAAAACACTTACCAAGTTGAATAGAAAGTCAACCTCTAAAGGTATGTCAAAATTTGCAAGCAAATCCTTAGAGGAAGAAAATGTTTGCTTTTTTGGTTCAACCTAATTGGCCAAACATAAAAATACAACCATAATTAAAAAAAGAGAGGTTAAAACTGACAATTCAAAAATACCTTACACATAGTGAATGCAAAAGGGGGTCACAAGTGTGAAGAAAGGCATTTTAAATAGTTAATTGGTCAAACTCAACAACTATTTTTCTTGTAACCACAATGGTTCCTATGGATACAAAGAAAAGAAATTCTGTAGAAAATTAAACAGATGAACAAAACAAAAGCAAGTAATGGACTTGAAATCCATCAACCTCAAAGAAAACAAAACTAATAGTATATGTTGGACATTCCAACTAAGGGAAGCAATGATGAACTATGAAACTGAGAAACAAGAAACATGACTGGTTGCTTGAAAATCTTCTTTCGTGTATCAAAAAGAAACTTTATGTTTGAACATTCCACTTCTTTTTTTTCTCTTAGAGCAATTTCAATGTAAAATGCTAATTTTTCTGTGTCAAAGCTATATTTTAACATAGTTGTACTGCCAAAATATTATATTCGGACAATTTTGATCCAATGGTACATTTCGTAAAAAATTCCATTGGATGAGCTATAAAGAAAATAATAATTTGGGCGGTTGGATGAGCTGAAATATAGCTGCTAGAAGTACAAAGTAACCCATATTCTTTGTTGGCAAGGGTAGCAAGTGGGATAATAAAGTTATATCTCCTACCAAATATAGCAGAATCAATGGCTATGTTATAATTTGATGAGTCAAATAACTATTGTATTAGAGTTGCATATGGGACAACTCCTCCTATATTTTGGTTATAGCAGGTGAGATAGCACTTAGGTTGGAGCTAGTCTTATGACGTGTATATTATGAACATGTGCATTACGATACATATACACTATATACTACAACTACTTCAATGACATCAAAAATACAAAACAAAGTAGAATCAAATAAAGAAATACACCCCAAATATGGTAAATGAGTCTAATGAAGTCCAAATGAGGCAAATAAATAGTTGATTTTTATTATCTCGAGCCTTCTGAAACCAATGGTGAAGTCAAAATTATAAAAAGAGGTCCCGAGAATAAAACACACGTAAAGTGCAAAATGACAATTTTGCCCTTTTCAATCCGGACATCCGATTTAAGATCAGTAAAAGCCTAAACTTATTTTATTCGACGTTTCGGATACAATGACGACATCTAAATTAGTAATCGAGATACCGATAGCCAAGATTAGCATATTTGAATATCGAGTATGGGTCGATTACAGTTGTAGACTGAGTTTATTTTCAATTGACAGGCACGTCAAAAGATAAGGGGAATGAGACTTAAATTAGTTGAACTACTGAGAGTCATTTTTGAGGTAAGTAATTCTGATGCTTTAATATGGGTTATTCCCAGCCAGTCACATTATTTTTCATATGCTGCCAAATTTGTACTCTGTCACTACCTTATGTACTTGATTTGAGCCAATCGACTTATAGTTATCGATTACGCCTGTTCGTTGGATTTGATTTGCTTGCTTACATCATTGTGAGATTGATCGTTGATATTTGAGCATCATTGCACTATTGTACCATGACCTGGTCTTGATATACATCCTGTTGATAGAAATCTTGTTATTTCGCACAATTCGTGTTTTGTTGATTGTGGTATCAATTGCTTTGTACGGTTGTACATCCTGTGTGAAATTTTATTGGTCATGATATTTGGTATGTACCTGGGGTTGTGCTCAGTCACAATAGCCCATCTATTCACAGATTGTATAGGAGAAAGACCCTCTGGGGTCTTGTATGTCCTTTGGGACCTGTAGAGAAAAGAGCTCTAACGCTTTTCAGAGAGCCCGAGGAACCGTGGCGGATCTGAGTATGCGTTTTAGTGGGGTATGCCGGGCCCCGGGTGATTCACACATATCTGGGTTATTTGAACTCAATGTTGAATTATTCTTGTTTTCGTTGTATGATCATATTTATATGCCCTATGAAATGATCATATTGTTGCAAGCATGATATATCTTTGATTGGCTATTGTTTTTTTGTGGCAGCAATTCATCATGATAGGCTAGATCCCAACTTCGATTGGTTTTGTTATTGCCTCTTATTTTCTCTTGTGGGATATGCCTTTAGAACCCTCGGGTCGTCGCTGTTGCATATATTGGGGACTGGCTATGTATTCATTATTGCCCATTTGGCTATCTGTTATTCCTTGTTCTATCATTTCATTGGACAAACCCGAACCCACGTTAAAGCCAGGAAATAACTTATTGGGCTATTAGCTCACCCCTCTTCCCTTAAATTTTTCAGGACAACAAGAAGTCGGGGAACCCTCAAGCGCTCTAGGGATTTAGACGCTGCTAGTTACTGGTAGCTGTTTTGGCGAGTTTTGTATTAAGTTAAATATTGACAGGTCTTAATACTCCCATGTCACCACGGTCCTATTTGTTGGTGTTGTTTTTGAAGGATCTGTATTTAAACACTTATAATTTTTGGGCATGTATCAAATGGTGAACTGACTGTGCTACCAGATGTATTTAATGATTATAAATTATTTTGATAAAACTTTACTTAGTATTTCAAATCCTTTTGACGGGGAACGGCCCACGGGTCGTAGACTCGGGTCACGGACCCCAAATCCGCATAGGGTGGGTTTTGGGTCGTGACAATCATGACCCCAAACCCACCCTATGCGGATTAGGGATCCGTGACCCGGGTTTGCGGCCCGTGGGCCGTTCCCCATCTAAAAGGATTTGAAATACTGGGTAAAGTTTTAGCAAAATATTTTATAGTCATTAAATACACCTGGTAGCATAGTTAGTTCACCATTTGTTACATGCCAAAAAAGACATAAGTTTTTAAATACAGATCCTCCAAAAAGAACATCCTTCTAGGACTATGGTGACATGGGAGCAATTAAGACCTTCAATATTTAACTTAATACAAAACTCACCAAAATAGCTACCAGTAACTAGCAGCGTCTAGACCCCTGAGGCGCTTGAGGGTTCCCCAACTTCTTGTTGTCCTGAAAAAGAATATAAGGGAGGGGGGTGAGCTAATAGCCTAATAAGTAATTTCCTAGCTTTAACATGGGTTAGGGATACTCCAAGGAAGTGATAGAACAAAGAGATAATAGATAGCCAATAGCCAAATGAGCAACAAGGAATACATAGCCAGTCACCAAGATGCACAACAACATTGACCCGAAGGTCCAAAAGAGGCATATCCCAATATAAGGCAAGAGGCAATAACAAGTTCAATCAAAGTTGGGATCTAGCCTATCATGATGGATTGTTGCCACAACAAAACGTTAGCCAATCAAAGTTATATCATGCTTGCTATAATATGATCATTCACAGGGCATAAAATATGATCATCCAACGAATACAAGAATAAATCATCATCGAGTTCTAATAACCCAGATATGCGTGAATCACTCGGGGCCCAGCATACCCCACTGGAACGCATATTCAGTCTCGCCTCATTATCCCGGGCTTACTGAATAGCGCTAGAGCTCTTTTCTCTACAAGTCCCGAAGGACATACAAGACCCCCAAAGGGTCTTTCCCCCACGCAATCTATGAATGGATGGGTCATTGTGACTGAGCACAACCCAGGTACATTCCAAATACCATGATCAATAAAATTTCACACAGGATGTACAACCGTACAAAACAATTGATATCACAATCAACAAAACATAAAGTGTATGGAATATCAAGATTTCTACCAACAGGATATATCTCAAGACTAGGTCATGGTATGATAGTGCAATGATGCTCAAATATCAATGATCAAATCCACAAAGATGTAAGCAAGCAAGTCATATCCAAAGATCAGGCATAACCGATAACCACAAGTCGATTGGCTCAAATCAAGTACATTAGGTAGTGATAGAGTACAAACTTGGCAGCAGATGGAAATGAATATGACTGGCTGGGAATAACCCATATTAAAGCATCAGAATCACTTACCTCAAAAATAGCTTTCGGCAGTTCAACTAATTTAAATCTCCTGCTCCTTCCCCTTGGAGGTTCCTATAAATCAGAAATTTAATCGTCATTAACCCATCTCAATTATTCAGGGTTGATGTTACTGTTCGTGATTTAATTTAACTCTCTCGGTATTATTTAATTACACTCTTAAGGTTGCTAAGTGTATTACATCGGCCTTCAGGATATTTTATTTAGGTAAACGGGCCTTACCGTTGAGTTCGGAACGTCCAAGAAAATAAATCTAAGCCTTCGCGGCTTTCTATTTGGCTTCGGGTACCCCTAAGGGCAAAATGATAATTTCATGTCTTAGGTGACTTAGTTTTTCGGAACCCCGGTTGACAAAATGGACCTCACCATCGAGTCCGGAACGTTCGACATAATAAATTTGGACTATCTTTCATGTTTATTTGGCTTTCCGTGTCATCAGGGGTAGTACGGTCATTTACCATTTGAGTGTCTTTATTTTTTGGGTCTTGGTTTCACAAATCGGACTCTACCGTTGAGTCCGGAATGCCCGAAATAGTAAAAATACACTATTTATTTCTTTAATTTGGACTTCGTTTGATTTATTAAATGTCCAAGGTTAAAATGGTAATTTTGTCGAATTAATAAAATAATAAAATAATTTATTTTATTATTTATTTATTTTCCCAGGGGCCTATTTGAATTTATTTTTCAAAGTCTGGGCCAGAATTCAAATAATCAGAACTGGTTGGGGTCAAAACGAAATTCCAGAGTTTTGTAGGGGTCAAACTATAATTTTCCAAGAATACCAAACTAAACCAAAGGGATCAGTTAACCCTTAAGTGAACCGGGCTGGGACTCTACTGAACCAACCGGTCTGTCCGGTTCATGATGTCATGCTGACGTCATGATAACGTCAGCCCAAAATTTAAAATTTAAAAATTCCTAAAGCAAAACGGCGTAGTTTCATTAATGCGGTGGCACGTCCCACACGTCGACACATGGCTGAGTTGGCACGGAGGGTTTAAACGAGTTGGGCGAGTCGACTGAGTCGACTCGTCGTCTTCTTCATCACACAGTGACTGTAACCCTAATTCCCGATTTCACACTCTTCTAATCTCGTGGCTTTTTGGGATGATTTGATCTCTGTTTTTGGTTCCAAAGGCTCCTAAAACCTTCAAGAAAGTTTTAGCATCAATTTAGGGGCTTGAAATGAGCTCAGGGTCACAGTTTGGTGTTCAATAGTCGCGACCTACAACACGGTTGTGCCTACTCGTTTTAGACTCAAATTCCATGGGGTTTTCTCTGTTATGGTCCCCTCATCATGGGGTTCAAGCCCCCCATTTTTAAAATGGAGTTTTGGGGCAGTTTTGTGGAGTTGGCCTCACAACCCGTGACCTGCAAGTCGTGTTTTCCATGGTGCTCTTGGTGTTTCTAGGTCGCGGATAGCTGATTTCTAGGCTTCCCTAAGGTCTATTTTAGGTTTTGAAGGTAAAAATCACGTTTCATGAAGATCGGTTCAGACTTTGTATTCTAAGGTCCATCAATGGAGGTCAGTCTCGGTTCTCATGGTTTTGGGCCATTCCGATACTTCTAACCCTCACAGTATACATAATACAGTTCCTAGAATCAATGTCAATGTATGCATGCAGTCTTAACAGCTCCACAATGAACAAAGCAGTACCAAAAATTCAAAACAAGGAAATGTAGCAGTTTTGATATTATACCTTCGAACAGTGGCCTCCTCTCTCCTATGGCTTGACTCGGACTTCCCAAATGTTCCTCAATTGCCCAGGCTTCTCCATGTATACTGGAGAACACTCTCATGCATGCACACGCTTGAATGGGGTCAACCTTCCCCCTCACATCAAGCCCTCCCTCTCCTCTTCCTAACACTTACTCTCTCAGCCAACTCTACGAGCACACACTCACACACAGTTCTGAAGAGTGCACTGATCTTCTAGAGGGTCAAGAGTGTGAGGTGTATCTGTATATATATAATGTGGCATTCTTTTGCATATAAGCTATACATATACATGTGTATACGTGAGTGTATCAGACTTAGTGGGTTTGGTGGCTGATATGAAGTGAAAGGGGGTGATGTAGGCTAATGATGTGGGGATTGCATGCATGGCCATTGGCCAATTTGGGAGGTGGCCTTGGTTAATTTGGGTTTAAGTACAAATTGTTTGCACATCTAAGCACAAAGATAGCAGCAGTCCACCTGGTAATTTTTTGGGTAGCAAGAATCTTGCCCCACTTGCTCAAGGGTTCAATTCCCCTTGTCCACTCTTTTGGCTATTTTTTTTCCTATTTTAGGCTTAGGCCTCATTTGGCAGATGCATAATTCCATTTCGGCTATTTTTTTCGTATTTTCTTTTCCGCTGCTCCTTTTTCGACGCGGTTTCTTCTAGTCACTTCCTATTTAGGTTAGCTTCAATACCCAAGGTTTAGTGTCGGTCATTAATTGCTTGGAATTTCTGTAGCTAGCTAATTCGAGTTTTAATTGCGATAAAACAATGCTTAAAAGAGCCAAATTACCTCATTAATTTCCCAAATGGTCTTCATTACATTAATTAAGTAGGAAAATAATTTCGGGGTGTTACAGTGACAGAGTTGGTATCAGAGCTTATGGCTCTAGTGGTCCATGGGAGATTAAGGCTGAAGTATTACAACTCGCCAAAGTCTGAGGGTCATAAGTCTAGAGGTCATTTAATTACCCAAGTTTTGTGGACTACCCTTTTTTTTGCAGTGTATGGTACAGACTCGTCGTATGGCTACGGAGTGTGACCGAGAGCGCATGGATCGTATGGAGGAGATCCTGAATCGTGTGGTGGAGATGATGCCCCAAATGTAGGCCCAGGAAAATGGGCCAGTGCCACCGAATAATCCTCCAGCCCCAAAGGATAGACCCAGGCGTGAAGAGGACCCTACTTACTTTTACAAACGGTTTCAAAATATGAAGCCGCCTGCTTTCGATGGTAAAGGGGGACACTCAGCATCAGAGGAGTGGATGCTGGGAATGGAGAAGATTTTCAAAATTATGACATGTACGGATGTCCAAAAGGTGGCCTATGCCACTTATATGCTGACGGGGCAAGCACACATGTGGTGGCTTTTGCAGGAAGCCCGGGAACCTAATATGGCTTGGCCACGATTTGTGGAGATTTTCAATCAGAAGTATTTCCCTTGGGAAATTTAGAATCAAAAGGCTGCTAAGTTTATCACCCTTCAGCAGGGAGGCATGTCTGTTGAGGAATACGAGACCAAATTTACTGAGTTGGCTAGATTTGCCCCAAATGTTATAAACACGGAAGAAAGAAAGTTCTGCAAGTTTGAAAGCGGTCTCAGATGGGCCATTAAAGACAAAATTCGGCCCCACCGACTCACTACTTACGATGAGGTGGTGGAAACTGCCATGATCATAGAACAGAGCGAAGAAGAGTTTGCAAAAAGGTGGAAGAATCAGAGGCCTGGACACAACAAGAGTAAGGGGCAGGGATCTTCATTTTCTGGGACTGGCACGGGATCACGTAATTTCAGTACAGGGTCTGGTCAGAGAAAGGCCAAGTCATAAGATGGGGGCACGTCTAAATGTCCCACCTGTCAGGGATTTCATAAAGGACCATGCTATCGCGATACCAAGGCCTGCTTCAATTGTGGACAGGTCGGGCACTTCAAGAAGGACTGTCCCAAGAACAACACGTCAGCGGTCAATACTACATCAGTTGCATCGGCTTCTGTGGCAAAACCACAACAAAAGAGTGGAGGACCCAGGATTGACCAGCAGTGACCGGGGAGGGTCTTCGCTATTACACCTGGGGATGTGCAGGCCACTACCTTGGTAGGTGCAGGTACCATTACAGTTTGTTCTCAGCCTACACATGTCTTATTTGATACTGGATCCACACACTCGTTTATATCACCAGCATTTTCTAATAGACTGAACATAGAAGCCAAGCCCCTAGGTTTTGTGTTGACTGTCACTGTACCATCAGGGGAGTCATTATTTGGGGATATTGTATATAGATCTTGTGGGATTGAGATCATGGGTACTCAGTTCGTAGCATACCTGATACCATTAGAGATCTGTGAATTTGATGTGATTCTCGGCATGGACTGGTTAACCGCAAACCGTGCCACTATTGATTGCGAAGCTAAGAAAGTTCACATACAGGGCCCAGGGCAACAGGGGGTTATCTTTGAGGGGACGGGAATAGTCACCCTGCCCTATTTTGTCTCTGCCATTCAGGCCAGACGTCTACTCCGAAAGGGATGTCATGGGTTTTTGTGCAGCGTTGTTGATGCCCGCACACAAGAACCTATTCTTGATCAGATCCCAGTTGCCCGGGAGTTTCCCGATGTATTTCTTGATGACCTTGCTGGCATGCCTATAGACCGAGAGATCGAGTTCTGTATTGATGTGATTCCCAGTACGACACCAGTGTCTAAAACCTCGTACAGAATGGCGCCGACTGAGCTGAAGGAATTAAAGCTGCAACTGCAAGAATTGCTTGATAAAGGATTTATTCGGCCCAGCTCGTCGCCATGGGGTGCCCCAGTGTTGTTTGTTAAAAAGAAAGATGGGACCATGCGACTGTGTATTGATTATCGCGAGCTGAACAAGGTCACCATCAAGAACAAGTACCCACTGCCAAGGGTAGATGACTTGTTCGATCAGCTAAAGGGGACACAGATATTTTCTAAGACAGATTTGAGATCAAGATATCATCAGCTTAAAGTTAAGCCAGAGGACGTACAAAAAACAGCCTTTAGGACCCGATATGGACACTACGAGTTCCTGGTAATGCCATTTGGGGTGACAAATGCCCTAGTTGCATTCATGGACATGATGAATAGGGTCTTCAAGCCGCACTTGGATGATTTTGTGATAGTATTTATTGATGAAATCTTGGTTTATTCTAAGAGCCCAGAAGATCACGAAGTGCATCTAAGAAAAGTTCTACAGAAAATAATTTATAATCATTAAATACATCTGGTAGCACAGTCAGTTCACCATTTGATACATGCCCAAAAATTGTAAGTGTTTAAATACAAATCCTTCAAAAACAACACCAACAAACAGGACCGTGGTGACATGGAAGTATTAAGACCTGTCAATATTTAACTTAATACAAAACTCGCCAAAACAGCTACCAGTAACTAGCAGCGTCTAAATCCCTAGAGCGCCTGAAGGCTCCCCGACTTCTTGTTGTCCTGAAAAATTTAAGGGGGGAGGGGTGAGCTAATAGCCCAATAAGTAATTTCCTGGCTTTAACGTGGGTTCGGGTTTGTCCAATGAAATGATAGAACAAGGAATAACAGATAGCCAAATGGGCAATAATGAAGACGTAGCCAGTCACCAAAATGTGCAAAGTATCGAACCGAGGGTCTAAAACAAAGCCAATTGAAATTGGGATCTGGCCTATCATGATGGATTGCTGCCACAACAATACGTTAGCCAATCAAAGATATACCATGCTTGCAACAATATGATCATTTCACAGGGTATAAAAATATGATCATATAATGGAAACAAGAATAAGTCAACATCGAGTTCAAATAACCCAGATATGTATGAATCACCCGGGGCCCGACATACCCCACTAAAACGCATGCTCAGATCCGCCACGGTTCTTTGGGCTCTCTGAAAATCGTTAGAGCTCTTTTCAATACAGGTCCTGTAGGACACAATAGACCCCAATGGGTCTTTTCCCCCACGCAATCTATGAATGGATGGGTCATTGTGACTGAGCACAACCCCGAGTACATACGAAATATCATGACCGACAAAATCCCACACAAGATGTACAATCGTACCAAACATTTGATATCACAAACAATAAAACACGAAGTGTGTGGAATTAGCAGAATGTATCTCAAGACTAGGTCATGGTACGATAGTGCAATAATATTCAAATATCAATGATCAATCTCAAAATGATGTAAGCAAGCAAGTCAAATCCAAAATCAGGTAAACTGATATCTACAAGTCGATTGGCTCAAATCAAGTGCATCAGGTAGTAATGGAGTACAAATTGGCAGCATATGAACAATAACGTGACTGGCTGGGAATAACCCATATTAAAGCGTCAGAATTACTTACCTCAAAAATGACTCTCAGTAGTTCAACTAATTTAATTCTCCTTCCCCTTATCTTTTGACGTGCCTGTCAATTGAAAATAAACTCAGTCTATAACTGTAATCGGACCATACTCAATATTCAGATATGCTAATCTTGGCTATCGGTATCTCGATTACTAATTTAGATGTCGTCATTGTATCCGGAACGTCGAATAAAATAAGTTTAGGCTTTTACTGATCTTAAATCGGACGTCCGGATTAAAAAGGGCAAAATTATCATTTTGCACTTTACGTGTATTTTATTCTCGGGACCTCTTTTCATAATTTTGACTTCACCATTGGTTTCAGAAGGCTCGAGATAATAAAAATTGACTATTTATTTGCCTCATTTGGACTTCATTAGACTCATTTTGAATTAGGGGCATTTTTGAAAAAATTAATATTTTATTAATTTTCTGGTTTGGGCAACAGTGGTATTTCCTCAAAGTTTGGGGGCCGGTTTGCAATTTCCCAGAGTTATAGTCTGAACCCACTGGTTCAGGGTTAAAAACCCTAAACCGGTTTGAACCGACCGGTTCAAATTTAAAACTTAAAATTCAACCACAACACGACATGTGTCACCAACTGTTTAAATACGGTCGGGTCCCGACCCGAACCAGACCCAAACCCTGTCCCATTTGACCCGACATGGCCCCCGACTTTCCGGTGGTCTTTTCCGATAGGATTTTTCGGCCATGTCGCCGGAACAGTGCAATTCGCACGGTTTCTTCCATTTTTTTCCATGGATTTCACGTCCAGATTCACTAATTTTCATATCAAGTCACTTCTAACAATCTCAAAAACTTGTTTAAACTAGATTTAGCCCGATTCATCACCATTTTTCGGCACCCATAATTAGTTTTCCGGCGTTGCACCGGCGAGAGAATAATCAGCCATCAAATGGCCATTTCTCAACCGTTTTGAGTGATTCAAAGTCTATTGGACTCCTGGAAGTGTCCTCTACTAAATCCCAATCTTAAAATCAAGATTATATCAACCTATAAACATCTACCATGGTTGACCGTAGCTAAAGTTCTTGGTTTTCATGTTTTTCTTTCATATTTTGATCTAACATGTATTCTACAAATATATACAATAGCATACTAGAAAACGAACGCATCAAGGATAGATTGGTTACCTGTTAAAGATTTCGGCTCCTCCAAACTGCTCCAAAATTTTTCTTTCTCTCTCTACTGCTTTCTCTCTCTAATTCTTCTTCAACCGAGCCTATAATCAGTGGCTTGGCCACTTGGATATGGAGACTGTCACACACTCTCACACCTGGATGCATGCATCTCTCACGGCTGCCACTTTGCTGCATGCCCCTTTTTCTCATTCTTTTTTTTTTTGGTTTCATCACAAACCATGTGCTCACATGGTTTGTTTGCCCCTGATTCAATCCCACGGTTTCACCCATTTTTCTATTACATATTTATATATATTCTATGATGTATATATATATATATATACATACCGTATACAAGATATACCTTTAATTCACATATATCAGTGTATGTGTATAGTTACGTATCTAAATAATTACGAGTTAACCCGTAATATCGGCACTCCGGTATGTCGGCATCCGGTACCCGTAACTGATTTTCATTTCATGCATGTATACTAGATACGGCGTTTGACCAAGCGTCAATTTTATTTACCCAATAATTCAAGTACAGCCCGAATTTACATATCATAACCCGGTCTAACCTGGGTCAAGTACTGACCGACTCGGGTCGGGATATTACATCCTTACCCCTTTAAAAATAAGTTTGTCCTCAAACTTAGCATGTACTAAGATAGAAATAACTAGGGGTACTTAGTTCGTATGTCATCTTCCCTTTCCCAAGTTGCCTCTTCAACTTGATGATTTCTCCAGAGTACCTTCACCAAGGGAATGGACTTGTTTCTCAAAATTTGCTCCTGACGATCCAGGATCTGCACTAGATGCTCAATATATGTCAGGTCCTCCTGAACGTCTAGTGGCTCGTGCTCAATCACTTGGCTGGGATTATGTAAACACTTTCTCAACATAGAGACGTGAAAGACGTTGTGAACGTGTGCTAACTCTGCTGGTAAGGCAAGTCAGTACGCCACCGGTCTGACTCGTTTTATAACCTCAAATGGTCCAATGTAGCGGGGTCCCAGCTTCCCTTTCTTACCAAATCTCACTACGCCCTTCATGGGTGACACCTTCAGAAACACAAGGTCGCCCTCTTCAAATTCTAGCTCACGCCTCCGAACGTCGGCATAGCTCTTTTGACGACTTTGGGTTGCTAACAGCCGCTGCTTAATTAATCGGATCTTTTCTGAAGTTTGTTCTACCATCTCGGGGCCATATAACTTTCTCTCGCCTATTTCAGTCCAACACAGTGGGGATCGGCACTTCCTACCATACAGTGCCTCATATGGAGCCATTCCAATACTAGCCTGGTAGCTGTTGTTGTATGCGAACTCTACCAGTGGAAGTGAATCCTCCCAGCTCCCTTTGAAGTCTACAACACAAAATCTTAACAAGTCCTCCAATGTTTGAATGGTTCTCTCAAACTGCCCGTCGGTCTCAGGATGGTAGGCTGTGCTGAGGTTGAGCTCCGTGCCCATTGCTTTCTGTAAGCTTCTCCAAAATTTAGACACGAATCTCGGATCTCAGTCAGACACAATTGATACAGGGACTCCATGCAGTCCAACTATCTCCTGGATGTAGAGCGTTGCCAACCGCTCTAGTGATTGGGTTGTCTTGGTCGCCAAGAAGTGAGCTGATTTTGTCAGTCTATCAACAATCACCCATATCGAGTCACTCCCTCGAGGCGTCCTAGGCAACTCGGAGACAAAGTCCATAGTGATGTGCCCCCATTTCCACTCGGGTATTAGAAGCGGCTGTAATGGTCCACTTGGCCTTTGGTGTTCGACTTTAATCTGCTGGCATTTAATACATCGTGCTATAAACTCAGCTATGTCTCTCTTCATGCCTGGCCACCAATAGGTCATCTTAACATCGTGGTACATCTTGGTGTTTTCTGGGTGTACAGCAAATCTCGAATTGTGTGCCTCCTCCAGAATTTCCTTTCTGATCTTGGCCATGTCTGGCACACAAATCCGACCCCTATAATACAGTATCCCATTGCGTACCACGAATTCTGGATTTTTCCCTGACTCAGCTTCTTCACGGAGCTTGACCAGTTTCTCATCGTGCATCTACTACCCTTTAATCTTGTCCACAATCATCAGTCCGACTGTGATATTAGCAAGTACTGCTCTGTTACTGAGCAGAACTACCTCAATTCCCATTTCCTCTAGATCCCTCTGAATCTCTCGCTGTGTGGTCAACAAATAGGCAAGGCTCCCTGAAGACTTACGGCTGAGAGCGTCGACTACTACATTGGCTTTTCTGGGGTGATACTGAATGCTAAGCTCATAATCCTTAATCAGCTCTAACCATCAGCGCTGCCGCATGTTGAGCTCCTTCTGCGTGAAAAGATACTTGAGGCTCTTGTGGTCTGTGAAGATCTCACATGTCGCCCCATACAGGTAATGCCTCCAAATCTTCAACGCAAATACTACTACTGCTAGCTCCAGGTCATGAGTCGGGTAGTTCTTTTCATGGGGTCTCAACTGCCTTGAAGCATAGGCTACTACCCGACCCCTCTGCATCAGCACACACCCTAAACCCTTGTGTGATGCATCACTATAAATCACAAAGCCCTCAATCCCATCTGGTACTGTCAAAATTAAGGCTGTTACCAGACGGTTCTTTAGCTCCTGAAAGCTATTCTCTCGCTCCTCAGTCCATACAAATGGGGTATTCTTGTGAGTCAACTGTGTGATCGGCACGGCTATCTTGGAAAAATCCTGGACAAAGCGCCTATAATATCCAGCCAACCCCATAAAACTCCAGACTTCGGTGACGCTGGTTGGTCTGGGCCAATTCACGATGGCATCTATTTTCTGTGAATCTACTGAAATGCCATCCTTAGAAACCACATGTCCCAAAAATGATATGCTGGAAAGCCAGAACTCACATTTAGCATGCCCCAATATACTATTTCTTTGCTAAGCCTGTTCTTAGAGTTTTGTTCTCTAATACCACTCTGTCATGACCTGAAACCCACCCTGTGCGGATTAAGGGAATCGCGACCGCCGCCCTTCGGCCCGAAGGCCTTAGGGCAAGGCTCACATAAGCAACAGTATCGGATGGCGGTGCCACCTGTGGTTGCGGAAGCGTGAAAAACTTTTTTTTTTCTTTTTAAAATCTGTCGCACATCTATCCGGTACTGCCGCTCTTCATAGCGGCACACACAATAATAATAATCAGAGCATACTAAAACTTAAGGTTTTATATATACATGACATATCTAGTTGCCCCTCGGGCTTAAGTACAAAATTTTCCAACATCTAGTACATCCCAAAATCTGTCCCATTACAAGTTCTAGTATCCTCAAAAGTTCATGATTATACAGAGCCACTAATCATCATCCCAAGATGGAGCAAGGCTCCCACTCGTCATCGTTACCTGAAAAAAATTTAGGGAATGGGGTGAGCTTCGAAAAGCCCAATGAGTAATTCCTGCATCTGTCATGGGTTTTCAATTGGCAGTGGTTTCGCACATGAGAGTTTATAAAATGCACACTACCAATTGTTCGTACATTTTAAACACAGAGTACATGCACTTTTCATAACGGATAGCTTTGAAACATTTAAAGTATTCAAGCTAGATAAACATTCCTTCAAATAGAGTATATGCATTTCAAAGCATGTAACATGCATAATAAAAACGTTACTTCAAAATATATAAACCTGCACAATGAAAATGAGGGTAAAACCAGCTTCCATTTCCAAAAATCATTTGTCATCTTTTCACTATTTAACTGGAGGATCCGTTTCGAACTAGACCCTAGTTTTACTTCTGGGAGATCTCGTTGCCTAGGGAATTAGATCCTGCTGCCGGGCATTCTTCTGAATTGAGAACCCGAAGGGTGCTCAATAACTAGTGATGCTTATGCATCATTATTATCTTGCAAAACGTTAGCTTCTTCAAGAAATACTTTTTATAAGCATTTAAACATGACTTCTTCAAGAAATGCTTTTATGAGCATTTAAAACATGATGTTCTTGATAGAATCTTCACATAGTTAGAATAACATTTCAGAACAGATGACATGTTAAATACTTTCAAAGAGGATTGTAACAAAAATCATTCACTGAACATGTCGCAAGAGAATTATAAGAGCGGAATATTTCAATATAGGAATCATGAAATATGGAATTCAAACATTCAATGCTTCAGATATTTTGAAGGTTAAAACATCATTTAAATCGTGGAGTTAAAATCTCCACTTCAAATGCAGTTTTACTCACCTTGATTTCCTAGGTTTGCACTATTAGTTGGTTGTTCCCTTCCCTTTGTAGTTCCTAAAAACAATTCACAATAATCTATTAACTTCAATGTACTTCAAATATCTCTTATTGATGTTTCTAATTATGCTTAAATCGTATTATGTCCTAATGTTTTATCGTGAGCCTTATTTTATTGACGTATCATATTTTTTCGTACTTTATTTCGTAATACGGACCTCACTGTTGGTCTCAGAAGTGCCAAGATAATAAGAATGCACTAATAACTTGCCTTATTTGGACATCGGGCATATTGGAGGCAATACGGTCATCTACCTTTTACATGTCTATATTTTTTAGGACTTGGTTTCATAAATCGGACTCCACCGTTGAGTCAGAAATGCCCAAAATAGTAAAAATACACTATTGATTCATTAAATTTGGACTCTGATTGACTCAATTAATGCCTAAGGACAAAATAGTAATTATTCCCTTTTAATAAAATAATTAAATAATTATTTTATTATTTTTATTAATTTTCCAGGGGTATAGTTGCACGAAATTTTAGAAATCTGGACCGTTGTATAATTCTATAAAACAGTTGGGGTCAGTTTGCAAATACCAGAAATTCTGGTTTAATTATTTTAAATTTCAACTGTGAACCAGTGGGTTTTAGATTTAAAACCCTAGACCGGTCGACTAACCTACTGAACCAGCCGGTTCAGTCTACTTCAGGAAAATCGGAATGCCATAACCTCATTAAACCCCTTATCCTCGGTTTGGACAGACCCTATCCTTGATTTTAATTTATTAACCGAGGAACCAAACAGTCCGATTTCAATTTTAAAACAAAGCAGTTTAGCCAAAACGACACAGTTTTATTTATGTGGTGGCCAGTTCGTTGCCCGACACGTGTATGAGTCGACTGGGCCAACTCGGCTTGACTCGGTCAACTCGGTCGAGTCAACTCCGTCTTCCCCCTCGCTTCTGCGTACTGTAGCCCTAATTTATAGTTTGACAAAATTTTCAAATTCGTGACACTTTGAGCTCGGTTATTCACTGTTTTCGATTCAAAACAGTTTCTGCATATCATACCATTAATCTAACATGCATTTCAAGCTTCTAATCAAGCTCTAAGTGGTCTGTTTTCAAGATGATAACTGTGACCTGCGACTCATTCTAGCACCCTCATTTTAGTTCCAAACTTGGTGAAATCTGTCGTGTCGTGACCTACGGGTCATGGGGTTCAAGTCCTTGGTCTTACGTTTTAGTTTGGTCACAATTTTAGAAGAATTGGGTTTTAAACCCGTAGCTTCATTTCAAAATTCGAGGGCTTGTGCTGAGTTCTAGGGTTGAGCAGGTAGGTTTTTGAGATCCCCTTGGGGTCTATTTTGAGTTCCAATTCTCAGAATCCTATACTGCTAGTGTCGATTCAGACCTGGTGTTCTAAGGTCCATCAATGGAGGTCAGTCTCGGTTCTCATGGTTTTGGGCCATTGCGATACTTCTAACCCTCATAGTATACATAATACAGTTCCTAGAATCGATGTCAATGCATGCATGCAGTCTATACCCTTAACAATTCCAAAATTCTAAAACAGTAACCGAAATTCCAAAGAGAAATTCTCAAAAATTTTGGACTGTTTACCTTTGTACAGTGGTCTCCTCTTGGGTTTGTGTTCAAGCTGAGTCCTCCAATGGAGCAGGTCCAGTCCAGTCGTGCTCCTCAAGTCAGTCTCTTCTCCTCCTTGCTCCTTCAATAGCCACACAACATGCACTCACTATGTGTATGTCTCTCTCACTCTAAGGTTCTCTCTCTGAACCTCTCTTCCAATATCAGTTTGCAGGATCTCTCTAGGTCTAGTTTTCCCTCCAATGCACATATGGAGACTTGTAAATAATATCAGATTTCCTTGTTCAATACATCTCCCAAGTTCATGATTACTTTGCATGGATTTTGGTTGGGAGAAGATGAAATCATAGGGTGTATAGGCATTATGGTCTATGGGGCATAGGGGTGATGCATGACTGATGTGTTGCATGCTTGGTTATTGGTCACTTGGGAGGTGGCCAAATCAGATTTGTATTTATATACATTTCTTTGTATATTGGTACACAAAGGTTCCATTAGCCTAGTTGGTAATTTTTTGGGTACACAAAATCCTACTCAATTGGTCAAGGGTTCAAATCCCCTTGGCCACACTTTTGGGAATTTTCCATATTTTGGGCTTAGGCCCTGTTTGGTTGGCGCACTTAACTGTTTCGGCTATTTTCTAAATATCTTCTTTTTCGTTGCTTCTTTTTCGACGCGGTTTCTTCCGGTCATTTCCTATTTAGGTTAGCTTCAATCTCCAAGGTCTAGTGTCGGTTATTAATCCCTTGGGATTTCTGTAGTTTGCTAACTCGAGTTTTCTTAGTGTTAGAATAACATCATTTTACCTAATTAATTGGTAATGAGTTCGGACACAACAACCCTCATTTCTTATATGCTTAAATTATTTTATGGGTCTATCATGAGGTTCCCAATTAGCTTCTTAATTATTCTTTACATCGGTTCTAATTAATAATTAGCAACTAATTATTAATTAATCACGGTCGGGGTGTTACATCCTTCCCCCCTTAAAAGAGTTTTGTCCTCAAAACTCGAATATACTTATATTATTAGTACCAAAGAAATTGATTGAAAAGTAAAGGTTTATGAATGGTAGAGATCCATGGGCATAACATAGAGAAATAGTCAAATGACTGTAAAAGATGACTTCGAGTGAGTTATGAAAGCATAATGAATCCATAGCAATATGTCCAAGGACTAAAGAAATAAGCATTGAAATGCTTAAGCCTAAAACCTCGAGGAAGTTAAAAGTCAAAACCTCGACTTTCGAGATCACTAATAAATTAAACAAAAGAGTACGGAGAGATGTGCAATGGTTAGTGGAATGGTTCCCAAACCCTTGTCCACATCAAAACATTCAGTCGTGGATTAAGAACTATAGAGTGCTTGAGCCATAGATAATCAGTCCCACTTTTGGAGATTGACGTAGAATTGTGGAAGTCTCCATAATAGACGATAGATCCGTAGTTCTAAGGCATCTAAGGACTGGGGATCAATATTTTCATTGAAGTCGTAAGGACATTAAATGACAAGTGACACCAAGACATGTCCATAATGATACAGATGATTATGGGTATAACGATAGGAAGGAAAATGATTGTAAGCATATTGACTCTGGCATTGATATATGTGATTGAGGATATCAAATGAATTGCTCGTGGGATCACATATGATTAAATGATCTTAGTGGATGACTTCTACTTATTCGTACTCAGCACTCATATTCGGTTTTCATCACATCCCCAATTTACAAATCTGTTCTCCTAGAGAACCTTTTCAACCGTATGGGGAGTTCTTATGCATTCCGTGACCTCAAAGTCACATTATTATATGATCAGTTTTATCTGTAACCAAGGATTTAATATCATGCTGGTACTTACACATTTGTAAGGACTGCTATTCACAATCTTGTCCACTCTTGGACTTCATGTCATGTTTTAGAATTATTTAAACAATTTGGTTATCTTGTCATTAGATCACCACTTCTGGTATTTAGAGTTTTTCACGATTAATGAAGGTTTTTGTAATCATGGAAGTTCACAACTTCTTCCAATACCACAGTTTTAGTCATTCTTATATTCTCCCCAATTACAGTCGTTATCGTAGTACCTCAAGGAATCACGTACCTCTTATATCTTAATTGTGTCCCCACACATCTTTCTAGATATTTGAAGTACATATGAAGTTAATAAATTATTTATGAATTGTTCTTAGGAACTACAAAAGGGAAAGGAAAGGCACCGCGGTAGAGCCAGCCTAAAAGCATAAGGTGAGTAACCCTGCATTTGAAGTGGAGATTTAACTCCATGGATTTAAAGATGTTTTAAACTTCAAAATATCTGAAGCATTGAATGTTAAATTCCATATTTTATTATTCCTGTGTTGAAATATTCCGCTCTTATAATTCTCTTATGACATGTTCAGTGAATGATCTTTGTTACAGTTCTCTTTGAAAGTATTTAACATGTTTACCTGTTCTGAAACAATTATTCCAACTATTTGAAGATTCTATAACTGACTCTCAAACCTGTAGCTCTGATACCACTCTTTGTCACATCCCCCAGACCCACCCTGTGCGGATTTGGTTCTCGTGACAAGGCCAGTTAGGCACCCATCGGTTTTTTTTTTTTTTGAAAGTGAAATCACCAACGGTAATCCTAACCACAGGCCATTCAGATATAATTTCCAAGCATAATGCATTCGGTTTTACATAAATTAAGCAGCGAAATTTTTACAAGAGAATGCATACATATATACTTGGCAGAGCATCATGATACATCCATAGTCAGTCCTAACTTAGTCAAATTACAAGACGGTCCACCACAAGAGTCATAGTTGTTCGGTTACACAAAATATACAAAAATGGTATAGGGTTACAAAAATGGATTATAATTTTTGTTTGAGGGTCTCCAAAACATTTCCCCCCCTAAGTCCTTGACTTGCTAAGCCTGTCCATCGGATACTTCCCCTGAAAATATTAAAATAATGGAATGAGCTTTAAAAGCCCAGTGAGTAACACAGGTATCCAGGCATGAGTTTCGAATTCAATCTTTGCCTATATCACATGGTTAGTTAAATCAATTTGGAAATAATAGTTCAATAAATCCAAGCTAAATTCAACAGATCAAAACGGATGGACAGTTCAGGGTGCTAGCATATCAATCAGGAGTATAGTCAATCATTTAAGAAGCTAAAACCATGTCATGAGTGATATAGTACGAAAAGGCATGCATTTGAATATTTGCATTTAAACGGTATGGCATTCAAAACAAATCAGTGAATCAAAGGATAGTATCTAGACAGAGTCAGAAGTTACTCACCTTCAATATTAGAGTTTGACGCTATGGATGGAGCCTTCCTCTTTTTCTCCTTAAGCCTAAAACAATTTATAAAGATTTATCAACTTATGACCTTAGACTGAGTAAGTCTACCCTATGATGGGTTTCATGGAACTAACTTATAGTGGCTAGTTCATAGGTTTTACCTCTTAAGCATCTGTCTTAGGGTTTCAGTATCCTCTTGTTTTTTCATCTTAGCCTCGGCAATCATTGCCTTAGTAGGTGTTTTGTATATAAAAGGTCGGACAAAGACAACTTCAGTTGATTTGGCTGTTCTAATATGTCGCTCAATAACTTGCTGCTGCCACAGCAAGTCTTGCATAAACTGTTGTTGTTTCTTATCGGCTAATCTCTGGGCTTTAGTCATGATGGTGAATTTCTTGACTTGGTTGTCCATAGCAGTTTAAGTAGAGTTTTTACCTAACATATAGCTTAACATGTTAGGATAGATCCCATTAATCATTACTCTACCGATAGTTTCATGACTTCACACATTTTTCGGTTCTGGTTTTCATAATATGGACCTCACCATTGAGTCCGGAATGTCCAACATAGTCAAAATGGACTATCTTTCGGTGTACTTTGGTCCTAAGTGTCATTAGGGGTAGTATGGTCATTTACCCTTTACATGTCTGTATTTTTTGGGAGTTGGTTTCACAAATCGGACTCCACCGTTGAGTTCGAAATGCCCGAAATAGTAAGATTACACTATTTAATCATTAAATTTGGACTTCGTTTGACCTTTTTAAGGTCTAGGGGCAATATGGTAATTATTCCCTTTTTAATAAAATAATAAAATAATTATTTTATTATTTTAATTAACTTTTTAGGGGTATAATTGCATAAGATTTTCAAAATCAAGGCCATAGTGTAATTCTGTTAAACAATGGGGGTCAAATTGTAATTATTCAAAAGTTTAAAACTGAACCAAAGGGTTCAGTCTTTTTGTAAATGAACCAATCTGGTCCAGTCCGGTTCTAACCGATTCTGTTGCATTGCTGACGTCATGATGACGTCAGCCCTAGTATTTAATTTAATTTAATTCGATTAAAGAAACGACACAGTTTCATTTAAAACAGTCCACCCGTTTCTTAATCGGGTCGGGGCCCGACCCGACACCCGGTCCGACCCGACCCGTTACTGTTCATCGTCCCCAACCCCCTGGTCACTGTTGCCCTAAAAATCTGCAGAATTTCTCTTTCATTTTCGTGATAATTGGGACACGGTTTTCAATTGGTTCTTATTCCATTTGGTTTCTGCACTTGATACTAACATTTTGGCATCGATTTCAAGCGTTGTATCAACCTCTAAGTGATTGTTTACAAAGTGATAACCGTGACCTGAAACTCGTCAATACGTCCCCATTTCTCAACCATTTTTTGTGTGGTTTGAAGCTACGTGGTCCTTACAGTGTGTAGGTTCAATCCTCAATCAATAAAATGGGTTTAAAGCATCCAAATAGAAAACGACAGTTTACACCCGAACCTGCAACTAACTTTTTAAGGGTGTTGTTTAGAGTTTTAGGGTCGCGGGTTAGGGTTTTTAGGGCCTCTGGTAGGTCTATTTTGAGCTTCAATGCTCAGAATTCCAATCTGCTAGGGTCGATTCAGACCTGGGTTTTCCAAGGTCCATCAATGGAGGTCATCCTCGATTTTCATGGTTCTTGACCATTTCAACACCTCCAACACACACAGTATGCTCAAAACAGTTCCTAGAGTCAATAATGAGGCATGCATGTAATCTATATCCTTAGTAACCCATCAAACAGTTTTAAAATTCAAAAATAAGAAATGAAGGAAATTGGTATTTACCTTCAACAGTGCCTCTTTCTCTCTGTCACGACCCAACTCAGAGCTTCCTTGGTTGCTGCAGGTATGCCCAGTTCCTTCTCCCCGTACACACAGTGCTTATACTCACTTGTATCAAGGCTTTTCACTCTCTCTCTCTCTCTCTAAGAATTTCTCCCACTCCAAACCTCTCATGCATTCACCAACCTAATATATATATATATATATATATATATATATATAGAGACATGGCAGCACACAGCTTGCTAGGTGGTTTGTCTTCAAAACCATGGTTTAGGTTTTGCATGCAATTTGGTTGGTGGATGGGGGTGTATCTTGACCATCATGATGTCTCTTATATATGTATCCAGATATACATATCAATGGAGTCTCGGTTGATTGAAAACCTGATGTGAGAGGAGATGAGGTAAGCTAATAATGGGGGTCTTGCATGTAAGGCCATTGGCCAATTTGGGTGGTGGCTTGGGCAAGACTTGAGGTTATATACATATGTTGGTGCATATGTACACAAAGTAATTGACAGCCTAGTTGGCAACTTTTTGAATAAAGTTTCCTTACTTTCATAGGTCAAGGGTTCAATTCTCCTTGGCCTCACAAGTGAGCAACTTTTCCCATTTTTTTTGGTTAAGGCCTTGTTTGGTTGACGCGGAATTTCCAGTTTCACTGTTTTGGCCCTAACTTTCAATCCGTAGCTCTTTTTTCAGCGCAGTTTCTTCTGGTCACTTACTATTCAGATTATCTTTACCATCCAAGTTCTGGGATAAATTTTTATTTTCTTGGGTTTCCCGTAGTTAGCTAATTCGAGTTCTATCGCTATTAAAAATAGACATTTAATTAGCTAAATACTGCATGATATTTCCAAAACGGTTTTTAATACACAAAACAGGCCGGTTAAGTAATTGGGGTGTTATAGTAAAATTCAAAATCCAAAGTTGAACAAAATATAAGAAAACATATAGTAAAGATGCAAATACTTAAGGTGAACATTTGGTACCAAGCAGTTCTCCGATTGTAATCTCGTGGAATGGATTTTGAGCAGTTGGTCTTTCCTTTAATAGTTCCATAGAAACTTGTCTCATGGTTGGCCGAGATTGTGGAATGGCATGCAAACACGTAAATGCTAACTTCACAATAAAAACCACTTCATTTGCCACTTGATTTATAGGAGGTGAAAGACGTTGGTCTAACACATCTTTTAACAGTAAACCATGGGCAGTTGATGTCATTGACAACGACGGTGATAATAGAGATGAGGTGAGATCACCTGGATGTCTTCCCATAATCACTTCCAACATCAGTACTCCAAAGCTATAAACATCACATCTCTCATTCACTTCCATTGTGTAAGCAAGCTCTGAGAAAAGGGAAAATTGAAAAATGAAAAATTTGAAAATTCTCTATTTTAAAACAATGATTAAGCTACATAACTACATAGCACAATTTTCACTCAAACTCATGCATTCTTTACTCTTACATTTGCTCTATAGTTTCAAAGCAAGTAATGATAAAGTTCATACCAAAAGAAAGAAATATAAAAATTGGTACCTATACGAGGAAAAAATTCTTATATAAAAACATGATAATTATGAACTTTTAAAATAGGATATCATTTACCTAAAACAACTACTTGAAAATGCATCACGTTAACAAAAGAATACCTGGAGCAGCATATATATCCAAAGGTTCTAGCAAACGAAGTCCAATTTGTTGAGTTAGGATTTAAAAATCTAGTTGTGCCAAAGTCAGAAACACGAGCCACATTTTGTGAATCTAACAAAATATTCTTACTAGATATGTCTCGATGAATTATAGGAGGTGAACAATCATGGTGCATATAAAACAAAGCATTTGCCACTTCTTTGACAACATTCACCCTCTTAATCCATTCAAACTCTACTGCTTTTTCCCCATTACTTAGTATTTTACCCAAACTTCCTCCTTCCAAGAACTCATAAACCAAAAAAGAATGTCGTGTATGTGAGCAAAAACCATAAAGCTTCACAATATTCCGATGTCTTATTTCTGTCAATGCTCTGATTTCACTAATGAAACCTTTTAGATTATTAGACAAGCCACCATCTTGTGATGCATAAAGCTTCTTTACTGCGATGACCTGATCATTTGGTAGTTGAGCTTTATAAACACTTCCATATCCTCCTACTCCAATGCAATGTCTAGAGTTGAAGTCCTCTGTTACTTCAATGATGTTCTCATACACTATATTTCCATCATAATTCCATATTGCAAACAAATTTTCATTATGTGTTATTTGGTTGTTTTCTATTTTCCTATCTCTTGAACAAAAAATGAAATAGATCATAACAACCATACACAAAAGAAATATAATGGCCAAAATTGGAAATGTGATTAAAACTGCAACTTTTTTGCTCTTCTTTCCATTAGCTCCATTGTTTATCAATAGGGAACAAGGCTTTGATGTAGTAGCATTCCCGCACAGACCTCTATTGTGTCTAAAAGCATCTAATGGAGCCTCTCGAAAGGCTTTGTTGTCAGGAATATTACCTTCTAATTGATTGTAAGACACATCAATAGATGTCAAACTTAACATTCCATCAAATGTGGATGGTATCGAACCAGATAGCTCATTATGAGAGAGATTCAATGTTTCCAAGCTTTGCAATCATCCAAGTTGTTGTGGTATCTCACCTCTCAGCAAATTATGACTAAGATCAAGGTTGTAAAGAAAGTGTAGCTTGCCTATTTGAAAAGGAATGCCTTCTTTAAACGTATTTTTTCTCAAATTCAAGTTCAATAGTTTCACACACTCCTCTAATTGTTCCGGAATTAAGCCGCTTAGATTATTTTGTGCCAAGTTTAGATACTCTAGATTCGCTAGCTTGCCAATTTCTAGAGGAATGTTGCCTGAGAGTTTGTTGTTGCTCAAGGTTAGGTTAAACAATGACTTTAACCTTCCAAATTTGTTTGGAATCTCCCCAACTATATGATTTGATGAAAGGTCAAGTACACCAAGTTGAGTTGCCTCTCCAAGATTTGGTGGTAACTCTCCGAAAATATTATTGTCAGAGATCTTCAAGCTACTAAGATTGTGACAATGGCCCCAATTTGGAGAAAGCTCACCAAAAAATTTATTGTGACTCAAATCAATATAATTCAGGCTTGGGTATATGCCAAAATCTTCAGATATGTTTCTTGTAAGTTGGTTTTTATCAAGCCTAACTCTATACAAACTAGTGCAATTCTTTAAGATTTTTGGGATAGGACCTCTAATATTGTTATGGTCTACAACTAAGTATTCCAGTATCCTACCAAGGCATAATTGTTGCGGTAAATGACCAGTGAGCTTGTTATCACTTAATACGAATCTTTTCAGATGTGTGAGATTATTTATTTCTTGAGGAATGGAACCTATGAGATTGTTGAATGAAAATTGGAAATCAATGAGAGACCTCAACCTTCCAACAACTTGAGGAATGGATCCAGAAAGGTGGTTGTGATGAAGGTATAAAAGGGTTATGTTGCCCAAGTTTCCTACAGAAGTAGGGATTGAACCTGTGAAATTGTTGAATGACAATGCAAGTTTATTGAGAGACCTAAGCATCCCTAATTCTTGAGGAATGGATCCAGAAAGATGGTTATCATCAAGGTATAAAATGGTTAAGCTGCTCAAATTCCCTATAGAAGTAGGGATGGAACCTATGAGATTGTTGACTGACAATTGGAGATCAATGAGAGACCTAAGCATCCATATTTCTTGAGGAATGGATCCAAAAAGTTGGTTGTGATGACGGTATAAAAGGGTTATGTTGCCCAAGTTTCCTACAGAAATAAGGATTCTGTGAAATTGTTGAATGACAATGAAAGTTCATTGAGAGACCTGATCATCCCTAAATCTTGAGGAATGGATCCAGAAGGTTGGTTTTCACTAAGGTATAGAATAGCTAAGTTTCTCAAGTTCCCTATAGAAGTAGGGATTGAACTTGTGAGATTGTTGTGTAACAATGCAAGATAATCAAGATTTGTTAGATTCCCTATTGAGAAAGGAATGGATCCAATGAGATTATTATAGAACAAAGAAAGATATTCAAGAGACCTTAACATGCCTATTGAATGTGGAATTCTTCCTGACAGATAATTGAGAGACAAGTCGAGGAAGGTGAGTTAGGAGAGGTCACCGATATCCAAAGGTATGGCTCCATATAATGAATTGTTAGAAAGCTTCAAAGTGAAAAGATTAGGAAGTGATGAGAAGTTAAGACTGTGAAGCGTACCTCTTGAACCAGAATTAGTAATGTTTATATTGGCCACGCTTCTGACCTTGTTGCAGCCAATTCCAACCCAATTGCAAGGGTTGCTTCCAACCCAAGACGACAAGAGAGATTGGCTTTGGTTGTCAAGGTTGGATTTCCACTTTAAAAGAGCCGCAGCCTCATTTCCTTCTCCGGCTATTATCTTAGCAGTTGTTGAAGAAGGAAAGGTAGACAAACAGGATGTTGAACCTGATGCAAGGATGATGAGAACAAACATGACTCAGAAAGATACAAATTGAGTAGTACTAGAGAGTGGTGCTACCAAAAGGGACGTCATTGTGGGCACTAGGCTTGTTCCTACAAGGGCAATGGTTGGTTGTATGGAAGGATGCAACATGGACTGGTATTTATAGATAGAAATTGCAAGAAACACACACACACACATGTATATATACATATATATATATATGATACGTCACAAAACATCTGATTAATCAAACTTAAACATGTGCTGTAAAGATAATTTGATTTATAACTTAGATTGGAAAGTATATGCCGAGGTATACCTCGGTATACCGACCTCAGAACGATGGAGTAAAGAAAAGACGAAAAAGAATGACGAAGAATGACGAAAGTCTCACCATTACATTAATATAGCCTGACAGGCGGTGAGCCCTAACCCTGCCAAAAAGAGATACAGGTTTGAAAATCAGTTTTACAGGTACACGTGTAAAGGGAGCTGTACAACTTTAAAAGCTAAGATGAACAGGACGTCCACCGCTTGTCAGAAAAACCAACCGCCTCTCCATGCTATAACTTCCATGAAGAAGGTATGAAAAAGGATCTGCATCTAAATTACATTTTTATTAAAGGGCTAAACCTTTGATAAAACAGAAGAATACTAACTTAACCATCGGAGAGGTTACCACCGGAACCTTTCCCGGTGGCTTTTTACAAATCATCTCTTTTCAGGTTCACGACGACGGATTATTCCATGACGAGCCAAAATTAGATGCATCAATATATATATATATATATATCCAAGCCACCCTCGGATTGAATCTCTGTCTTGGCTTAGAATTTACTTATCCAAAAAAATATATATTTATAATTTGTTTATTGACTAAAAACTGTGTTACCCTAGTCAAGCTTGTTCCAACCAGTTAGGCCACTCGAAACTTGTCCAACATTTCTTATCACTTCTCCCCTAGATTCCAAAACAACTATCACTTCAAGTATACATCAGTTGGAAAAAATGGCCTTGGTCTGGAAAAGGCGCAAAAAATCCCAAGCATTTGATTGTCAACATAGTTTAGCGTGCATATAGGGGAAGAAAATTATCAATCAACTGCAAAAGTGATGAAGTGATGAGAACTCCTTGCGAAGAATCATAGTATCACGAGAAAAAATCCTTCAACAATGAGGACTTTTTTTTGTTTAATTTGTTTCCTTTGCTCTTCTTTTGGTTTTAGGGGTTGAGCCGTTGAGGAATAATTGCAATGGTAGATTTGGTTGTTGTGAGAAAAGGATTAAATTTTGTGCCTCTATCCTGCTCTCTCAAAAGAGAAAGAGCATACCCATTGAAGAGTGAAGATGAGGGAGGGGTTTGCTGCATGTCCTGCTCCATCGGCTTTCTCAGGTAATCCCACATCGAAGGGGAGAGAGGTTTGCTCGACATGATTTGGTGTGTATATAGGTGAAGAAAATTATCAGAAACTTTCTATTGGAACTGGCGCATTGAGGTGACAGTATATTTTTTTAATGATATAATACTATATGACTTTTTTTTTTTTTTTATAAGAATAACATTTTTAGGAAATAATACAGGGACCCACCCACTGAACACCTTCTCCAAAAATTATCAATCAAATGTTTATGTCCATTAGGTAGACCTGACTTTGGAGGTCATGTTGTCAGTTGTTATCTCTTCGCTGTGGACAACAGCACTCTGAAATGCCCAAACGAAATTTAAGCAAGGCAAGGAAGATGGGTAGAGAGAATTGGGCTATCTTCGGCATATGGATCTTACTGGTTGGCTTGGATTCCATTCTGTGATCTGGGCAGCTTAAGATAATTTGAAGCTTAAAATGACAACATTAAATAAGATTTTATTTTTTAAATATTAAATTTTTTTAATTTATTATTTTTATTTTTTGAGATGCAAAATTATTAATTAAGTTTTTGTATTTAACTGTTGCTAACTTAGCATTGATTGTATGATTAATTCATTCAATCTTTCTAATGAAAAAGTTGATCTTAGGTAGAATTTTATCAATTTTAATTTTGAAAAACTTATTTTTAGAGAAAAGCAATGTATATATTTGAGAAGGAATCTATTTATATATATATATATATATATATATATATATAATTCAATACCTGATCAATTAGAGAGTTTTCTTCTATTTGTAATTTTTTTACAAAAAATTGAAAACAAATCTAAACCATCAATATTAGAATAAATATCATGTTTTAGGATAAAATACATTGAGATGAGGTGATTATAACTTATCTTTTCATATGGTAGGTTACAGTTCAAGCCCTATGTTACACACCTTTAGAATAGTTCTCTCCTCCCCCATTTTTGTACTCAAAAAAATATCATGTTTCAGGATTAGGAAATGAGTCAATACAATGTTTTCTTAAACTATCCTCGTCTAATCATTTTAATTTTTAAACATTAAATAAAAATCTAAATTATTTCATATGTTTGAATTTTTTTCTTTCTTCTTTTTTTTTCCTGCTATTTAGATTTCTTTTTGTAATACACACACACACACACACACACATATATATATATATTTATTAATTGAAATAGAATTATAATATATATATATATATATATACACACACACACAGAGGTTACATGCAATTGACATTACCTTGGTTGTAGTTTTAGTAATATGATAAAATTCAATATTCTAACACGTTAGGATTAGTAATACAATATTTATCCAAAAGAAAAGAGATTAGTAAAACAACAAAACTCCAATTCTCCAAGTCATTATTTTACTTTTTTTAACTCAAAATTATATACGATAAATAAATTATTTATGATTGTTGGGACTGATTTGAGATTTACCATACAACAAACTCTTTAATATTGGTTAAAATATTTATGGGACCCTTTTTTTTGGTAAGGTTTGGACTTTAATAGGCTTTAGAACTCTACTTTTAGTTGAATTTTTTTTTTAGATATATATATAAAATTTAGAACCTTTTTTATAACTGTGGCCTAAAAAATATTGCTTCACTCGCTGGCCCTCTCCGTTATATGTCATGAAAGTTTCTGATGTGAGATGAAAATGTGGGAAGTGTAACGTTGGACAAATTAGTGGGAGAGGATAAAGCTTAGAAGGTGGAAAATGGGCATTCTTTTAACAACTTACGCTATTGAAATATGTAATGGTTTAACATAATATTACACTAGGCAAAGGTTCTGACTTTAGGATTTTGTTTTTGGAAAAAATAATAAAAAATTCTTAAAATAAATTTTTCAATCTAAAAAATTCATGATATATTTTTTTATCTAAAAAATCTAAAAAAAAATTTTAATACAAAAAAGTCTAATTGTTAACTTTCATGTTAATACCATTAAAAAATATTAATAATTAGACTAAAATAGCCTTCAATAAATATTTTAGAAAAAATTAATAATATATATAAAATAACTTTTTCAATCTAAAAAAATAATAACATTTTATGAAGTGAGATTTTTTTAAGGCCTTCAAGACAAATAAAAAATGTTATTTATTTTTTTTGAATTGAAGAGTTTATTTTATGAATTCTTTAGTATTTTTAATATATATATTAAAGGTTATTTTAGTCTAATCAAAAATAATTTTTAACAATGTTAAGTTAGAAGTAACAATTGGACTTTTTTGTATTAAAAGTTTATTTTTTAGATCTTTTAGATAAAAAAAAAAAATTAAATTATCATGCGTTTTTTAGATTCAAAATTTTATTTTAATAACTTTTTAGTATTTTTCCTTTTTTCTTTAAATAAGCAAGAATCCTTCTAATTACGCGTGATTATAAGACAAACTTCAAAGGAAGAAACACCCCCATATAGCATGCAGACCATTTTATGTTATAATGCATATCTTAGTTTTAGATTTCCCCAAAATTTAGTACTATTAGTGCATGCTTGGTTTAGAATATTTTACTTCTTTAATCTATAAGAGGGATTAAACACTACAAAAAAAATCTATTTTTCGCGCCGCACATTTGACGCACACAATGCATCGCTAATAGTGCCTTTTTGCGACACACAATAGGGCGTCGCTAATAATAAAAAAAATTAGTTTCTCCTGTGAAACTATTAGCGACGCCAAAGGGGCCATTAGCAACGCACATGGTTGAAGCGTTTAGCGACACACAATTGTGCGTCACAAATACTTTATTAAGTATTTTTAGCGACACTCATTGTGTTATTCGCGACGTACAGTGGGCATTGCCAATGCTCATGGTGGGTTTTTTGTATAGTTTTGTGTGTGTTGCCTTTTATAGTTTCAGCTTCCTATTAGGATTGAAAGTTTGAAACCCCCAACCCAAATCGATTGTAGAAATTGGAGCCCTAGGGTGCACTGTGATCTGCGAACTCCGACTGCCGCAGCTCGACCTCCGATCATCATCACTCCTCACGGACGTGCGATCTCAGGTACAGTGGATCTTCTTCTTCTTCTTCTTCTTCTCTTCTCCTTTTCTTCTAGGTTTTTCTTCTTCTTCCCGACCATCTATGTTCACGCAGGAAACTCAGGTACGAAAGTTAAGAATGCATTGGTTATTTTTCTTGCCCGTAGAATTTTATTACTCTTTGGTGTGAACATCAAGGAGGTATTGAACCACAGAAATGTTGAACATGTCAAACTCCATCAGAATCTTCCGTTAAACCTGCCTAGAAAATTTTTAGCTCATTTGGTAGATTGTAATTTATCAAAGCATTGGAGGGATTCCAAGTGTAATTTTTTATTTTTTGTCTTGAAATGTATGTATTGTAGATTTCCAGAGTGGATTTGAGAGCTTGAATTACTAACATTTGCTTTTTAACATTCCTTCCCAAAGTCCTCTGGTTTATGAACCCTAAATTTTGCGTTCTTCGTTCAATTCCCTCCCATTTCTTCATTTCTGCCTTTCTTCATATGTGATATCCTCTCTCTCTCTCTCTCTCTCTCTCTCTCTCTCTCTCTCTCTCTCGTGGATGCTTCTTATGGACCCCAATGGACAAGTTGAGTTAAAAAAAAAAAGGGTTGAAAGTAGCTTTAACAAAGAAATGACTTTTATTGAACATCTTCATCACAATTTTTGGGCACTGTCTAGCTCCATTGCTTCGAGCAAGTTGTGCAAAGTAACTTCTCAAAGAAGCAGTTATTACCTTTATTTTGCAATCCCTTTGGTAGGTCTAAAGTGATTCAACGTAATATACAATATTGGGCACCATCTTTTCCCTTTTCCAATCACATTGTTAAAGCAAACTAATCAAATGCACTTTTAGTGTTACTAGGTAGCATTCTTTTTCTCAGGATCTCAAGACTAGACTTCTTGATTCCTAGAATTATCCTCTTCCTTTTACTTAAATGCATCAGTTAGACTACTCTCCTACCGTGACAAGGGACATAGCCAAAAATTTATTTCAGAGGGGCAAACTTTAGACTATATTGAAAAACCCAATTTTTTATTTTTATTTTTTTTATAAAAGTCCCACTAGGGGGTCAAACTAAATTGAAAATAAGGATAAATTGAAAAAAAAAAAAAAACTTCAAAGCTAGAGGGGGGGCAAATGTATGAAGTAAAGGTGTATATTTGAATTTTTTTTTCTTGAGAATATGAGAAATTTTTTAAATAAAAAAGTTTTTTTTTTTTTTTTTTTATATAAAAGTCCCACTAGGGGGTCAATCTAAGAGTTTCAAGCGTGTCAATTTTCTAATTTCCCTCGCCAATTCTTCAAAATCAGAACCATGAAAGCTAAGAATTTCAAGGTTCTTCAATTCTCCAATCAATGATATATCTCTAAGCTTGCAATGCATTAGAGACATTGTTCGAAGATTCTGTAAACATTGGATTGATGGTGGTAGTGATGGAAGAGACGTGTAAGTGTCGGGAATTTTCAACAGATTAGAGTCACAACCCAATATTAGACCATTCAGCTTGGAACAATCAAATTCATAAGTTTGTTCATAAAATTGATCGTATAGTAATCCAATTGCAGTATGATCAGCGAATATGTCCGTTTTAAGCCATTCTTTCAATCCAGCTCCTATTCTTACCAAAAGCTTGTACTGACCTTGTGATGCAACCGAAAGAGCGAAATCTCGAACAATATCATGCATTCTAACAGAACCTTCAACCTTACCGTCTAATAACAGACAACAAGCCTTGAGATTCTCAACGAAAAAATGGACTCTATCCCTAGCTGCTTCTAATTTACAAACATTTTCAAATAGTCTTAATCCCATCCCATATCTCACCAAATACTCAATTGAAAAATCAATATCTTCTGGGAACAAACAACAAAGCAAGAAAATGACCTTAACTTCTTCGTTTTCCAAATAATTGTAACTCATCTCCAATGGTGAATACACATTTGCACGTATACCTGTTATGTTGTTTGTTGAAGAAGCCCTTAATTGGTGAAGTGCATCACTCCAGGAATGCATACTCTTGCCCTTCAAAGCCATTGCAACAGTAACTTATGCAATTGGTAAACCACTGCACTCTTTAGCTACCTTTGTCGCTACAGGATACAGATCTGGCAAATCAACAGCATCACCCGCGATTTCCCTAAACAAATTCCATGCTTCTAGTTCAGATAAGACTCCAATTAGGAAATGTTCTTAAGTGTTCATCTCACTACACACATCTTGGCTTCGAGATGTCAACACGAACCTCCTTTTTTATGTAAATCTAATAAACTTTTAACACATCGGAGCTACCTCGTCAAAGAAAAATATCACATAGAACCTCTTTTTTTATTGTTTTATTTGCTGTCAATTTCTTCTGGAACCATGCTACCTTGCTAGTCTGTTCGACAACTCACACCCTATATAGGTATTAGATCAGATGAGTTTGAAACTTGAAGAGCTTCCAGTTCTCTTTTCTCCTATATTGCGTGCTAATGTGCCTTTTCAGCAGGGTCGCTGTGAGCGTGGCCTAAATTTTTTTTTAGGGATTACTTCATGAAAAAAAGTTTATGGTGATTGTTTTGTAAGTTAGCAATTGCATTCATGTAAACCTGGCCCCGTTCGGGAGTCATTTTCATCACATGTGAATTTTGTCGCAAAATTTATTTGTTATTGGGCTCGTGTGTATGAAAATCAATTCTTCAATTGTCTAGAGTGGACAGTTCGGGAATGCATAAATCTGCATTGCAATCAATAGAGAATGCTTGAATATTCTACTATGACAAAATTTAGCACAGTCTCCTATTGTTCTCTGGATATATATTTAGGTGTGCTAATGTCTATCTCGTATACTTGGAGAACCGCGAGGAGATGCTGCCGAAATTTTATCCTAGTGGAATCAAGCATTTCATTTGCTGCTGATTGTAATATAGATTGTGCATTCATGAATAGGATAGGACCACCTTACCCTTTAGAGAGAAGTTGGAGGTGATAGGATTCATATTTCATATTTATAACGAGTATCATTTTTGACTTGTATTAGATAGACAAAAATGGATAAGAGTTGGATGGACTTGAGGGGCAGACATTTTCCAGGGTATGTGAAGGGGATCAAAGATTTTATTGAGTTTGCTCATGCATCTACAGATGGGAGAAATAGGATAAGATGTCCATGTAGGAGGTGCAATAATAGGGATTATATACACATAGATGAGGCCAAAGAGCACTTACTCTTACACGGGATGGACAAGAGGTGTACGTGTTAGGAATTTCACGGGGAACACCATGACGTACGAGTAGTATTTGAGGATGAAGAAGAAGATGACGATGATGACTTTGGTGATAATGTTGGGGTTGGTTACGAAGGCTTGCCACAAATGCTGGCAGACTTGTAGGGGGCTACAACTGGGATGAGTAGTCATAAGAGTGACACGGGACAATCGGAAGCATTTGAGTCCTTGTTGAGGGAAGCAAGGCAGCCGTTATATTCGGGTTGTGATAAGTTTTCGAAACTGGACTTTCTCGTGAAACTCCTTTATATTAAGACCATCAACCGATGGAGTAACAAATCATTTAATATGGTCATTGAATTGATTAAAGTAGCGCTTCCTACTAGGGAGACCCTTCCGAAATCATATTATGAGGCGAAAAGAATATTAAGAGATTTGGGCCTCGGGTATATTCATACATGCTTGTAAAAACGATTGCATGTTATTTTAGAAAGAGACTGAACAACGTATGGAGTGTACGGTGTGCCACGAACCTAGGTACAAACTGAATGAAGGAAAGAGCAAGACAATTTCGCACAAGGTGCTGAGATATTTTCCCTTAAAACTTAGGCTACAAAGGTTGTACATATCTCAGAAGACGGCATAAGATATGCGGTGGCATAAGGAGAAGCGTGTTGCTGAGGAAAATGTATGTAGGCATCCGAAAGATTCTCAAACTTGGGCTGAGTTTGATACAAATCACGAATGGTTTGCAAATGAGCCGCATAATGTACGACTTGGGCTAGCTAGCGACGGTTTCAATCTGTTCAGTAACATGAGTAATGCCTACAACATGTAGCCGGTGTTGCTTGTGCCGTATAACTTGCCACCATAGAAATGTATGAAAGAATCATTTATCTTCATGTCGTTACTTATTCCAGGGCCGAAGTCTCATTGTAATGAAATTGATGTGTACTTGCGTCCTTTAGTGGACGAGTTAAAGGAATTGTGGGAGGTAAGAGTAGAGGCATACGACGTCTCTAAGAATGAGACATTTCAATTGCATACAGCGTTACTGTGGACCATAAATGACTTTCCAGCATATAGGAACTTGTCTAGGTGGAGCACTAAGGGGTATCTGGCATGTCCGATTTGCAATAAGGATGCATGTTCGCTACATTTGTCAAATGGGAAGAAGATATGCTACATGTGTCATCTTCGTTTTCTACTGCCATCACATGTTTGGAGAAATCGGTAGAAACATCTGTTTGATGGAAAAATTGGGCGCAGATTGTCACATCCATTGTTGTTTGGTAAAGACGTGTTGGCGCAATTGGCACTCATCCAACCAGTAAGGTTTGGGAAGATATCGGGTACTAAGAAGAGGAAGCATACTAATGTGGAATTAAATTGGACGAAAAAGAGCATATTTTTTGATTTGCCGTACTAGGAGACCCTTAAGTTGAGGCACAATTTGGATGTTATGCACATTTAGAAGAACATCTGTGATAATGTGTTGGGAACTTTAATGAACATTGAAGGGAAGACGAAGGATACTGTTAAAGCCCAATTGGACTTGCAGGAGCTAGGAATACAGAAAGAGCTGCACCTAATACCGAGCGATGATAAATATATCGTGCCTCCTGCACAGTATACGTTATCATCCGCAGAGCGAATAAGGATTTGCGAGTGGTTTAAATCGGTGAAGTTTCCAGATGGATACGCATCGAATATATCTCAGTGTGTAAATGTTATAGATGGGAAAATATCCTGATTGAAGAGCCATGACTACCATGTCCTTTTACAATGACTTCTTTTGGTTGCACTTCATGGATATCTCACCAATGACATATCGATTACATTGACTGAGTGGGGCTGCTTCTTTAGAGAATTATGTGCGAAGACGTTGAAATTGGAAGTACTTCAAAAGCTCAAAAGGGATGTTGTCGTGATCTTCTGCAAGTTGGAAAAGATTTTCCCTCTAGCTTTCTTTGATGTAATGGTCCACTTAGTTGTGGATTTGCCTCATGAGGCAAAAATTGGCGGACCTGTCCAATACCGTTGGATGTATCCAATAAAAAGTACATTTAATTTTATGAATTTTTTTATCTATCTATCCTAACTATTTTAATGTATAACTGATTAATTATTAAAACATATATTTGCACACATTGAAGCAATATGTGTGTAACAGAGCACGACCGGAAGGGTCAATTGTTGATGCTTACATTGATGCTGAATGTCTCACCTTCTGCTCTATGCATCTTGAAGATATTGAGACAAGGTTTAATTGTCAAGAGAGAAATTTTGATAGATGTCCAAGGCAGCAACGAACTGGCCTTGCTATGTTTAATCAGAATGTGCAGCCCATAGGTGCCCGTATATATGAATGGTGTCATCATCAAGACTTAGAAAAAGCCCACTATACCATGCTCAACAACTGCGATGAGACATTGCCATATTTTAAGTAAGTTTATCGAAATCATTGCAATACTACATTAGTACACAAATGTAAGTTACATATAACATATCTCATGTTATGCAGTGAGCATACGATCGAGCTTCAGAGAGAACATGTATCAAGTTTTAATCTAGAGCAAAGACAACAAAATTTGTTTCCCAAGTGGTTCAGAGAACGTGTAAGAATAGGTTTCAATTAATTGTAACTGTATTAGTTAATGCATTTGTATTCAATTAATTTTGTACGTGTATTGAATTAATAGATGAAGTTATTACGCCACCAACAATCTCCTGAGGCGTACGATCAATTATATTTCTTGGCATGTGGTCCTTATCAAAGGATATCCCACTACACCGGTTTAATTGTTGATGGTGTTTGATTTCACACGAGGGAACGTGAGGTCAGTCGGCGAACACAGAATAGCGGGGTCCTTATTTAGGGAGATGGTGACGCAGGACAAACTGTAGAGTACTACGGTGTTTTACAAGACATCATACAGTTACATTATTGCTACAGTCATTTATGTATATTTTTAAATGTAATTGGTGGGATGTAAGTAATAAAAAGACTAGAATGTAGATCGATAAGCACTTCATAAGTGTTAATACGTCACGTACGGTAGTTAAAGATGATCTGTATGTTTTGGCATCTCAAGCAAAACAAGTTTTCTATTTGAAGGAGACAAAAATCAGAGGTGATTGGCATGTTGTCCAAAAAATAAAATCTAGAAATGTTTATAATGTACTAGAAGTTGGCGAGGGAGATGAAGACTTGAAGAAGATTGAGGAGGCACTATAAAAAGAGTCTCAATTTGCCCACGATGGTGTTGTCCGACATGATTAGGAAGATGTTACTTCGTATTGGTTGAATAGAACTAATGTAGAACAAGATCATGTCGTAACTTCCGACGTCACCGATACCACACAATTAGATTCGAGGGATGCAACTTTCATTAATGATGATGATGATGAGGAAAGTGATTTTAATGATGATACATTATTAGAGTATTGTACCGAGAATAAAGAATTTCAAGAACAAATGATGATACAGACTCAGATGAATAATTGTAATAGGTGTTAAATGTGTTAGGATCAAGTGTAATGGATTTTTAATTTTATAATGTAATGGATATTCAATTTTATGATGTAATGGGTATTCATTTTTACTTCGATAAGAATTTTAATTTTTATGATTAAATATAAATAATTTTATTTTTAAACTTTCTTTGTAGATATGGTTGGACCAGGTTCACATAGACACACAGTCATGACGGACCCATCGACCCCTTCCCCCTCATCTACAAGGTCGACCGATCATGCCGTCGATGGTATGCATAATTCCCCTTTTTATTAATGATTATATAAATATGGTACTAACTGTTTCGATTTAATTTTTTCTAAAGCTTCGGCCACCACCTTTAGACGAGGGCGCGGTAGGTCGAAGAATCAGAATTTGCAAGCTCAGATGGAGGCAGCAGGGGGCGCGTGACTTCGGATTAAGCTACCTCCAGGTTTGCTGAAGCCCGTTGGTGGGTGGGCACAGCAGTTCACCACTGAGGTCGGCATCATTTGCCGACTACGCGCCCCATTCCATATTAGTGACTGGAGTCACGTCACTAATGATGAGCGACAGAATATTCATCCACATATCCTTGTATGTCTGTTATTATTGTATTCAACTAAATTTTAACATATCTAATGCCGTAATGTTTTGATAATGACATGTTTTACATGAGAAGTTTGACATCGATCTCCACCTGCCTCATGTCGTGAAGGTAGTGGACTGTTACTTAGGAGCCCATTTCAGGGACTATTGACATAGGCTCCACATGCACTATGAGGCGGAGGTGGCAGTCGGTAGAGAGCCTCGCGACAGACCCTACAGGGGGGTAACGGTGGAGGATTGGATGTTACTATGCGACCGGTTCGCTTGTAATGCATTCCAGGTAAAAATTGTCAAAATTACTTTTGTTGTATGATAAATCATTGTCATTTGTACTAACCTTCTTTGTTTTGGCCAAGTGTAGGAACTTAGTAAGAAAAATAGCGAGAGCAGAAGCAAGCAAAAGGTGACCCACTGTGGTGGATCACGTTCTTTTGTTAGGTATAGGCATGAGATGGTAAGTTAGTAAATGTATCAATTTCTTATTGTGTAATGTATTCATGAAATCAATCTTCACAAGCTACTATTTATTTGCTGCAGCGAGACTAGGAGATCGGTGCACCACCTAGCCCCATTGAGTTGTGGCATAGGACGCACTACAATCCCGAGAAGGGTTGGAATGGGCCTGAAGCTCAGCGGCTTTATGTAAGTTGGGAAATATTTATATACCACTATTACTAATTTAATATTAATCTAAACTATTTAAAAGTAGTAACATATATTTATGTTTTTATAGGAGGAGATGGTCGAGCTGCGTGTTCAGCTGACCTTTGAAGGTGAGCATCCGCCGACCGATGACCAGACACGAGAGACTGTTCTGGGCAAGATGCGCAGATATGTGCGTGGCTTAGGGAGTGAGACGAAGTCGATGGCATCGTCCTCTACCGTCGAGAGCGATGCTAGGTTTCACGCAGCCACCTAGAAAGCTGAGGCAGCTGAGAGACTGAATGCAGAGATGCAGCAGAGGATGACAGATCTCCAAGAGTGCCAGACCCAGCTAGAGGCTACAGTATAGATGATCCTCAGCTAGCAGGGAGGCTCTGTTCAGCCTTGGTAAGTTTTTAAAATTATTTACTTTGGTGGATTTATTATTTATAAAAAATGTTACGTTAAAAAAAAAAAGATTTTGGCCTAACGGCCTACAAACCACTTGACACTTCACATATGAAAATAGACTTGCACAAAGTTATTTAATTTCATCGGTTCGAATGACTATTAAAAACTTATGTAACTTTTCACTTCAGAAATGCCTATTTTGGGGTTTTGACGGGCCAAAAGATCGGATATCGGCCTAACTACACCAAAATCTCACACACCTCACAAATGAAAAAATAGACTTGCACGAACTTACGACAATCAGTGCAGATGCCTGGTTTGAAACTTATGCAAGTTTCAGCTCCAAAAAGGCCCATTTTGGGGTTTTGACAGACCAAAATGTCGAATATCGGCCTAAATACACTGAAATCCCATCACACACCTCACGAATGATAAAATAGACTTACACGAACTTACGGCACTTGGTTCAGATGCCCGGTTTGTAACTAATGCAAGTTTCAGCTCCAAAAAGGCCCATTTTAGGGTTTTGACAAACCAAAATGCTAGATATTCTGCCTAACTACACCGAAACCCCATTACACACCTCACAAATGATAAAATAGACTTGTACAAACTTACGACACTCGGTTCGGATGCCTGGTTTGAAACTTATGCAAGTTTCAGCTCTAAAAAGGCCCATTTTGGGGTTTTGACAGACCAAAATACCAGATATCAATCTAAAAACACCAAAACCGCATCACACACCTCAAAAATGACAAAATAGACTTGCACGAACTTACGGCAATCAGTTCAGATGCCCATTTTGAAACTTATACAAGTTTCAGCTCATAAAAGGCCCATTTTGGGGTTTTGATTGACCAAAATGTTGAATATCAGCCTAAATACACTGAAACCCCATCACACACCTCACAAATGATAAAATAGACCTGCAAAAACTTACGGCACTCGGTTCGGATGCCCGATTTGAAATTTATGCAAGTTTCAGCTTCAAAAAGACCTATTTTGGGGTTTTGACGGACCAAAATGCTGAATATCGACCTAAATACACTGAAATCCCATCACACACCTCAAAAATGATAAAATAGACTTACACGAACTTACGGCACTTGGTTCGGATGTCTGTTTTGTAACTAATGCAAGTTTCAGCTCTAAAAAGGCCCATTTTGGGGTTTTGACAAACCAAAATGCCAGATATCGGCCTAACTACACTGAAACCCCATCACACACCTCACAAATGATAAAATAGACTTACACAAACTTACAAAACTCGGTTTGAATGCTCGATTTGAAATTTATGCAAGTTTCAGCTTCAAAAAGGCCCATTTTGGGGTTTTGACGGACCAAAATTCTGGATATCGGCCTAACTACACTGAAACCCCATCACACACCTCACAAATGATAAAATAGACTTGCATGAACTTACGACACTCGGTTTGGATGCCTGGTTTGAAACTTATCCAAGTTTCAGCTCCAAAAAGGCCCATTTTGGGGTTTTGGCTGACCAAAATGTTGAATATCGGCCTAACTACACTGAAACCTCATCACACACCTCACAAATGATAAAATAGACTTGCACAAACTTACAAAACTCGGTTTGAATGCTCGATTTGAAATTTATGCAAGTTTCAGCTTCAAAAAGGCCCATTTTAGGGTTTTGACGGACCAAAATGACGGATATCAGCCTAACTATACTGAAACCCCATCACACACCTCACAAATGATAAAATAGACTTGCATGAACTTACGACACTCGGTTTGGATGCCTGGTTTGAAACTTATGCAAGTTTCAGCTCCAAAAAGGCTCATTTGGGGTTTTGCTAGACCAAAATGCCGGATATCAGCCTAAATACACAGAAACCCCATCACACACCTTAAAAATGACAAAATAGACTTGCAAGAACTTACGAAAATTAGTTTAGATGCCCGGTTTGAAACTTATGCAAGTTTCAGCTCTAAAAAGGCCCATTTTGGGGCTTTGACAAACCAAAACACCGAATATCAGCCTACCAACCCCGAAACCACCATTACACACCTCAAAAATGACAAAATAGACTTGTACGAACTTATGACAATCAATTTAGATGCCCGATTTGAAACTTATACAAGTTTCAGATCCGAAAAGACCCATTTTTGAGTTTTGATAGACCAAAATGTCGAATATCAGCCTAACTATAATGAAACCCCATCACACACCTCACAAATGATAAAATAGACTTGCACAAACTTACGACACTCGATTCGGATGCCCGATTTGTAACTTATGCAAGTTTTAGCTTTAAAAAGGTCTATTTTAGAGTTTTGACAGACCAAAATGCCAGATATTGGCCTAACTACACCGAAACCCCATCACACACCTCACAAATGATAAAATAGACTTGTGCAAACTTACGGCACTCGGTTCGGATGCCCGGTTTGAAACTTATGCAAGTTTCAGTTCTGAAAAGGCCCATTTTGGGGTTTTGCTAGACCAAAATGCCAGATATCATCCTAACTATACCAAAACCCCTCACACACCTCACAAATGATAAAAAAGACTTGCACAAACTTACAACACTTGGTTCGGATGCTTGGTTTGTAACTTATGCAAGTTTCAGCTCTAAAAAGGCCTATTTTGAGGTTTTGACGGACTAGAATGCTGGATATCGGCCTAAATACACCGAAACCCCATCACACACCTCAAAAATGATAAAATAGACTTGCACGAACTTACGACATTCGGTTTGGATGCCCGATTTGAAACTTATGCAAGTTTCAGCTCCAAAAATATCCATTTTGGGATTTTGACCGACCAAAACACCGGATATCAGCTTACCGACCTCAACACCCCATCACACACCTAAAAAATGATAAAATAGACTTGCACAAACTTACAGCACTCGGTTCGGATGCCCAGTTTGAAACTTATGTAAGTTTCAGCTCCAAAAAGGCCCATTTTGGGGTTTTGACCAACCAAAACACCGGATATCGACCTACCAACCCTGAAACCCCATCAAAAACCTCAAAAATGACAAAATAAACTTGCACGAACTTACGACAATCAGTTCAGATGCCCGATTTGAAACTTATGCAAGTTTCAGCTTCAAAAAGGCCCATTTTGGGGTTTTGACGGACCAAAATGCCGGATATCGACCTAACTACACCAGAACCCCATCACACACCTCAAAAATGATAAAATAGAATTACAAAAACTTACAGCACTCGGTTTGGATGCCCAGTTTGTAACTTATGCAAGTTTCAACTCAAAAAAGGCCCATTTTGGGGTTTTGACGGACCAAAATGCCGGATATTGGCCTAACTATCCTGAAACCCCATCACACACCTCACAAATGATAAAATAGACTTGCAAAAACTTACAGAACTCGGTTCGGATGCCCGGTTTGAAATTCATGCAAGTTTCAACTCCAAAAAGACCCATTTTGGGGTTTTGACGGACCAAAATGTCGGATATCGGCCTAACTACACTGAAACTACATCACACACCTCAAAAATGATAAAGTAGACTTGCACAAACTTATATCACTTGGTTCGGATGCCCGGTTTGAAACTTATGCAAGTTTCAGCTCCAAAAAGGCCCATTTTGGGGTTTTGACCAATCAAAATGCTGGATATCAGCCTAACTACATCAAAATCCCATCACACACCTCAAAAATGATAAAATAGACTTGCACAAACTTACGGCACTCGTTTCGGATCACTGGTTTGAAACTTATGCAAGTTTTTGCTCCAAAAAGGCCCATTTTGGGATTTTAACGGACCTAAACATCGAATATCAACCAAACGAGCCCAAAACCCCATCAAACACCTCAGACATGATAAAATAGACTTGCTCAAACTTATGGCACTCGGTTCAAATCAACAGTTTGAAACTTATTCAAATTTTTGCTCCGAAAAGGCCCATTTTGGAGTTTTAATGGGCCAAAATACCAGATATTGGCCTAACTATCCTGAAACTTCATCACATTCCTCAAAAATGACAAAATAGACTACCACAAACTTACGGCAATCAGTTTGGATCAGTGGTTTGCAACTTCTGCTACTTTATGTCGTTCTTACTATTTATGCATGCAAAAAAAAAAAAAAACTATTCACATTCTATGTTCATATATATGTAATAATTGTTCTAATATATATCATTTGATCTTTATTTCAAATTGATCGGGATTATTGCGCCGCTGTCTTTATGTTTTGTGTCGGGACTTGTTATTTTTATTTGTTTTTTTTTTCCTTTTCATGGACATCTGCAGTTACATTTTTTGAGACAATTTTTTATTTTTCTATTTATTATTAAATTGTACTTTTACAAATGTACGTAATTAGTATAATATATATATATATGAATGTATTTTTCTTTTTTAATATATTCATTTCAGAATGCTTGAATTTTATTGTATATCAGGATGATTGATACAGGTTTAAACAGGAATAAAATAACAAATAAAACAAAGTAAATATGGTTATAAAAAAAAAATTTAGCGACGCACAAAAGCGTCGCTAAAAGTAAAGAAATAAATTTATAGCGACGCTTTACATTCGTTGCTAAAGAATGCCAATACACTATTAGCGACGCACACAATGCGTCGCTAAAGGTTACAATTACCTATACACATTTTGTGCGTAGCAAAAGGTTACAATTAGTGATGCACACCCTATGCGTAGCTAAAAGCTACTATTAGTGATGCACACTGTGTGCGTAGCTAAAAGCTACCATTAGCGATGCTCAATGTGCGTCGCTAATGGTTACTTTTAGCAACGCATCTTGGGTCCGTGTATAGTATTTGCGACGCCCATGCCCAATTATTAGCGACGCCATGTGAGCATCGCTAATAGTTACCTTTAGCGATGCCAAGAGGTATGTGCGTCGCCAATATTATTAGTGACACGGCTATTTGCGACGCCTTTAGCGACGCCCATTTGTGCGACGCAAAAGAGCTTTGGCGACACATTTTGCCACTATTAGCAACACACGCGTGCGTCGCTAATAGTGTCTTTTCTTGTAGTGAAATCAGTTATTGATTTGAAAAATCTAGTTTGGTTAACCCAACAAAAATAATTAATTTATAATTGCTTATGTAAGAAATTAATTAAATTATAATCAAGTGTCAAGCCAATTTTGTTTTAAAAAAATTCATGCTTATAGATAAAAGTGTAAAATTATAGATGAAAATTTGAAATTTAGAAATAGAACCAAACACAATTGTTTATCAAATTATTTAAATACTAATCAATTATATAATAATTATTTATGTAATAATCAAAAATAGTTTAAAAAATCCAAACCAAACATAGCCTAGTGTATGCAATGGCAGATATTGTACCCCTATTTGCAATGGTGGCCTTTGTTTTGATAGTTTTAGAAAAAACTTGACGCATATTTGACTGCGATTGTGGATTGGCAGGCAATGCTAGCTTCACAACAAAGGCTAATTCCTCGTGACATAATTCAATGGAGTTGAGAGGTGTTGCTCCAACACATCCTTCAATGGTAAATCATTGGTTGTCAAGGCTAATGATGATAAGAGAGATGAGATGAGATGAAATCGGCAAGATGTTGATCCATATTTACTTCCAATGTCAGTACTCTAAAGCTATAAACATTGCATCTTCTCATTCACTCCCTTTGTGTAAGAAAGTCTATAAAAATTACTAAGAAGAAAAGGAAAGAGGAAAATGTTAATGCCTCATTTCAAACAATGATTTAGCATCATTATTAGAGCACACAAATTCTCACTTGTAATCTTGATTATTCATAAATTGAACTTAATGGACATAACATTGGAAGTAAAGTTCGTGTACATAAAGGAAGTTAAAGAAAAAACATGTAAATGTTAAAAAAAAAAAAAAATCAAATATGAAAAAGTAACAACTATGAACATCCCTAGTAGGTATATAATTAGTTCATTAAATCAGCTACTTTTACATCCCTATATTAGATTATTTTCAAAACATCTTTAGGATGTTCTAAGTTTAGTAAAAAATTCAACTACTTTAACACAATTAGTCTTAATGATTCAACAATACTTTTTTTTATAAGTAAATCTCACACACACACACTTTTGCCCTGAAGGGACTTGAATAACACTATGCATATATAAAAATGAAAATGGATCTAGTTTTTCCAATTTGATAGTTACAAACTTGGAGATGGTTTTCCTGTGCACTTATTATAGTGATGTTATCCATATATACCAAGCTTTTTGAACAACTACTATTTATACATTTAGGCACAAACAATGTGTGGCCAATTTGTGATGTATTACTAAGCGGGTGTCTGATGGAACGGGGGGAGAGGAGAAAAGGTGGGTACAGTCTGCAATTTTGGAACGAAGTTAATTGAAGCAAGGACAAAAATTCTTAAGTAGCTTACAATTTTCTCTCTCGGAAGCAGAGCCAAATCGGCTCTACCAAAGAACCATGCCTTTCCCAAGTTGGGAAGGATAAAGATTTTAACCAAGTGTTTGAAAACTAGAACAGAACTAGGAACAATTAGTGTACTAAAATGAACTATATGGCATCCAAGTTTATTTCATCCAAACAACCATGCTTTGTCATCAAATTAGCCCAGTTTATTTCATCCAAGTTTCTAATCTAGTGTAAGGTATGATTTGAAAATCAAATGAACTTTACAAGAGAGACTTGAAGATAAGTTATGGCGGTAGAAAAGTACCTAGAGCATCATACCAATGGGTGCATACAAATGAAATCCAATTGGATGAATCAGGCTGTAAAAGCAAAGTCATACAAATCCAGGGAAGTGAGCAACATATTATGAATCTAGCAAACGTTCTTGCTCCAGATGAATAATAGAAGGTGAACAATCACCCAGCATAAGTATCTGGCACACCTTTTAACAATATTCACCATCTTAATCTACCAAAACTCTATTGTTTGTTCGTTGTTTGTTCGTTATTGCTTGGTATATTTATCAAGATTTCCCCTTCAAATAACTTATAATTGAAAAATAGAGTGTCTTGTAGATGTGAATAGCAACCATAAAGCTTCACTTCTCACTCATAAATTGTCACGCCCCGAATTTCTATGAACCTGGGTAGTGAGTGAAATAAGTTAAATAAGAAAAGTAAATGAAAGATAATCTAATGGATTCAACTAGATAGGTATTCATTCTCATCAATACATGATAGGTAAAGTACAGTCAATATACATATTGTTCATGTCATTATGGGCTTAAGCCTTTACATCTCAAAACGTGCCCCAAGGGCCAAATACACCTCTAAATCCTTTTCCCTTCTTTTTGTCAAGATCTCATCAAATCTCATGTAGTAGGGGCGTCATCTGTAATATGTTATCCCATGAATGGGTCAGCTCAACTGCTGGTATAATATAATGCTAATGCAAGGAACAAAATTAAGGCGTGGCATGTGCAAATGTACATTTATATCTACATGTCATTCAATATCATCAATGCAGCACATGAATAATATGCATGACGCACCCATGCAAACTCTATGCCACACCCATGACTCAGTTTACGGACCTTCCTCGACGGCATGAGTACCCACGTATGACTCACTTTATGGACCTTCCCTGACGGCATGAGTACCCACATATGACTCACTTTACGGACCTTCCCCGACGGCATGAGTACCCACATATGCACGGCACCAAGTGCTCAACTCACACCATGCTTCCAAGGAATCACACTATGCCAAGATGCTTTGATTTCACCATGCAACAATGCAATCTCATCAAAGCCTTTCATCCATACATGAAGCACGCTTTAAACAATAACATTTAAATCATAATATTCCTTCCTCATGTGTATATGCTATACATATTTAAACACATGTTCAAGTTACATATTCTCAATCTAAACATTCCTCAAAGAATATCAATCACACACTGTATCAACACATGAAATATACATGTAATCATGATCCATATTTCTTACTCAACCAAACTTCCAAGGAAATAACAAGAAAACACATAAGCATATAAACAATCAGATGAATATATGAATCATGCGATCAATATGAAAATCAATCCTAAACTTAATCATATTCCTTACTTAGCAAAATATCATACCTAATGGTTGGTCTCAACCCTAAGAAACCGTGCCCACGGTATAGCCGAACTAATTAATGAGTATGCAGTCCCTTTTACCATCTCCAACCGGAAGGTCTAGACTGTCTTCTCCTTGCCCTTCGGTGTTCCTAAAATCATTGCAACACAACTCAGACTATCTCTACTTGAATTATGCTATTCATCAAAATTTATGTTTTTATATCATGAGTTCCTATTTTACTAGAATAAACTCTACCATTGGGCCCGGAACGTTGAACAAAGTCGATTTAGGCTTTTATGAAATTCAATTCGAAATTCTGTACTAAAAAGGGCAAAATGGTAGTCTTGTCATTCTTGCCCCAGACCCTATCGTGGTCCTCAGAATCTTTCATATATCTTATATATAATTTTCTAAGTCTTTTGGACTTCATTTGGTATCTGCTTTTGATCATCGGAACACATCGGTCATTTCTTATTTTATACGTTGACTGTTTTGGAGTCTTAATTGTGTTTAGGACAATTTATTAGATCAGATTGGCCTTTATTTGGCCTCTACTTTGTACTTACCATGCTCAGGGGCATTTTGGTCATTTTACGTTCTGTGGAATTCTGTCTCCGATTTGACATTTAATCATGTGTACAGTTTCATGAATATCTGGGCTTCTATCGGTATCAATTTCGCCCCATTTGGACTTCATTTGGACTTTGGATAGCATTAGAGGCATTTTGGTAATTTCACATGTTGTATAGCTAAATTTTTCGGGACCTCGGTTCACAAAATGGACCTCACTACTAGATCCAAAATGTTCGACATAGTTAAATTGGACTATCTTTTATGTTTAATTAGGCCTAGGTATCATTAGGGGCAATATAGTCATTTATCATTTACGTGTCTTTATTTTTCAGGACTTAATTTCCCAAATCGGACTCCACCATTGAGTCCGGAATGCTCGAATTAGTAGAAATAGTATTCCTTTATTTGTTTTGGGCTTCGTTTGACTTATTTAATGTCCAAAGGTAAGATGGTCATTTTATCCATTTAATAAAATAATTAAATAAGTTATTTTATTATTTTATTATTTTTTAGGGGTGCATTTGCATAAAATTTTTAAGAATTGGGCCAGAATATAATTCTGTAGAACTATTGGGGTCAAACCTTAAATAATTAAAGTCCTGGTTTAATTCTTTTAATTTTAAACATTGAACCAGAGGGCTTATAAGCTGAAACCCTAGACCGGTCCATTAATACTGCGAACCAACCAGTTTAGGTTTTTCAAAAAAATCGGAATACGATAACCCACCTTAATCCCCTTATCCAAGGTTTGGGCTAACCTCAATCCAAATTTCAATTTCTTATCTCCATAACCAAACAACCCATTTCTGTTTTAAATTTTAAAACCTTTGACCCAACGATGACATTTCATTAATGCGGTGGCCATCCCGCAATTCAACATGTGTCTGAGTCGACACGTTTGGGCTGAGCGAGTTGGACAAGTCGACTCAGTCGACTCGTCGTATTCTTCATCGCACAGGTTACTATAGCCCTAGTTGTAGTTTTTAACTCTTTCAATTTCGTGACTTTTTAGGATATATTTTCTTTCTGTCTTGAATGGTATCGATTACTTAGGGTCTAGGAAATCTTTCTGCATTCGTTTGAGAGCTCGAATCAAGCTCTAGAAGCCATGGTAGGTTGGATAGTCTCGGTCTGCAAGTGGCTCATAAATGGTCGTTTCATCACCGTTTTAGGCATGGTTTGGCTTGTTTTGACCGTCGTGGCAAGGGGATTCGATCCCCATTTTAAAAACAGGGAATAGGGGTCTATTTTAGAAGTTGGGTTATAAACCCGTAACCTGCAAGTTAATTTTTAATGGTCTTTTCCTAAGCTTCTAGGTCGCGGCCTAGGATTTTTGAAATGCTAGAAAGGTCTGTTCTAGGTTTGAGTTGTCAAAAACTGTTTTCCTCAAGGTCGTCTCAAACCTGCATTGTTGAAGGTCCAACAATGGGACCGTGCATGTTTTAGGGCTTTTCAAGCCCCTTGACCCTCTCGGTTCATTTGATAACAGTCCCTAAATATTTCTATATGCATGTATGTAGTAATGAGACTTAAAAACTGAAACAATACCAAGAATTTCAAAAGAAAATTTTAAAACAGGTTGATGTTTTATACCTTTGTACAGTGAGTTTCTCTCCACTTAGTTTGCTTCTAACTCCTCTCTAATGCATCTAGGGTCAGTTAGGGCTTCTTGCAACCTTTCTTCCTCCTTCTTCTTCTTCTCCCTTCACTTCACAAACTTTTTTCTCTCTCTACCTCACTTTCTCTCTCTACCCGAACTCCCTCACTTATGGTTTCTATTCTCCCCCTCACTTAACACACGCAACACTTAAACACACAGTCATCATGATACCTATATATATATATATATATATGAATGTGTTGCACCTGCTGTGTATATATATATATATATATATGTGTGTGTGTGTGTGTATGTATATATAACTCACTTATTGCACATTGTTCACACCTAAACACTCACTTACACACACAATCACCCACACTCCTTCTGATTTCCCCCTATTCCCTCTTTTGTCTTTCAAATTTTCATTAAATGCTTGCTTGTGTGGGTAGTCATATACATGTACATATATTATATTACACACACACACCATACACACTCACCTACACACATACACAACCGACACTACACACACACACACACACACACACACACACACACACACACATATATATATATATATATATTAAGCATGTTGAAATTATTTTATTTTTAATTATTTCTAGATCATTCATTGTGCATATATATATATATATATTTCATGTGTATTTTATAACACAAAATAGTTGGTAGCCCAAGTGGCTTCTTTTTGGGACTTAATTATTTCTTTTATTTTGGTCAAAGGTTCAAAACCCATAGGCTTCAATTTGGCTTCTTATTTAACATTTGAATTTTATATATTCGTCCTTACATAAGTCGTAGCCTCATTTGTTTGGATTTATTTTTCTCGGAGACAACATCGAAATTTTAAGGTCTCGAGATCCATTTTGAAACTATTGTTTGTCCCTGATTAAGTTTTTCTTAATCATCCATTAAGGGTCACCTAAAAAAAAATATTCTAAATTTTCAAGTCTTTACATAAATACTTTTAGATTATCCATCTCCTCCCTCCTCGATGAAATGTCCAAAGCTAAAGGCCTCTAGTGTTGCCATAATAACACCATATCATAAACAAAATTTTCTTTATTAACTCTTGTGTTGCTTTGAATAGATAGAATCCTGCGATAATCTTGGCTTCCTCCATACACAACAAAAAAGTATAATAAAGCAAAGAAATAGATTACAAATTGGCTAAAAACTAAAAATTTAAAGTAAAAAAAAAAACTAAAATACAAAATAAAGCAAATACAAAGAGGAAAATTTACAAATGCTCCAAAAGCCAAACAATAGATATAGCAAAATTATAGAAACACTATAAAATAGATTACAAAAGGAAAAAGGCAAATCCTTGGAAAGTTAATATTAGCTAGAAATCAAGCAATTGTCTTAATGTAATTAAATGTAATGAAATTGGCAAAGGTGACCTTGTTTTGATAGCTGTGTAGAAACTTGTTGCATAGTTGGTTGAGATTGTGGATTGGCATGTAAACATGCAAATGCTAGCTTTACAACAAAGATCACTTCCTCTGCCACTTGATCTGTAGGAGATGGTAGTCGTTGGTCAAACACATCCTTCAATAATATACTATGGACAACTGATGTTGATGAAGATGAGGATGCTCCCGATAACGACAAAGATGAGATGAGATCTCCTGGATGCCTCCCCAAAATCACTTCCAATGCTAGTACTCCAAATCTATAGACATCGCATTTCTCTTTCACTTTCATTGTATAAGCAAGCTCTGTTAGAGAGAGAGAGAGAGAGAGAGAGAGAGAGAGAGAAATTCTCATGCTTAACACAGATTTTACATATTTTTTACTTACATTAGCTCATTATCATCCATAAATTACCTCAAAGTTAAAGAAACTGGCGGTTCATAAATGCCAAGAATCTAATTACACAACCATGCATATAATTGGATGAGACATTAACACATATGATAGCAAAATAGTGAACACTCTCAAGCATTCATGTAAAGCATATCAAAGCTTTATAATGAAATTTTTGTACTTAGTTTAACCAACCAACCTACCTATAGTATTTAAACAAGGATTTTTCTGGGTTTTAAATGACTATCCTAAAACCTAATAAAGGTTTTGTAAACAATTAGTTTTGGTTATCTTTAACCAACCTACTATTGATCAAACTATGATTCTAAAGTCTAGGTTTCAATATTATGAAAGTTTGCTCACCTAGAACTAATTGAATTCAGATGAGGGAATGGTATGTGGGAAAAAGTGTCTATAATACACAAATAAGCAGGTCAGCTCTACCATTAAGCAATACAAGCAATCTTTTTAGGCCTCATTTATAAAAAATGCTTCAAATTTTATATATCTTTATATATATTATAATTCAATTGAAAGTCTAACTCATCAGAATCTATGTCCCATAAAGAAGCCCCATAAATATATAAGTCTAAGATAAGAAAATTTCTAAATTAGATCAGATATATTTTGTACTTGTATTGTAATTGAAATATGTTTCATTGGAGCAAGTGTCTAACCACAGCTTTGTTTTTTTCATTTGTAATTCATGATATTTTTGTTTTTTTTTCTAATACATATATAGTGATTGAACTATGTTACATATTGCCATAGACAGGAATTTTTTTTGTATTCAATTTTTTGCATTTTATGAATTTATATATATTGTAATGAAAAATAATAGGTACTTTGGATAAATTTTCACCAAAATCTTACAAAAGAAAAGAGATAAAAAAAAAAATTGCGTTAACTCTTTTTAAATATTTTTTTGGTATTATATATAAAATTATATTCATTTGTGAGATTAAATACGTAATTATATATGGATTCCCTTTCTGATTTTTTTAATAAATCTACAGATTAAATATATGATTCAAGATATATTGCAACAAAAAAATATTACAAAAAAAATATTGAATACAAAAAGAAAAAACAAATAAAGTCGTAGATACTTGTCTAAGGCAATGTTCTATTACAACTACAATTCAATTATTATATCTACATATATAATATCTATTATAAAAATAAATAAATAAAATAGTGAATAGCCAAAAAATATTAAAAAAATAAAGAAAGTCATATAGACACTTAAAGTTTCAAGTATCTAAAGAAATATATTGCAATTATAATACATTTACAAAAGAATCATATTACATATCTCAAATTTTTGTATTAAAACTTACATTTTAAATTATGTGATAATTCATTAATTATAGGTAAAATATTTATAATATATTCAAAATATTATCAATAATCTAGTACCACATTATTTGAGATGCAAAATTTGAAATGCATGAATTATAAATAAAAGAATTTCATAAACAAATAGTCTCTTATAATTATAAATAAATAAAAAAAAGTTTAAAGTCACATAAGCTTCAATGACTCAACTATTGACATTTTTTAATTAATTAATTCAATTAACATAAAGAAGAAATATATGACTTGATCTCTTCAATTTTCTATGTTTAAAATAGAAAATAAGACTTTGGGGCAAGAATTTCTAAAGCACTATTAATATATAACCAGAACTTTTGGTGGCAAAATCCAATAAATTATATTAACTTAGGCCCATCTTGGCTCTTTAAATTCCAGAATTTAATATTGATGGTTTTTTGTCAAAATTGTTACAAATTATTAGGATTTGTGAAAATGGTCATTCTTGCAAATGACTAATTATGACTATTTTGACTTTTTAGTTATTGAGGAATGCAAGTGTGTTATCGTCACTTGCAATGTAATTAGCACATATATTACATGCACGTATAAACACATGTGATATTAACATGTATAATATACACGTCAATTAAATCACGAGTTTCTACCCTCACGATTGACACTAACAATCTCCTTAATTGTTTATGCCTGGCGGTAGTGTAGGTATTGTATAGGCTTTATGTTTTAGGCTATAACTTAGAAATCAAATACATGAAAAGACAAGAAGAGAAAAAAACTGAACTGAAAAAAAAAGTACATGACAGAGTGTAAGGGATCATCTTATATTGTTTTAAAAGGCAAAAAGTCTATCCAAAAAAAATATATATATATATATATATGAAAAACGAATTCTTTTAGTATGTTTCAAGAAAGAATAATGTTTTAATATTCATCATATCACATAAAACAAGTTCATCATCATGGTCTCATCATCGAATCCCACCTCATATGAGAGAGGTGAATACAAATATATGAACATTAAAATATTATTTTTTAAATATATATATATATATATATATAATTAACATTGATCTGCCTTTTGAAATGACCCATTGTTTGGGAATGATAAAAAAAAAATTGCCTTTCTTTGCTTTAGAAAGGCTGAAATATTTGCCTCATATGTTCAAAATTTCCATTTCCACCAATGAAAACCATTTTCACAAATGGTTTTTTGAACTTGACACAAATGAAATTACATGTATATTGCCAATGTTATCAAAATGTTTCATGACGTAACAACAGAGGATTGTAGATGGTTTAATATCAATTTGGCATATAGTTCATTTAAGTTCATACAGAGCTTCACTCTGATCTTGATTCCGATTCGATCCTGATTTTGTTTATATTTTCTATCCTAAATTTCAATTATTTTTTTTCCAAAATAAGTTAAAACTTTTATTTGGATAAATAAATTCAAATTTTGTTGTCAAAATAACCAATACGATAAAAAAAAATAATATAAAAAACCTTAAATCTAATTTTTTATAATGTGCTTTATTGGTAAATTAGTATATATATAAAGATAATAAAAAAAATTAATATATAAACGGGGCGGGGTGACCATCCTGCGAACCCGCCCGGACCCGAGAGAATTTTAAAAACTCCGTTCCGATCTCCTTTATGAACACTCTATACCTGTCCCATTAAAGACAAGACAGGACAAATTACCATCTCTAAGTAAAATGCATGACATTTACAAGAAAACAAAGTATTTCAGTAATTGAAGGGTCAAGACCAACAATAATAAAATTAATTTTACCATCTTTCCAATGCCATTAACTTGTAACCTAGGCTTACTATATAAAGAAGACTAGTAGATGGGTTACATAATTAAAGAAATACTTGGAGCCGCATATCCGAAGGTGCCAGCAAATGAAGTCCAATTGGATGAGTCAAGCTTTAAAAGCCTAGACATGCCAAAATCAGAAACGTAAGTCGTATATTTAGAATCCAACAAAATGTTCTTGCTAGATATGTCCCGATGAATTATCGGAGGCAAACAATCATGGTGCATATAAGACAAAGCATTTGTCACTCCTTTAATATCATTCATCCTCTTTATCCACAAAATCATGTGCTTGATCCTCATTGCTTAATATGTTTTCTAAGCTTCCACCTTCCAAAAACTCATAAACCAAAAATGAGTGTCGTGGGTGTCAACAAAATCCATAAAGTGTTACAATATTGCGATGTCGTATGTTTGTTAATGCAGGTATCTCACTCATAAAACCTTTTTGATTAGCCAACTCACCATCTTGTGACGTATGAACTTTCTTCACAGCAACAACTTGACCACTTTCCAACTCGGCTTTATAAACAGTACCATATCCTCCTACCCCAATGCAATGTTTAATGTCGGAATTCTCTGTTGCTTCAATGATATTTTCATAAACCATTTTTTTCATCATAGCTCCATATATCAAAAAAAATTTCATTATTTACTCCTCTCGGCTCATCTTTTTTGTTCCTTCGTCTTCGGCTGAGAACTAAAAGAAACCCAACAACCACAAGCATAAGCAGAAGAACACCAAAAGCATGAAGCAGGATTACAGCTACAACTCTGTTGCGCTTTCTTATATTAGTAGGGCAAACCTCTAAACCAGAAGCATTGCCACACAAACCTTTATTATTCATAAATGCCTCAAATGGAGCCTTTTGAAAGGCTTTAGTGTTGGGAAGAGGACCCTCCAATTGATTGTAGGATACATCAATAAACGTCAAACTCAACATTTCATTAAAAGATGATGGAATTGAACCAGAGAACTCATTGTGGGAAAGATTCAATGTTTCTAGAACTTTGAGTTCTCCAAGTTGTAGTGGTATGTTGCCTATAAATAGATTCTGACTAAGATCAAGATTTTCAAGATAATGCATATTCCCCATTTGAAAAGAAATAGCTCCCCTCAACATATTTTTGCTCAAACTCAAGTTCAAAAGTTTCAAGCAATCCCCAAGTTGTATCAGTATCAAGCCACTTAGATTATTTGTTGCCAAGTTCAAGTATTCGAGATTGGATAACTTACCAATTTCTAAAGGAATCTCGCCTGAGATTTTGTTGTCATTCAAAGGAAGCTTGATCAACAAGTTCAACCTTCCCAAATTCTCTGGAATATTCCCAACTAGCTTATTTAAAGAGAGGTCAATTATACGAAACCGAGTTGCATCTCCAATCTCTGGTGGTATCACACCAGAAATATTGTTTTTTGAGACTTTTAGGCTAGCTAAATTATGACATTTGTAATACCCTGACCCAAATCGTAACCGAGCGAGCCATGTAAACCGAACCGATAGAGCTTTATGTCATGGTATCGAAAGGAACAGACGATTGTGAAATTTAAATTGTTTCGAATATACGGACAATGACGGACTATACCAAGCAAGCTATAACGAATATGAAAATAAAAATAAAAATAAAATAAAAATAATAATAAAAATAAAATAAAAATAAAAATAAAATTTAATTCATGCCATATATATATATATATATGGAAAAGATGAATTATATCATATATATATATACACGTATATATAGTGTAATATTTTATATAAGTAACCCACAGTTAAAGCAACATAATTGGGGGTGGGGAAGGTTACAATAACAAAACAGAGAGGGGAGAGGAAAGAGAGAGGAAAGAGGAGGGAATTAGAAACGGCAGAAGTTGAAACGGCAATAGAAGAGGTGGATTGGCCGCAAAGTAAATTCTTCATGAAGTAGTGAACGATTCAAATGGAATCCTTCAATCTCGCTCTCGATCAGTCCACAATCTCATAAAACCGAGAAGATGAACCACGTTTTTGAGATGCACGGCATGCCTTGCAACGTTATTGACGCATGGTGCGAGTGCTGCGTCCTTGCCTATCAGCACAAACCAGACCTACCACCATTTGTGGCAGCCACCGCCACCATCAAAATTTCACCGCCAATCTCCCTGTCATCAACGAAACTGCGCCTCAAAACGCAATCCCACCGAGGTCATCTTCTTTCACTCTCACCAAGTTTATCAATATTTTTGACCCGTTATTGATCAATGGCCATCTTCTAATCAACCTGCAACGGTTACTTTCGATCAGATTCTTCAATGGAGACCTGATTCAGATCTGGGTTTTGGGTATTGGTAGCTCTTATTGTCTTTTGGAGTCTTTCTGGGTATTTAGTTTCAGCACAGAGTCGTCAACCCAAGAACGTACAAGTGGCCGTTCGGGCCAAGAGGTCTGGTAACCCACTAGTTTTAGAAGTTGGGGAAATGCTATCTAAAGAATGGAAAAACTTTTTGGGAGTTCATTGAGTTCTGGCTTCATACTGAGAATGAAGATGCTGATTCTATTATAGCCAAAAGATTTCTTAAAGAGAATTATCAGTGGAGGAATTTCCAAAATAAGTGAGAACATGGAAAGCAAAAAGGGTTGAATCGTTGCTTGTGTGCATGAACCCAAGCAGCCTGGGAGGAAAATGTTGTTGGGTGGATACTGGTGCGGCACAAGCTGGAAAAAAAAAAAAGGGGGTAAGAACATTAGCTTTCTGTTCTTAAATTCTTAAATTTTTTTTAGAAGTATGAATGATAAATTGCTATTAAGATCTTGTTAAGCATAGAATTTGGTTTATATAGTAATTTGAATCAACAAAAATGATATAGAAAAGAGAGAGAAAACAGAACTTACAGGAAAGGAAAAAAAAAAAAAAAAAGAAAAATAGCATGTTGCGGCTGAAACTTTATGATTTTATTTGGGCCAAACCGGGTCGGGTCTGACCCGACCCACCCATTCAGATGACTGCCCAACACTTGTACTTCATGAGTAAATTTTTAAATTTGAGTTTAGATAGTGTTTGGTTAGAAATGAGAGCTATCCAATGGTTGGGTTAAACTTGAACAGAAAATGAAAAAAAAAAATTTAAAACATAATAACAGGGAATGGAAAAATTGGTATGGGCAGGGAATTGAACCTGTGACCAAAGGAGAAAAGGTGAGAAGCTTAGCCACTGTGCCACCAAGGCACATGTGGTCTGTTTGGGCTCAAATACTATATGTATTAGTTAGATTAATTAATTTAAATAAGTGGTTTAAATTAATAAGTTTCAAATTTAATTTTGACGCGTAAATTCGTAGAATGAATAATGAAAACTTATTATTTTGGACCTTCTGAAATTAATGGTGAGGTCCATTTTACGAGACAGAGTCTCGAAAAAATAAAATAACCGTAGAATGCCAAAATGACCAAAATGCCCCTACGTCAAAGGTGAGTCAAACGGACTCCGATTTAGTTAAGTAAATAGTGAATTTTTATTAATTCAAACCTACTGGACTCAACGGTGGAGTCCAAATTATGAAAACAGAACCCAAAAAGTAGAGACACGTAAATGACCATTTTGCCCTTGGGTAAATTAAGTTTAAAATGGAAATCGTAAAACATAAATTAGTAAGGGAGGTATTTAGAGTAACGAGGCATAAATTCAGTAAATGTTATGAAAGCTGAAACATGTTTCTTGATTTATAGGCAAGTCAAAAGGAAAGGAGAAAGTCACGGGATATTAAGACGTTGATGAGGTAAGTGGATTCCTATCTTTGATACGTGGTTTCCAAGTCACGTTCTTTCTATTACTGCCAATCTTGTACTCATATATGTATTCACTGTCATTGTTTCCCACCATGGATATTGTTCTGCCTGGTGGATGCCTATTGGTTGATGTTGCATGATTGATTCATTTCATTGATATCCATTTACTGTATGTTATGTTATGATGTTCCATGTTTTGTACGTTCATATGGAATACTATATAATCTTAATTTATGTTAAGTGCCGGGTTTTGTGCTCAGTCACACTACCTATCTGATGCTATCTGATTGACTGGGACCTACGGGTCAATTTATGGGACCTACGGGTCAAAAAGGACATATGGCAATTATGGCGTTTTTACGCATTAAGAAAAATGGGCATTTTATATGCATTTATGTTAATGGGGGTATGCCGGGCCCCAAAAGACCGAGGGTCTGCCAAATCCTGAACAGAGTAAAGGCATCATCCATGTTAATTGATATTGTTCTATGTTGATTGGTTTGATTCATTGGACTTGACTGTGACCGTTCCATTATGGCAGTATTTATGTTGATTGTGTTCATCGAGCCTATTCTATATTCATGCTACACTGTTACTCTTGACGGTTATTGTACGTTGTCGTTCATTGGTTACTCTTGACTGTTATTGTACCTTGTCATTCATTGGCCATTGTGGCATTTTACAGTTGACTGGAATTGTTATCATGACTAGCTATCATGTTACCTTGACTTGTAATCATTTATGTCATCCCCACCCGTATTGGGGATAGGCTTCTACTTACTGAGTTTGTAGCTCACCCCTTACTAAAATTTTTCAGGTGAACAGAACCACAGTAGGAGATCAGGAGCTTAAGGAGACAGTTGAGGAGCATAATAGTAATGAATGAAGTCTCTCCCATGTACTCACCACCTAAGAGTGGTTTAGGATCAGTTTATTGTTAGTTTGAAGTTTAGTCTTTGAACAATAATTGTAATACAGCTTCCGCACTTTAATGTCATGGTCATATTATTTACTATTATCATTGGTATAAGAATGGAAAAAGTAGGGACGGCCATTGGGTCGGCCCCACGATACGAGATCCGCATAGGGTGGGTTTCGGGTCGTGACAGCTTGGTATCAGAGCAAAGTCTTAGGTTCTAGTGAGTCATGGGAGACAGGATTAGAGTACTGGAATTGTTAAAGTCTAAGAGTTAGTCGGTAGATAATACTGACATTACTAGGCTAGACTTTTATGCGAACACTGATAATTATTTTACATATACATTGACTGATTATCCTTTACAGGAAAGGTTAACACCAAAAGATGATTAGGCTACTGTACCAGTATCCGTAGGTATTTTTCAATTACTTACAACCTGCGCATATTTTGTCTAGAGAATTGATTTATAATTCCGCATTTACTGTTAGGTTGAACTTTGAAACAGAACCTCTAGGCTACTTGTTAACTGTTTCCAATACCATTGAGAGATTATTATTAGTGAATACTATATATCGGGGAAAAGACTATATGTTATCGGTGATCCTTGAACAATTGAGATGATTGGTAATTAATAACCTTTAAGGAAATAGAAATATGTTTAAAAGAAAAACAAGGAGGATTCTCAAGGAATGACATTGAAAATATTTGAAGAGATTTTTATAAATGTTATGGATAGATAACCGAGGCTTGAATGAGAGATAGTTTGTAGGAAACTGAATGGATAATTTTAGGAGGACCAAAAATATGAAAATTCTCGAGTAAGTCATAGGTAGACATTGATAGGGTGAAGATGAGTAAAGTGGTGAAGACAAGTACTAAAGGAGCTAGATTGCCAGAATTGATCTTATGAACTGTGATGATTTTGGAAAGAAGCTGACACATGATGAATGAATATTCGGGAGAGATCCATGAATCTTGTAATCTAAGATGAGGTGTGATACGATTTTAGTCAATACTCTACCAAGTTGGATGAAGGTAAATAATAGAAGATTCTGAATAACTGTTAGAGGTCAATGTGGTTCAAATTATTGTAAAGACAGAACTGGTAGTAATCATATAGAGAAACCATGAAATTGAGATGATACATGATTCTGAGGTATTACGAGGAAATCATTATTGAATGATATATATAAGGCATATGAGATACAGATCATAAGCACACGGTTATTAACCGATTAGATATCTTTGGAGGAACTAAGAATTCGAGGATTTAAATATTTAAAGGATTGGTGACTTTTGGGAAACGATAGTTTGATTAAATACTAAGGTTACTAGTTTTCGGGAAAGACTATGCTATGACTGACTTGATGTTTCTTGGACGACTGAGATGATTAAATGAATAGTAACTTTTGGAAGGAAGTAGTATGCTTGAGGACAGAGGTTGAGAATTCTTAGGAAGAATAATACCAATGTTGAGGTGGATGACTCTTAAGTCATTACATTGGAATTGATCTATGAATTGGGGGAAACTAGCATTTTAACAAGGGCAATAATAAATGCTCTTTTAAAAGATATAAGGTGACATAGAGTTGGGATTGTGAAATCTCGGAAAGTCGAGGAATTTAACAAGAAGTCTATGTAAGAGATGGTCTGAGGAAGACTTATTGAATGGTAACATGAGGCGTTAAGACTCTAGATAGACTGACGATATGTCAAAATTAGGAGGATTCTTGAGTGATTCATATAGGGTAAAGACAAATGCATTATTGGTAGACAGAAACTGATTAAATGAGACTATCAAGTGAACATGTATGAACTGTGATGGTCCTAAAAGGAGATTGACATGTGATAAATGATAGTTGGGAAAATTCAGTGGATCTTATTAACCTAGGTAACAATAGGACCTAATTGTGGGTTATACCTTATTTAGCTAGCTGAATCTAACTCAAAAGATAAATGATTGATGACATTGAATGATTTTGAGGATTTACGTGACCTAGCAATTAAAGAGACGAAAATTGTGGCATACATAATGCATATAAAAACTAGTGAGGACAATTACTGTGCTAAAGTGATACCTAATTAGTTGGGTTATGAGAACAATCAAGATCGAGGTAGAAAGTAGGAATAACTGAATTGTGACACAAAGGAAGTAGGGAATTTCCATGATGAAAAAAAAAAAAAAATGATATCGTTGTGATAAACTTTGAATGTCAATTGTAACGATAAAATGATTAGACGACTAAATGATGTGAACAATCCTAAAATATGATATGAAGTCACAGAATGTACAAGGGACTCCCTCTACGGTTGAATAAGTTCTTGAAAGAACGAAATGAAAAAAAAAAAAAAAAAGTGAATAACGACTGGGGAGAGAATTGTAACATATGATAGAAAACCGAATATAGTGACGAGGATAAGAAATGAGACAGTCGAACAACCGTTATGAGCAAAGGTAAGTGAAACCAAAAGAATGGTTATAAACTAACAAGTCATAAGACTTGAGACTTGAACTGATCAAATGATGTGGAAAATCCTAGGTAAACCAAAAATGATAACACTGTTAGGAACACCTTCGAAGTAGACTATTGTAGGAAGAATCAGTGACTGGGGTAAGATTATCCTAAATTTTTTTAAGTATATGTACCATGCTTTAATTTGTGAAGGGATAAATCAAAACTTATGAAAAGCTCGAATGTGAGCAAGAAATAAAAGGCCTTTGTACCAATCTATAATGTGAACAAGGGAGGAACTGACTTCTTCAACCTATCTAATTCCTAAAAGGATAAGTGCATACGAATTTGAAAACAAAGGCAACTATGCCCATGAATAGTACAAAAATAATGATATAAAAAGAAAAATATAAAAATAAAAAGATGACTGATAAATTTTCAAGAAATGAACACGTGATTGAGAATCACAAATAAAAAAAAAAAAAATTGAATAAATTTGAGGACAACTGGGCAGAGAATAAATATTGTAATGCAAAGAGAATACGAGTAAACCGTCCCAACACGAACCAAAAGATGCTCATGGAAATGAAGGAAAACATGATACTCTTTCCTTAGTAAAACTTAAAGCACTTGAATGAGAAATCCAAAACACTCTAAACGATAGAGGTGGTGTAGTCTAGTTACACCGTTGACTTCCTAGGACCACTATCAAAGAAACGGATAGAAAAAGAAAGAAAAAGGATTGAGGTGCTAGATATCTTTACTTGGCACATGTCAATGGAAGGTGGGAGACCATGAACAATAAAACAATTACGACTTAATACTAAATGAGATGAATATAACAACTAGCTGCAAAACTAGTCAGGAGACTGGTAGCAAGGAGAAATAGTCAAGTAACTGAAAAGATGACTCAGGGTAAGTAATGGAAGTAGCAAATCTCTAGTCATAATGTTAATACTAAAATTAGAAACAATGAGTTAAAAGTCTCGAGGAAGTTAAAATGTCAAACCCTTGACTTCCAAATGCACTATTGAAATAAAACAAAGAAGAATACAAAAGAACTGTCAACCTTATATAAAGAAATTTTTCTGCTTAAGAATGTAGTATCTGAAGACTAGAGATAAGTCCAAGAGACAGGTTGCAAAGGAAATTATGACGGTGAAACTGACATGATGAGGTGACAAAGTTTCATGGATTATGAACATTTGAGTTTTGGGGACAAAACTCAATTTAAGGGGAGTAGAATGTAATACCCTGACCCAAATCGTAACCGAGCGAGCCATGTAAACCGAACCGATAGAGCTTTATGTCATGGTATCGAAAGGAACAGACGATTGTGAAATTTAAATTGTTTCGAATATACGGACAATGACGAACTATACCAAGCAAGCTATAACGAATATGAAAATAAAAATAAAAATAAAATAAAAATAATAATAAAAATAAAAATAAAATTTAATTCATGCCATATATATATATATATATATGGAAAAGATGAATTATATCATATATATATATATACACGTATATATAGTGTAATATTTTATATAAGTAACCCACAGTTAAAGCAACATAATTGGGGGTGGGGAAGGTTACAATAACAAAACAGAGAGGGGAGAGGAAAGAGAGAGGAAAGAGGAGGGAATTAGAAACGGCAGAAGTTGAAACGGCAATAGAAGAGGTGGATTGGCCGCAAAGTAAATTCTTCATGAAGTAGTGAACGATTCAAATGGAATCCTTCAATCTCGCTCTCGATCAGTCCACAATCTCATAAAACCGAGAAGATGAACCACGTTTTTGAGATGCACGGCATGCCTTGCAACGTTATTGACGCATGGTGCGAGTGCTGCGTCCTTGCCTATCAGCACAAACCAGACCTACCACCATTTGTGGTAGCCACCGCCACCATCAAAATTTCACCGCCAATCTCCCTGTCATCAACGAAACTGCGCCTCAAAACGCAATCCCACCGAGGTCATCTTCTTTCACTCTCACCAAGTTTATCAATATTTTTGACCCGTTATTGATCAATGGCCATCTTCTAATCAACCTGCAACGGTTACTTTCGATCAGATTCTTCAATGGAGACCTGATTCAGATCTGGGTTTTGGGTATTGGTAGCTCTTATTGTCTTTTGGAGTCTTTCTGGGTATTTAGTTTCAGCACAGAGTCGTCAACCCAAGAACGTACAAGTGGCCGTTCGGGCCAAGAGGTCTGGTAACCCACTAGTTTTAGAAGTTGGGGAAATGCTATCTAAAGAATGGAAAAACTTTTTGGGAGTTCATTGAGTTCTGGCTTCATACTGAGAATGAAGATGCTGATTCTATTATAGCCAAAAGATTTCTTAAAGAGAATTATCAGTGGAGGAATTTCCAAAATAAGTGAGAACATGGAAAGCAAAAAGGGTTGAATCGTTGCTTGTGTGCATGAACCCAAGCAGCCTGGGAGGAAAATGTTGTTGGGTGGATACTGGTGCGGCACAAGCTGGAAAAAAAAAAAAGGGGGTAAGAACATTAGCTTTCTGTTCTTAAATTCTTAAATTTTTTTTAGAAGTATGAATGATAAATTGCTATTAAGATCTTGTTAAGCATAGAATTTGGTTTATATAGTAATTTGAATCAACAAAAATGATATAGAAAAGAGAGAGAAAACAGAACTTACAGGAAAGGAAAAAAAAAAAAAAAAAGAAAAATAGCATGTTGCGGCTGAAACTTTATGATTTTATTTGGGCCAAACCGGGTCGGGTCTGACCCGACCCACCCATTCAGATGACTGCCCAACACTTGTACTTCATGAGTAAATTTTTAAATTTGAGTTTAGATAGTGTTTGGTTAGAAATGAGAGCTATCCAATGGTTGGGTTAAACTTGAACAGAAAATGAAAAAAAAAAATTTAAAACATAATAACAGGGAATGGAAAAATTGGTATGGGCAGGGAATTGAACCTGTGACCAAAGGAGAAAAGGTGAGAAGCTTAGCCACTGTGCCACCAAGGCACATGTGGTCTGTTTGGGCTCAAATACTATATGTATTAGTTAGATTAATTAATTTAAATAAGTGGTTTAAATTAATAAGTTTCAAATTTAATTTTGACGCGTAAATTCGTAGAATGAATAATGAAAACTTATTATTTTGGACCTTCTGAAATTAATGGTGAGGTCCATTTTACGAGACAGAGTCTCGAAAAAATAAAATAACCGTAGAATGCCAAAATGACCAAAATGCCCCTACGTCAAAGGTGAGTCAAACGGACTCCGATTTAGTTAAGTAAATAGTGAATTTTTATTAATTCAAACCTACTGGACTCAACGGTGGAGTCCAAATTATGAAAACAGAACCCAAAAAGTAGAGACACGTAAATGACCATTTTGCCCTTGGGTAAATTAAGTTTAAAATGGAAATCGTAAAACATAAATTAGTAAGGGAGGTATTTAGAGTAACGAGGCATAAATTCAGTAAATGTTATGAAAGCTGAAACATGTTTCTTGATTTATAGGCAAGTCAAAAGGAAAGGAGAAAGTCACGGGATATTAAGACGTTGATGAGGTAAGTGGATTCCTATCTTTGATACGTGGTTTCCAAGTCACGTTCTTTCTATTACTGCCAATCTTGTACTCATATATGTATTCACTGTCATTGTTTCCCACCATGGATATTGTTCTGCCTGGTGGATGCCTATTGGTTGATGTTGCATGATTGATTCATTTCATTGATATCCATTTACTGTATGTTATGTTATGATGTTCCATGTTTTGTACGTTCATATGGAATACTATATAATCTTAATTTATGTTAAGTGCCGGGTTTTGTGCTCAGTCACACTACCTATCTGATGCTATCTGATTGACTGGGACCTACGGGTCAATTTATGGGACCTACGGGTCAAAAAGGACATATGGCAATTATGGCGTTTTTACGCATTAAGAAAAATGGGCATTTTATATGCATTTATGTTAATGGGGGTATGCCGGGCCCCAAAAGACCGAGGGTCTGCCAAATCCTGAACAGAGTAAAGGCATCATCCATGTTAATTGATATTGTTCTATGTTGATTGGTTTGATTCATTGGACTTGACTGTGACCGTTCCATTATGGCAGTATTTATGTTGATTGTGTTCATCGAGCCTATTCTATATTCATGCTACACTGTTACTCTTGACGGTTATTGTACGTTGTCGTTCATTGGTTACTCTTGACTGTTATTGTACCTTGTCATTCATCGGCCATTGTGGCATTTTACAGTTGACTGGAATTGTTATCATGACTAGCTATCATGTTACCTTGACTTGTAATCATTTATGTCATCCCCACCCGTATTGGGGATAGGCTTCTACTTACTGAGTTTGTAGCTCACCCCTTACTAAAATTTTTCAGGTGAACAGAACCACAGTAGGAGATCAGGAGCTTAAGGAGACAGTTGAGGAGCATAATAGTAATGAATGAAGTCTCTCCCATGTACTCACCACCTAAGAGTGGTTTAGGATCAGTTTATTGTTAGTTTGAAGTTTAGTCTTTGAACAATAATTGTAATACAGCTTCCGCACTTTAATGTCATGGTCATATTATTTACTATTATCATTGGTATAAGAATGGAAAAAGTAGGGACGGCCATTGGGTCGGCCCCACGATACGAGATCCGCATAGGGTGGGTTTCGGGTCGTGACAACATTGGCCCCATTTATCAGACATCTCACCATAAAATTTGTTGAAACTTAGATCAATGTAATCGAAGTTTGGGTAAATGCCAAAATCTTGTGATAGATTTCTAGTAAGTTGGTTTCTTTCAAGCCTAACTCTATACAAGCTAGTGCAACTTTCCAAACTTCTAGGGATAGGACCTATAAAAGAATTGTTTGCTGCAATGAAATATTCAAGAAACCCACCAAGGCATATGTTTTCTGGAATATTCCCAGTGAGTTTGTTATCAAATATTGCCAACACCACTAAATGAGTAAGATTATTCATTTCTAAAGGAATGGAGCCAGATAGTTTGTTGTCAAATAATCTTAGATCAGAAAGGGATTTTAGCTTTCCTAATTTCGGAGGGATGGAACAAGATAATTGATATTTATACAAAATCAATGAAGTGAGCTTTGTGAAGTTTCCAACACTTCCAGAAACGCATCATGAGAGGTGATTTCCAGAAAGGTTGAGGAGGGTTAACTTGCCCAAGTTCCCTATAGAAGTAGGGATTGAACCACTGAAATCGTTCGTTGACAATGCGAGATAGACGAGAGACTTTAGCACACCAATTTCTTGAGGGATGGATCCAGAAAGCTTGTTTTCGTGAAGATACAGAGTTCTTAAGTCGCCTAAGTTCCCTATAGAAGTAGGGATTGAACCACTGAGATTGTTCGTGTACAATTCGAGATCGACAAGAGACTTTAGCATGCCAATTTCTTGAGGGATGGATCCAGAAAGCTTGTTTTCGTGAAGATACAGAATGGTTAAGTCGCCCAAGTTCCCTATAGAAGTAGGGATTGAACCACTTAGATTGTTCGTGTACAATTCGAGTTCGACGAGAGACTTTAGCATGCCAATTTCTTGAGGGATGGATCCAGAAAGCTTGTTTTCGTAAAGATACAAAATGCTTAAATTGCCCAAGTTCCCTATAGAAGTAGGGATTGAACCACTGAGATTGTTTGTTGACAATTCGAGTTCGACGAGAGACTTTAGCATGCCAATTTCTTGAGGGATGGATCCAGAAATCTTGTTTTCGTGAAGATACAGAGTTCTTAAGTTGCCCAAGTTCCCTATAGAAGTAGGGATTGAACCACTGAGATTGTTTGTGTACAATTCGAGATCGACGAGAGACTTTAGCATGCCAACTTCTTGAGGGATGGATCCAGAAAGATTGTTTTCGTGAAGATACAGAATGCTTAAGTTGCCCAAGTTCCCTATAGAAGTAGGGATTGAACCACTTAGATTGTTCGTGTACAATTCGAGTTCGACGAGAGACTTTAGCATGCCAATTTCTTGAGGGATGGATCCAGAAAGCTTGTTTTCGTAAAGATACAAAATGCTTAAGTTGCCCAAGCTCCCTATAGAAGTAGGGATTGAACCACTGAGATTGTTCGTTGACAATTCGAGATCGACGAGAGACTTTAGCATGCCAATTTCTTGAGGGATGGATCCTGAAAGCTTGTTTTCGTCAAGATACAGAATGCTTAAGTTGCCCAAGTTCCCTATAGAAGTAGGGATTGAACCACTGAGATTATTCCTTGACAATTCGAGATCGACGAGAGACTTTAGCATGCCAATTTCTAGGGGAATGGATCCAGAAAGGTTGTTTTCGAAAAGATACAGAGTGGTTAAGTTGCCCAAGTTTCCTATAAAAGTAGGGATTGAACCACTGAGATTGTTCGTTGACAATTTGAGATCGACGAGAGACTTTAGCATGCCAATTTCTTCAGGGATGGATCCAGAAAGCTTGTTTTTGAAAAGATGCAAAGTGATTAAGTTTTTCAAGTTCCCTATTTGAGATGGAACCAATCCAGAGAAATGATTGACAGACAAGCCAAGATAGGTGAGTCTTGAAAGGCCACCAATGTGTGGGGAGATGGTCCCATAAAGTGAGTTGTTATAAAGGTCAATGCTGAGGAGATGGAAGAAGGATGAGAAATTAAGATGGTGAAGCGGACCTTTTAAACCATACGATGTAAGGTTTACATGGGTGACGCTCCCAGCCTCATTGCAACCAATCCCAACCCAATTGCAAGGGTCGCTTCCAACCCATGACGACAGGAGCAGTTGGCTTTGATTGTCAAGGCTAGCTTTCCACTCTAAAAGAGTCGCGGCTTCAACTCCTATTGGAACCTCTTTCGTAGTTCCAAAGGAAGTAAAGGCAGCAGAAATGGAAGACGAGACTAAAACAATGAGTATGAGGAATATGAACAAGACTCGAAAAGGAAGAAACTGGATCGAGAGTGGCTTGTCTAGTAGGAATTTCATTGTGGGTTTAATACATCAAACTAGGAAGGATGACTAAGGTTGGAAGAGCAAGCTTTAAGAGCATGGAGGGGTATTTGTAGACATGGCTTATGTAATTTAATTGGAGGGGTATTGCGTTACCCTAGTCAAGCTTGTCCCAAGCATTCAATTGTCAACATAATTTGGCGTGCATATAGGGGAAGAAAATTATCAACCACTTTAATGCTTATGTTAATTATGTAGACCTGACTTTGGAGGTCATGTTGTCATCTTTTCTCTGTGGATAGCAACACTCTGAAATGCCCAAATGAAATTGACTGATGCCAACTTTCCCTGACCATAATGTTACATACGATTAAGCACGGCAATGAAAATGGGTAGAGAGAACTCTTTGGTTGGCTTGGATGTCATACTGTGATGTGGCATGGAAGTTTGTGGTTTGAGGTGAAAATGTGGCAAGTATAAAGTAGGACAAATTAGTCACAAGTGGAAGATGATAAAGCTTACAAGGTGGAAAATGGATTTCTCTAATAATTTAAGCTTTTCAAATACTTAATGATTTTAACATAATATCATAATAGGGAAAGGTAATGAGTGAAAGATGTTAATAGTATAATTAATCTTATTTTAGGATTAGAAACATCCTATATAATCTGCAGAGAATTTATATACTAATGCATCTCAGTTTTAAATTTTTCTAATTTAATTGAGTTTGTAGTGAAGTTCTTTTTTTGATACAACAATGAGAAGAGGGGAATCGAACACATACCAATTACGTTAGAAGTGAACACTCGTACCACTCTTCGATTCTGTGACTTCTTCCATATTTTATATGTCGAACGAACATTTGTAATTTAATATTATCATTGTAATAAAAATAAGAAAATTCCCAAAAGAATGAGTGCAGCAATGAGCTAATACAATGTGTTTCTGGCGTTTGATTTGGGCTATTAGTGCTGTATTGTCCTGCAATTGAGTCATCACTATTGCGCAACGAAAATTCAAGAAATGTGCCTCATTAGTCCCACACACACGGCACAGTGACACATTTTTAATGTGTTTGGATTTTGAGTTTTTTTTATATTTTTTAAATGTTTAAAAAAAAATAAAGAAAGATCAAACCTAACCACTGCTTTATTGGACAAATGTTTTAAGGTTTGTTATGTAATAATTGGGTGCATTGTCTTTATTGAACATAATTTCACAAAACCTATCAATGAGGAGGAAATGAGTGTAGAAGATAATATTAACCGTGAGAGAGAAAAAAAGAAAAAAAAAAGTATAATTTTTTTTTTATGATTAAATAAATGAAAATAAATAAATAAATAAATGTTTTATTATGTAAATAAAAAGAGTAAGATAAGAATTCATTTATTTTGAAAAAAATGTGCAAAAGGAATTATCACAATCTCTAGTACTCACCTCCTACTTTTGGAAGGGAGTAAAACGGACTGTAGCCTCTCTGTATCTTAAACAACACCATTAAGAACATGTCAAATAACCCCAGAAAAAATGCACCATAGAAAAAATAGGAGAGAAAAAATAAAGAAAAGAAGTGCACCATAAAAGAAAATTAATTATTTTTTTTTATACAAAAATGGGAAGGATGTAAAATTCAACTCCCACCAATTGACATATTTCTAAATTGCTCGAATAGAATTAACAGGATTGAGTTCAATTCCCAACTTCAGTGGCGGATTCAAGGAGGGACAGAGGGGGCCATGGCCTCCCAATTGGGAGGTATTATTAGTAATATTCTGTTACCTATTACTCATGTGGGTGACACTATGTGAAGGGACTTCGAAAATAGTGGTGTATTTTCTCAAAAGTCTAGTACAAGATTAACTAGGGATATTAGATGTGAGGAGAGGCATAATAGAAGGAACCCGAACAAATCACTTTTTTCTTGGTGTTGGAAGTTGAACTGTGCTCCAAAAATTAGATCTTTTGTGGTTATTGAGAGAGCGACTAATAGCTTTCAATATTATTGTAAGAATATGGGTTGGTTTAACATTAAGGAAAGTAGCATGGGAAGGGGTAAGTTGATGAGATTTATAAGATGGATACCAGCAATTAGTATAAAGAAATTGAATTTTGATGGATCAAAAAAGAGACATATTAATTCAGGTGGTGTAAGCATTATTGTTAGGAATGAGGATGACAACATTTGTTGAACATTATCTAACTGATATAATGGAGATTTATCAGTTCGTCGGTTAAAAGTTTTGGCTCTTAGGAAAGCTCTGTTAGAATTGATGTGCCTAATAGAATTAAGTTTGAAATTGAGGGTGATTCAAAGGTTATTATAAATAGTTGAGGAAAAGCATGGATGTCCTTGAAAAATTTGTAACACTTTTAGTGATTGTATAAATATTATTAAGGAAAAAGGTTTAAGAGTAACAGTGAATCATATCTATAGGGAAGCTAACATTGCGACAGATTAGTTGAGAAAGAAAACTCACGAGTGGATAAATTCAGTAGTGCGGTTGAATAATTTTCCGAAGGAGTTGTGGTATATTGTATTAGATGATATTAGGGTAGGGCCTTGGAGAGGATGATTTAGTCCTTCTAACCAAAAAAGAAAAAAGGAATAGAATGTCAGTTCAATGCCATATGAACACAATTGCTTTTTAATTGGGACATTTATCAAAGTTTTCCTCTTTACATGCAGACATGCTTGAGGACTGAAAATATGTCTGCACAACCAAAAATAAAAAAAGCAACTGTTTCTCAACTTACAGAGAGAGAGAGAGAGTGCTATTATATTAATACTACTCTAGAAATAGAGAAAAGGAATGAACCGAAGAAATATTTTCATATATTTCTATGTATATAAAACTGTAAAATATGAGACTTATTTATAGGTACAATATGATAATACAATGTGAGAATATATACAATGTGGGACAAGCATTTAATTGTCAACAAAATTTGGCGTGCATATAGGGGAAGAAAATTATCAACCAATTTAATGCTTATGTTCATTATGTAGACCTGACTTTGGAGGTCATGTTGTCATCTTTTCTCTGTGGATAGCAACACTCTGAAATGCCCAAATGAAATTGACTGATGCCAACTTTCCCTGACCATAATGTTACATACGATTAAGCACGGCAATGAAAATGGGTAGAGAGAACTCTTTGGTTGGCTTGGATGTCATACTGTGATGTGGCATGGAAGTTTATGGTTTGAGGTGAAAATGTGGGAAGTATAAAGTAGGACAAATTAGTCACTAGTGGAAGATGATAAAGCTTACAAGGTGGAAAATGGATTTCTCTAATTAATTTTTAACAATGTTAAGTTAGAAGTTAACAATTAGATTTTTTTGTATTAAACGTTTATTTTTTAGATCTTTTAGATAAAAAAAAAAAAAATTATCATGCGTTTTTTAGACTAAAAATTTTATTTTAAAGACTTTTTAGTATTTTTTTTCTTTTTTCTTTAAATAAGCAAGAATTCTTCTAATTAGGCATGATTATAAGACAAAATTCAAAGGAAGAAACACCCCCATATAGCATGCAGGCCATTTTATGTTGTAATGCATATCTTAGTTTTAGATTTCCCCAAAATTTAGTACGATGAGTGCATGCTTGGTTTAGATTATTTTACTTCTTTAATCTATGAGAGGGATTAAATCAATTATTGATTTGAAAAATCTAGTTTGGTTAACCCAACAAAAATAATTAATTTATAATTGCTTATATAAGAAATTAATTATATTATAATCAAGTGTCGAGCCGATGTTGTTTAAAAAAAATTCATGCTTATAGATAAAAATTTGAAATTTAGAAATAGAACCAAACATAATTGTTTATCAAATTATTTAAATACTAATCAATTATATAATAATTATTTATGTAATAATCAAAAACAGTTTAAAAAATCCAAACCAAACATAGCCTAGTGTATGCAATGGCAGATCTTTTACTCCTATTTTCTATAAAACAAAAAATTAAATTAGGAATTGCCACCCCTAAGTTTTTTACAACAGACCACTTGGAATTTTAATTTTTTTATATTTTGCTACCCTTTTTAATAGTTAAAATCCGCCATCGAGTGTATTTGATTATGTGCTTTTGTAATGAATTAAATTCACACTAACTTAATGGAATAGTCACATCGCTCTTGAGTGTAATCACGGTCCTAGCATATAATTTTCTTGTTAAAAATAATTAAGTCGTTGACGGGCTAAAAACTGTGTTACCCTAGTCAAGCTTGTCCCAACCATTTAGGCCAATCCAAACTTGTCCATCCTTTCTTATCACTTCTCCCTTTGATTCCAAAACAACTCTCACTTCAAGTGTACATCAGTTGGGCAAAAAAAAAAAAAAATGGACTTGGTCTAGAAAAAGGCCAAAAAATCCCTGGCATTTAATTGTCAACATAATTTGGCGTGCATATAGGGGAAGAAAATTATCAACCAATTTAATGCTTATATTCATTATGTAGACCTGACTTTGGAGGTCATGTTGTCATTTTTTCTCTGTGGATAGCGACACCCTGAAATGCCCAAATGAAATTGACTGATGCCAACTTTCCCTGACCATAATGTTACATACGATCAAGCACGGCAATGAAAATGGGTAGAGAGAACTCTTTGGTTGGCTTGGATGTCATACTGTGATGTGGCATGGAAGTTTGTGGTTTGAGGTGAAAATGTGGGAAGTATAACTAGTGGAAGATGATAAAGCTTACAAGGTGGAAAATGGGTTTCTCGAAAGGTAATGAGTGAAAGAAGTTAATAGTATAATTAATCTTATTTTAGGATTAGAAACATCCTATATAATCTGCAGAGAATTTATATACTAATGCATCTCAGTTTTAAATTTTTCTAATTTAATTGGGTTTGTAGTGAAGTTTTTTTTTGATACAACAATGAGAAGAGGGGGAATTGAACCCACACTAATTACGTGAGAAGTGGACACTCCTACCACCCTTCGATCCTGTGACTTCTTCTATATTTTTATTTGTCGAACGAACGTTTGTAATTTAATATTATCGTTGTAATAAAAATAAGAAAATTCCCAAAAGGATGAGTGCAGCAATGAGCTAATACAATGTGTTTCTTGCGTTTGATTTGGGCTATTTGTGCTGTATTGTCCTGCAATTGAGTTATCAGTATTGCGCAACGAAAATTCAAGAAATGCGCCTCATTAGTCCCACACACACGGCACAGTGACACATTTTTAATATGTTTGAATTTTGAGTTTTTTTTATATTTTTTAAATGTTTAAAAAAAAATAAAGAAAGATCAAACCTAACCACTGCTTTATTAGACAAATGTTTAAGGTTTGTTATGTAATTGGGTACATTGTTTTTATTGAATATAATTTCACAAAACTTATGAATGAGGAGGGAACGAGTGTAAGAGATAATATTAACGGCCAGGGAGAGAAGAGGAAAAGAAAGTGTAATTTTTTTTTTATGATTAAATAAATGAAAAAAAAAAGAAATAAATAAATATTTTATTATGTAAGTAAAAAGAGTAAAATAAGAATTTATTTATTTTTAAAAAAATGTGCAAAAGGAATAATCACAATCTCTAATACTCACCTCCTCCTTGTGGAAGGGAGTAAAATGGACTCTAGCCTCTCTGTATCTTAAACAACACCATTAAGATCATGTCAAATAACCCGAAAAAAAATGCACCATAGAAAAAATAGGCGAGAAAAAATAAAGAAGAGAAGTGCACCATTAAAGAAAATTAATTATTTTTTTATACAAAAATGGGAAGGATGGAAATTTGAACTCCCACCAATTGACATATTTCTAAATTGCTAGAATAGAATTAATAGGACTGAGTTCGATTCCTAACCTCAGTGACGGAGACGGATTCAAGGGGGGACTGTGGAGGGCCATGGCCTCCCAATTGGAAGGTATTATTAGTAATATTCTGTTACCTATTACTCATGTGGATGACACTATGTGATGGGAGTTAGAAAATAGTGATGTATTTTCTCAAAAATCTACTACAAGGTTAGCTAGGGATATTAGATGTGGGGAGAGGCATAATAGAAGGAACCCAAACAAATCACTTTTTTCTTGGTGTTGGAAGTTGAAAGGTGCTCCAAAAATTAGATTTTTTTTGTGGTTATTGAGAGAGCGACTAATAGTTTTCAATATTATTGCAAGAATATGGGTTGGTTTAACATTAAGGAAAGTAGCATGGGAAGGGGTAAGTTGATGAGATTTATAAGATGGATACCAGCAATTAGTATAAAGAAATTGAATTTTGATGGATCAAAAAAGAGACATTAATTCAAGTGGTCTAAGCACTATTGTTAGGAATGAGGATGATAACATTTGTTGAACATTATCTAACTAATATAATGGAGATTTATCAATTCCTCGGTTAAAAGTTTTGGCACTCAGGGAAGCTCTGTTAAGAATTGATGTGCATGATAAACTTAAGTTTGAAATTGAGGGTGATTCAAAGGTTATTATAAATAGTTGAGGAAAGGCATGAACGTCCTTGAAAAATTTATAACACTTTTAATGATTATATAAATATTATTAAGAAAAAAGGTTTAAGAGTAACAGTGAGTCATATCTATCGAGAGGCTAACATTACGACAGATTAGTTGACAAATAATACTCATGAGTAAAAAAATTCAGTAGTGTGGTTCATTAATTTTCCGAAGGAGTTGTGGTATATTGTATTAGATGATATTAGGTTAGAGTAGAGGATGATTTAGTCCTTCTAAGCAAAAAATAAAAAAGAAATAGAATGTCAGTTCAATGCCATATAAACACAAATGCTTTTTAATTGGGACATATATCAAAGTTTTCCTCTTTACAGACATGCTTGAGGACTGAAAATATGTCTGCAAAACCAAAAATAAAAAATAAAAATAAAAAAAAAAGCAAGTGTTTCTCTACTTACCCAGAAGAGAGAGTGCTATTATATTAATACTACAAAGATTTTTCACAATCAATCAAGAGAACACATTATCTGTGACAGAAGAATTTCCGGTTAAGCTAAACCTTCAGAGGTGGTTTGAACAATAATTCCCCCTCCCTTTGTTTGATTGCTGGGAAAAACAGATGAAAACAAAAATAATAATAATAATAATAAATATAATATTATAAACTTTGTGCAAATATGCCAAATAACTCGGCAGGACCAACTCTGAATAATGGCCTTTATGCCCTATGTTCTGCTTTTCAATAACACAACACTCAAAACAAATTATAATTCGTATTAGGTCAAGTCGATACAGTTATCTGTTTTCTCCTACCTGAAACTAATGAAGAAAATCTATTAAATTTTTTAACTTAATTCAACTTTTCATGCACTACCTAATCAACCAAACATAACATAATTAAAGATGTCCATTCCACTACTCATTCCTTCTAAAATTACCACACAATCGATCTCCATCGGACTACTTTTTTCTAAAATTACCATACAATTGTATGTATGGAAACAACAATCACCTTTCACATCCAAAAGAAAACACAATATATACTAGTAAATAAAATAAATAAAAGTATCTGAAGACTCAGTGTTAGACCTTGAACATTTTCCTTTGTGATTTATAATGCACCTGTAAGTTTTAAAGAGATGTCAAGCCCACAATGCCATTCCTCCAGCTTATTTCATTATCTTTTCGAGTTTCTCTTCAAATTTGTTTATAAAGAACAAATGTAAGATATCAAAGAAGGAAAAATCAAAGCTTGTCCCAAACAACTACTTCTACACCATGAGGACAAAATAAAAATTTTGCGACTGTCATTTTCATGTGTGACCCACCTGGGCCCCACCCTCCATTCCTATAGACTATCTGCCAGGAACTCATATAGTACAAAGCAATAACTTCAAAATTACCATAGCGAATCTAAGATAAAGTAAGCATGCCAACGTATAATATGCTTTATTCTCCCAATTAAAAAAATTAAAATCATATCTTTCTCATTAGATTCTCATAACAAATTCAATTATCATTCAATTCCACAGTCAAAAACAAACTATGATCAAATATAAAATATGTTTGACTTGAACAACACAATCTATCAGAACATAATAAAATATTATCACATTTGCAGGGAACAATATCAGAAATTTGAAGAAATGGAGTGATCATCTGGTTTATTCTTCTATGTTCTCCTATCAGCTCCAGTTGTCCAACCACAATTGCTTGTTTACAACAGTTTCCCACTCTAACCAAACAAGGAAAAGCAACAAAGAACTGCTGTGAGTCTCTTTGACAGAATGAACCATTCTTAAAAAGAAAACAGAAAAAAAAATATTAAAGAGAGGAAATAAGGCATACCGCAAAAACTACTGCTTAACTTTTAGTGTTGCCTCAATGCGTTGGATGAGCTGGTCTGCAGTCAAAGCGCCCTCCTGAAAATTATTAGACAGAAATGGTTATAAATAAAGAGAAGTAAAAAAATACAACATAAAGAAAAATCAAACAAAAGAAAAGGAACTGGACATTTGGGAAAGAAATCCAAGACCCCTGTCAAAGTACATTGCTGAAGCAATCTATCATTAGCTTTTTTTTTCAGATAAGTATTCTATCAGAAGCTTTACTACATTGCTGAAGCAATCTTTTTGGCACAAATACAAAGGGACATTTTCAACAGATTGACAGGTTGCAACAATGAGTCCTCCTATACTGAGGAATGAACCTTGATAGATAATCCCAAGCATTTACGCATAGAATCAAAGACTATGCTAGCTAAAATTACGAGTGCCGAAAATTGGATCAGTGCCAATTTATCTTCTGAACTGAATCAAAATGCATTTGATTAGACTGTTCACAACCATGTGTCATTTTCTCCCTTTGCCAAGCATGTACAAGAGGAAAACATTCTCTCTTCTATGATAGTTTCCATGTAAGGGCCCGTTCAGGTTTTTGTGTTTGTGTTCACAAAAGCTGCTCTGGGAAACATGCTTGACCATTTGGTCAAGCTTCTAAAATTATTTTTGTGTTGATTTTGCTTTCCAAAACACAAGTAAAAATGCGTTTGCAGGAAAAAAAACCTTGGGAATGCACTTTTGTATGCTTGGAAAAGCTCCCCAAATACCCAGTAAGACTTCTATGCATCTTCATAAATACAAAACCAGCAATAGAAAGAGGCAGAGTTGTATTTCCATATGCAAGCAAATAAGATGGATCCCACTTACAAAGCGGTCATTGGGTTTCCCATCCTTAAATATAATGAAAGTTGGCAATGCCTCTATTCCATACTTATCAGCAATGCTTGGGTACTTCTCAGTATCAATTTTCACCACGTGGATCTTATCGTTCATTGAATCACTGACTTCATTGAGAATAGGAACCATAAATTGACAAGGTCCACACCTGCAAACCAGAGCTCAGGTTAATTCTCCCAGAACTAAATTAAGTTCACTTTGCTCGTACCTGGTAACAATGAAGATTTCATAGAACATCTTGTCACACGTAAAACATAGTAGCCTAATCAACTGATAAGTTACTATTTCTTTAAGAACTAAAGGTTTCTTCACAGGACCACAATTGCTTATGACACACAAAGATTCATTAGTGTCCCAATTAACTAATTAAGTGAGTATACAAAGACTAACTCCATTGATAATTCTTTTGGTTAAGGAAAGACCTGGGCCATCAGAACAAAACAAAAAAAAATATATATATAAAAGAAACTTACCAAGTTGCATAGAAGTCGACCAATATGGGTTTCTCAGAATTTACCAGCAAATCATCAAATGAAGAAAATGTTTGCTTCTTTGCTTCAACCTGATTGGACAAACAGAAAAATACATTCAACCACCATTTTACAAGAGAGGTTAAAACTGGTAGTTCAAAAATACCTAAACATGGTGGATGCAAAAGGCAGTCACAAGTATGGGGAAAAAAACTAAAAACTAAAAAAGCCAATTTAAATAGTCCATTAGTCAAACTCAACAACTGCTTTTATTGCATCAACAATGGACAAGAGAGGAAAAACTATTATCGAACACAAGAGTAGGACAGCTTCAAAACAATCCCCATCTGTCACTAAAATTTACAAAATTCCAACTTCATAGAACAATGCAATTCTTGCCCTTCTAACTTTAGTGAGAAATGAAATCCAGATAAATAAATGCCCTTTAACAATACCATTTAAAAATAAAGATCACCAAAAAAAAAAAACCCTTGAGAGAGAGTATTTGATGGCGATCAGCCCCCACAAATGTATACTAGAAGGAGGAAGCAGAAAAAGTCATGATGGCCCCATTAGTGAACCAATGGAACCCACCATTGATGTCACATGATATAGTACTACTGGAATGTAGTGTTTGGTTGAACTCATTTGTTTTTCTTGGACATTTGAATAGTAAAAATCAAATTTTCTAAAACCAAGGGAATTGCAATAATTTTACAGGTTAGTGATAATTCTGTAATTTTCTCTTTATTAGTGTCGACTGTCCAGTTCAGCCATTTTTTGGTTATGGGTTTCTATTTTAGTCCTTTACTTGGATTTACAAAGTCCTTTTCTTAGGAAGCTCTTATCAAGTAAGATTTAGGAAATTCTTTGTCTACTGGGAAAGAACATGCTTCTATATAAACAAGTTTTGTAAAGGCAGTTAAACAAGTTTGATACATAAAAATTCTCTACATATTTTTCCATCTTTTAATGGTGAGACTCCATTAAAATTCTTTTGAGTAAGACTTTTAGACAGCGTTAAAAAATTCTAAGATTTATCTTCTTCTTCTTCTTTTTAATTTTCTACTCTTTAAACTTGCAATCAGACCTTGTTAACCACTCTTTCAAATCCTAAAATCCCAACTTTGATACGCTTAGTCATACTCTCCATTAAATATACAATTCTATTGAACCCAGAAATATCAAAAAGGCAAAGTTACTACTTTCAGGTGTTCACAACACAGTAAAGGCCCCATAATATTCTCCGAAACTCTTCCTTTCAATTTTGAAATTCAACCCAACCAATACTTAACCAATCTAAGTTTTTTTACATCAAGCCTAAAGCCCTAGCCCAACATAATTAATTATAGGACAATCTTGGTTTCATTGTCTAAATCCCAGTCCTACATCTGTAGTTCTCCTTTCAAATAGTAAAAAAGCAAGAAATTCGTAGCAATTGCTCTTTTGAACACTAAGCTCCATGCATCCCGCCTAGAATTGTTCCCATAGCAATTGCAGTTTACCAAGGTTACTATTAATGGATGTTTGGGACTGTCAAAAACAGGCCAGCTGATTTCAGACCCTGGATGTAATTGACAGACTGTTTTAGTTATTATAGAGAAATGCGAAACAGTAAGAAATAAGCAATTCAAATTTGAGCACTTCTAATCTCCCCTTCCCTAAAGGGGGGATGACAAAGAATCTTGAAAAATATCCTGCCATTAAGATCCTTCAATGTACTCTCAGAGCTTCCATGTCTGTGGCCCGGATATCTTCACTAACCACTGTTATAGGAGAATCTCCACCTTCATGAATCCCCAATTGACTCTAAAGTCTAGATTAAGAGAAAATGAAGCACCAACTTTATGAATCTAGAGATGATCTATTGTCTTGCAGTCTGTTTACACATACAACTATATAGAACCAACCATTTTGTATTAAATACATAGCCAACATTAAAAGTTCACTACAATTTACAATCACTTCACACAAAAGAATAAAAACTTTGAGGGGACATTAAAGCTCCAGTCCTTCCATATTAAATCCAACATGTATCTCCACCTGAAGATGCAAACCGACACTTAACTCAACTCAACTCCACTCAATAAAAGCATATCCCAACTATTTAGGATTGACTACATGAATCATGTCTCATCATTCTGATCTATTTAAGATCATTCTATCAATTAAACCAGATATTATTATATCCTTTTTTACTATCTCTATCAATATAAATTTTGGTTGCCCCTGTCCCCTAGCATAACCCTCGAAATAGAAATCATGTCACTCTTCCATACTAGTGCATATCCATTTCAACATCTTTGTTTCGGCTATACTTCACTCTAAACAACAATAACTGATTCCATCCCAAAACTTGGCATCCTCTATAAACAAATAATAATGCTTTGTAAAACCTAGTCAAAAAATGTAATCACCATCTTTAACTCCTCATCTGTTAAAGGTCTTACAAATGTTAAATTGTAATGTAGTCCCTCAACAGCCCAACAGATCTGGTGCTGCATCCTTATTTCAAGCAGATAGCAAACATCTCTCGATAAGCTGGCTTCAACAGAGTTTCTGCACCATCCTGCCAAAAAATACTCAACCCACTCCCTACATCAAAAGCATATCCTTCCTCAAATATCTCTAACCCCTCAATATCCCATTCCACAAACCCATTCCATCTTTTCCACTCACTTATTTGGTCCATCAACCTATGTCAGTCCTCACTCCTCACCAAACTTCCACACTGCTACTTTTTCTCAAAGGCTGTCTATTTCTAAGTCTCTGAATTCAAACTGCCAGAGTCAGTTACCCATGGTAGCCTTATTCTTGTGTACCAAGGACCAACGACCACCTTTCAGACCCCCAATCCACGACCACCTTTCAGAGCAACTGAATTCACTTTCACCCAAGTGATTTTTGAATTTATCTTGAGTTCGGTTGGGTTATTGTCAGTGAGGTGCAAAGTCCTTTTTTTTTCTTTTTCCTTTTTTCTTGTGTGTGAACGGTGGGCGCCTGCCTACTGTCTCAAGTCTTTCAAAACAATATAGTCAAGGCATAATATAACTGTCTCTCTCATTATTTGACCTAACTTTCCTTTCTCTAACTAACTTAAACTTCATACCAGAAAACACACTCTGAACCACACCTTCCTAAAATTTGCTATCAACACTTCTTTAAACCATATAATTAACAATTAAAGAAAGTTGATAAACATTAACCCTGAAAATTAATCTACCTATAAAATTCGCAACTCATAACTCAATTGGTTCCATTAGAAATAAGAATGTTAGGCATAATCATCAGGAAAATAAGAGTTCTAGTCAATATAAATCAGAAGAAAAAAAAAACAAAGAAAACAATTTTCATCGAAAATTGGTGGTTAGAATAAGAAATTATCACCAGAGGAAGGATTCGAGACTGCGACTGAGATGAAAATCTTTTGTTTCCGATTCGTATAAGCCGAAGTTGTCGAGGGGATTGCAGAGTCGACAAGTACGAAACCTTCGATGAAGAAGCTGAAGGTGAAGTTAAAGATGTCCTGTGGTCCGAGCTCAACGAGTGTATTCTGGCCGCCGTCAAACTAGTCGCCATTTTAAGATTCTGTCAGCAGAAAGAAACCCAAAACCTTCGGAAATGCAGAAGAATGAAGAGAGAAGAACAAAGAAGATATTACAGCGTTTGAAACAAACAAACACAAGGGTCTCACTTTGGTAAGATAAAATGGTAGAGTCAATGGATCGTGAGCCGTTAGATGGTTGGAATCACTGTTGTGTTATGATCATACGGACTGAATCTGAGTATTGTTTAGAGTTAGGATGATTGTTGGGTGCCCTACAGCCTACTGAACCTTCTGGGAAGTCTAATCCTTACCAGCCCTTCTCAGTTCACTTTCAAGTGTCGTGTCCGTTAAAAATGGAAAGGAAAGGAAAATATTTTGGAACTTGGTGAGAGAGCCCAGTTTGGAACTTTGGATGGCATGTGAGACGAATATGAGTTAAAAATGGAAAGGAAAGGAAAATATTTTTCTTTCCTTAGATATGATAAGAAAGCAAGAAAGAGAAAAGAAATATGGGTTGAAGAAATTTTTTAAAATTTATATGTTTTTTTAATTTTATTATCTAATTTTAATATGAAGAAAATTATTCAATATTCACCTACTTTATTTTCTTTGACAAGCCAAGTTGATTTACGCAACACAAAAGAAATTTCCAAAGAAGTTTTATTCCCAATTGCATGAATTTATCAAACTGATCCTACAACACATAGAGGCAGCTCTAAATTGCAACCCCCCCCCCCCCCCCCAAAAAAAAAAAAATTTACAAATTTGAATTTTTACCACTAAATTTAAAAAAAAGAACTAAGAATTTTCCTTCCAAAATTTTTATATTTCACCTTTGTTCATAATATACTTGCTACAGTCTGTTGTTTGCAAATAGAACTATTTTAGATGAATGTCAAAAATGCATTTTTGAATGAAGATTTTATAAAAGAAGTCTTTATGCGACTTCTTCTTAGGTATGTCCATCCTCCTCACAAAGTTTGCAAACTCCGTCAAGCTCTTTATAGGCTTAAGTAGTTTCTCATGCTTGGTTTACAAAATTCAATTATGTTATTGGGAATTTTGGTTTCACATTCAGTTCTCATGACTTTGCTCTCTTCATCTACAAGTCCGATTATGGAACCATTTTGTTGCTCCATTATGTTGATGACATGATCATCATTGGGGATGATATCACTGGATGGTACCCCACTCAACAATATAACCCTATATCGCCAATTGGTTGTGAGTCTTGTCTATTTTACTATTAATTGGTTTGACATTGCTTATATTGTTTATCTTGTGAGCCAGTTCCTATATGTTTATCGTTTCACTCATTCGTTCTTCACATTCTTCGCTATGTCAAGAGAATCATGTTTAATGGTTTTCACTTTTTTACTCATTCACCCATTGACTTGCGTGTCTATTCTGATGCTGATTGAATATGTGACCATACTTATCGACGTTTCACCACTAGATTTTGCTTCTTCCTTCACGATTCTTTCATTTCTTGACAAGAAGCAAATTGTCACTGCCAAATCTAACACTAAAAGTAGAATATTTTGCTCTAGTTGATGTCACTCAAAAGCTCATCTAGCTTTGTTGATTACTTGAGGAGTGTCACTCATATCTCTACTATCGCCCTCCATTGTGACAATCAGAGTGCTATCCAAATTATTCATAATAACGTCTTTCATGAACGCACCAAACATATCAAGATTGACTATCATTTTGGACAGTAACACATTCTCATTAGCACTGTTCATCTTCTTCCAATTTCCTTAGCTAATCAAATTGCTCATATTTCCACTAAAACTCATCCTCTCGACCGTCATCAAGATTTGGTTTCCAAACTCGAGCTGGTTTATATTCTATCAACTTGAGTTTCAAGAGATGTTAGATGTATATATTATTATTACAATGTATAAGTAGAGTTAGGGCATTATTGTATAGCTTAGGGTATAAAATGGCATAACCTCCTAACTCCTCTATACAAAGGAGGCCCTGTTGTACAGTTGAATACACGTTTACTCAATACATTCTTTCTTCCTATTCTCTCTATATTTCACAAGAAAGCTGAAAACAGATTGTACCCATCTCAAAACTTACCATCCAAAGTTAAAATAAATTACATTAAATCTCAATTTTCTTCCATTGATCTCGGTTCAAATAATATGGTATGTGAACAAGCCCCCATTTTTGTTGGCTCCCAAAGCTTCTTCTCAAACTGCGTCGGTGATGGGTTTCTCACTAAACCTTCCAATACTTCAAAAATGTGTTGAAAGAGGGCAAAAGTGTAGAGGTTCGTAATGTTTAAATTAATAGGTTTGGGTTCCCGTGGTGGGAGAGAAAGAGGGGGACCCCCCCGCCGGGGGGGGGTTGTTCCTGGAGTACTTTTAGGAGTGCAAATGGCACTACCCTGGAACAGAAAGCTTCTATTTGTGATTTTATCAACTATTTGTCTCACTCGTAGGCCCTTTTTTAGGTTTTCATGCCATAGCCTATATAAGCTAAGATACAAGTGACTATAAAGCTGGAAGCATAACTAGTTATTGCTAAATTCGATTTCGGTCATCAACACTCTCTTGTACTAGTTATTGAGATAAGCATCTCCCTATATTTAATTTTAGACACCAATTATCAACATAATTTTACCACCACAATTTAGGCAAAGTTGACAATACAAGTAAATTTCACGACTACTTCATCATCTAAAATGGCTCCAGACCAGCTCGTGTGATGCCATAACAGAGAGAACCATCCTAACCTACTGCTCGTCGCCTTCTCATATATGTGTCACAGCTCCTTAATCATCCTTTTTGGACTATTTTGTTAGCACCGTAATACAAACTCCATAAATCCATCTCCATCAACAATTAGAAAGTCAATTACCCATACCCATACCCAAACACATCTGATCACAGACGACTATAATGTTAGATTACAACAAAAATACAAATCGTGGCTGAAAATTTAACTCAAAATTGTAGCACAAAATCACCCATCACTCGTCAATGTGAAGGCCAGAATAACAATGGTAAGGGATGAGAAAATGGTCGCACCAGCAAACAACCACATAGCCTTGCTCTTGCTTCCCTGGCTCTCTTGATTACCCAACTCAACTTCTTTCAAAAGCTCCCTCACCTCGTCTATATCAAAGTCTTTTGCAGCTTGGAGTAATCTACCTTGAATTTTCTCGAGTTTATTTAGCCTTCTATCTTTAGATGCATCCTTGGTTGGCCAGATAAAACCTGTCATCTTCCACAGGAGAATGCCAACGTAGATGGCCACAATACAATCGACACTATAATGGTGGCGCTCTCGTATTTCTCTCTGGGTACTGTGCATTACAAGCAACCATATAAAAGCTGAACTAAAACCTCCATAAGCTTCCTGTAATCAAATATCAAAAATGAAAAAGGCCAACAAGGCTAAGTGACTCAACACTCTATATGTATATTTCTATATTTACCGTCCAAGCCATAGCTGTAAGTACTGCTACGAGCATGTGGCCGCTGTATAAGAGGTCATTGCAGCCGCCTCCAGCTTTCTTTAGCAGACTATACCACGAAGATCCTTCGTAAGGAGTGGGTCGCAGGAAATCAATGAGGAAGTTCATTGAGCCCCAATCTGGACGGTAGTCACCAATGTATTTCCCAGGATCAGCTGGAAAATAATAAACAAAATTGTTTAAACCTCTTTCATGTAAAATATGAGTAACAAATAGCAGATTTTAGGACTCACGTTGAAGTTGTGCAAGAAAGGAATACAAAATACACTTTCCACTTTAATTATTAATTTTTTCCGTGAAAGGGGGTTGGGAAATAAAAAATACAAACAGAGTCCAAATAAATTGAACATAGAAGATCAAACATAGGAGGAAAACATTTTCATACATGGCACATACCATAAGCTTTGTCATGATGAATAAGTTGGCGTATAGCATTAACATCTGAAGCATAAGGTACATAATATTTCTGAGCCCAACGATGAGGATGTGCAGGGACACTGAATCGAGATAAGGCACACCAAGGCCGAGCCGATGGGAGAATCGTAGAAACAAAAGTTATGGCCCGAAGAAGCCGCCCAATCGCCATGGTGAACATGTACCTTGCACCCAGCCCAAGACCAGGAGCTTTTACAGAGTCAAATAGTACAGAGAAAGCCAGCATTATAAACAGCATAAGGAAATGGTGCAGACCAATAATATGGGCTCTCAGTATCTCAACCATTGTGAGAGGAAGTTTCTCATTTAACGCCAGCAGCAACCATTGGCCGGTGTCAGGAAGAGGCGGAGTATCACTGTCAAACATACATTTAGGGAGCAAATCAATTATCCCATTGCTAAATTTAGCTAACATACAAAGCTGAACTTGCAGCGAAAGATTGTGGTGTTTTGGTAAATATTACCTGAGAGATCTGAATTAAATCTTTTATGGAACTTACAGATCAATTTGAGACCATTAAGCATTATCTAATCCACTTACAGTGGCTGAAGTGTAAGATTTTGAAATCTAACAAAACTCCACTGGTTCTTAGTCACTGTATTTTCAGATTCTGTGTTAACTATATCAATTTGCCACTCCCCCCCCCCCCCCCCCTCCTCCAAAAAAAAAAAAAAATCAATGCTGCCTTGAAGGTCCCACTGCTTAGTTAGCAGTTAGTGAACTCTCGAGGAGGTCATTAATCATATTAGAGACTGGTCCAACAGTCGAAGTTTTCTTGAGCTTAAAAACTGTCTTGAAAATTAATTTACGTGCAACACATTGTTTATTTCTTCTACAAGTAGCAGCGGTGTTGCTTGGCCTTCCTGTGTTTCACTGAACTTCTTTTGCTTGCTTAGTCCACATTTTTTGAAACTTTTAACAAGTTAACACATCATACAATGGTGTTATTTATGATAGGTTTTTATACACAATCTAAAACAATTTTATTTCTTAAACTACTCATTGGGGCAAATCCTTGATTACCTGAATCAATGTCAAACGTAATTTTCCATTTTTTTTCTCTAATTCTCTCAACCATGCTAATCTATAAACAAATGTTCTTAGTTGCCAAATATTATGTTCCACAGAGCACAATCAGCTCTTGGCATCACAAAGGTTCCACTTCTCATTGACATGAAAGCTCTTCAACATGGAAGACTAACAGTAGCTGACTACCTCCATTTGAATGAGAAACATTCTATAGTCTCCCACATGAACCCTTGGGGTTGGATGAATTGGGAAGAGACTCACGTAATAAACTTGAGGACCCAGGTTCAACTCCTACCCAAAGGGCTACTTAACTTGTAAAAAAAAATTATTATCTCCCTCATCAACAATTAAACTGTGATGACAGAAACAGTATACTATATTCAACTCAGGAATTGAATTATATATGGCTGATCCATAAAAGGTCATTTTGTAGATTCAGCGTGATTATAAGGGGGTTATAGAATTGGCAGAAACTTTTGATCATAAAAATATTTTAAATTTCAAGTGAATCTTTCGAGATTAAAAGAAGCTTTCAAATTCAAAAGTGGCTTTGAAAAATTTATTTTCAAGGCAAATTTTAATTTTTAGAAGTTAACTATAAAATACAAGTTTTCCAATTCCTAGCAGTCATATCATCTCTACATGCAAAAACAAAAGGTTTTTGATTTGTTCACCACCCCTGCAATTACATAGCGAGCCATAAGGCCTCATTGCAAAGTCCTAGATTTACAGATGAGCCTCATTGAATTTTATCTCCACAAGGTACATACTACTCAATTTTTTAGCAGCTAATCTTTCGCTGATTTGTGTCCATATATCTAACCATTACAAGCTTGTCTATTACATTCCCACCAAAATAACACTCCCAATTCCAACTCAAAAAACCATCAAAATCTAGTTCAGTAACCACCACTCTTGAGTACAATTATTCAGGTGAGGATCACATCAAAGATTCTTGGAGAATAAGCCTTAGACATCCAATTCTGCACATATGTATGGATATCTTCACTTAAAAGGTCTATTCAATTCGTGCTGGATTGACTGCCTGAAAGATCAAAACTTGAGATAAGGATTGCACATTGTAAATGTGGTATTAGGGTATATCTCACAACCACAACGATGTGATTGTATTACAAGTATTGGCATTATTTTTCATACAAGAACTTTATTATTTAGCTGATAAATACACATATCGCATATTTTGTGGCTAATTCACTTTATTGAGAGGTTAAATTTAACATGATTGTGTAACTTCAAGAATGATGATTCTAAATCATACATGAACACAACAACACTAGGATGATTCTCACAATATAAGGCCATCTATAGAATATGATCCTTAATTTTAGATCTAATATCATGCTCTGAAACATGGATGTGAATTAATATTTGCATTAAGTTTAAAAACATTCGAACAAATTTTCCTTACAAAAATTCATAAAAATCTTCAATAAACCTTTCATCTTATCTAAAATCAGTTAATGGTTCTAACTGAAAGTCATTGCCTCGTTGGTCAATGATGCTATTAAAACCAACTGCCAAGCCTTCAGCAGCCAAATGAGGAAAGAATTAGAGTAACTGGTGCATTCAAGAATTACTAATCATACAATCGCGGGAGAGGAATTCAGGTCTAATCAAGATTCAATCTCCTCAGCCAACTAACATTTACGTCAAACCCTTAATCAAAGTACCAAACCCTAAACTTGGCAATCCCGACATTTCGCAAATAAAACATATCAAGTGAAATCCCAGTTAAATGTCAACAAAACTGAATCTAATTGCCAAGATTTACGTCGCCCAATCAGCTAAAGAACTGAACAAAAATTACAACACATCAGATCTAAAATACTTGCTCAAGATTCACTGCACCTCATAATTAAATCAGTTAATTAACCTGAATAACACAAAACAAACCAACATTACATAAATTAAACACAAAAAATGGCAAACGATAACTAATGAAACCAATGGTCAGCTTAAGATTCAATTGTGAGGTAAAAAAGATTGAGATCGAGCTGAGAAGTTCCACACACATGCATATGCATATACATATGTAGAACATAAATATGCAGTAATATATGTATATTACCGGTGCCAATTGAGGCCGAGGACGGCGGTGACGAAACGGACGGAGAGAGCTTCGAAGAGAAGGGCGGCGAGCATAAAGAGCATGGAGGCGACAAATGGGAGAGCGGAGCGGAGCTCAGCGGACCAGTGCTTGTAAAAAGGGACGCGAGCCACTGCGACGAGAGCGAGTACGGTCCAGAGAGCCGGCTGGAGGCGCGCGTGCCAGGACGGCGACAGCTGGCGAAGGTAGTCAACGCCGACGTACGAGATGGCGGCCAAGCCAAGGCCGCCACCACCTCGGTTCTTCAAGATCGCCGCCGGCCACGGCAGTGGTGGCCACCAGCTCATGGCTTGTGTGGCCGCGTGTCGACGAAGTACAGAATGGAAGGGTTGCAGAGATGCGAGTAAGGAAAGTTGCAGTTGAAGTCCTGGACTGGGACTCAGGAGGGACAAAAATGGAAATTAATTTGAATAATGATTACTGCAATACATTATTTAATGTAACACTGTAAATGTCAAAAAAAATTTATGTTTTTCCTTTTTTATTTAAAATGTCTTACTAGTTTTTACTTTCTTTTCTAAAATTAGAAAAAGATTCTAATTCAAGGTGCTTGTAATTTGTAAGAGAGGCATGCCAACTTGAATAGGACTTAATCTTAATTTCTTAAAATATATTTGAAAATTAAAAAAAATATGTTTTATGACTATTATAATTTTAGCAAGCTCATTTATTTATTTATTTATTTCTCAAAATAGGCCTCCTAGCATTCATATTTTGTATAATGAGTTTTTAATTATTGTATTTTATAATTTACAGACATAGTTATCTTTTTTTCAAAGAAAAAATATTTTATTATCTTCTTCTTTGTTATACAATTCTATCACAATAAATGAAAAGAGATGTAAGAGACAATACAAAGTTTAAAAAAAAGTTAATGACACAAGTCTAAAAATAATGAAAAAGAAAAGTTTCATAATGATATTTTCTTATTCAATATTCAATCATGACTATGGGCATTCCAACCTATTATTTTTAAATTTATTTTTATTTAGGTATTTTTTTCAAATTTAAGGATAATGAGTCCTATTTTTTTACATTTTTACTCTAATGATCAAATCTTTAAAAGTACTATTTATTTTTCAAATATTTAATATTTTAATTAAACAAATAAGAAATCGTATACCAATTTTCAACCCAATACCTTCGAATTTATCTTCATTTTGACATGGATAGTGATGTGAAGACTATCTTCAAATTTGAAGATCACAAATAAATACCCATCTTCATTTGTGATCTTCAAAGTTGAAGATGGAAAAAACCCATATTCAAATTTGAAGATATAAAGTTTGTTAACCTTAAAGGTTTTCAATCAAGAGTATCTCAGTAATTTTGATGATAACAAGCTATTATCCATGTGGACTAATATTTGGTAATGCAAATAGGTCATCTAGATCAGTGTCATTTCAAAAATCTCAGAGAAGATCCCTGTAACTGTTAAAAATGTTAGGAGAGGTCAATGTAATTTATCCTAAAATGAATGCACATCTAATGCACCAAAATAGGTGAGCTTATTTTTACAAAACAAACAAACGTCTAGCTTCAATGTATCTCCTCCAAACAAAATACCTATCATCTAAATTTATGGAAATCCTAAAAATAGAAAGTTCTAAATCACTCAAGATTACCAAATTACCCTCAATTTGGTAAAAAATTACAAGATTGCCATAAGACATGCGAAATCACCAAATTACCCCTTAAAGCATGAAAATGTCCGAATTTGTCATTTAAGGGCTAACATTACCAAATTACTCCCAAATAGGTAAAAAAAAAAAATATCATAAAAATTACGAAAATATCCCTCAAGTGACTTGAGAGTGTTCCTACTAAGGGTAGGATTGTGCTAAAATTACCAAAATGCCTTAATGGGCAAAATGATGCCAAAATTATCGAAATACCCTCAAGAATTGCTAAGAGCACCCTTGAGGACCGAAAGTATGTGCAAAATTACGAGAATGTCCTTGGAGGTAAAAAATTTGTAAAATGACCAAACTACTCCTAGGGACCAAATTATGTGAGAAAATTACCAAAATATCCCTGGTAGGGATACCTTATTAATTCATCGAAAATGAAAAACTACCTTCAATCAAAGGGGTTTCTCGAAATATTTAATAGAAATGACCAAACTGTCCTCGAAATTACATTTTTGTCCTTATTCAATCAAGGGTCACAAAATGAGGTATCTACACATGGAAGATAAACCTTCCGCCAACACACATCTTAACCTTTATCTAGGAAAAACTAAGCCACTCCATTAGCTACCCTATTACAATCACAAGGGATATAAGAATACTGACATGGATTTAAAAAGGGAGCTAACCAAATAACATCTTGCACGATTACATATCTATTCCAATCTAGGATTTTCTGCTATAACATTCGCAGATGATAAATTGTGTATCACTCTTAAACTTTACACTAGAATAGCCCTAATCCAAAGTCATCTCCATTGATTTTTGGATTGCCAAAGCTTCTACCATGGCAGTATCACAAGCATTTGCCACATACATAGATATTGCACCCAAAACCAAACCAGCATCATCTCTAGTTACCATCCCCAATGCCCCCTCAAACTGTCCTTACGAAAGGCCTCATCAAAATATTGAATCTCACCCAACCAAGAGCTAACTGCCTCCATAAAGAATGATAGGAAGTAGAGAAAGATGGAAGCTTACTTGGATATCCTTCAAATGGGCTTGTTCGAACTCAAGAAACTCCTATATAAAAGATTCAGATATATCCATAATAGTCCACCATTTTTGCTCAAACACCCACGTATTACAGGACTTCCAAATTTTCTAGCAAACTAAAGTCACAAACAGTTGAACATTTAAGAAGAAACCATCTTTCTTAGCATGTTCCATCAGGTTTAACCACCATATCTGAATAAATGAAACTTTTAATAAAATTTCCAAGCAACTGAAGAGGATATATCATACACACATGGGTAGCCCTGGAACATCGAAACAACATATGCTTAACAAATTCATCTTCGTGACCACACAAAAGACAATGAGGATCACCTTGCCCAGTTTTGCCAACCAAGAGACTTTTAACAAATATTACATTTGGTTCCATGATGGATTTTCTTACTTTCTTTTCAAAAACACAGTTGTCTTCCTCTATCATTGGTCTGACGATTAGATTTTCAAGTCCTATCTTCTTGTGCTTGTGCTTTAGCTAGTTCTTGAAATCTTTCCATAATGGTAGAAATTTTTCAATAATTAAAGCCACTTAAAAGGATTTCCTAAGAGACATCCCTTTTGCATGTATATCATGTAGGATAACTTGAAGGTCTTGAACCTAATTGATCTCTGTCTTGGAATTAATCATTTTGTAGTTTAAGAATCTGCCGACCACGAATTTCTTCATCTCGACATTTTCAGTTTTGTACTTTTTGTTTAGAGATTCCCACAATTCCCTTGTAGTCTTTATGAAATAATACACATTGTATAATGTGGTATCTAACCCATTGAGTATGTAGTTACAACATAGGAAATCTGCATGTTTCAAGCCTCCACCACAACAACTGCTTGCTAGTTAGATTCATTCTCCTTCAATGTTGGAGCATCCTCACGGAGGAACCGGGCCAGATTAAGAGTAGTTAGACAAAACAACATTTTCTATTGTCACCTCTTAAAATTCCTATCATTGAATTTCTTCCATCTTCTCTCCATGGTTCACAAGTACGATTCCCACCATAGGAGCAGAAGCAGAATCCACCACATGGGTAATTTAGTAATCATTTAGACTGCTATCATAGAATAATCAGATTTGTTAAACTATGATTATGTAATTAGACAAATTACTCAATCAATTAAGCAAAACTGGATTTCGGTAAGTAAAATACATATACTGAATATCTGTAGAAAAACTGATCAAGTTGTATTTTAAAAAAATGTATATATTGTCTTAAGATTGTTAAAAAAATATGATCAAATTACTATACTGTAAAAATTTACAACATTTTAAAATATTGTATTGTAATCTATTTTTCTGTAAAAACTAGTTTGAAATTAAGACTAAAACATAATAATTTCAAAAGAACAGAAACCAAAAAGAAATTGAAACAATTATAATTACACAAAAATTAGAACAAGAATGAAAATTTGTAGAACTTATAAAATGAAGAAAAAATCAAATAATTTGGAATAGTGATTGACCAAGGCTAGTGTATTACATTATATCCTTAAGACAATATCGCCTTCACACTAGAGCTTTCAAGTTTGTAATGGCGGTTGTCTCCCAAGATATAGTGGTCACGTACAGAGAAGAAGTACATCAATTTTTTTGTGCACAATGAACCAAAAACTTGTGTTTGCACTCTCTTTACAAACTCACAGAATGTACGAATGAACTCGTAAAAAATAAATTAATGATTGATGAGGTCGGATCAGGTTTATATAGAGGATTTGGTGACTGTTAGAATAGTCACATTCTCTAATGGATGCGCCTATAAAGGTTGAACAGATGTAGTTGTTCGTGTTTAAACATGATGATTGCTCAGTAAAAATTCAAATTCCAGAAATTCAAAACGACAACATATTGGTCATTTTACATTATAAACGAAACGCCAACGTTATGGAAAAAATTTAATTAAAAAATTTAAGTAAATCTTATCCAAAAGATATATATATATATATATATAGCGGGTCAAGCCCGAACTTGACCTGATTTGCTTGGTGCGGGGAGGTGTTGGCACCCGATGAACCCATAATGGGCTAGGTCATTTTCCATCCACAAAACAAGATGACTGTTCAGTCAAAATTCAAATTCCATAATTTCAAAACGATTACATATTGATCATTTTACATTGGAAACGAAATGATAGTATTCTGGAAAAAAAATTAATTAAAATATTTAAATAAATCTTGTCCGAAAAGATATTTATATGCAACGGGGTCAGGCCTGAACTTGAGCTACCAGAGAAGGTTGTTTCATGCTAGGTGTCCAAACCTACTACGCCTGAGTCATCACATCCTCAACACACTTGCTATATCCACTAACACACCCAAATCCGGGTTTTTTCTAGACTAGACCTTCGGGATTTTTTTAGGGTTCATACATGCATTGATCCAGTCAATGAACCTGCTCCAGAGTGACTACTTTACCTAGCGTATCTTCCTGCCCGTCCCGGGTTCTCTCTGCTCGGTTCCACAATCAATCCCAGATCCATCCATTTGAGGGAGGTCAAATTCCGCGCTCTTCTAATTGCTTAGAAGGGTTCAAGAACCCCTTTACATCTAGGGCTCATCGAAGCCCTATTCTGTATATTCAGGAACAGGGCTATCAAATGGTCGACTGCGAAACCCATCAGGGTTAAAAAATCGTATACTTGAACGATGCCCTCTATCGGCGATCGTTCAACGGACTACTTTTGCGATGTCTGTCACATGAAAAACTTGACGCAGTTCGCTTGGTGTGGGGCGACGATGGCACACGGTGAACTCATAATGGGCTAAGTCCTCTCCTATCTACAAAACAAATGACTCCATAAAACAGATAACTGTTAAGTCAAAATTCAAATTCCAAAATTTCAAAATGACAATGTATTAGTTATTTTACACTGGAAACGAAACGACTTCGTTCTAAAAAAAATTTAATTAAAACATTTAAATAAATCTTGTCCAAAATATATATATATATATATAATAGGCCAAGTCCAAACTTGACCCTATTTGCTTGGTATGGGGCAGCGATCCAAAATCAAAACTTGGGTGTCCCTTAAGACACAAAATTTTTTTCAAGGTAATTGTATAAATACTTTTAAAAGTTTTGTGCCTAACTTATGTGGGACATAAGTTTTTCACTAATTTTTTACAAATTTTAAGCTTTATTATCATTTTCAAGTAGTGATACTTGGAATTAATTTTTCATTTATTTTTTCAGGGCCGGCTGGAGGGTAAGGTCAGTAAAGCCCTGGCTTTAGGCCTCCTAATTTTTTAGGCCCCTAATTTTTTAGACTTCATAATTTTTTTATATTTAAAAAATATATTTATTATAATAAAATAAATAAATCTTTTCGTCTTCTTAATTTCTCTCTTTTATTATACAACTATCACCTAATAACTACTTTTTGATGGTATTTATTATCTTCTCGTTTATCTCATTTTACTTTTTTTAATAATTAACTTTCTTATTTTTTATTTATAAAATTCTTTCTTTAAGTTTAAAAAGAACTCTACAACCTAACAACCTGCTATATTTTTTGAAAAATACTCTTGCAGCCTACTATATTTTCTGAATTGATTATTTTATATACATAATAGATCAAACAGTTTTTTCACTTCAAAGTAGATTTGAACAATTTAAAATATATGAAAATATTTGTGGTTTTCTTTTTAGTGGTAAAAAATTGAAGTCACTACACAATGATAGTTTAAAAGAACATTGTCTTAATTTTGAATGTTCCTTAAAATATAATAATTACTTAGATGTTGATGGTTTAGATTTTTTTTCAGAACTGAAAGTTTTAAAAGAAGTTATACAAATACAAAATAATACTCCAATCGACACATTCAATCATATAAAAAGATTTGATTCTTTTCTAAATGCATATATTACTTATAGAATAATGTTAACAATTTCCGTAACTGTTGCTTCGGCGGAAAGAAGTTTTTCAAAACTAAAATTAATAAAATCTTACTTAAGATCAACAATGTCTCAAGAAAGATTAAGTGGATTGGTAATACTATCAATTGAAAAAGAAATGTTAGAAGAAATTCATTATAAGAATTTAATTAGTAATTTTGCATATTGAAAAGATAAAAAAACAAATTTTAAAAAATAAAAAAAAGCCTCATTTTACAATTTTGCTTTAGGCCTCTAAATGTGTTGAGCCGTTCCTGTATTTTTTAATAATTTTGATTAATCTAATATATGTTCTTGATTTACTTATGAGGTAAAATATATTTTTATGTAGACCTACTTTAAATAATATATAAAAATCACTTTTATTTTAGTTCAAAGTTGGCTAAAAATTCTTTTCTAAACCTATTTTTCCCAACATGTTTAACTGCAAGAAAGCACATACGTACATGACTGATTTTACAGGATCAGCATGAGAAATTCACATTCTTGCTGCAACTAGGAATAGCCAAGAGTTGGAGCAGAAGAAGAAATAGAAACAAGAAATGCATATCATTTTACATAGGTAGTCCCTACTTCTGATTCTGAACTTTATGCAGAATCAAAAAGATTCAACCGTCGTCCGTCAACGTGATTGAAATCAACGTTTGTGTAGGTCTCTGTACTCCTATCCATTGGTACTAGGCATATGGAAAAATCCATCGCAATCTTCTCGCTATCACTGTCGACCCACCATTAAAGCTCTCGTATAAAGCTTCCCTCCATTGCCTTTTTTTGTTGGATATAAATTGCTTAACAATGAGACCTCCAGCTTACTATTGTGGCCAAACCCTACTGGTTAAAAGATTCATAGACCCTCTCCTGCGAGTTCATGAAATTCATTTACAAGTTGGCACATATATATATATATATATATATATATATATTGTTTATGGGTTCAAACCAAACTCATTTGGCCATTTATGGGTTTAGCCATGTTTATAGGTATATATTTATTGTATATGTATGTAACTGTATATATGTGTATATGTATGTATATATATATATATAAGAAGAGAGAGGAATTTTGACAAACTGCATGTGAATGAGAGAGACCCGTGAGCTTTATTAAAGCTTCGATATATGGTGACTGGGTGGGTCTGTGATTGGTGGTGGATTTGTGATTTGTTTTTGTATAAATATGAATGTAAGGAAGAAGACGGTGGTGGGTCTATGAAGTCCAACAAATGGGTTTAGTAAATTATTTAATTACGAGAGTAAATTTCATTTATTTCAAAAAAACATATTGGGTGTAATTATCTCATTGTTAATTAAAGTAATCCCATAGAATTCTTTATTGTACTTTAATTAAGGGTAATAAAAGAGCTTGCTTTTAATATTATTGGGTCCAAATTCAGTCGATTTCATTTGTTTTAAAATCAGTTTATACAGGATGTTATTTTGATTTTAATTGAATCTTTCGTTAATAAACGATGACATTAATTTTTGAATTAATTAACTCGAAAAAACAGATACCAAATTATAAAATGAATAAAAAAATTTCAAATGAATGACGTATACATAATCGTCTTTGCCGGTTCCCGCATCTTGTTTACTTGGATTGGTGCACTTACCACTCATTTTGCCTCTGTATAATCTAACATGGTTTTGTAAATGTCTTCTTCGTATGCTATTTCCTAAGCTACATGTCATATTTGCACAGCCATATTCATGTAATTTATTATATAACCACATTCACGGATGTCAATCTATAGAAGTTGAAAAATGATTACCATATATCAAGTTGAGTAGCAGCACAGATTTATATATATATATATATATATATATATATTCAGACAAATTTGGCTTCCAAGGTGTTTCTAGGGATGGCAACATTACAAGCATCAAGTATAATTAGCTAGCTAGGTAGTGTTTATGTTTCAACAATCTTACCATTTAAATATTACAGGTCTAACTTGGAGCACAACTGCTCCAGACAATTTGAGACTTGAAATCAGAATTTTAAATGATTTTTTTCTTGAAAGGCAATAAGAATAAATGAAATAAAATATGTATTAATTTAAAACAATATTAAAATAGTTGTTTATACTATGAGTTCTAATTAATATAATTATAAATAAAATTTTAATAAATATATAAAATACATAAATAAACATTTTTAATGCCTTTTTTTTAGAAATAGAAAATATTGATATAATTCGAATATGACTCTACTAATATAGTTTTTCTTTTTTCTTTTTTGGGAGTGTTTATGAGTTGTTATAACGGTTAGATTTCTAATTTAAATTATACTCTAAACACATAAACTTGATGTCTTGTTTATATGAGACTTCAAACTTTTTTTTTTTTTGGCTTAATAATAGAATCGGCCAATTTAGGAGATGTCTTTTTAACAAACTTGAAATATTTCAAGATAGTGTGCCCTGCAAATAACATTTATGACCTAATTAAAAATAAATAAATCAACATATACATGATAAGATACTCTCGCATTAAGAACTTCCCTTAATTTAAAAAAATCATATACAGTGGTTGTTAAACCTAAGGAGGATACAATAAGCAAAAGCCAAAAAGAGATTAGCATGTGATTGTGGATAATCCCAATTTAAAACATCTAAGTCCGTCCAAGTCCAAAATATTAAAAAATGAAATGTCCCACCAGCTCACTCCAATTACAAATGCTTGCATTCAATTCATAGAGGTCTCACCATTGATAGAGAAAGAGAGTCAGTACTGATCGATGATCATGAGAAACCTGATTAATTTTTTCTGCAACTATGTTCTTCTCCTTGTGGTTCTTCTGGAATCACTTAATAATTATAATTTCTATCTCTTGGTTGGTGCCGATCCAACTGATGGATTCGCCAATGTGGCATTAACAGAATGGAATTTTGAAATACAGAAACCATATGATATACCAGTTGAGGAGCGTTACAGTTTTGAAAATGGAGTTCACCGGTTGTGGGTCTATGCTGATGATAAGCCACACGAACCCAATAGTCATACCCAACCACGTACTGAAATTCGCATACGAGTACTCTCTCTCTCTCACACACACACACACACACAGTGATTGTGTGTGTAAGTAGTTGTTTGTGTTCATCTCTTTATCTGTATCATGCGTGCATGATTTTGTATATATGTGCATCTACATAAATATATGTGTGTATACACACACTCATGAGGACGGGTCTCGGTGTAAGGAAAGATTGCTCCATTGTCACAGGTTTGAATTGCAAAACACTCTCCACTTGTAAGGTCATCTAACCCTCCTTAGAGTACCCCGCACTGGCGGGAGTCTCACACACTTCCTCTTCTTCTTCTTTTTAATATCAACGAAAAAAGAAGAATTTTGTTGATGAAAATAAGAATACAAGATTACTTAAAAAACATCAACAAAATGGAAGAAAACATTATATACACACACACGCACTATTGTATGCACATGACCTCACGAAGTTGATCTTTCTTGAAGGGGCTGGACTATTCATCTGGAGTGTGGCAATTTGAGGGCGATGCATTTGTGCCCAATGGGACCTCTGGTGCTACAATAGCACAGATTCATGGCGCAGCCAAGGGTGCTACAACTATATTATTAAGGATCTTTAATGGGGACATGAGGTACTATAGTCATGACCTGGTGGGTACTGATCTGTATGATAAATGGTTTAGGGTTAATATAATCCATAACGTGGATAAAGGCAAGTTAAAAGTTTTCATCAACGGCTCTAAGAAGTTCGCAGTGAAGGATAAAGGGCCCGGAGACTTGTATTTCAAATGTGGAGTTTATGCTGCACCTGCTAATATAAGCTATTACATGGAATCAAGATGGAAGAACATCAAGATATTCAAGAAAGGAAAATAAAGCCTTCTTAGGTATAAAAGAAATTTGTACCTGGCATGATAAATAAAGGGTTGTGAAATATTGAAAAATTACTATCCTAGAAGGGGTTTAATCTGTTTTCTGTAACAAGCTATTTTCAGTTTGCAATAACAGGAAAGGAACTTGTAAACATAATTAATAGTCTTCATTTTCAAAGCTCTATATCTTTAATTGGGATTAACAAAGGAGCTTCTTGATCATGAAAGGATTAAAAAAAAAACTTAATTAAAAGCAATTGATAAATCATCCATCTTTGAAGAAAGTTCATCTAATCATCTGGAAACGTACAACGATAGGCCATTCCTACATGTAGGATTGAGATCTTCCCAGTAAAAAATTCCCCCAATTCTCTCAATATATATGCTCTTGGATGAGTAATATATGAAGTATATCTAAGACTGTACGTATAGAAGTAATTGAGTGAATCTTTTAGTGGATATGAGTCAAGTGCAAGTTCTGCCAGTCACTTTGATTGGCACAGGAACTTTTGCCTACGCCAGACCGGTCACGGTTTTCACGAGGGTCCGGCTTCTACTTTTCACTATCAGTCAATAATTTGAAAAGAAATAGCATCTAGGAACATAATTTAATCAAGTTCGGTAAATTTAAATGGTGTTTTGCTAAGCCCTAATAAATTTATAAGTTGTTGGATTCAATCACATACCATTAGTTTCATATCTTGATTTGAAGAGTTAGTTCATAGTGAGACAAGATCATGGATCCACAGAGATCACAACATAGAGAGAAGGAGAAACTAATCTAAGTTTACTGTCATACACAAATACAGTGTTAATCAACCATTTATATATATATATATATATATATATATATATATAGTTTCCCATACGTAGCAAGGGAAGACAGACACAACAACATTACAATCACAATTTAATTTAATTAACTTTGTTGATCCTATCCTTAAAATGTTGCGGCCATATTTATAAATCCATATTAATTATTAGTTAAGTAAACTAAAGAATAACACTGAACTTAAATGCCCCACTTGACTGCAATTGGAGAAGCAGGTGAAAATGAAGTGTGTGTGTGTGTGTGTATACATATGTAGTGTATGTATCTTATGTACTTGGGTTTGCATCTTTGCTTGTGTATGCAAGGATATATACATGCATGTATTTGCATTCATCAGGTTGATCTTGTTGTAGGGGCTAGACTATTCATCTGGAGTTTGGCAATTTGAGGGCCATGATTTTGTGCCAAACGGAACCTCTGGTGCTATAATAGTGCAAATCCATGGCGCAGCCAAGAGTGCTACAACTTTAATACTAAGGATCTTTAATGGGGACTTGAGGTACTATCTTCGCGACCTGGTGGCAATCCATCTTTACGATAAGTGGTTTAGGGTTAATGTAATCCATGATGTGGATGGAGGGATGGTGACAGTTTTCATCAACGGTGTTCAGAAGTTTGTGACAAAGGATCGAGGGCCAGGTGACTTGAATTTCAAATGTTGAGTTTATGCTGCACCACCAAATGTAAGCTACTACATGGAATCAAGGTGTAAAGACATCAAAATATACAAAAAGTTGTAAGCATAGTACTTTCCAATGCTTTGTATTATATTTGCGATGTCAATGCTATATTTGGCACCCATATAACGTCAAAATGTCATATTTTAATATTTGCATTGTTATATTATTTTTTTTCTATAATTATTCTTACACAATAATTATTCAAAGTAAAAATAAAATAAACTATAATACTCGTTAACATTGCCAAATTATAACGGAACATATTGCCCATCGTTGAACTATCTATTTTGCAATATCGTTGAAATTAATTTCATTAACTTTCAATTGCATGACTAGATCTTAAACCGAAGCTCTCACCACCCTTTGAGTATATGCATGAATGCTTCCAAGGAAAATTGCATCTGGTGTAGTTCTAACCAGAGAGTTCATGCTATTTTATAACATTAACATCCGAAATGGTAGGGGTTTTGGAGTTGCCCTCGAGATCAGTTGAGATTAATATTGTTCAAACAACTAGTGGAGTGGGACCGAAGTAGTATTCTTGTGGTGTGAGTAGCTACTCTCAATGCAAAAATTAAAAAATAAAAATTAGTAAGATGCCTAATAAATGATGAAAATGCTAAATTATTTATTATGTCAAATTTCAAATCATTTTTCAGTTTGTCATAACAGAGAATGAAAGGTGCAATAAATAAATAAATAAATAAATATGGCCAACCAACTGCTTAAAAATTAAAATGATAAAACATTTTTTCAAAAAAAAACAGGGTATAGAAAATTAAAACAAAGTATAAACATTATAACAAAATTGTAACTATATATTGCATATTCATTTTGGTGGAAAGGATTATACCTTTGGTAAGTATTACCTGCAAGTAATTAATTTGATAGATTGGAAGGTGGACACAGTGTCCTTCTCACTCTATTATATTTCTTTTCCTTTCTATATTTTAGTTATTCATTTTTTTCCAATCAAGTTTTCTCAAACTATCAAGTGACAACATTATGTTTTAAATATTACCCATATGTTTCCTAAAAAAGAACTGTTTGAATAAAATATATAACATAATGGCGAGATATCAAACAGAATTATATATATATATATATAAAGACTAATTTAGTCCACGACTTTTAAATTTGGAAATAGTAAAATATGTGTATCCATATTCTCACAAAATGAAGAGATTGTTTTGCACTCGACCACATAAAATATGAGTTTAATCTGTTTTCTGTATCAAGCTATTCTCACATGCTGTCACCTTTTAGAAACCATCAACCATAAAATCTTTGTAATTGTCAAAAACCTCATTGAAGTCTGTCTAATTTACCCTATTCAAATTAATCTTAATTGTCATCCCTAAAACCACCCCTAGAAGTCCACAGCTGCATAATTGAAATCCCAACCAGCAGCCCTCAACCAGCTTTTGCGACTGAAGTGTTCCCACATTTAGCAGTTTCCTTTAATACTGAGGTTGCAAAATAGAATTGAAAAAAGGCACTGGGTAATTTACTTTTAACATCAATGTCTGTAACTCCTAAGTGACTGCACAAGCTGAGTCAAGCAACTTGCCAATGTAGAAATTATGTACTTAACAAACAGAAACTAGAAATGGTTACCAGACTTGATGAGGAAAGGAATGAACCATTAGTGTAACATTCAATATAACAGCATACAATGAGAAGTATCCTATTTTTGTTGCACAAGATGCGAAGGTGAAGACTATACTGACTCCGTAAAAATCTTATTGTCACTTGAACCCATAAAAGGAGGTCATGAATGAAATGAATGAAAGCTGAACAAATACAACACCAGGGATATAAAAATAATAACAAATAAAACACATCTAGACAGAGCTACAAGTTACTGTTAAAAAAGCCTACGAACCACAAGGAAGGCAGCACAATTTTCCAATTTGAATAAAGAGCCACTGCAAAAGGTTTGGGCATTCATCTTCCTCTGAAAATGTAGTGGGCAATGGTAACTCCGGAGGCAAATGCCGATGAAATGCATCAACTGCAGCCGCAACACCATCTTCATTCTCGATCAACTTCGCTAATTCCATTGCTTGAGATTTCACCTGACAGAGTCATAAGCAAACAAGTGACTTCTCATTTCAAGCAAGAGAAAGCTAAACTAATTATCATGGTGGACGACATAGCAGCCACCGTGTGAAAAGAACAAGAACACCCAACCTATAGCAAAATGCTTAATAACCAAAGCCATCGAATGTGTAAGTTTCTTAGTGTTTTTTCTACGTCTAGTTAACACTTGCCTAAGAAAACAACAATAACAACTCAGCTTCAACCTAAGTACCCTTGAGTTTGTTCGAATTTGTCTTTACTCCCAATGCATGATGATGAAAAAACACTGCCTTCATCTGTAGACAAGTTAGTGTAAACTATATGTTCATTTTATGTTCACTCATCTCACTAAAGTTATCAATCCCTGTACCAATTAAAGAATTAAGAAAAAATTAATTTCAAAGATAAACATGTTTGATCGTCAAAATAAATAAAATAAGGAATTTGAAGAGAGCTACAGGTGCAACAACTTTTAAATGACTATGGATTTTCACAAAGAACCGAGGATGTAAAATTGGTGAACATCCCTACTAGAGAAGTTTAATTATAATTATTAAATTGTCCGCTTATATCTGAAAAGGGGAAACAATGATATGTCTAATCCATTAAATACGTGATCCACTTTGAGGTGACTCTGTTGTGAGTTGGTGCATGCATACACGTGCACATCCACACACACAATGCAGTTACCTCTGGCTGGAGCATGAACCTTATAGCATCTGAAAGGGTTTCAATGCTGAGCTGAGATATAGGGATTGGAGCAGGTCCCAGTCCTTCATGATAAATTCTATCACCCCAGAAGAACTGATCTCCAAAGAATGGCACTATGGTTGTTGGACACTGCATTTCATGATGTGGACACATCATATAAGATCAAGCACACCTTTACTTAAAAGAAAATCAATTCTCATAAAGCATCAAATATCAGTTTCAGAAAAAAAAAAAACCAATCCGGTGACTCAGTCATCTTTCATTGCCATGTAATTATCTTCCAACCATTCAAATAATTAATTCTCAAAACTTGAGAGACATTTTAAACATCTAAGACATCCAAAATCGATACATCCTCACATGCAATTAAGAATACTAAAACAAAAAACTTATTAACAAGAATATTACCCCAGCCCTTAGTCCCGTAGCTGTGGTTCCAGCACCGCCGTGATGAACCTGAATATTTATGATAATATAGATTCCAGTTAATGATATTATTAATAGATTAGTACTTTTACAAGACTAAAAAAAAGCATTAATATACTATTTCCCATCATTAATCACTGCTTGTAGAAAATATAGCTGCAGCTCTCTAAATGATCACTGTATAACTTTACATGTCCATAAATTTCTCCAGATTTATATACAATCAAAATCTCAACATTCAAATTTCCCTATAACCAAGAGTTAGACAAGAACTTGCACACCCCCTCACCAAATATCTAAATAAATAAATAAAAGGTTCATCAATCTGAATGCAGCTTAAAATAGAACTCACCACAGCTAAACATTGAGGAAACAGCCAATCATGAGGGCAATCGTCTAGAAGGAAAATGTTGTCAGGAATTTCTGGAACTGCAATGCAAGAAGTGAAAGAGAAAGTACTCAATAAAAGAAGATGCCAGTTTCAGAATTTCAAAATTTAAGTGACTCATAACCTTATTTAGACAACAGTCAATTTTTAGTTTGAATGACACCTAATGTTTTATGGACAAGGTATTCAATAATCATAAATGGTGGACTGCCAGAAGATAAACATTTTTCCAGAAACTTCTGAAAGGATGAAAAATGAAAAAGAGGTTTCAATGAAATTTCAGAACCCAAAATAAAATAAAATAATCATGTGGTGAAAGAATACATAAGAACAAATGGCTCATTTGCAACGATGTATAATGTCCTTCCATGGAATATGAATAATAGTTTTTGTATGGTGCCGTTGGGCTGTTTTGTTTATAATACTTACAGTTACCAAAAAAAATGTGAATAGTGGGATATGTGAAGGAGAATAAATATAGCATCAATCAGGGAGGGGTAGGAACTAGGAAGGCACAGAGAGTTCTAGGAATTTCTATCAATTACTGGAAAGCCTCCCCATAGTTTGACACAAAAATGGAAATTTGAAATTGTCTCTGCACCACAATATTAAGGCAGTGACAAGATATAAAGATTCAATTTGCTGCATTATCATGTCACCAGAATATTTTTTCTTGAGCAATTTTACTCTTTTCGTTATCCCAAGAATATCACATAGAATAGTTACATTTCAACAACAAAAGACCATTTTGATAATTTGATTCTTGATGGAAGGGTCATGGTGAGATGAGTGAGTTAGACGAATGAAAAGAAATTTCTACATAAGAAAAATTATATTTTCTCTTGCTTTTTTAATTAAATTGAGTAGAATTCTTTTCCTTCACCATTATAATTTTTGCAAGCATACAACATAAAAGAAAATTTTCTTCTAAGAGGTCAAATTCATTGGATTGTATTCGTATCCCATTGTATTTATTGTGAAAATTGTCAGAAAGTACAGAGGTCATCAAAAGTACAATACAAGATACAAAATTCAGTTAGAAGTCTCTATCAATTAATAAGCCTTGATACCAGCATAGTTTACCGCAACTTTATCCAGAAAGTTTAATCGTTTCACTATATAGAACAGAGAATGTGTTACATTACACACTATAAAGTATCATACAACAAAATCAGGCTCATATTTATCACCTAGTTGGAATGTATTAAGGGATTTCTATACATAAGAGAGATTCTCATAACAAGGGATGGTCTATGATACACAATATTATTAAAAGCCACACAGTTTCTTTTTTTTTTTGGAAACTTGTTGTACTAGTATTTATCATGCAAAAATAGAAATTAATGTATTCATACATAAGTTGAGTTATGGACATGGGTGGCCCTTCACTCAATTCGTTTCCCAAAGAAGTCCATATTATTATTCAATTCATTTTTTAAATAGTCATATTATGAAGATGAAGAACTCAAGAAAGAGAGGAAAACATATTTTGGATTGTTAAATTCAATGTTCTAGAACAGAAGTGTATCATGCTCTGGAATGTGCATTCCATAATAGAAATCACAATAGCATTTTCCATGAACTTTGGTTTAGAGCCGAAAATAACAGAATATGACATCATTGTAAGAGAGAAAATGGAGATGGGGATACTTCCATTAGTGGGTGGCAATCCAGTCAAGCAATAAAATGTACTCATTTTACAAAGCAGCAAGATAGCAAGAAGCAAGACATCCCGATAGAATGCAATCAAAAGGAAGACACTTACAAGTACCAAGATCCCCCCAACCACGGCCAATTATTCCCCTCTGTCCTGTATTCTTCAATGCCTCTAAAATAATTTCTGTAGTTTTCTTGGGATCTTCAAGAGGCTTAACAATCAAGAAAAGTAATAATATTCTCATTAAGATTTCAGAAGACAAAATGCATACTATCTGCCAACAGTGTAAACCACGACATTGAATAAAAAGTTCACAGAAAGGTCAGCAGACAAGTGGAGTTTGTCAAGATAGACTTAAGATCAAAATAGGAACCAAAATTGCCTGGAAACAACTGATTTACAAACTATTTTAAATTTACTATTAAGAAACCCTCAGGTGAACAAATGGAAAATAGATTCAGTATTTATAATTCAAGATAAAGGCACCAGATCAACGGAAAAAGGTTTTAGATTTCATTCCACATTAAGCAGGAAGTTAACACCCCTTCATATCAGATCCATAATGTCTCCTATAATTTTTTTTATCAGATCCATAATGTCTCCTATAATTTTTTTTTTTTTTGTAAAGTAAAGAGTAATATCATTAAAATGCCCGAGAGCGGCGAAATAAATGGCCTCCTATAACTAATTGAGTTGATAGTATTTGACAGGTCCATTACTTTCTACAATAACAAAGTTAGCATGTATAGAGGGGCATTGTTACTATACATGTTCCAGTCACCGCAGGGGGGGGGGGGGGGTGGTGGCGAGTGCAATTTTTTAAAGGAAGTTTATGCCAACATGTGAAGTTGTAGAGTGGCGTATGTAAATCTATTTTAGCATAAAATGTACTTTTAACGCGGTTGATGCCTACCCTTGTGTCACAATACTACCATGTGCAAACAACCATACCAAGCAGCCTGAAAGAGAAAAAAATTTCTATGTTGCAACTACCATGAGCTGTATTATTTATACAATATTAGTCCTACATTCATATGACAGGCAAATAGTCCAACTTCACCTGAGAGGGAAGAGATTCTGGAATGCTACAACCCATGACATAACTAGTAAATGTCAACCGGCAGAAAAAAACTAAGCATTTAATCATCATTAAATTCATGGATTTTCCATATCAATAGTAACTTGCTCATGGTTTTACCTTGCTTTGATTTTCTTTTTTCATGTCGTTAAAGGCAGTGCAAATTATAAATTTCAAGCCTCAAGCCTCAAGCCTAGATCAATGCGGTCAAGGCAGAGACAACTAGATTGAGGCATAGGTGCGAAGCCACGACACCCAGGCATTGCCACTTGTACAAATTGAACCCATTATTGAGCCCTTCAACTTTGGGTGTCATGCATTAGAAAATAGTCTAGGAAGTGATTGCTGCTTAAGGCCTATGCAACAAGGATACAAAAATGGATAAGAATCAACATGAATATAAGGTGTCCTGACATGGTTAACTCAAAGTAAATAGTAATATTGAAGTGTCATACATTTAATTCCTTGTGGGTATACTTCCAACAAAGCAAAATAAACGATGATGATAACAAGATGATCATCCTTGTCATGTGTCTTAAGACTAAAATGATGACCAAGTAAAAGGCCATTACCCATTGGCAGTCCAGTCAATTCCAGGGGTAGAGAGGGTGGATGGAGTTAAAATCCAACATTTTCTTTGGAAAAAGAGGGGACGGGAGAAAGTTATATGGCGGAGATAGAACAAAAGAATAAAATGGCAAGAAGAAATATCTGAAATCTCCGAGGCTTATTTGTGTAGATACATGGAAGTTGAATATTTGAACAAAAGTCACCAAAGTTAAAAAATTAAAAAAAAACATAAATATGAACAAGGGGAACCAAATTAATATCAGCAAAATAAAATGAGTTTTTTAACCTAATTGGTCACGGAAGGGGGAAAAGGACAAATAGTAAAAGAGGTTTCTCGTGTTTCTTTTGCACCTGCACTCACAAGACACTGAATGGAGACAAAGAGGTACTCAGTGCAACACCTAACCCTGATGACAAGGGAGGGAGCTGTACCTACTTGTCAATGGCAATAATTGGTTTTTGTCCATTGTTTGTAATTGCACAACTTCTGTTAATGGCGTTAAGCCGACAACTGTGACAGGGGAGTGCAATATAATTAATCAAACTAAAGGAGGATTGTCTGCAATTGTCTGAAATTCGAGCGGTGCTAAGTGTAATTTACCTTAAATATTCTTCTCGGATTCGGATCAGGTTGGATCATTGATAAAAAAAAATGCAATCCATATCTGCTTAAACGGATCGGATTCGGATCAACATCCGATCCATTGATTGGCCTACCTATTCTAGAGTTGCTCAATTTGGTTTTGTACAAGCTCGTTTAAACAACCTATCAAACAATAGGCGAACGACCGACATCTAGAATTTTGAACACCACTGTTCTAGGGGAGGTCGTTCGAACAACTTGGCCAACGACCAAGTGAACGAACTCTTCTAGAATTGAATTTTTAAACCCTTCCAAAGGTGGTTTGAATGAGTTTTCAAACGAGGTGGAACGAGCAGTTACTAAAAAATTATTTTGAGGTCGTTCGAATGACTAGACGAATGATCTATCGAACAAACTCCTATGTTTTTCATAAAAAATGCATTACCTAATTCAACTTCGATCTTTCTTGATTGAATTGACACAAAACACTTAGAAAATAATAATTTTTATCATTGAAAAGGATGTGTCAATTAAATCAAGATGGTATTAAACACACTAACATATTTAAAACATTTTGTAAAAACTATGTGTATTTTACTACATTTTTTTTGCATTTCACATGATTTTTATTTTAGCATTCTCCATCTCAATTTTTTTTCTAGATTAATTTCTTTTTTAAATTATGCTCAATTAAGAGTATTTTTTACTAATTTTCTGTACTTTTTTAGCCTTCCTTCCATATATTCATATTTATTATTATTTGGTAAACTCTGGCAATTCTAAATGACATAATTTTGAATGATTCAAATGTGATGGCTTATATACGAATCCTATTAGTAATCCCAGTTATGATTACCTTGACTAACATAATCGAAAAGTTTACTTAACATGGACCTTTAGCTATCAGCAAAATTATCTACAAGAACTTCTTCAAACTTTTCTGCTTAGGGCTGCAACTCAGGCTGGCTAGGCCAGGCTTGAGGCCTATCTAGACTCAGCCCGAGTATTGAGACAATCAGCCCGAGCCCGTCCTGAACCCGACCTTAAGCCCCGAAGATCCTAGCCCGAGCCCATCCCGAGTTCAAATTCATTTATATCGGGTTAGGCCCGAACCCGAAAAAAAAAATCAACCACAGGTCCTCGACAAATCAACACTGCTAATTTCACAAACAAGAAGAATACAAAGGATTCAATCAATTAGAATGAATGGAAAATCAACAAAACAAAGTGCAATAAACTAAAGAAAATAGAATATATATAATAGCCAACTAGCATTTAAGATCAATTAAACCATGTGAATGTTAAGTAAAATACGATGAAACTAGCACGATCACCGGAGATCGAGTTGGTAGGACTTGAGGGTGCGGCTCCGACAAAGGCTCTACATCTCGTAGATGTACTCATTGCCGCCATAGTAGCAGTTGTCGGGCATGCCCTCTGATTACTTGTTGGTGAGTGGGTTGCCAAGGGTTTTGATGACAGCAAAGTATGTGAAGTTCTCACCGGCTCGGCAAAGGTTCTACATCTCGTCGATGTACTCATTGTCGCCATAGTAGCGGTTGTTGAGCATGCCCTCTGAGTACTTGTTGGTGAGTGGGCTGCCAAGCGTTTCGATGACGGCAAAGTATGTGAAGTTCTCACTGATGGTCGCACACTCCATAAATCAATTGCTAGATGTGTTACGACTTGCAGTCTATAATTGTGTTGGCTAATCCGTGTTTGACAAAACTATTGAGATGTAATGTGTCCAATTCATTTCAAGCCTTATTCTTAAGCCTTGTGGTTATCTCAACATTCCAAGCTACAAGGAGAGATCTTCTTTGATAATGATGGTTGCTACGGCAGGAGAGGTAAAGTATTTGTATACATTTGGTTCATGGATGTCACACACACACACTTCATGCATACAAAGTGTTTTTAACATGGTCTTCTGAAAAGTGTGGCCTTGTTATTAAAAGTTCTCATTGGTTTTTCAAGATACTAAGTTTAATTAAATGAGAAACTTTTATTTATGTGTGAAGTGATTCGATTGAAGCATTATGCCTCGATCATTCGAACAAGCCTTGGCTTCGTTCGAACGACCAAGACAATGAGGTCATGTGAGTTGTGTTGTGGCATCTCATGGGCTTGGTCGTTCTAGCAACCTGACCAGAGACCTTGCAACACAAGCTCATGGGACCTCGTGGGAATGCTTGATCGAAAGACTAGAGCAGTGAGCATTGCACTCATTCTTTTTAAGGCACTCGTTCGAACGAACAAGGCCTCGTTCGAACGACCATTGGAAAACTGTGCGAATAGTTTTCAATTTTTATAAGGATTCTGCTCTATTTTAACCTAAGACTATATAAAGTCTCTAGCACGATTTTGAAAAGACTTTTGGTTGCTGCAATACATATAGTTTTCCTAGTTCCAAAAGAATTTCAATTGGCATCATCATTCTTACACACATCCATGGCCTTTTGATCTAATAACCCTACCATACTTTCTTCTACACCATTGGAGTACATGTTTGTGGATTTCAAGTAGTGTGCAATCGGTAGAGTTTGAAATTGCGTGGTGATTCGCAGTTGTGATTAAGATTGTCTGTTAGTGAATTTGAAGCAGAGGTCTACTTGAAGAGCGCTTGTAGATTCAAGTTTGAAGAGATTCAGAACAAGAGCAAGGCTAGAGGAACTAAGTCATTATGTCTACTATGTCTATAATCACCAAAGCTATTCTAATGGATTCAATGCATCTGGGTCAACGCTCCGAAGTTTTCCAAAACAGATACAATTCATCTGTGGTGGTTTCCTTGTCAACAAAAATCGGTGTATTCGTCTCTTGCTTTCATTATTAATTTATTGCTATATTGATGCATGACACTGATTTATGATTGCACACACTAACATAACTCTCACTTAATTGAAGTGATAGCCTTAATCATTGTTGGGTTGTTAAAATTGAAAAAAAATAATTTTTATTTTACCATTAAGAACTATTCACCCCTCTCTAGGTCAAATTCAATTCATCTACATATACATAGGGCCTTTCAAGATGCAATCACACGATCTTATCGATTTTCGATGGTTAGGGCTTGTAACTTCATCGGTCACATTATTAGTTGGGTTTAATGAGTCACTTCTGGTTGTTGGTTGGGTCTGATCGGCCACCTGTGGTGGTTGGTTAGGGCTTTCCAACTGTTGGTGTCTGGTGGTGGTAGTGGTGGTGGTGGTGGTGGCGGCTCACGAAGATTTGGTTGTGGTTAGATGAGATTTGAGATCGTCTTACATAATAACGGGAGATGGATGATGAACGAAAGTAGGCCGAAGCTCGAGAGATGGTTGAAGAAGACGGTGGCCGATTGGTTCCAGATGTTCAATGGGTTTCAGTAGGGCAATAGTGGCTAGGGTTTGTGAGAGAACTCAAAGAGAAAGAGAATGAGGTTGCAAGGCTGAAAAGTTATATGCATATATTCTTGAGAGCTTGATATACATTATTGGCCTATTCTCTAGTAGCTTAAACTTTTGGAGCAATTGGTTGCTTAACATAGTATCAGAGCCTAACTTCAATCCATCTTTGTTCATCGTCCACACTCCATTAATTCAATGCCTCTTTGTCAACATTGTTAATCATCACATGCTACTCACAAACCAACAACGATTGTTCTTTGATCACTCTTTACTTAAAAAAAATCCTTCTTTTGTTTTTATGGATCATAACAAGAAAGCCTCCATCGCATATCCATCATCACGGCCTCTATTGTCTCACAATCGTTGCAAAACCTCCACCATCAACCAAAGTAACAATGGCACCTCCAATCTCGATCCAGATTTCCAATCTCAAACTCTCTCTTGTTACTTTTTTTTCTTCACCTTCCTTTTTATCTCTCCTTCCTTTCTTCACTATTACATCACAGTTGTAGTACCCTCCTATAGCTGAGACAAATTTTATTCCATTACAGATACCCATCCTTGACCTGCTTCCTCTCTCTCCTCTATTTCTCTCTCTCTCACTGCCTTTCTCTCTCATTTGTTTATAATCTAATCACTCTTCACTCTCTCTCCTTTTATTCTTTTTTACTTCACCCTTTCTTTCTCTCTCTACACTCCAACGAATTCCCTCTCTATCTCTCATTAATATTTTTCTCTTTCTCAATTTCAGATTTCTCTCTTCTGCATTCTATATTTTTCCACTATTTCTTTCTTTATTTCATTCTCTCTCCTTATTTTATTTTTCTCTGTCTAATATCTCAGATGCTCCTTCGACCAGGCACGCTCTACGCCACGTGCCCACTATCTCATTAGCTCATTCGATGAGGCACATTTTCTGCCACGTGTCTAGCATCATCAACTACTTGTTCCGCCATGTAACCCTTACACATGTTACGCCACATGTCTAGTATCTTCAGTTATGTGTTACACCACGTGTCCAGTATCATTAGAATCTACTCCGTCACATGTGTTTCATCATGTGTTCAACCCCATCAGAGTCTGCTCCACGCTACCATCAAAATTCATGCGTGTCTATGTGCCGCCATCAAGATCCGCTACGCACTTCTGTTCACTGCCATTAGTTCTAGCTCTGAGACTGATGCGCCTTCTCCAGACTATGCGCTTCCACACACCGTCAATGACTTTGTTGAGAGTCCTACTCCACGTTAGCTCCACAACCATCACAACTAGGGCAACAATTACATTTCAGCCACATCAACGTTAACATGTCAAGCGCGTATCTTCCAGACTTTGTTTTCAAACTCAAGTTGATCTATCTCCCACCTAGAGTTTGAGGGGGGTGGTTGGAAGTACATTACGGTTTGGTTAGCTATAATACGCAAGTGAGGGAGAGTGTTGAGACCTTGATATACATTGTTGGCCCATTCTCTAATAGCTTAAGCTTTTGGAGCAATTGGTTGCATATGAATTGAATCAATGGCTAGGATCTATTGGGATCTCAAATCTAACAGTCCATGTCAAATAACATTATAATATATATATATATATATATATCATATATTTTATTATATTATATATATATATGACATTTGGGCTCAAGCAAGGCTCAGGTTCCCTACGGACCCAACTCGATTTTAATTTGGGCTTTTGATTTCCAGCCTAGGTCCATCCCGAATTTTATAAAAATGCTATCGAGGCCCTAAAATTGTCAGACCGGACTCAAGTTGGCCCGCCCGAGTTGCAGCCTTATTTCTGCTTATTCAGCCATCTGAATGGACAACGTCAATACTTTTATATTATAGATTTCAAACGGTTGAAATCTAATTCTAGAAAGAAAAAAAAAGTGTTTCTGCATTTGCTCTTTATTTTGGACTACTACATGCGTTGTTTTTGCTTCACTATCTATTATTTAGAGTAAAATAAAAATTCAACAAATCCAACAACAGATGTCCCACATTCAGTATTTCAGCCAATATACCACTTTACCAATTGCATTCTAAAATGAAGTATATATCATAGGAAAGGACATGTTGATTCAGAGTGAATAGGATGGTGTTAGACCAGGGAAGAGGCACAGAACACCAGATCATAGTAACCACTGGTGTGGCCTATATGACCAACACACCTAATAACCTAAAGCCACCCATCCACACATGGATAAACTATATGTAGCCAACCCCCTTCGTTAAATTTGTAAGTTTTGGTTGATCACACAATAACTACACAATGGTGGACCCAATTGAGTCTTCATGCATTCAAAAAGAAAGAGAAAAAGGTTGTGCCAAATCTGAATAGAACTGATGCATTGGAAACTCATAAATAATGTTACAATATTGATTACTAGAAAGATCAAATCAAAATATCTTCTTAAGATAAAATAATCTAGAGAAAAGAATAAATCAGCTGATATGTTCAAAGTAAAACATCATATGACTGAAACTGTTCTATTCAATCATCATATGCAGGCTAAAATAAAAATACTCATTAGATAATGAAGGGGATAAAAGAAAAATAACACTTCTAAAGCATATACTACTTCAACATAATTAGTGAGGTTGCCATACCATGCTCCCAAACCCAATATATATAGGTTCAAGTCCTCTTTGAATCCATTGAACAAACTCTTCAGGAGGTTGATACTTTGACCCAGGGTTTAGGAAACAATAACCAACAACATCAACTAAGGGGCCCCAATCTGCACATTAGTCAAAATGAAATCAATCCTTTTAACAAGTTTGTGATGTATGAAGCATAAAAATTTGTGTTCTGCATCCAAAATAAACAACCTGCCCACACTAAATTGCTCTGTGTATAAAAATCAATATAATTGAATAAAAAATTATAAGAGCTTGTGAAGCTAAAAGTAATGGACTAAAATATGTGATTGCATCTAACAATAGCTCTGATGCTTGGATTTAAATCGTGGTAGCGGGATATAACTCGGTCGCGGTGTAACGATATCGGAAGTATCGGATCATTCGTAATGGGAATCGGAAACCGCAATCGTGAATTTTTTTCCAACACTAGCAAATCTGTTAACAGTCACTGATACGCATATCTTGATTACAATTATCACATTTTTATATTTTTTACCACTAATTTTTAATTTTCTAACACCTAAAAAAATATTTTTCTTATGAATAACACTTAAGAATATATTTTATTATTTTATATGAATTTTTTAAAATTAAACTAATAAAAAATATCATTTAATTTGAATAACATTACAAAAAATAATTATAAGCTTGAAAATCAATTCAGTTGATTAGTTATGAAATAAAAAAAAATTAAAAATTTTGAGGCCAAGAGGCCTTTTCAAGTTTGTACAGACCCGAATATTTTAGAAATCCATTTCAAGTTTTTTTGGATTATTTTGTTAAATATATCTCTTGTATGTAAATCTTATAAAAATAGAAATCATAAGAATTCTGTAGAAAAAAATAAAAATAGCAATAAGAAAAATGAAAAAAATAAAGAAAAAAAGCATAAAACAAACGTAATAGTCCTGTAATGGCCATAACGGTCTTGTAACGGTCTGTAACGGCTGATACGGCTGTGAATTTTAGTCACACCAATATATCGGCTAGTATCGGTATCAAAGGGTCAAAAAACCGATACGTAACGGCTAATACATAAAGTAACAGCCGTTATTTAACATCATGCTCTGACATCCTTCTCAAGAGATTGTTGAAGAAATGAGACTGAAGACCTTGTTAAACTCTTCATTCTAATGTCCTCTAGGAAAATAGGATACTGAAGAAATTCAATAAGATTCTCTATTCAGATATTTACATGTGAAGCCACTCATTTTGTATATAAATTTAAGCGCATACCCATCAATCACTAGAACTGTTTACTGGCTTCAAATATAATCACAATTCTAAAAATACAGGGCTTGACTTTCAGTCTACTTGATAATTATAATACATGCATGTGTGTGGGTAGTGGGTACGGCCAAACGTGAGGGGGTGCATGGATGATATAAATATTAAAGTTATACCGTCTTTAACAGCTTAAACTTTTAGAAGTCTTCTGGTACAAATAGCAGATGCAAGAGCCCTTTCGCACTGATTGCCTGCTATGATACAGCAAGAATGAAGTACACTATTCGGGGAAAGACTAGGTATGTCCAAAAAGGGTGAAGAGGAAAATTCAGAAAGAGAGAGAAGAGAAAGAAAAGAAGAAGATTTCATTTTTTATCCAGAACCATATCCTATCCATGCATAGTTGTAATCCATATCAAGGGAAATGGAATTGTTTTCAGTAATTTTGTGAGAAACTACTTATATTGCAGGTTTTTAAAATTCTTGGACTGAATTTAAAGTATATTATACAGCTAGTAACGCCTAATATGAAACTCCAACTATAAGGTCCAGTGTAGTATTAGCAAAATGACTATGCAGCACACCAAAAATAATAAAACAAGCCACAAAAATGGAGAAATAAGCTTCCTTACACCCCCCCTCCCCCCCAAAAAAAAAAAAAAAAAATTTACCTCCAGGAAAGCTACATTGAAACCAAAGATTGCAGGTAACGTTGATCAGAACGGGTTTTTAACAGTATAATTCCCTGTCGAGATCTGAACTACAAGTTGCTGTAACTTCATCAAAAAGATTCATTGACCAAGCATCAAGTAATTAGCATCACATGCATCATGCATAATGATGCAAAAATATAATTTGGCAAATAATGAATATATAACAAATTACAAAGAAATATAATTGCATTAAATGGTGTCCAAATATTACACGAGGAAAAAAAAAAAGAGAACAATAGAATGTACAAATCTATATCCCATTATAAATGCATGAATAGTCTTTGTAGACATCCCTACCACTTGGTTTTGGCACAACATGGGGACTCCACATGTAGCCTGTTGGAAAATGAGATATTGATCCATGGTATGTACTGAAGTATGCAATAGGAGCAAGCTTCAACTTCCTCTTCCTGAAGTCATTTATGTATCCTCTTATACCCCACCATATCAGTAAATCCACAACTATATATGAAAGCTGGATCCAGAAAGGAAAAATTAGGGAACAAATTTGTAGCTAAATTTAATTCTAAGGCTCATTAAATTTTTTTTATAAAAAATACAGACAGAATTGGCAGACAACCAAGAACATACCCAATAACCAGCACTTTGAGGTACACGTGCCAATGGGTGAGGAAATTCATACGTGGGCCTGCCTATTGAAAATGGACGTAAGATTCATATATACACACACCCACATACACACATATAGTCCTACAACACAATTCAACTGTTAGATTAACATAACATAGTTAGCATACAGGCTTCAATGCACTAGGTGTATTCATGCCAGTATAACTGCCAATATCTCATCTTTGAAATGTTGGATCTTCCAGAAGCTGTGCGCATGTGCATTACATCTAATTCACACACACACACACATATATACGTTCTCAATATGGAGAGATGGAAAATCTTGCACCCAACCTACACCGTTGGTATTAAGGGTGAGTTTCAGAATAAACTTTCAAAAGAATTCATTAAAAGATCTGGAAACATTGAACAAAACTGAATTTCATTCAAAGATTAGGGGAAAATTGTGAATAAGTTAACTGCAATCCAATGCAGCAACCCACAATAACCCAAGGAGGCAGCAAGGCAAGGTGTGATGAATACGTGAACTAAATATAATAACTAATGTATATTGTAGACTTATCTGTAATCAATATCACTATTTACAGAACCTCTAAGAACAGAAGCATGGAACTGAATGATCAGTTCTTTGATGACAACAGCAGTAGAAGGAAACTAAAGCCTTCCAGCTAACACAATGCACTGAATATATTCTATGATGAGTTTCAACAAGTTTGGTGTGCTTTGAGGACTTTTTAGGTAACTAACATCTATTGAGTTTTAAGATCATCTTTAGAATGTTTAAAAACTTTGGCACATAAAAATAGATTTTTGGACCTTTAATTTCATTTTTTTTTAGTTTTTTAGGTGGGATCCTTCAAGAATATTAAAGAAATTTATTACCAGTAGAACAATTCAAATCATTACAAAGATATATGAATTAAACTCCTGGAAATATTATCATATTGCAGAGAGGGCGGGCTTTGTAGCAACAGTAAGGTTGCTCCATTGTGACCAAGAGGTCTTGGGTTCGAGTAGCAAAACAGTCTCTGCTCGCGGTGGTAAGGTTGCATATATTTAACCATCCCCAAAACCTGGCAATGGCAGGAGCCTCGTGCACTGGGCTAGTCCCATATTAACATATTGCAGAATATGTGCTACACCACATACACAGATTACCCTTTGCATATACACTCCTATATTTTAACATGTGAGACATTCAAAACCTTAAGATACTGTACTGTTATAATTGAACTTTCTACTTAGATAATTTTTCAGTATATTAGCTATAAATATAACACCATACCCACTAACCCTTCAAACATGGAACTTCATGTTTATAAATAACATGCATGGCTAGTTGCTGTTTCCAATATAGGGCCGTATAGCACTTCAATTCATGGAAGACTCAGACTGAAAGAAACAACCAAATACAAGCATGCTTTGATATTTTATTCTTGGATTTTCTCATTTTTTATTTAGTTTTATCAGTGAATTATTGTTCAGGAACTGGAGTGTTACTGTCACTATAGCATTCATGTTCACATACTTTGGCAGTTACTGTAATGCCACTGACCACCCTAGTGTAGATTAGTGACAGTAATTTTGGCCTTTAATTATTTTATTATGGAAGGTTCAGATCAGAGGTTATTTAAGGGCTGAGATTGAATTTTAGTTAGGGTTTTCTAGTACTGTAGTTAATATAAATAGTATGCCTTCTAACTAAAGATAGAATTGGCATTTTAAAGCGCTAGAAGGGGGACCCATATACATCCAAAGAATTGGGGCTAAAGATTAGTTCCTTCTATACAAGTAAGATCCCTCAAATAATCTACAAAAGCATAAATAGAATTGAAATAACGCCCTGAAATCCAAACATAGAAAGTATCAAGAAATATTATCTTTAGCCCAAGAACAGAAGTCTTCACATCCTCAAGTCTATACACTCCATTCAAAATTCCACGTTAAGTAGTGAAGCACCATCCACACATTGTGAACTCCTATAGAAACACCCATCCCCCCAACAAGCCATCAACACATGGACCGAGGCTGACATAATCCAATGTGTGCCAAAAAGCGAAAGAATAAGGGACCACAACTCCCCTATAACCTCACAATGGAGTAAAAGATGATTGGAGGATTCCCCCACCCGACGGCACATGCAACACCAATTAACCAGGAGTTTTCCATTTACACAAGTTATCAATAATTAAAATGGCTTCCAAAGCATCCGCTCAAACTAAGAATGAGACCTTCAAAGTTGTGACTTTCCAAATAATCCTTCCATGAAAACCCAAACCAGCTTTGGCACAAAGAAATGAAACACCAAATCTTCTGTGACTAGCAAGAATCTATTGTATAACATCCCCCCTCCACGAATCCGAGAGTTGTAAAGAGAACATTCACATACTCTACATCCCAATACGTTGGTTTGTGCCAAAAAAGGACACTCAAGAAAAAGCAAAAAAAAAGTTGCTTTTTCTTAAAAGCAAAAAAGGAATCTTTTGTTTTATTTGTTCCACCTCATCTTCCTACCATCATAACCATATATATGCACATATATAAGCATATACAGTTAACCCTCTTATAATTAATAGACATGAGAGATTGAAAATTTATTAATTATTACAATTACTAATTATTAAATTTCTCATACTTTTATTAACCAAGAACTGTTTTTTTACATATAAATGACTTTCACTACAAAAATAAGACCTTATATATAATTTTTCAAAAGTTTGTAATTTTTCATAAAAAAATACATAGAATACTCAATTTAGGGCATAAAAAAACTCTTAATGTTCATTTCAAATAAAGAAGCGTTTCCTGATGTTATAATTTTTCTCATTTACAATACTTTTGACTTCAATTATATAGAACTAATTGATATAATTATCAAGACATGTCATAAAGAGGATATACATATATATATATAAATACATATATAACTATTTTATCTCTTTAATAATTAATGTTATAATTAGTTTTTTTGAAAAATGTATTAATTATTAAATAATAGAATTATTAATTATTCACAATGGAACAAGGTTGGTTCCTTAAAAATTTATTAATTATTAGAGATTATTAACTTATTGAATATTAATTACAAGAGAGTCAACTGTATATGTACAAATGTGTTTTTTTTTTATAAGCGTACAAACGTGTATATATATTATATACATGAAATATACCTATATATATTCATATGTGCACGTATATTTATTTATAAGCATACATATATACATGAATATATATATGCCTATGCATATACATATATGTGCCTATATTTGTCTAGACATGTACGTAAATGCTTCAACATGTGCTTTATATACAAATGTATGTTGAGAGCTTAATATATATTCTTGGTCCATTCTTTAACAGGTTAAACTTTAGATGAGTGGCAGTTTAACATGGTATCAAAGCCTGTTATGAAAAGTCTTGTGTTCAAGTTTCTCCATTTATATTTATGCCCCGTTTGATTTGTTTGAGCAAAGTTGCACTCTATTGTGCTCCATATTTGTCGGTGATTTTTTTGCACCTCCACATGCAAGTCCAAAGTGAGGAAGTGTTGAAAGCTTGATATACGTTGTTGGCCCACTCTCTAATAGCTTAAGATTTTAGATGAGTTGGTAGTTTAACAATGTACAAATGTAGATGTGCCAATATATAAACACAAACACCTATATATGTCTATATTTATACTTGTATGTACTTATAAATGCTTTTGTGTGCATCCATACATATTTATATATACATATACTAATTAATATGTTTTTATATGATATTTACAATTGTAAATGGCTACATATGCACCTATATACACAAATACACTTCTATATACAGATATGCTTATATAAGTGTGTATATATGCACATAAGTGTATATATATACACATATATACTTATACATACTTATCCTTCCACTTAATATATTATATTTGAAGAATAATTTTAATAGACCTATTTTGAGATCAAAATCACTTTTATGATGTAGTTATCACACACACTTTTGTTATTTCTTGTTCTCCAAAAAGGAAAAATAAACGTAGAAGGTACTTTTTAACTTATCAAAAGTACTTTAAAAGAGCGTTGTCAAACGATACCCTAACTTTTGATATTCCCTTTTCTTGGGTTATAAGATCTAAGCATTTCATAATTGAATTGTTGTCATGAAATTGTACTTTCTTGAATATTTTTCTTCCACCAATTCTTCTATTACAAGTTCAGAGTATCATTTTGTGACAAATTGAATGTCTATGTTTTAAATATTAAAAAACATAAGGAACAAAAATTTTCCAACTCAATAAAGTCGTACTAAGCACATAACAATGTTAAAGAGTAATAACGGGTTCAATTTTTACTAGAGAATTACAAATTTCATCCAAACCATAACATAAGAAGGCCAATTTTCTTCTAAAGAAGAGGTACCGACCATAAAATCAAGTGATAAATAGTAAATATTACAATTGTTTTCTATTTTAAGTTAGAGATACGGAGTACAAATTAACAAGCATGGATAATGTTAATTAAAACTCACGTCCAAGGCATTGTGAAGAAGATGTGAAGGGGTACACCAAGAGCTTCAGCAACGTGTGCATGTCCTGAAATCCAGAAGAAGTGAAGAACATGTTAAATTTTTCAAGTATATTACTCAAAGTAATATATTTAGAGTGAAAATATAACTGTAATATTATCTATCATGAGTTATCAGATAGTATCAAAATATATTTAACTAACTCCATCAATGGACTATACGGAACACACTTCAACAATCATTGCACCTAGGTTGTACAAATTGCGTGGACAACATTGCTAAGGGGAGTTTTTTAACCAAAATATTGACAAATGGAGATGCCACCTCCAACTTTATTCATATTTTCATTCTATGCCATTCATGTCTATCATTGCCATCTTTGTTTTCTTTTGCCTTCATAACCTCACAGCTTGTGCATACAGAAACACACATCTCAATTCCATATCATCTTTCAATCCACCATCATGAAACCATACAACAAAAAAACAATAGATTTTAGCATTTTGATTTGCAAAAATAAAGAGTTATGCACAATTTTACATATTATCATGGCATTAAATTAATGAGTCAATGTACGAAATTTTGGGAAAGATTGATGGAGCACCAATTAAGACTTAAAACAACCATATTGGAGAATCAATTCGAGTTTATGCTAGGGAGGTCACGATGGAAGCTATTTAGATATTAAGAAGACTTATGAAAAGGTGTAGGGAAAATAAGAAAGATCTTCGTATGGTTTTTATAGATTTGGAAAGAAAAAAAAAACTTATGATAAAGTCCCCCGAGATTTAATATAGTAAGAAAGAAGTCAAAATGATATATAATGATAAAGGAAACGTAAGATGGGACTATGACTCTGGTAAGAATAACTGTTGGAGAAACAAGTAAAGTTTCGATCAATATCGGCTTACATCACAGTTTGCTTTATGGACTGACTAAACATATACAACATAAAGTCCTGTGGTGTATGTTTTTTTTGTAGATGACACTGTTTTAATAATAAAATTAAAATAAGTAAAACGCTAAATTAAAGGGCTTAAGAGAGACTCTAGAATTAAGAGGGTTTAAGATAAATGAGACAAAAACTAAATATAATATGTGTGACTTCAATAAAACTACGAACATAAATGGAGAGGTAGTAAAGATTGAAAATCAAGATATAATAAAAAGAGAAAACTTTCGATATTTAGGTTCACTTATCCATAAGGAATGAGAAATTAGAGATGATATTAGTTATAAAGTTAAAACAGGATGGGTTAAGGGGAGAAGTGTTTCTAGCATCTTCTGTGATCAACATACACCTCTAAAATTAAAAGGAAAATTATATAGAACAGTTATTCAACCAAAGATGTTGCATGGAATAGAATGTTGAAAAGTTAAGAAACAACATGTGCATAAAATAAGTGCAGGTGAAATAAAAATGTTGAAATAGATGTGTGGTAAGACAAGAAAGAATAAAATGAAAAATGAATATACTAAAGAGGTGGTGAAAGTAGCATATATAGGAGATAAAATGAAAGAACGTTGATTAATGTGGTTTGGCCATGTGCAACAAAGACCAATAACTACTCCAGTAGAGAAAAGCGACATGGTTCACACTAAGGGATATCCTTGAGGAAGAGGGAGGTCAAAATTAACTTGGGTTGAGATATTAAAAAAAATATGATAATGTATGGTTTAATTGAGGGGATAACCATAAATAAAGTTGAATAATGAGACATAATTCATATAGCCGACCCCCAATAGTTGGGATAAGGCTTTGTTGAGTTTAATTTTTATTTGCAAACCCAAACTTGGAAGGCTAGAACTTGAAAATCAATCTAATCCATTCCAAACTTTCTTAAGTTTTACATCCTGAGAAATTGAAGTAGATATTAAAGAAATTTTTTAATAAAGGCAATTGTTATTCACATGATGCTTGTACACTCCAAAATGAAATTGTGCGCTCTTTGCCTCTTCCCTTAGTAAATTTTCTTTTATCCCAAATTTTAAGCTTAAACTCAACTGTAGCATGCACAAGCTTCCAAGTGATAAATGTAAAGATGCAATTATGAGCCAATAAGTTCAACAAATTAACCAGATCTTATAATAGGAGAATGAATGAATTGTTACATTTGCTCAACCAGAACTAATCCAGAGGTAAAACTTGGAAGCAATCCAACAACTATAGAACCAACTATCAAAACTTAAATAATAATTTAAGTAATTTTCTTCTTTATAAAGAAATGAGGAAAAAAAAAATAAGTTGGAAAGATGGGATTAGATGAGCCTTTCGTAACCTGTATGAACTCACCATAAGCAGGAGGGTTTGCAATAATTGCCTGAGCTCTAAAAGGCTCACCAGACTGATCTGCTTCTATGCATGCTGGAAGAAGAGATTCAATGATGGCCTTTAATTGCTTTCTTTGTTTGGATATTTCTCTTGGTGCTGATGGAATAAATCCTTTATTCCTGGCCATGTCTAAAATATAGCAGGAAGGGGAAAAAATAGATGTGTTTTACCAACGTTGAAAAGGATTGACAAAATTATATTCCAGACACTGTAAAAACAGGTTTTTTCCTGACCTAAGATTTCTCCATATCAGTACGTTGCCATTGATTATATCCCTGGCAAAGTACTGATATGGAGAAATCTTTGGTCCGATTTGGCCTAAACACATAATACTCGTTCTAGTACCAAAATGGAATAACGATAAGATAAAAATACTAGTTCAAAAAGAAAATGATAACAAAATGAATCTTGCCACTGGTTCCTAACGGCCACAGAAGATGGATAGCAGATCCAGATAAAACAAAGAGGGATTTAGAAAACAATCTATTGACATAGTTACCAACATTGAAAAATTAAATTATGATAATGCATAAAAATAAAAGAATTTGAATGTCAAGGACCTCTTACATCCTGCCAAAACCCGAGGATCACCACCCAAAGGGTAAAATTCTATACCAGCCGACTTCACAAAAGTACAGAAGTTGGTATGCGTTGCCAATCTAACATGATGACCAAACTCCTGCAAATACACGGAATCAGTTTTCCAACAAAAAAAAAATGATGGAAGTATGAAAGAAACAGTTAACAGTATAATGCTTCTTAGGGAACACAAGGATTACATAATTGCATCTTCACCAGCATATACTCAGATTTTTTTTATAAGTAAAAACTCAATTGCTACGCCCGGGGGGGGGGGGGGGGGGGGGGGAGGGGGAAATCCATGTACATAAGAGATATACCAAAATCCTTTCCATAGATGCAGCTTAAATTCGTCAATCTATTTGTTTCTGGAAAATATATGATTATATTGAAGTTAAAAGGTACCCCAAGGACAAAGAAGCAAGAAATAGATAACAATGACAATCAAGTAAAAATGTTATTTAAAAATACACACTTAGATAAGACAATGATATATCTTAACATGCCTGAAGTCTCTTTGCCATGGCCAAAAAAGGTTGAACATCTCCTCTTGTTCCAACCACAAGCATTGCAATTTTCAATCTTGGAACTGATTTGTTGAACTCGGAGGTAATGTAATCAATATTAGTAGGTGTAGGTGTCACTTCCACAGAATGAAGCTCTAATAATTCAGAAGCTACAGGCGCATTCTTAGCTAGATCAACTTCCACAGTCCCATCATTTTGGATCTTTACTAGATTCACAATGAAATTTTTCTGAGAAACAAACAAAAAGAACGAAGATTTATCAATGAAAACAAATGTGATACACAATGTATGGATGATGCCTAATTTTTTTTTTTTTTTTTTTTTTTTTGGGGGGGGGGGGGGGGGGGGGGAGATAAGCATGCCTGATAACTTTCTCAAGAAATGCCTAACAAAAAGACTTGCTTAAAAAATTTACACAATGAAACAAATTATATAGAACACTTCCCTAATCTTCATTCAGCGAATAGCAAGCAAACAATATATCTAGTAAGCAGTATAGCTCTTAAACACGAAGTAATGATGTCAATAAAGGCTTACAACAGTGGATTATTGTTTCAGCACCACAATTTAGTGGTAGAGAATATTATATGCTGGGATTATGTCATTCCCATAAACCAATCAAGAGACAGCATATGACATACATGACACACCAAGGAATCAACAAAGAAATATGCAGCTGAACAGATAAACCAATGGCAGTTATGCATATGTGTGATATAAAATATATACATAATGTTAGGAATATAATCACCTAACCAGGATCGGTGAGACACGAAAGCGAACAAGAAAAACAAATCTAAAATCACAGGCACACACAGGAATACAAAGATTTACTTGGTTCACCCCAGAATAGGACTACATCCACTGCTACTGCACTTTCACAATAATTTGAAAACGTTACAAGTTACAATGAGATGCGATTCTTCAACTATATATATAGAATTAGGGCAATAGTGAAATAATGTGAAATACCAAAAATAACCTCAAAATTTTTCACCTCGGGGGCACGCCCCCAAACCCCCACCTTCGGGCCCAACTTACCACGAAGTTGGATCCACAGAAGAGGGGCTAGTGTTCAATACTTATCAAGATCCACACTGCACAACACATAGAGCATGCCGTTTTTATATATTTGTGGAGAGCTGTGAATTAAAGTACAAAGGCACATAAGACTATTCCAACCCATAGTCTAATGCATGTGATTCTCATAGTTACCTTTTCACGCTCTGACAGTCTATCCAATTTTAGGTCATGCTTTGGAATCTCCCTCTTCTCAATCATGGACCTAGAGAATCCAATCTCAGGGCTTTCAAGAAAGAGGTTTTTGTGAGTGCCCACAGGTGCAGTGATGCAATGGTCCAAGCCTTGAAGAAATAAATGTTACGACATTAGTGAATATATCAAAACAACTTCACACCCAAACTGAAAAATAAAACAATTTCAATCCAACAAGCATTAGTTCAAGATAACAGATCATAACTTAAGTGTCACTGTCCACAGTTAAATCTGTGACTATGAAACAAGATGGACACTACAGTTTTTAAATTAATATTTTGATACTATAATCAAGAAGCATGTTTTGTTATTTTATTTAACAACTGAATTTGGAAATAGTCATTGTGAGTACTAAGACAATAAAAATAATATCATGACACTGTCAATAAACAACTAGTGAAAATCTTTATATAAAAGAAGATGCCAGTCGTCATCCAGTATAATGCATAGCAGACAAATAGTTGATCATTAAAATGGTATAATGAGCAAGACTCCATAAATGATGATGACAATGGATGATAACAGAGATTAGAATGAAAACTACTCTCACAGCTTTGGTGGAATGAAGAGACTCCTCAATTATGGCTTAACAAACAATATGAATAAGGATGCCGTAGGCTCCTACCAAGAGTGATGGATGCGGAGAGAGAGAGAGAGAACAATATATATTTGTCTAAATTGAGAGTGCATCAAAAGCAGTGTGCCTTCTTAAGGGGGAAAAAACAAAGAGAGAGAGAGAGAGAGAGATGGGGGAGAATCACTTGTATAGATGAGTAATAATTTGTCTTTTTTCAGTATTGAATGGTCTGTTAGGTTGAAAGATCTCATTGTATTGAAAGAAAATATTTTCAGAGAAGTAAAAAGCTTCAACTTTTCTTCGTGCAGGTTGTGAAATGAGATCATTTATATGATGGTACAATTATTATTTCTTCATTTAGAAATATAAAAAACAATGGTTCACAAAATCACATTTCACTTTCCAACAAAACATGAGGTATGGAAGGAGGAAATACCATATTCTGCAATAATATCATTAATCATTCCCACTGTCAAGCCGAGATAACCAATGTCGATGCAAGGATGATGAATCAAGCAGTCTCACTAGCTCCTGGGCTCGAACTTGCTTAAATTTTTATAAAAATTTTCCACTACCAGAACAATCAACATTTAGAATGAAAGCGAAGTTCCAAAGCTCCCTACTTTAACTGAATATGTTTTGCTTAAATTATCAGAAGTTATCTAGGTTCACACCCATTCAACAGCCTAGTATCAGGCCATGCATTAATTGATTTTTTGTCAGTTCTCAACAAATCTGCCCCTGCCTTGCATCAAAAATTAGATGCCCATGTGGTGTGGTGTGGTATTTCAAGGGTATCTACCAAGTCATTACAGTACCAAAAGTTAACAATTAAGAGCTGCCCCAAAAGAAAATATAGCTCCATCGTTTTTTAACCCCACACTTCCAATTCAGCTAAACACATTCGCATGTCGCATGTAGTAGAGCAGATAATATTGGGTATCAAACCAAATGCAAACTGTTGGCCTCCAACAATAAGCCCACGCGATTGTGGTCCCGACCCGCTACCCCTTGAAAGTGGTTCTACACAAACCTAACACTTCAGGACGCCTGATAAAATGGTCTGTGGAGTTGGGAGAATTCGATATATCTTACACACCCAGGACCGCCATTAAAGCCCAGGCCTTGGCAGACTTCGTCGCAGAATTTACACCACCTCTGGAAGGTAACCTCCTAGCAAACTCAGATGCGATGGTATGGCAGATGTATGTCGACGGTTCCTCCACCGACAAGGGTTCCGGAGTAGGTATCGTACTCCGATCTCCAGATGGTGTAACAACAGAAAAGGCTATCACTTTGAGCTTCAGAGCGTCTAACAATGAGGCTGAGTATGAAGCGTTAATCCTTGGCATGAAGCCGGCATTAGAATGCGATGCTCGCAACCTTGAAGCATTCTCTGATTCCCAGCTAGTAGTGGGTCAGGTATTGGGAGAATTTACAACTAAAGATGACCGGATGATCAAATACGCTGAGGTGGTGAACTCCTTAGAGAAATCATTTTCCAAATTCACTATCCATAAAATAGAAAGAGGTCAGAACACCCAAGCCGATGCCTTGGCAAACATGGCTTCTCACTGGGAGCCTGATAAAGATTCTGAAGTCGGCATTTCTTGCCAGGTAGCACCAAGCATCTAAAGGATCTATCCCATCTGCTGCGCCGAGCAACCTAGGGATTGGAGGATCCCCATCATCCAATACTTACAAGAAGGGAAGCTGCCGGAGGACAAGAACCACGCTCGGAGTATACAGATCAGGTCAGCACGGTACCTTATTCTAAATGAAAAACTCTACCGCAGGTCCTATTCCCAGCCACTCTTGAGATGCCTATCTCCCAAAGAGTCAGAATACGTCCTGGCCGAGATCCACGAAGGGATATGTGGAAACCACAATGAAAGCAGAACGATCGCACACCGAGCCCTAACTCATGGCTATTACTGGCCTCGCATGCTCAAACGTGCCAAAGAATACGTAAAGAGGTGCGATAAATGTCAACGCTTCGCGTCATACCAACACCAGCCGCATCAGGAACTCACTCCCATCGTAAGTCCATGGCCCTTTGCACAGTGGGGGATGGATATCGTGGGCTCACTGCCAAAGGCACTGCAAAATAGAAAATATTTAATTGTCGCCATCGATTACTTTTCCATGTGGGCAGAAGCAGAACCCCTAACTCACATTGAAACAGGTTCAGAAAAAAATTAGGAAAGGCACATGCAGATACATGAACAACAAAACATCTTTCATCGTAAAACAAGAATATCGGGCCCTCTTGGGGGGGGGGGGGGGGGAGAGGAGGTTGTTAACAAGACACTGGAAGCATATATTCCATCAGATATGCCCTAGTTATCTGGCATGCTGAGTGATTTTGTATCAAGATGAAGTTCAGCTCCACTTTTTTTATGCGAGCAGCCCCACTCCCAGCCATTCATAGTTTCCTACACACTTGCTGTGTGTTATTGAGGAATGACAGAGTGTATGCAAACAGCGTTGCCTTAATTTGTCCCTCTCTTACCAATGAAATGCCTAGAAAAAGACTGAAGAGTGAAGACAGATTTTTCTTTTTTCATTTTTCTATATCAACAGAGAATCAAACCCATAACCTCACCCCTCTTTTTTAGATGTCATTTCAGCATTTAACCACTTTGCTAATTCTTCTATTTAATCAAGTATTGTTTGTAGCTCCTTTTCCCCATTTGGAATCATCATGTCATTCAAGATACACCTAACCATCTCATCAAATACACACACACACAACTTGAGTATATCTGCAACAAAACCATAGATTATTAACCCAGCGGTTCCTTTTATTCTTTTTTCTTTTTCTTTTTCTTTTTTTTTTTTTTTTGATTGACCTAGTGGTTCCTAATATTAATTGAAACATTAAGATAAACAAGATTTCCAATACTAGGCCTATGTAAATTCACAGATTCAGGGATGCAGTGCATAAGTTCTGCCATAGCCATCAACAAAAAATGAAGACCTTGAGAAATCAATTACGTTCTTATTGTCACTCCATATATCTTGATTCATAAAAATAGTAAATGCTGGACCTGGCGAAAGTCAGCATGACCAACCCATCATTTTGTATTCTCTTGGTTGAATTGGAATATCCTATCAGGTTACCACACTTCGGAGTTGCCAAAATTGGCTAGACATGCAATGTATTTAAGAGAGTTTTAAGAAACGAGTATTTGAGGAAGTTGTATAGAAAATAGGTTTTGCGAGAAACTCCAGCTCTTGGTGAAACACCTACAGCCTTTTTTTTTTTTTTGGATAACCCAAAACCTAGCCTACCGACTGCAACCTTTGGTCCTGTGGCCGGGAATAAACCTGGGAGCTTTGTAGTCTCCCCACCCACAGATCCAGGTAAAGCGGGTCTTAGACCGTAGGGTGGCCCTCAAGTGAATACACGACTTTAATACAGTTTCTTAGCTGTTGTTCAATAAGTTGGAGGTAGCTGCTGTCAGTACCACGGAGTTATGCTCCTGCATATAATGGAGTAGGGCAAGCAGTTTCTTTGTTTGAGTGGATAATCTCCCATCCTAAATTCCTTGCAGTGATTACTTTTTTTAATAAAATTTCTCTACCTAGATAATTCATGGATACCTTTGTAAGTGTATCACATAAAACTTCTAATAGTGCAGTTATTGTGGTTGGTAAACCTTATTTCCTCCAGTTTCTTTGGTCTACTCGAACACTAAGACTCTTTATTAGGGGTTGACCAGACTCAAAAATACTGGATATTTTAGCAAGTTCAAATTATTTGCAGGGTTGGGATTTGTGTAATGGAATGAACTGCATGGTAGAAAGTAGAAACAAAAGCGTTTAGTACTGGAACCAGTACTTGAATGTTCTCAAAATTTAGGCAGCATACTGTGCTGTCCTAAAACAACCTGAAGACAATAACCTAAAAAGAGAAGACATAGCAGTTGACAGAGCATGTAAGTGGAATGATAGGTCCCTGTTGTCTCATGATGAGTGACTCAACCTCTTCAGCTTGATTTCTGACAATAACCATTTCCTACAGTAGCTTGTTTAAGTAACTGGTAAGTGTTAAAGCAACAGATTCCTAGACAGGCAGTTCAAGTTTACTCAAAGCCCTATAACGGAATCCTACATCCATTCAGACAATATATATTTTTTAACGAAGTCCAAAACTCCTCTATACACTATACGATAGAAGTTAAGCAATGTTGATTGTTTGGTGATATGCAAAGGCAACTGTACTCCAGTATAGGTGGACAAAATTTGGAGGCAATTTTACATTTTTTTTTTTATTTTGATTGGTGCATGCAAGTTTAATAGATAAAAACCTTCTTTCAACCCTTTTTCCATTGCCAAGATTAATTCAAGGACTCCACATTCATAATTGACAGGAAAAGAAACTAAAATACGAAGTTGTCAAGTACAAACCCCTCCGAGTCCGAGGTGGAGTGATACTTGACTGTTTAAGCTGAGAAATCTCTAAAACTGATGAATGCAGCTCAAAATTTGTCATCCGATGGTCAGCCCCAAGAGTAGAACCCTCGTCCAACTGCTCAACCAATGACTTATTTTCCACTAGCAATGAACTTTTCTTCTGATCACCTGCCCCATCAAAAGCACCAGCATTGAACTGCTCGTCCACAGACTTATCTAATTCCGCTGATACATCCGCACCAAGAGTCTGGCCAAAACCCTTCTGCACCTCCTGCCTAGTTTCACCTCCCTCTTCTAAATCTTTGGGCAAATTGGAAATGCTATTATTGTCCATTTCATCTGATGAGCTTCAAAGCAATTGAAACCCACCAGACCCACAACTCCAAAACCTTCAATTTGCAAATGTCCAATTTCGTGAGTTCACCAAAAACTAAAGCTGAAAAAGCAAAAGAATTCAAGAAAACTAAAACCCACCAGACCAAGAATTTCAAAACCCTTCAAGAATAGTTCTGATATCTGAATATGTAAACATTAAAGCTAAGAAGCAAAGGAGCAAAATGCAAATGAATCCCATCAAACCCAGAAGTCCAATACAGAAAGTACTTGGCATCGGATTTTTTCAATTCTCTGTCGACTAGTCCTGCAAATGTGAAACGACACAATAAAGTCATGAAAGTCGCGAAAGATGTATATGGAAGCCCATAAAAGAATCAAAAATTCAAGCTGTATATACACGTGTGTGTTCTGTACAACAAGCAGCCAACCACTTAATACTAAGCGTAGAACGTTAGGTGAGACCAATTTTGAAGCAAGTATAACCTCGATCCAATTAAAAAAACTAATTCAACATGGTGCATGTTTTACACGCTAAAAATCCAAACAGACAGAACAGAGCACGAAGAACAGTACCAAGAACGATAGATATAGAAAATATATCTACAAATTTCCATTCCAAGCTCAGATACAAAGGAAAATGATAAGTAACTGAAAACTATTAAACCCTAACAATCATTCAAGATTCTGGCAATAAATAATCAATGTACTTCAAAACGAGTTGTTTGAGTAGATAAATTCGATGAAAAGAAAAAAGAAAAGAAGGAACAATGAAAATTTGGTTTTTGAGTGGTTAAAAGAATTAATATGAGTGAAATAAACCCTACATTAAACCTTTGTGAACGTTTGTTTCGAGGGAGAGTGCTCTGGAGGCAAAGTTGGAGCTTGGTGTGGTAGAAGAAGCTTCAATGCTTGTCGAGTTTTGGAGGAGCATGTGATTCGGATACCTAAAAAAGAGAACAATAAACAATGATTTATGGATTTAAATTTTTAACAGCCCTTTTTAATCTATCAGACAGAGAGAGAGAGAAAAGAAAGACCCTGAAAAGATGGAGAAAAGGTGAAAATTTTTAAAACAATAAACATAAACTAACTCAATAACGACGTTGAGCAGAGAAAGATGCAGAGTCTTGCGAGAGATATGATTATATCCACCGCAATATATATGTATCTTGTGGTCCATCTGTGAATGGATGCAGAGAACGGTGTTGTAGGTACCTGTAAGATTCCAATTTCCAAGTGCTTGGGCCAAGTTGCGGGGTTGTCAAGAAAGGCTATAGAAAAAAGGAGTAGAAATGGAGATGATTTGTGACGACGGATATTCAAGGCAAAGCTACTGTTTGGTAGACGGGAAATCTTTGACTTTTTTCTTTTCTTCTCCTTTTTGGGTGTCCATGGACTTTTAAGGGGACAGAATATAAAGAAAAAAATTAAATTTTTAAAAACATATTTTATGAAAATATAAAAAAAAAAAATTAGAAAATCAATTCCTAATTTAAAAAATAGAAAAATAGGGATAAAAATAAAAAGTTTAAAAGTTTAAAGGGCCATTACCCCCATCCCCCATGTGGCTCTGCCACTGTGCCCATTTATGGGGATTTATGATATGAAAATGGTTGAATCAATGGCTTACCATTTTTATTCCTTTTTCTTTTTTTTTTCTTAAATTTAAAAACACTTTGAAATAGTTCTTCTATCTCCCCTTTTGCATTTGTATTTATAAAAATTGTTTGAAAAATAATACCTAATCATTTGATTGAACTTTTAAAACTATTTTTATATTAATATTATTTTTCAAGAAGTATATGTTAAACGAAATATTTCATCCATTTTATTTAAGAGTTTCTATTAAAAAAATCAACTTTTTAAAAAGATACACATTTAACACTTTTACCTTTGAAAAATAATATAATTCTACAAAATAACCTTCTTTCACAGTAGTTATTACATATATAAAAAGCAAAAATTTTATTACATGATTACTTTTTGGAATATTTGAAATTATCAAATTTATGATTTAAAACAATATTTTTTATATGAAAATCATTTTTTTTTATGCATTGCAAAATCTTTCCAAGACCCTGAAAAACACCAAAAGACTAAAAACCTATTGCTCGCTGGAAAATTGTTTATAGTGACCTCAACATTTTGGTTTAAATAACAATAAGTTAGGTTTGTTGTTTTAATATGAATACATCAATTTCCAAAAATGAATAATTAATTCAACAAAAGAACAAATTATTTAAATTTGAAACTTGAATATTATTAATGAAATTTGAATAACGAAAGTTTATTACATCAAATTTACAGGAAAAAAAAAAAACTATTACGTTGATTATAAAATTATAGCAAAAATGCTAATCTCAATAAGAATAGAAAATAGAAAAATTCGATAGAAATCAAAATTAGGACTTTTTGTAATTGAACTCAAAATTAAAAACTTGATACAATAAGAAAAGATAAAAACAAAAGGCTACTCAATCTAAAATTTCTACATCAAATAATTGAAGAAATATGATGAAAAATTACTTTTTAAAAACAGTAAAAACGTTCAATTAAATATCTAAACGTGTAAATTTGGCCAAAATCTAACATGAATCATCGCCAAATGCGTTATTTGAATATCAAACTATAGGAGTTTTGGATATATGTATATTAAGGTGACTAATTTCTGTCACTTTTACAAGACAATTTAATTTTGACTTCCTTCTTTTTCATTATTGTACGAATTCTTTTGTCACTTATTTTATATAATGTTTAATGACTATTAAGTCACCTTCATTAAATTGTTTCTAACAGTTGTCAATCCTTATGATAATAAATTTGGCACCTCTTCATTTCAAAATAAAATGAAGATATCTATTTGTCTCATATGGTGAAATCGTAGGATCCACCTATGATTGGTCCCACTTTGAAAAATAAATGAATCTTGATCATTTTGTTCTCCATTTTAAAATGAAATGACATGCCTACGCTCTTACCAAAGATCAGATCATACATCAGCTATTCAGTCCATCCATTATCCGAGACCATATTAAGAAATGATACAATTTCATCCACATAGATTTGGTACAAGTTGGTATCAATCCTTTCATCCGTAAAGGTCTCAATGCATCTGTTCTAATAGCCCTTAGAGACGCCAGACACATTCGTTGGCATGATAGCCTCTTAGGTCTCTTAGAATCTCCTATGAATCAAGGTCCCATCCATTTTGATTGTTATTCAGATTTTACAATCAACCTCCAGGACCCTCATCTCTTAAAATCTTTTTCTCTTCACATCCAAACCTTTGGCCTTAACATGCTAGAAAGTACCAAACAGTTAGCATTAGTCTGATATCATGAAGATGTCTATTTGTCTCATATGGTGAGATCTTAGGATTCACCTATGATTGGTCCTACCTTGAGAGATAAATGGACCTTGATCATTTTATTTTGAAATGGACAGAAGCCAAATTGAAAATAAAGATATGGGAAATGAAAAGGTATGGATAATGCAAAGAGAAGAAACCAACTTGTTGCAATTAAAATCAAGATCAAGAAACTCTGAGCTAAAACCATTGAAACCGGGATTGGAGAATAAGCTTGCACAGTGGGGTTGGGCCTGCCTGATTCCCGAACCCTGCAAGCCTGTCCAACCAGAAGTTTTAGATTTATTGGGCCAAGTAAAAGGCTCCAAGTTTAGATTGGGTTGGATTCAAATCGAAATGATGCTGCAATTGTATTTTAAAAAATGTGTTGGAGATTGAGAGTTTTTGAGCAGAAGATTGTGTTTTTAAATCAAATTTTTGGGTCTTACATGTTTTTATACTTATTTTTTAAACCCATATTACTCATAAAACACCTCTTCAAGAAATGCTTTTAAATTAAAATTTTTATTTCAAAGTGTTTCTTCAAAAACCATCCAACAAATTAAGAGACATCTTCAAGATGCTTTTAGAGGTAGTGTCATTTCAAAACATGCTTCTTTGGTTATTAATGCAAAAAATCTATATCATATATATATTGATGGTTTTTATAATGAGCTGACAAGAAACTAATTCGTTACATCCTGAAAATGAATTTCTAGTTGTAAATTCTACTTGTTCAGTGCTTCTACTCCATATATGGCATGTTTGATGCTATATATTTGTGTATTCAAAGATTAGACAAGCATTTGAGTCAAAACTTTTGCTTTGCGTATAATCTTTATGTATTCTTCTCTTTTAACCACTAAAATGCCTATCTTCTTCCTAATCTAACAAAAAGCAGCGGCAAATTGTTTGCTTCTTTTTATATGTCCAATGATGATCTTTAATCCTTCTCTAAGTATTATTCAAGTCCCCTCCTTATTTAAAGTTTAACTTAATTAAATGTTTTATAAAGATGGCATGCTTTTGCTGAATATTGCAATCAAGTTGTTTACAGAGGCATTCATTTTATAACTTTCCGCAGTCAATTAAGAGATTATTCGATATGGCGTGACTCCTTTTTTGAATATTATATCAATTACTTTATAATTTTAACAAGAAGTTAATTAAATATTTCTCGTTAGTTTGGTGGTCTATAATTAAGTTCATACTTTAATTACAGTAGTTTGTTTAGAATTAGGATCCCCTCTGAAAATTCTCAATTTTTCTCAATCATGCATCATATACCTGTCACATCATGCATCTGTTACTAAATAATGGAACAAAGAATGATATAAAATGTATTCAAAAGTTTTATTTGAGAGAATTGAGAGTTTTTGTACCGGAAATTGGTGTCATTTTGTTTAATGCCTTTACTAATTAGAAATTAATTCACTCCAATAAAAGGAAAAAATTAATCTCATAGTACAATAACTTGTTGAATCAAAGTAAAAAGTTCTATTACCTCTTTCAAAACTAAATTTCAAATCTTCATGGATAGTTGGCAAAACAAAATTAAGAATATACTGTATGTACAAGGCTTTCATGGCTACATGCACTAAATCTTCTACCCTTTATCTTCCAAGGAAGATGTTCCAATTTCCTCAATCACCAAAGCTCTAGCTCGATTAATGGTGACAAGGCACAAATATACATGCTCTTCAAGCTCTTCTACTTGTTTCCTGAACCCAACATCACTCTTCTTAAGCTCCTTCAATACTTGCAAAGAAAATTTATCTTCCCTCCTCGCCAAACAGAACTGTATCATTGCCTTGTTGTGTTCAATCTCATCATGAAGCCTGCCTACAAGCCGACTCATTGTATCAAAATCTCTATTCAAAATGTAAGCGCCCTTAGCTGCTACATCTAGCTGCTCTCCCACTTTCCTAAGAAATCCACTCTTTAGAAATCGAAGATTTCGAAGTTTTTTCTCCAAAGGTTTTATTGGCAAGCTAAAGAGTGCTGGCCCCATGATCAGTGCAGTAAGTGTATGTGCTGCTAGAAATATAGCAGTGATTGCAATCAAACCACAGGCAGCAGTCACACAAATCCCAGATGCCTTATTGAAGCACTTTATCAACTTAATCTTCTTGGCCACCTTTTTCCTCTTTGATTTAAGGTGTTGCAACACTGATGAGTACTTATCATGAATTAGCTTGAAATCTTGTTTGCAAAGATCAGAAAAAGGGTTGTTGAGGAAAATGAATGACCTTAACTCAGAAATGATTGATCCATATTGCTCAGGGGAAGTGTCAAGTGCATCGAGTGCTCGTTGAATGAAGCTGTAGTTGGATTGGGTTTGGCTGATGCTTTTGAGAAGGTGGCTGCAGATTTTTGAAGCCTCAGCACTAATGTCAAAGTAGTTGAGAATTAGGGCTTTAAGATCAGATTTCTTTGAGAGGATTGCTGATTCAAGAACAGCAGCAATGGTTTCTTGTCCCGGCTTGAGGAGGATTTCAGAGAATTTGTGATGGCAGTAAGATGGAGAGGATGGCTCATTTACTAGTGATTGAGCTTTTGTGAAGAAATCAGCATAGGATTTGGTTCTTAATGCGCCAAGATACTCCTCGTTGACGTTGAGGCTTCTTCTACGAGCATCTCTTAATTCCTTCCCATCTGAAACACAAAATGGAGTTTTTGTCAAATTGTTCTAATGAAAAGGAAAATCAATACAAATAAAAAATGACAAAAAGTTTCTCTTTAATTCAAGAAGCACAAACTTTGGTGCAGAATTTTCTCTTCCTAATACCATACAAATGTGCTACAATTCTTTCTTCACCAAAAATAGATACAGACATATAGAAAGCTGATTTCATTCTTTTGGAAAAATTAAAGCAACAATTCATATAAAAATATCAACTCTTTTGCAGTTTCATTCTTCAGAAAATATCTATCATTTTTTTTTATGAATCATAGAGATTGAAAGCTATGGGATATCCTAAGAACAAACCTTTGTTGACCTTCGAAGCTCTGAATTTTGCCCACATGTTGAGTTGTTTAGCAAGAACCAGTTGATGATGGTTTAGATTATAAGGGACAGCCCTAGATTACTTTCACGGGAATATCTGAACTGAGAGTTTGTGACAGCCAAGTAAGGCTTTCGTGTAATAACTTACAAGGAATGAAAACGAAGGGCTTTAATAAGCACCTCAACTTCCTAGGTTCTGTTAGATGAATGAACCTGTTAAAGCCACCAAAAAAAAAGGCATTTTAAGGATTGTGTTTCACGCTATCTGTTTAACTCTACTTTCATCTCATCTCATCTAGAGAGAGAAAGAGACTTCTCCCATATGTTTGCAAGCTTTAAGGTTAAATTGCTGAAGAGCTCTCTTCTGTTAAGGACCTTTATTTGCATCTGGCGGCCTCCCTTATCTCTTGTTACCTTTACATGTCTTCTCGTTCAAAACTTTTGTACACAATTTTAAACCATGAAAAAAGAGTGTCATGGAGGCATAACCTTGCTTTATTTGCATGATGATATCTTCACACACACACACACACACACACAAGCAAGCATCTATCTAGTTAGGTATTCTAGTTTGGAACTGTAGAGCCCCTTGAAATGGCCCACAAAAAAACTGAGGATGATAGTTGTTACTTGTTGATACTGCATGGCTCATCACCACTCATCAACCTTGGTCTTTGTTCAATTAATAAATGGAAAGAACTTGTGAACAAGCTCGAACTTTCTCTTTTAAGTTTTAAGTGATCTATCATTGTCACCCTTGTCATCATCATCAACTAATTAACGTTACCAAATTTTCATTTCTCAATGATCTACTTCTCAACCACATCATTGTTACAATTATTATTTATATAGCATCGTCTTAATTAACTCGTCATCATTGTTGTTATTGTCATTTATGTCCACCCGGTGACCTAAATTCATAAAATTATGCATGGAATGTTGAAGTAATTTAGAATTTAGTAATTAAAGTTAGATGTATTAGATGATATAGTTTATGTATTAGAGTCTTGAGATTTTAAGAATCACATACTTAAGTAGATTTAAAATATGAATATAATACATTTAGATATATGTGTATGTAAAAAGAAAATGAACACATTTATTATAACAGTCTAGATGTATTTATATCCTCAATATAACGGAGAGTACTATTGGTGATCATTTTATATACATTGAACATATAGAAAGAAAAAAAATTTGTTAAGAGTCAAGTTCTTGAAGGGCTTTTTGCTTCCTAGAGATTTTGTATGACCTTTAGGTCATTCATCTCAACAAACTCATGTTTATCATATTTATACATATTTTGTTGAGCTTTAACTCTTGTCCATTGAGTTATACCAGCATCCAAATTTTAAACATGAATTCCTAAAAAAGAAAAATTATCATTCAACAACATGCATGATTGACATTTAAACCTATTACTTTGCCCAAATTTTTTTACAATGATCTACGAGAAAATATTCCGTAAGACTGTCGCTCCACATTATTATTCGATGTGGTGTGACGGTGTCTCAGAAAACTTATTACTTTTTTTGAGTTTGGGATGAATTACCTTCCTATAAATTATGAAAAGTGATGAAATCTGTAAGCGAAGTGACTGCATGTCTCACCCAATAACTTCTCATGATCTGCAGTCTACTAAATTAGAAACTTTATTTGGAACAATTTTGTTGCCTTCGAGGTCAGATAGGGAATTTACAAAAACAAGAACAAAACAAAACCTAGATTTCTCTTTCCAAAAATATTAAGATTGTTTGCATGGTACGTTGTCTTTGGTGTGAATTGCATGGGGTATTCTTGCACTCATACGCTAAGATAATGGGATATGGGTTATTTTGAGTATTAATGGTGTCATCAATATCATAATTATTGGCTTCTTGTACTATTAGCATGCTATTTCTCTGAATTTCTCTTTCAAAAAAAAAAAATCCCTTTCTAGTAGTCAAACCTTTTAGTTATCCAACATCATTTGGATGTCTATCATTTCCTTTCTTGACTTCTCGAGGCTTCTCACCAAACTTGTCATGTTGTACCATCTCAAGTGTTTAAGAGAGAGTTTTCTTTTCTTTTTTTTTTGTTTTGGTAGAAAAAAGAAGAAGAAGTTGTATTGCCATAATTGGGGTTGGATTTGTCCCCAATCCGGATAAGGTTGAATTTTTTAGAGTCCTATTTCAATTAGCTACCGGAAGACTAATCTAACTAATATTAAAGAATAATATACAAAGTTGTTACATGCAACTTATACAAGAGATAATTATTATACAACTTATACAAGAGATAATTATTATTCTCTCTTCCATATTTTCTCTCTTTTAGAATTTTTTTTTGTTATTAACTCTCTTCCATATTTTTCCTTTATAATTTTCTTTCTTGAGTTACCATCAAGGGACTCGTAAATTTAGGTTGTGAAGTAATTTTATTTTATTATATATATATATATATATATATATATATATTTCACATCTTTAATTTCCTTCAAAACTAAGCAGATGAGACTACATGTTTAAACTATCACAATAAACAAAAGGCTTTTCTTTTTTTGGTGACCCGCAACATTCGGTCGCGTGGCCGGACTGTAAATCGAGATCCCTTTTCATAATTATTTCACACAAAGTTTTGCTTGCAGGAAGGGTATCCCAAAGTGAGCTCGTGGAGTATCGAATCAGGGACCTTGTATTCGCTGAGCACTTATTATTCATTTCTGACACTTCAACCGAGCTACCCTTGGGGGTAATAAACAACATGTTACATGAATGATAGAGATAGAAATGGAAAATTTTAATACCTATGACCATGCATATCTAAATTTACAAATAAGGAAAATAGTTTATTTGACCTTGCGGCACACAAACACACCTCCAAAACAAAAAAGAATCAGTACCAATTTCAATCTTAAGTCACTAATCTCATATGAGTAATGTTAAATATAACCAAAGTTCTTATTTCATTTTCTCACTTTTACACATGCATTTATTATATCGAATCTCACAACCTTATGTTTAGTAGTGAAAAAATAAATAAAAAAATCCGTATATTTAATATTTTTCATATCTTATATTGTCACGTGACTATGTGAATTGAATGATTAGTTTTCACTAAAAATAAAGGTTGGCAACTTATTAGAAAATGAAGTGAAATGAAATTAAAACTTAAGATAAAAATAAACTTAACATACAACGTTAATCAAATAATTCACAATTTACAAAAATAACTATTTTTTTTTCTTTTTGCACGTTACAATATGTGAATTATAATCAATTAATTGAATACTCTAACATATTATAATCAATAACTAATCAACATATTCAACCCTACACAAATCTAAATCAAGAGTCGATTCAAATTCTCTTAATGAGAGAATGAGATTCAAACTCATAACCTCTTTTTTAAAGAGAGCATGAGCGATCAACTCAACTAGCCAAAATTAGTTACAAAAGAGAACTAAAAAGTACTAACAAATGATAAATATATGATAGTTAGGCGGCATAATGGGGATTTGGGTGTGAAAACGGTTGGACAGCTTCACCAAGGTCGGCAGGCAACCTGTAAAGGTATAATATCTCCTTAACAACCTCAGGTTTTTGGGCTTTTCAGCCCACGTCTTCCACAGCTTCTCCCATCTAATAAAGACATACATCTCTCTCTTAAAAAAAGAGAATACGTTAAAATACACGTGGAATGTTGATATGTAAATAAATCAAGCTTACCCGGAACAAATGATCAGGCTTCAAATATGATAAGAGAATATCATTTAAGAAACCCACTTAAATTCCCATGCAAGATACTCAGCTCCGGGAGATTTCTTGAGAGAGTGTTGTTTATACGTGGAGTGATCAATGTATATGTAGATGAAAGATAATGTATATATCATTCTTCTTATTCACATACATTTCATATTATGAAGGTCGACACTTCACCTTTTATAAAAGTATAGATATAGATAATGTGCACCCTTTAATATATTATTGCGATTTGGAACTCAAAGGAAACTAATCAATGGGGAAAGGAAAATTGAAGGTGCCCTTTAGTCCATTTGAAAGAGAAGGAAGAAGAAAAAGGTGTGGAAATGAATATGTTCAATGTCCCGAGACACCAACGTCGTGGCCATGCCATCCTCCAATGATGGAATATCATATGTGCTATGTATCACTAATATTAGTGGAACATAACTCACATGTCAGTCTACTATTAAATGATGGCATAGTCACGCGACGCCCAACCATCCAATACTTTCTCATGTGAGAGGGAGAAGGAAAAGGCAAAAATGAAAGAGAGTGGAAAGAACTAATGGCCTTCATAATTTTGTCATTCAAACAACATTCTTCCTTTAATTTATAAAGGTATAATTGTTCTTACCAAAATGTATAATTTTAAGGACTACTAATATCATTTTCTCCTTTTTGTCCTAATCAACTAAGTTTTCATTTAGTTCGCAGATTTAGTAATGGAAAAGGAAAATCTATTTATTAAAAATTAAAATTAAGATTTTTAAGAAGTAATCAAAAAATTAAGGGGCAAAAAAACAAAAAATGACATATAAGTTGATTTGCTTCATATTTTTTTCCTCCCTATTTTCTATAATATTAAAATAAGATTCTGAAATCTCACTAAATTTGCAAATCAAGTGAAGGTTAAATGAAATGAAAATATGGTGGTTTAAATCGGGCTGGTCCAAGCTCTGGCCTGGACCACGAAGCTCCCGCTAAAGTTTTGGACTAGACTGAGCCAAGGCCTAGACCATAGTTCTAAGCCCTAAAAGTTTATGACGAGCCCAAGCCAGGTAATTTTTTTTTTATCAAATAGCTTATTTATATATACAAATTAATATAGTAATACAATAAGTTACAAATAACCTATCTATATATACAAATAAAATAAAATTGTATATAATTTATTCACAAAGAACTTATTTATATGCATATAATATACAAATCAATGAGATTGAAACGTCAGAGTCAAGATTCATGTATAACTTTGTTATATCTCTGAGAGTAGTGAGATAAGGAAAGAATACCTTAAAAAGTATCAAAGTAATCAAACATGACCTCATAGCATTGTTGGGAGACCTCCTAAACCTATAATATACTCACTAATCAATTTGAGTTTTTGTACCGTTTATGTATTATGTATATATAAAAAAAGAAGCATTTACAATATAGTAACTTTTGCTTTTCATTTTTTTGGTTTTAAATATTAATGGAATTCAACATAAATAAAGTAATTTTTTATAGAATGGTAGGCCTAATGGGAAATGAGTTGTATTTGAGCAAACTAAAACACGTTTCTCTTCTACCTAGTTAGTGTTTTTGAGAGGAATTGATATAAAACTTTAAGTGGACAAAAAGGTACAACAAGCACCAGTGGTCTAGTGGTAGAATAGTACCCTGCCACGGTACAGACCCGGGTTCGATTCCCGGCTGGTGCATCCACTAGAAGTGCAATGATGAAAGCTGCGCCCAACGTGATGGTAGGGTCCATCAACTTGTCTGAGTCACATCAGCGACGAACCAGATGGGTGCTACTGAGCCTTCATTTTTTTTTTTTATATCCTTTCCGGTCTATTTTTTTTTATTTAAAATAGTAAAATTATTCCTCTTATTAATTTATTTTTACAATTTTTAATATAAATAATTTATTTTATTTTATATAAAAATAAATTTAAAATTTTATTAATATTTATTTGAAAAATTAAAAAAAATTTAAAAATTTTAAAAATTAAAAAAAAAAAACATGAAAGTGATAATTTTGTCATTTTAAAGATAAAAATTAACTGAAAATGTGTATCTATATATTGTCAAATAAAATAAAAAAAAAACTAGTATAATTTACTCTATTATATACATTCGATATCCTTTGTGGTACAATGATCTTTTACGATCATTTGATATGATTATCAAATACAAATTTTAAATTTTTTAAAAATATTTAATAAATAACTTCTCGATTTAATACTCTGCAAGTTATTGTACGATAAACTCAAACTTATGTGAATTGATTGTAAAAGAAGGTTGGTGAAATTAACTATTTGAGATGCAAGCCACCAATGAAATTTTTTATCATTAAAAAGGATATACGAATTGATTTTTTTTATCAGACAAATGAGGTATCTAACGCCCGAATAACTGACCCAGAGATATAGATAATGAGAATCAAACTTGCAAGTTAAAAAATAAATCCCTTGCCATCAATCTTTATTCCACTCAGTCATTCCTTTTGGAGGTTAATACATGAATTGACCTTCAATAATTAGTATTTAATTAAAAAAAACACAAACACACCGTAGAGCCCTTCCTGTCGTGTAGAGCAAGGTACACTACAAGCTTTGTCGTTGGAATTTTAGGGTAAATCGGGCCAAGCCTGGCCTGAGTCAGGCAGTTGGGCCCCAAAAAAAGGACCGAGTCAGGTTGGGTTACAGGACTACAGTCCATTTTTACACCAAAAAATATAATCCATCAATTCATTCCAGTCATGTTTATCTTATAATAATCACATCTATCTAGTTACAGTGCCTTCAACTTGAACCTTATCATTCCTCATCAGCAAACCTTTCTAGTCAAGAATAATAATAAAAATGTTCTATCTTGAATAGCTCTTTCATGTTGGCTATTCACTAGTTTCTAGGCAACTTTTAATGTAAGTCACTTGTATTATTATTAAATCTTAAACCATCTCTTTGAAATTGAGTTATAATGAAAAATCATAAAAGAAATACTTGAAATTAGGATTAGTATTAGCAAAGATATCAGAAATCCTACATAAAAATTTCATAATACTTTGTCTGAAAGTTTCAGAGAGGAAAGAAAAAAAAAAGTTAATTTAAAATAGAAAAGATAAGATAAGAAAAGAAAAAAATGTGTTTATATTTATTTTATTTGATAGTTTAGAAGAGAAAAAAACAAAAAAGAATGTCATTATTTCTTATTTGAAAGATTAGTAGATGAGAAAAGAAAAGAAAGTATCACAAAAAGAAATTGACAATTATACCCATATTTTTTTTTGTAGAATTTTTACTTCTTTTATTTATGGGTATTTTTTCTATTTCAAAAAAATTCATTAAAATCCTTTATTTTCTCTCAAAATCTCTCCACTTTTAAAGAGATTGAAGAAGTTGGCTGAAACCTTCAAACTTTCTTTCTTATTATTTTATTTTCTCTCTATTAAAAACTTTCAAATAATAGGTTTAACTATCTCTCCACCTTAATCTTTTCTTTTCTCTACATCCAAACGATTTGGAAGTGAACAACATTAGTTATTTATTTATTTATTACTATTTTTGCTTGATAAACAATGATAACAAGCACGGGCATCAAGTCTAAAAATCCAAGTTCGAGTCTCCATATAGAATGTGCAAAAATAATGTTAGGTGTTTAGTTTATTTCCCGTCTACCCTTCTTTGTATAACTAGTATTAACACTAAGTAACAATTTTTTGCCTGATAATAAACGACTTATCCTTCAAAATGTAATGTGATATAAAAATCAAATTTCTTGTACTTTTGAACAAGAAAAGCCATAAAATTAGTTGCAACTAGAAATAGAAAATAGAACATTATATGAAGCAAATCCAAGGATGGGCAGTTATGAATGAGACAGAGCATCAGGTTCAGATATGAATTGATGATATTAAAGAATCCCTTTAATGGAGAAAGTAATGTGAAGCAGCAGATGAAGGGAGGAAAAAGCATGTTAAGTAGCACTAGAATGCACATAGTTGTTGGCAACGAAACAGCCTTAGCTATTAGGGACAAAGATATGAAAGTTGTCTAGCTAGTGGATGCTATATATATATATTCTTAAATCAACTAATGGGTTGTTATAATATATATAATTGCAACTTTAAAGTTATTTATATTAGTTTTATATAGTTGTAAGGTCTCAATTTCATTACAACATATTGTACAACTCATCTTAGATACATACATGATAATTTTTATATAATAGATCACGTAAATAGGTGTAAAGCATGTCACTAGCCACATGTAGTATCTTTGCCTCTATTGTAAGATGAAATTCAGGGTTTGAATTTAGAAATAATCTCATCTCTTTGAATTGCTAGAATAATGCTGTGTGCATTTGATATTTTGTCTTTCATTTCTAATTTTGAATCACGGCCGACTCGAATTGATTTGAGATCTAAAATAAAAATTTTAAACGAGTTTTTTTTAATGTAAAATCTTATTCTTCCCAAAATTACCCGTCTTCAAATTTTGATTTATCACAATTAAATGCAAAAGATTATATTTGAATTTAATAAAGATTTTATTAAAATAAAGAGTTATAATTAATGAAAAATATTGAGTTTTTATTTTATTTTTTGAATCAAATATGGCCATTGATTGGTGGTTATAAAATAATTCATGATAGTAAAATTACAACCCTGTATCAAAGTGAGCTAACTCTATGTTAATGCTAGCACCGGAATTGTACATGTATAGGTTGACATAGTGCTCTTACAAGTATATTTACACTAATCTCATGTTTCATGTGATACTATAAAATTTGATTAAAATGGAAGTAAATTATTCTTAATTTTAATTTTATTTCAAAATTCTACCTAATCAAACATAATATTATTGAAGGGAGACAGCTTGTCAACTAGTTTGGGCATTTATGATATTTTTCGAAAGACCAACAATGAAGAACATTACATTAAATAGTCACAACAACTAATTGTCCAATCTAAACTTTTGGTATATTTTATATGAGTGGTGCATTAGATACATTAAATATTATTAATTAGACTGACATAATATATGGTTTTTTAATAAAAAAAGACTACTAATATGAAATTTCATAGTTATGCATATCAAATTCTTACATATGACATATTTCAAATTAGAATATCGTCGTGATATTATTTATAACATGTGTATATGTGTTTAAACTTTGATACGTATGATTATAAAATTTTGAATCAAGATGGATGTTTCATCTGAATTGTCCAATGAAACTAAGAATGGTAATGGGGCGGGGTGCCCCTTCTTCAACTCCGATCTCGCTTATATTTTTTGCCTCGTCTCGTTTAAATATTCACCCTAATCCCGACCTCATTTATATTCCTCGGCCCACCCCGTCTAAATTTTCACCCCGACCCCGACCTTGACCCAAACCCCAAACTCCTATTATTTTTTTCTTAAGTTAAAACTTTTATTTTGATAAGTAAATTAAAATGTTATTGCCAAAATAACCAATACAATAAAATAAATATATGAATGTGATATGAAAAACGTTAACACTAATTTTTTATAGTATGATTTATTGTTAAATATAATATATATATATATAAATAAAAACAAATTTAATATGTAAACGGGACGGGGTGGGAACGGGATGACAATAAAAAATTTCACCCGACCCTACTTATGAATACTTCATATTTGTTCCATTAGGGACAGGAAGGGTCTTCGACGGAGCGGGAAAAATTGACATCTCTAAGTAGAACCTTATCGTAGACTTTATGGATGATGAGTTCTATTTTTATAAGAGGATGAATTATAAGATGACATATGTTGTGTCACTTTGAATTCCACATTGGTTAGGAGTCGGGCATTGATATCGCTTATAAGTCCCAAGCTGTTCTTTTCGTAGCACAAGGCTTGGGCTAGGCGCTCAGCAAAGCCCTGCACTGGCAACTTAAGCCCAACAGAGGGGACAATATTGTACAATTGAGCTAATATGACACATCTCTCACTTACAAGACATTTTTCGCCTAGGAGAAACAAAGTCGTGAGAGCCTCTTAAGGCCCAAAGCGGACAATATTGTGCTCACGGAGCCTACGATGTGCCAAGGGAAAAAAATGCAACATCAATTTGGGGCCGTTTGTGGGAACGAGGTCAGTTACGTACTGCTCTTCCCGTGCTCCACCAGTCTCGACTAGGGGGAGTAGCTATTGTGCCATTTTGGCTTTCACATCGGTTAGGAATCAGGCACTAGTATCACTTATAAGCTCCAAGCTACTCTCCTAGCACAAGGCCTAGGCCAAGCGCCAAGCAAAGCCCTGCGCTGGCAACTTAAGCCCAACAAATGGGACAATATTGTACGGCTGAGCTAAGATAGCACATCTCTCACCTACAAGGCCTTTTCTATCCAGGAGAAACAAAGTCGTGAGGGCCTCTTAAGGCCCAAAGCAGACAATATTGTGCTCGCGGATCCTACGATATGCTAGGGAAAAAAAATGCAGCATCAATTTGCGTTGAGGAGCTCAAAAAATCTCTGGTGGCGAGCTAGGCTCCAGAGCCACAGAAAAAGGTGAGGGAAGTCTTAGTCCCATCTCGATCTAAGCAAGATAGACACAAATTTCGCTCTCCTTAACATCATATGAGCTATCTAAGGAGTTCGGTATTCTACAGGTGACATTTGGGGGGAAGTTATATTTTTCCCTTAGTTCATTTATCATGACCTGAGTGATGGCACTTTCTCTTTCCTCTCTTTAGGAAGGCCTATCAGAAGTATCCTCAACCCTATTTCTGGGTTCCATAAAGGCATCCACTATCTTAACCTCTGAGTTAGAGGGGGACCTTACCAACCTATTTCCGGCACCACCGGAGGAATAACTATCTATGGGTTGGATATGAGACAGCACTGTAGTCTCTGAAGAGCTTCCTGTACCGTCATTAGTACTAGAGAATGTAGAAGAGGCAGACATTGCCAAAAACAAGAAAGGGGAAGAAGAAGGAATTCCTAACGGAAGAAAAACGAAGAGAAAAAAATACTAACTGAACCTGCTGTAACCAGAAAAGGGAGCTTTGGACTATGAGCACTCTTCAAACTTCACTGATTCAGCAATGACAGTTTCTTTTTTTTCCTCTTTTTCAAAATATGATGAAAATGGTGAAGGAAAGGGCATACAAAGCCCCTCCCATTTTTTATATATGTTTTTAGAAAAAAAGGGCCCACTAAGACGAATCGCCGTGGCGGTTGGAGGCAATGATGGCCTCGAAAGCCTAAGCATTGGTTGCGTAATAAATGACCCATCAACGGTCATCTCAAAAAATGGAAAGACAGGACGCGTGACTTTTCGAGAGCTCGTAGCCCTAGTTACGCATTTGGCTAAAACTAAGGCTCGAGGGGAGGGGGAGTAGCTGATATAACACAAAGTGACAGACCAGTTTCCATGTGATTACAGAACAGTTAAAGCTCGGCCATCCAGAGTAGACTCAGACACTCAGCCATCTAGAGCAGGCTTAGTCACTTAGCCTTTAGAACTCAAAGGTCTGAGCACAAGGCCTTTAGAGCATCTCTCAGTATTCAAAGCTCATCACCACCTTGAACATCCTACCGAGCTAAGAAAAATAAAATAATCTTCAACAAGGAAACTGTCACCTACGGATATCTATCAAGCACATTGTCCAACATGGTAACTGCCACTCTCCGATGATCAAATCCCTACATTCATGGCTCCAAATCCTAATCAACTTAGGAAACCCATACCCTATAAATAAAACTCTAAGGTACGCTGTTACATTCATGCTCATTCTTTGGTTTATAATTACAGTCTTTCAATACAGTTTATTGACTTAAGCATCAAAATGGCTACCGCCGGAGCCAACCCGGTAGCCCTCTGATCCTTCTCTTCGAGTGTTTCTTAGACAACGGAATTCGAAACCCCTACCAACCAAAAAGTGCGGCATCAACATAATTGAGATAAAATATTTTATCATTGTTGTAAAAAGAAATTCATTTAAACTCAGTACTAAACTTCTTCTATTATAATAAAGTTGAATTAAACAAAATTTTTGAAAAATATTATGTATTTTTAATATAAAGTGTTAAAATATGATAATTCTAATTTTATTAAAAATTATTATGTATTGACATATTAAATTAAAAATATAAATTGAAATACGCAGTCCTACTAAAAAATTGATTGAATGATCTTGTACTAGTAAAAAAAAAAAACATGTGTACAACGTTAACTTGTCCACTATGCTTGAAAGACATTTATGAACCAATGTCGACAACCACTAAATAACTTCAGCAATTACAGTCGGAACGATCTTTAGCGACGAAGAATATGTTCCCAAACCCCAAACGACAAAAAAAAAAAAAACCCTATTGAAAGGGCAAAAATATTCATATTCACCCGCCGAAAGAGACAATTCATTCGCAGGCTTCCCCTTCTTCTCTCAGCGGAAAGAAACCATAAATTTTGGGAATTGGGATTAGAATGAAAAAGCGAAACAAAAGATGAGGCTTTCAAAAAGTCAGCAACAACAAAAACGACAAAACAATGAGAGAAAATAAAAACAAAAACAAAAATTAGTCATTCATTTCTCTCTTTCCTCAGAAATTCTCACGTTCGTGCCGAGAAAGTGAAGAAAAGTATCTTTGCTCAGCAAAATCTGCGAAGTTGATACACCGCATTTGGATTATTTTTCTTCCTTTTGATGTGAATCTCTTGTGGAATTTGTTGTAGTCTTAGGGGAGACGTTCTCTATTTCCTCGGAAATTCTCAACTTTGGTGCCGGGAAAGTGAAGGGAAAATTGGAGAGAGAATCTGGAATTTTTTGTCAGAAAAATCTGCGAAGTTGATACACAGCATTTAGACTACTTTTCTTCCTTGTGATGTGAATCTCTCATGGAATTTACCGTAGTTTTTCGGGGAAGTCTTGGTAGTTGATTTGAGCTGTGTTTGACTATATCGTTCAGATCCGAATTTCTCTGCTGGAACTGGTGAGAACCGCGAAGTAAAAGATGGATTCGGATAAGTTCCGGTCAGTTATGATGAATTCAGGAGTGGATGTGTGGACATTAATCGAAACAGCAATCTCTGTGGCTTCCATGGATTGCGAAAAAGAGTTCAAGCACCGAAGAGAAGCGATCATCGAACGGCTTTACACCCCGGTTGTTTCACGGTGTCGAAACTGCGATCTCTACAGTCAGAAACCGAAATGTAATAGTACTGATAAGTACAGCCATCAATCGCAAGCAGACATGATGGAGAGTATCGGTTTTGAAGTAAAAGGAGACTCTAATTTGACTCCCGTGTTAGTAGATAGAGATGAAGACGATGAAGAACAGAGTAGAATTCTTGCAATCAAGGAGCATTTAGAAGATCCTGATCAGGTTTTGTTCAATCTCAATCGAGTCTAATTAGATTCAATTGCTTTGTCTTTGTACTGGATTTTGATTTTCCAATTTGAAATTTCATCAGTCGGAGGATTGTCTTGTTGATATGCTTCAAAGTCTCGCAGAGATGGAGATTACATTCAAAGCTCTTAAGGTATGGACGACGATAGTCCTCTTTCTGTCGCTCTTTTCAGGGTCTGAGTGTTTCGTTATTTCTCCCAGGAAACTGACATTGGAAGACACGTAAACCGATTGCGGAAGCATTCATCGAATGGAGTTCGAAGACTGGTTAAGCAACTTGTCAGGTTCGTGCAAAACAAAATGAAAATTCTTTCAATTTCATTCAAGCATGTATACAAGCACATGCATACAAACTATACATGCATATAGATATAGGATATATGTATATGAGTCTGTGTAATGGAAACATCAGACATAAAAACTATTTATTACAGAAAGTGGAAGGATATTGTTGACGAATGGGTGAGATTGAATACAGCTGGAGAAACTGCAGCTTCCCCTCTTGGTAATTCTCTCCTTTCTCATTTCTCTGTGTACTTTTTTTTTCTTTTTGGTAGGTCAATTCTTTTCTTTACTTTCGGAAAGGAAAAGAAAAAACAGAAATAAAAAATAATATTTGACAAGCTTGAAAATCACAGCCTGTTTTCTAACATAAGGGTCAATAATGGCGGCAGGTGATGGTGACTCACCTTACCAGAACCACCAGAAAAGCACTCAAAATGTTTATTCCCCGGTGATAGAACAAGAGGAAGTGATTCCACACAGAGAAGCTCCGACTAAACCAGTTCAATCTAAACCTACTTCCAGTCCTTATGTTACTCCAAATGTATATCTCTATCAAAGCGTTCGTTTTTTGAAATTATCTTCATTGGAAAATGTTTTTTTAGATAGATTTAAAAACCCAATTTTGGCATTAAGCTGTATATTTCCTGAAGTTATTAAATTTTCATGTAGATTCAACTCAAACCATCTTAGAAACTTTTTTTGGGCTATAAATCTGCTCCAACTTTTGTTAGTTCACTTCATTTGTATTGTGACAATTGTCTCACAATATAAATGGCCTTTGTGAGTAAAAAGGGGGCAGTGCTACCTTTACAAATGTTCAACTTTTATAGTAATTATACTTTTTTGTGATTTGTAGAAAGATAGAGAAGTGAGGGAAAGCCTCATGGATCCTGAAAAATTAGCTTTCGCTACAAAACGACTTCATGAGAATTACCAGGAAGCCCAAAATGGTTTGTGTTAGCACTGTTGATAGTACTTGTGTTCTCTTTCTAAATTTACCTTTTTGGGGTTTTATTTTTCATATTTCTACTAATAAATCAACTTGTCACAATGTGCTTTTGTGAAGCTAAAAAACAAAGAACGATTCAAGTGATGGACCTTCACGACCTACCCAAACAGAAACACACATTCTTTGCTAAGAACAGAGGTGGAGTTCAGGCGAAGCATTGGTGACACATAGCAAAGTCCATCATGAGCAATACTGGTAAATCTTTGCTAAGAACAGAAGTTACTATTGTACATCATTGCATTTCTTACATGTAAACACAAAAGATTTTTGTTTTTTCTTGGTAAGAATCAGAATTTATTGAACCAAAAAATAGAGAAATTTTCATTCAAGTTCCGCAGAAGATAAAATGTTTACAATCTGTTGGATTTTTTTAGAAGACAAAATGTTTCTATGAAACATGGTATGGTGGTTCTGGCCAATAAATAAGAGAGCCATTTGTATAAAAATACATAAATATAAACTTTTTTTTTTTGGTGCACCTCTGTACACATATAAGACATTTATTGGTCTAGACTATGGGTCACCTGAAACATGACTTTGCCCATGCTAGTGAGCACATGATGTTTGAACCTGGGTCCCTTGTAACAGAATGGTATAAATTCAAATTATTGGTGCATATTCCTACTGTATTCTCAACGTTGACAGCTCCTCTAATTTTCGCACCGATTTTACAGGATATAGATGACAAGGTCCACAGCAAAACGCAAAAAGCCAAATGAATGCGTCCGGCGGCCGTGCTAGTATATTGCAGCATCTACTTTATGACCTGGTACATTGGTTCTGTTCTTTCTGTTTTGTTAGGTGACCACTGACTGAGAAGTTCCAAAAGAGATTGGTGCACTATATGGTGACGTATTTTTATAATAATATTTTGTTATTTATATTATGATTCGTTAAAAAATATAAATTATATTATATATATATATTATTAAAATAATGTATAACATAATCTTATTAAAAGAATACAATGCGCATGTCAGAATTAAAAAATTTTCCATGGCACTCTTAAGGAGAATGCATTGTTCTATTTTTATCGTAGCACTTGGGGGTTAGTTGCTGGATGCAAGTGTAAATAAGCATTATTACAATACAATGAACACTAGATATAAATTGATATTTACCAGTTGTGGTGGCATCATGATGGCATTATAAAAACAGCTAGTGTTATCTGATTATGATTCCCTTTTATTGATATTATAATATATAATTGATTCTACCCGGGATGACTGATTAAACACTTACTAAAAGCAAGTTAGATAGCACAATACAGAAAAATAAAATATATATTGATGCAGTTATTTTTGACTCGTCAAGGATATGACCGTCGCTGTGAATGAACTTGCAAAGAAATAAGATGAAAGACCACCGGGACTGGCTCCGGTGGGTAGCCGCTCCGATGGTTTAATGAGATTAAGTAGAGAAAAATTACTTGATGTAATAATATCTTCCCTTTTTTACTTAAGAAAACTCAGACGATGTATACATACCTTTTTCAGTATATTTATAGGTTGATGGAGCTTTGTTTTTAGTGCTAAGCAGTGGATGCAATGATATCTTTATGTCACTGTCTATTATTGATTTTACAGCGATGTAGGGTTAGGACTTAATTTCGTCTTTAGTCAGAGCTAGACTTTGCCGTCTGTCAGTCCGCACAGAATTCATCATGACGGCACACGTCATAATAATTTTGTAAATGGTTGTTCCATCACGACATCGGTATTCCGAGATACTCTGGTAGTGACTTCGGCAGCCTTAAGAAACAACCTAGGTTATTGTTTGAGTGTATTGGAATGATATTGCCTCGATATACTTATTTTGACAAGTGTATATAATTCAAGCTGGACACGTGTCAAGTCCTAATTGGGAGTATTTTTTTGGTATATCATATATATATATATATATATATACACACACACACACTAGTATCTTATTTGGACTTGGAATATGGTGACATCCTAGTCACTCCCATGTGTTTAAATATAAATACACTTTATTTCAGCCTCCGCCAGGTCGCCCAACAAGGCACGCACAAAACATGGGTACTCAAAACGATGGGGCCACAAAGAGTAAACTCTCGTAATGCATTCTCCAGCTTGATTCCTTGCGGGTAGGTTTCTCAGCGGGTTGGGTATGGTCAGATTTTTTAAGACTCAAACTCGGGTTTGGACTCGTTAAATTTAAACGGGTCTAGATTTGGACTCAAACTCGTTAAGACTTGTTTTAGCTAGATTTGGATCCTGATCCGACAAATTCGGGTATTCGACCAAAAGACTCAACCTGTTTGCAAAAAAAAAAAAAAAAGTGTACAAAAATGATATATATTATATATATATATATATAACATATGTATATTTATATATATTGTTGTAGCAGTGGTGTCTGTGTTGTGTGATTTTAGATCTCATTTTTTGATATTTTCAAAAAAATAAAAGTTAAGTATGAAGAGGAGATGCCATCAATCAATCGTGACTATCAAGCGAGTTGTATAGTTTATTTTGTATGATGTAAATAGAATGACGTGTTTGGTTACTATTATAATTAAATTAAAGATGTAAACGTAAGTGTAGTAGTTGTGATAAAAAAAGAGATAAGAAAAATGGCCTTTTTTATTTGAATATCTTGTCATTTCTAGATGAAATTCAATATGTGATATAATTATTGAGTAATGTTTGTGCATATATATTTATATATGTGTGGTATTTATGTGAATGTCATCATATGAAATTTATACTTGTATGACTATATATGCAATAATATGTGTACAAATACATGTGTCATGAATTTTTTTTTTTTTGATATCATTTTAAATTTTTTCAAATTTTACTTCAGAAACAATTTTATAAAGTGATATCCAAAACATTTTTATAGCGCAAAATGGTATTAGAAAATTGAAGATGATAATTTCATTGAGGCTCTCTCTCTAACTTTTATGTATGTATCTCTCTATATATATATATAGTAATTTTGTTAGAGAATTAAATTCTCTAGCTTTAATATACTAAAAACGATAGACCACAAAGAGTAAACTTTTGTAATGCATTCTCCAGCTTTAATCCTTGCGGGGACGTTGTGAATTAAAAATTGGCTTCAAAAACTTGGTGGAGGAGGCTAATTGGTTACAAAAGTACACTACAATGAATGAACGTTTCAAGGCGTGAATTGGTCACTTTCTTAAAATGAGTATTTGTTCTGACCAGAGTCTAAACTAGAACGCAATGGGGTTTTTTTTTTTTTTTGGTATTTTTTAACAAATCTGAAGTCAAGATACAATGAAACAAAATAATATTGCCAAGAAGTTATGTACTTGAAGACAATTTGAGTTATCCACTAGAAAGAACTAAGGGCAAGTATTGGCATTCTATTATTGCAAATTAACAGAATTCAAACAATAAATTTATAAAAAATAAAGGAGTAAAGCATAAAATGAATGGTTGTTTAAATTCGCAAAAAATTACAAGAAAAGGTGATTATATTGTCTATAAGTTGCGTACTGAGATTATCCATTGGAAAGAACTGACGACAGGTATTGGTATTTTGTTACTAAAGATTCATAGAATTCAAATAATAAATTTGTAGAAACAACCTATGTCGTTTGAATGATCTATCAAACACTTTTGAGTTTGACTTCTAGGTAGTTTGAACTAGAGTTGTCAATGGATTGGATCTCGATCCGATCCGATCCGTTAAGTTTAGATATGGTTAATATATATATATATATATATATATATATTATAATTTAAAACGAATCGGACAGGATTAACGGATCGGATATCCGGTTATTAACGGATTCGGATATGGATTAACACTCGCCTGATCCGTCGGATTAACGGATCGGATCGGATTGGGTTTCTTATTAAACGGATCGGATTCGGATTGACTCTAATCCGATCCGTTTACAGCCCTAGTTCAAACGACATAACTTACGAGGTCGAACGACCAGCTCTTTGGAAATTGACCTAGTCATTTGAACAACCTTTCTGGTGTAACCTATTACTGATTTGCTGGTAAACAAAGGCTTATACCACACAAGTTGTTATATACCTCTAAGTTTTCTCTCCTTTCGTATTTGGGACAAAATTCCATTATAAAAAATAAGCTACTAAACCCACCTGTTCTTAACTCTTTATTTTGAAAATCTCCAACAGATGCTTCATGAATGCTGCAACCAATAACCTTCTTAAGTATGCTTGATATTGAAGCCTGCCCCTTTTCGCACGTCTTTCGTGAAAGAAATCAGTGTGCCGATAGGATTGCAAGCTTTGAAGTTAACCAGGAGGAGAATTCAATCTTCCTAGTAAAGAAAACATTGAATTGAACAAAAATGAGGAATGTCTCCTTCAATGGGAGTCTTCTATTGAGTATTCTATAAATGCAGTTTACATAGCAATGAGATTGACTTTCCTAAAATACGTTTGGAAGCTCGATTAGAAAAGTCAAAAGAATTTAAACACAATTAATGCCTATAAATCATCCATCATCAGAGTTCCTCCACTGATATCTGTGTTTTGAATATGAAAATTTCTTCATTCCAAGTAAGGCATGAACCACCATTCTTGCCTGATCATCATCTTTGGAATTATGAGTAAGGTCTTCTCTCTTTGCATTCACCCTCAAAGTTGGCCAAAGTGGAACGCAAAGGCCAAGTTTGATTCTCATGGTCTCAAGAGATCATCTGGGAAGAGCTTTGGTAAACAAATCTGCACCTTGATTGGAAGAGGGAACATATCTTGTAACAAGTGAGCCAATGACTACTTTCTCTCTTACAAAATGTTAGTCAATTTCCACGTGTTTAGTCTGTGCATAAAAAACTGGATTTATAGTCATATTTAAGGCTGATATATCTTATTTTTTTATATAAAAATAAATTTAAGATTTTTATCAATATTTATTTAGAAAATAAAAAAATTGGTCAAAATTTAAATTAAAAAAAAACCATACAAGAGGTAGTTTTGTCATTGTGAATAAAAAAATTGACTGAAGAGAGATATCTGTATATTGTCAGGTAAAACACGGGAGATCAGTATAATTGTCTAAAAAACTCAAGGAAGGTTAGTGTAATTTACCCTTTTATTTATTAATTATTTATTGATGTAATGATGTGTAATTATTTTTAGCATTCTTAATTTTTTATTTTTTCAATTTTTTTTTAAAATATATGAATTCTTTATGACTTAATTACAATTTTACAATAAAAATAATTTTTTTGGCCCACATGCCCTCAAAGTCTATCTTAAGAATTAGGGCTTAGAGTCAGATTAGGACTTTATTATTTGAACTTGGCCTAACTAATTAATTTGACGCGAGCCTACAATGGCCAACGCGAACCCGGCTCCGGCGGGCCTTTTTTTTTCATCCATATGCCTCAATCCTCTCACAGATAAGGCCATTTGGGAACATACATTTGAGACCTTAAAAAAAAGAGTAGGAAATATGAGTTGATAAATATGTCTTTTACTGCTTTGTATACAAATTTATTAGGGTCTTATTCTTTAAACTTGGCCTCACTAACTAATTTAACGAGAGCCTGCAATGCCAGAGTGAGCGCCCTAGCGGGCCTTTTTTTCACCCATATGCGCCAATCCTCTCATAAATAAGGTCATTTGGACACAGACATTTCAGACTCTCGAAAAAAATAGTAAGTAAATATGAGTTGGTAAATATGTCTTTTATTACTTTGTATACAAATTTACTACTCCTATTTACTACTTTTGAGATATGGTGCTGCAATAAAAGTAGCAAATTTTATTATTATATTATTATTTTTTGTCTTTTATTTATTATGAATGTTTGTATACCTTTATAAATCTTATGATTGTATATTGTTGTTTATGACCGTTTACATAAATTTTAATTTTTTTTTTTTAAAAATAATTTATTATTTTAATGCAAAACAAATACTATCACCACCATGCAAAACAAATAATGTGTGCCCAAAACAAATATTGGTTTTTGTTTTCTAGTAGGGCTCACATTATTTGAATAAAAAGAAATACATTTAATGTGTCACTCAAATAAAACTAGATTGTTGTGTTTTTACAATGGCAACAAATTTGGTCTTTGCCTTACCGTATCCATTGAAAAATATTCAACTAACATGACACATCAAAATTGATACTTTCAAGGAGTCAGCTATATCAATTGGATAAGTTCTAATATTAGCTTATTTTATCAATTGGAGAGTACACGTGCCAAAAGAATAGACTTGTATATCAGTATATGTGCCTGTGTATATTGTTGAATGATAGAACAAGGAAGTGAAAAGTTGGTATTACAAGAGGATCTGTGGGTGATGTGACTAGGACAAGGATGAAACAGTTTAGCTCAAGAAATTAATAGGAAAACATGGTGTCAGCATCAAGCTTATATTCATCTAAAGTGTGCTAGGTGTGCGAGTGCGAAAGCGGGACGTGCCAATACAAATTATTTTTATTGTCAACGTCATTATTCTTCTGCCTTAAATTATTTATCCATTCATGTTTTTGTTATTTTTAAAAAGTGCGTGCATACCTATCACTAAAACACAAAATGATAATAATTTTTCAATATTTGTACTTAACATTTTACGTGTACTAATAAAAGATAACAAATGTTTATAGAAAATAATAAAAATTTTATTTTTTCTTAAAAAAAATAAGTTGAGTATGTCAAGAACTCGAGTTACTCAAAAAAACCTTTTATCATAACGTCCGATCCATAAAACTTAAAGAGTATTTCATAATATTAGTTCAAAGTTCTCCCTTACAACTTTTGGACTTTATTTCTTATTTTCAATCAAACTTCTCATAAAATGGATTGCCTTGGCTGGAGACAAACATTTCATTGAGAAAAAAGTAACCAATTCTTATACTTACATTAAATAAAATTATTAAATTGTCCTTACATTCTAAATAAAAAAAATACTAAAATTGTCTATAATCAAAGATTATTTATAAACTTTTGTCAAAGTGAAAACTTTCTGTTATTTTCGGATTATGAAAGTATTATTAAAAAAAAAAGGGCTATACATATCATGCTAAAATTGACACGAGAAGTGCAGCTCACTATGACTCACTGACTGCTAGGATCCCAATGGACTCCTGTCGGGGACGAGCACAACTTGACTTGTGAGTAACTACAAAGAGTTTTTATCCCCCAACTATTTTTAAATTTTATTATTTAAATTTATGTTATTTTTAAAATTAATTTTTTAATAAAATTATATTTTAAAAATACCAGTTTTATCTTATGTAAATAACTCTTTATATTTACACACAATCAAATTAATTTAAGTTGGTTAATTAAGAGTTATTCAAAAGAAAAATTACATATTTAAGATGTGATTTTAAATTTATATTTTTAGAATGATTAAAAAATTAATTTTAAAATTATCTTATCGGAGATATAATTTAAAAAATTATTAGAATTTTAAAAAATAAATTTAAAACTACTCCAATAGAAATTTATTTATTTTTTTAAAAAAATACATTTGTGGGGCAAAAAATTCCTAAGCACGGGCACGCAATGACCTGGACATGATTAAACGGGCACGCAATGACCTGGACATGATTAAAATTGAATAAACAACTGGCACAAGACGACCCCACACGGCACGGCTGGACATGTCACGGGCCGTGCCCCGCCTAGTTCTATTTGACACCTCAGATCCCAGCCCAAGTTGACCAATGTAAACCGGGAAATGAACCCCGTTTAACCGGCAACCGGCTGCGGGTTTTCTTTTTTAAATTATAAAACCTCCAGAACCCTGTTTTGGTCTTCTGGTATTTTCTTCACCTTCCCCCCTTCTGCACAACTCCGTACATTCAAACCTTCTTCGCTATACTCACGCCCTCCTATTTGTAGGTTTACAGCGAATGAACCAACTTACTCATTTGCTCTGAATTTTAAGTTTAACAGAACAATAAAACAAAATCCAAAACCCTAGGAGAGGAGATCATCACTCGACAGAGAAAAAGAGAGAACGGATATATATAAATATATATATATATATATTTATATAGAAAAGGTAGGTAGATAGAGGAGACAGAGGAGTGAAAATCTGTTTGGAGCCCTAGAAACATGGCGTCGTCCAAGGCGACGCCGTCTTCGACATCCAGAAATTCGGATCTAAGACGAAGGTCATCATCTTCATCTACAAAATCGTCATCGATCTCTGAGCTCCACAACAACAGTCATAGTAATCATCAGACCACGAACGACAACATTCTTGGTTCAATGACTGTCGACGGCCTCTTGCGAGACGTATATGGGGAAAACCAAGCGCCCGAGAGCACCTTGCTCGACGCCGAGATCACTTTGTTGGACGCCGCTGGTGCCGTCACCGCCATCAGCGACAACGAGGCCAGCGGAACGCCGACGATTCGCCGGCAAGAGAGTGTGTCGAATTCCACTGGCAAGACGGTCGATGATGTGTGGAAGGAGATCGTAGCTGGACGGAGTGAACGGAGGGAGTGTAAACAGGAGGCGCCTGATGAGATGATGACTCTGGAGGATTTTCTGGCCAAGGCCAGGGCGGTGGAGGAACAGGAAGTTAAGGTTGAGCCGCTGCAGCCGCCAACGGAGAGGTTGAGTGGAGGGATGTTTGCGTTTGATCCCATTTCGCCGAGTCAATTTCCGACCCAGAGTGTTGATGGCGTGATAGGGTTTGGGAATGGGGTGGAGGTGATTGGAGGGAGAGGGAAGAGACGAGCTGTTTTGGAGCCGTTGGATAAGGCCGCTCAGCAAAGACAGCGGAGGATGATTAAGAACAGGGAGTCCGCAGCAAGGTCGAGAGAGCGAAAGCAGGTAAACAATTGTTTTTTCTTTGAGAACATTATGTTCTATGTTGTTTTGTAATTGATTGAATTTGGCATCATCGTTTGATAAATAGGCATATCAAGTTGAACTAGAATCATTAGCAGTGAAACTAGAGGAGGAGAATGAACGGCTGTTGAAGGAGAAGGTACTGTCTTGTTTGATTCCGAAGTTTTTCTTGCTGTTTGATTTTGTGAAGATGACCTGGAATTGTTTTTACCCGTTCTAAAAAATACTATCGTGTTATGGTTTTTTGCTAAATTATTGATAGTTTTACTTTGTTAAATTTATTGCTGAGTGGTATATATTTGGGATGTATTTGCACTTCTGCAGAATTCAGATTGCATTTATTTCACGTCCATTTGGCACATATCAAACTGGATTACACTGCAAAAATTGGGGGAAGATATATTCATTAATAATCAAGATTTTTCGTGGTAGTCTAACTAGAGTATCTCATCCAGAAAGTATTTTTGATAGAGAAGTTTGATTTAAATATACGCGATTGATCCTTGGCCTTTCCAAGTTCATTTGCGATGGTCCAGTGAAGTTTTTTTTTTAAGTTGGCATACTCACTCTTCTTTAAACACAACCTAATCATCTTAATGAGTGATTCAGTGGTTTGTCGTCAACTGTTGGCTTACCATCACTTGCTGGTATGATCAATTACTTTTCTATCTCTCATGGTTTTTTTTTTTTTTTTTGCATTCACCACTATCAATATCCTCTTGTTGATGACCTGTGTCAGATCAACATGTTCGTTCATTTCCCAAATTGTGTTATACAAATAACAATTGGTTATTGTGTATAATTTCTCTAGCATCACGTTACTCTTTGGAGCCCCATCTCAGGCTGTAGCTCATCCAACTCCAAATTTATGCAGCATCCGCTTGTCTCTTGCTTTCTATCTATGAAGCATGAATACTCCAACTAATGTGCCTTGGCAAGATGCAATATGAATAAATCTCCTTCCAAAGGCCCATCAATTTGAACAAGAGACCTCCCTAAAAGTCCAATTTTCTTGTCCACTATCTGCCTCCACATGCAATCAACCTCCATTGCATATTTCCTACGTTATTTGCTGGGTCCCCCATACTTATAAAATAAACAAAAAACAAAATCAAGGTACTCCATACTTATTAGGGAACAAACATACTCCCAGTCATTTAAATGTTGTTGAACGAATAGCCCTTATCCCTGCACACAAAAAGTCTCTCAATGTTACTTGGAAGTAAGAACACAGATGGTGTGTAGAACATGAATGGGAACATAATACACTACATACTTTAAATGCAGTACGATAAAAGGTAGACTTATATAGATGACATAGGTGGAATACAATGGAGTGGATATAATTGTATGACTCTGTTGTTTTCATCCAAAGATGAGTAATGAGAGTTAATATTAGTCAAGTATACAAGTTTTCCATTTAGTTATGAAAAATTTATTATATTAGAATAAAACATGTAAGATCATTGATTTAAGTACACCAATTTATGTTGATGTCTTGATTTGCATTAGTATTGTCTTATTAATTTTCTCTTAAAAGGAAAATTGAGCAAAAAACTTAGAGGAAATTTTTCGGATTGCTAAATTTAGTGTTTTGCGACGCAAGTCCATATGGGAATGCGTTTACCAAAACGAAAATCGTTAGGGTATTAGCGTTTTTTGGTAATTATGGTCCCTCTGCAACTTCTTTCGCTGCTTTGCAACTAAGGCCAAAATAATGAATATGAAGTATGCAAGTAAACTTGAACATATGCTCTTGACTAGAGTAAACTTCCTACCTTTGGAGAGATTGTGCCATTTTTATATTGCCAACATCTTCTCGAACCTCTAGGCCATGGCATACACATCGAGATGGATTTAAAGGCAGTACCTAGAGGCAATCCCAAATAGGATGAAGGGAACCCACCTTGTAGTCAAGGTTCCTTGCTATGTTAAGAACACCTGCCACCTCCCTAATTGAAATAACCTTTGTCTTTGCTAAGCTAAGTTCACATGGAATCCCTAGACAATCTCTCAACACAAGAATATTTCAAAGATATCTCAAATGGAGCTCCTTGGCCCCACAAAAATTAATAATATTGTTTGCAAAGAGAAGGTGAGAAATAATGGGTATTCCTTACAATAGCGACCTTGAAACCTCTAATATAGCCCCCATCCACTAACCTTTTAACCATCTTGTTGAGAACTTGCATCGACATAATAAAAAGAAATGGTGAAAGCGGATCTCCTTGTCCCAACTCTCTTAAGCTCGAGAAAAAAACTTGTAGGAAACCTATTCACTAGAATGGATTAATGAACAATTGAAATGCAACATCAAATCCAAGCCCTACATTTATCACCAAAATCCATCCTTTTCAAGGAACGAGGAGGAAGTGCCAATGCATAGTGTCGTAGACCTTTCGAACGTTCAACTTGCAAATGAGCCTTGACTATTGGATTGCAACTTAGAATGCACACTAATTCACCATCAAAATGCTCCTTGACAAAAGCATTTTGGGAATGTGAAATTAGATGGCCCGTCACTCTTTTAAGCGTAATGGCCAAGATCTTGGTCAAGATTTTTTTCACACAACTCACCAAACTAAGGTTTTGAGGTTCCTCAAGTTAATAATCAACTCCTTTCTCCAGAATTAATAGAATTAAGGACGCATTCAAGTTGCCCTTAAACTCACCAAACTCATGAAAACAGTGAAGTGTCGCCACATCATTTGTTTGAACAACACTCCAACAATGCTGAAAGAAGGCAATCCTTGTCCCATCTGGCTTATGGTCTCATACCATCGTTGCTTTTAAGAGCTTCCACAACCTCTTCCTTTAAATTGACCTTTTGTGGCTACTTCTTGTCTTTCTCCCAATGGATGACAAAATGCCTCACCCCCCGATACGGGTTCAGTGCAGGGATGGTTTTAGGCTAGGGCAGAACCAACAAATAAATTTGGGGAGGGCTAAAAAAATTTAGTGAAAATTTTTTGGACTGGACCAAAATTTTGAAGTGAAAAATGAGATAATGATGGGATTAAAAAAAAATTAGTGAAATTTTAGTGAAAAATAATGAGATTTAATGGATAAGATTAGATTGAACAAAATTTTAGACCGGGTGTTGTGAAATTAATGATCTATGCAACAAGAATTAGAGAGAAAGAGAGAAATCGACACAAAAATTTACATGCTTCGGCAATGTATCTATATCTACGGGTGCGGCTATCTTTTTTCACTATGTAAAAAATAAAGTTACAACGTATTTATACTGCATCGTAGTTAAATCCTAACCCTAATCGGATACATGCCACGCTCCGTAAATAATACTTATATTCCTAGTTTATTTGTTACAATAATATAAGCTATATCTCTAACATCGGGGTTAACTTGAAAAAGTCAAAAGTTTACATATATAATTTTTTTTTTCAAAATTTTGGGATGGGCTATTCCCCGGCCTAGTCTACTAAGACTTCCGCCCCTGGTTTTAGGTATCTTAGTTCCGCCCAAATTATATAAATACTCTTCCATATTCTCATATTTCCTTAAATACCCCAACATGTATAGATTTGATGGTGTGTAAATATATAATGTATATAATATGTATATATAATTTGATATATGTATATGTATATATATAGATTTATATTTTTAATAATATTAGTTGATTAATTTTAATTTTAAAAAATTAATAAAATCGGGATGGGATTTGGGTGGATGTGGAATGGGTACATTACTAGCGGGGTGGGGATGGCTCCCTTTAGCCAGGAAGAGGCCCCTGCCTCAGTGCCATCCTCATTCCTCCCCAATAGAGGCCTACTGAAGACCTCAAATTATAATGCTCATTGTGAATTCTCTTATTAAATTGAATAATCCCTTCCTGAAACTCCTCCCTTTCTATCACCTCCCCATCGATCCATACCTTGTTGGTATGATTAGATAATTTAGATGTTATATGAGCATTGGCCATATGGTGGAAAAGTCTAGTATTCTATTCCCCTATTTGAGCCACAAGGCACAGAACCTTAAATTTCTTCCTCCAACTATCTCCTCCATCAAAGCAATCCTACCCGCTTGTCCTTCCTTTCATTTCTACAATTTAACTCTTCTGCCAAGAGCCTGCTTGGTCCTTCTTTGATGTCCAATTCTTTGATCTCCTCCGACATTCTAGCTTTCCTGATGCAAAAATTCTTGAACCCTTCTTTGCTTTATCTTTTCAAGTCGGCCTTTAGCAATTTAAATTTCTTAAATGTTGTTATATGTGTTATGAATTTCTTAAAAGTCGGCCTTTAGTAAATGTTCATCAAAAGGCACCTAAGGGAGGCAAATTCATGTACAAAAGAACAGCACCAAGCTAGAGCTTAGAACTTCCAAAAAAATCTACAAAAGTATTTATAAATGAAGTCTTATGGGACAGTTTGCGATTGCAAGAGTGCTCTCAAGATACGCTCAGTGGGGAGGCAAGACCTCCGAGATCGCGAAGTAAGAGACTGGAAAGGAAAGCTAATCCAAATCACAAAGAGGGGTGGTTTGTATATTGAGGGTTCCTTGGTGTATATGAAGGGGTAGAACAAGAGGACTTTTGAAGGAGTTGAGCTATTTCCTTGGCACTTTAAAGATAATTTTTTGTTTTTGTTCCTTTCGGTTTAAAGAAGAATATTTCATGTATTTAGACAATTTTATAGGATTTTGGGGGGATCTTTTAGGCTTTGATTTTTGTGGCCGTCTACCTTATTTGTAATTATGGGTTTGCCCTCAAGCGTGTTGTTTATATATGAAGATATACTTTGCTGATAAAAAAAACTCTATACATGAAGGAAAAACACTTAACTACCAAAAGTGTAAATTTTTCAAAAACAACTCCTCCATCTAACTAGGAAGGTTCTTCCCCCATAAAAATTTTACTATTCCTTTCTTGCCAAAGGCACCAATGAAGACACATTGGCGTTACATCCCAAGTTCTCCAAAACTATTCTTTACATGACATCCATGCCACTCATTAAGAAACTCTGCCACGGAATATGGCATTCCCGAAGCACATCCAAAAAGAGAAAACATAAGGCCCCAAAACTCCCTAACAAAAGAACAATGAAGGAAGAGATAGTTGATGGACTCCTCTTCCTTATAGCACATATAGCAATGTTTCGCCAATCTAAAACCCCTCTTCTGAAGATTGTTCATAGTCATGCAAGAGGACAATTTACTTATTTATTGTGTTTGAGACTAGAGTTGACTTTTTGTGTCCTTGTGTCTCTTCTCGTGGATTTGAAAGTCAGACTCCTTTCATATATTCCCTGTTTGTGTCAAGTTACATGTACTGCAAATACTACAATTCCCACATCGACACTTGGTCTTGTATTGTATCTCCTGTGTAATTTGTTTTTTGGTGACAATGTATGTAACGGGATATTCTTGTTTGACATTTAGTATTCACGCTAATTATGGTTCTTACATAGTGGACCAATAGTTGCAGTCTTAAATCACTATAATGAAAGGAAACATAGTATGGATAGTAAAGAAATTCTATAAGGATCATATGGTACAGGCGAACTAGAAATTAATGAATCTGTGGTGATTAAATAGTGTTCCTTTGGTCTAATTCTTGCTTGTGGGGCTGTTGGTTTCTTCTCTCATGAAACTATGTGGTGGCTAGAATGTGTTTGTTGGAAATTTATTTGCTCTGAAGTCAAAACTAATCAAGGTATCTTTGTAACACCATGCAATCGTAATTTTCAACTATTCTCGTGCTGTCAAGTCCCCCCCTTTTCTCTAAATAAGTTTGAATGGTATTTTGGAATACAAACGAGTACTTGAGTTGAATAATGAAACTTAATTTTATTTTAAGTATAAGCTAGTGGCCTAGTGTGGACAAATTGTTGACTTATGAAAAAAATTTAAAATAAAAATTGGACGAATGGTTTGCCAACAAGTTGCTAGTAATATAATTTATAGTTGCTCCATTGTGCGTTTTGATTTCGTTTCATTCGATGCGGTCTATATGACTAGGTTTGTGAATGAAGTTTTGAAGCAGAAGTTAAATATTTCAATTTTGTTTGTTTGTCTTGTGTTTTATTTTTGCCACCTCTAATATTATTTGTTATATGATTTATATCTTGATGCTTGAGAATTGTATCATCCATCCTTGAAAATTGATGATCAGGAGTGGAACTCTTAATTTTGGGTTTTTTTCACTTGTGCTTCTATAGCTGTCACTTATAAATACATTCTTTATTTTCCTTCGAATTCTTTGAGCTGAAAAGTGATTTTTGTTTGCAGGCACAGTGGACAAAGGAAAGGTATAAGCAGGTATATATTTTATTCTAGTCCTTATGCTCTTGCTTCACATTTTTATTTATTAGGGAATATTGTCTTAGAACTTTGGTGGTTTGTTTTAAAAAATAAATTCAAAATAGAAAACTCCTTTACCAAAGAACATTTACTCAAGTTAATAGCTGTAAATGTGACTGAGGAGTGAGGACACTCATATAGAGTTAGGAAATTAGGTGTTGTGTTGAAATACATTTCATTTAAGATTCTATTGAGAGAAGAAATTGTGAGACCATAGACTTTTTCCATTTGAAGCTTCTACTCTTTACTGGACTTCCATTTGGTATTTTCTACAAAGAGGACCTTGTTGTTTAAGTGTCCTAAATTTTTATATAAAAATTGGGAAGTTTTGCTATCAGATTCTCTTGGACAATCAAATGAATTGTGAAAATGTACTAATCAAATGAGAATTATTTTAATACCTCTTTATGGGCCTTGGTAGAAACCTATGTGAACTCTCAACTACTATAGAATAATAAACTGTCTGCATATTTATGGTGGACAAAAAAACTTGAGCCTTTAAAACTTTGTGGTTTTCTCTCATGGGATTTGACCATGGGACACTCCATGAGAAGCTGCAATTGCATTAATTCTTTCTTTGGAAGAGCTATAGCTGCTATACTGTAATGATTAGGGAACATAGTGGGCATTGTAAATCTTTTGTGTGGAGCCATGGGTAAATGGCTCCATCATTTTTATTTTTTTTTCAAATTTCTCAGTGCAGTGTGAACTACAGACACTTGTTGAGTTGTGTTGATTCATACATTTTGCTTGTCCATTATATTTTTGATTTCTTTTTCTATATGATTTATTTTCCTTGTTTGGTTGCTAATTGCTAGGATGCCCAATTACAATTCCCCGTCCACAAACTAGGACTATCAAGAAAGATTTCAGGAAAACTTTAATTATGGTATTAAATTTGTTAGTCGTGTTCTTTAATTAACATGAATGTGGATTTAGAGAGATCTACTATGATAGACAAGGGTGAGAGGGTGGAAGGTCTGAAGAAAAAGCACAATTTCTAGGGATTTAACTCAGGATATGGCAATTATAGCCTTATAGAATAGCTTAGGTTTGCTGCTTTCCTGTGTGTGTGTGTGATCAGAGAAAACACTCATGTTTCAACCATTTTCAAAATTTCAATACATCACAGTGATCACACCGAGGAATGCTTGACTGCCTCGATCAATTTGCCATTGTCTCTCTCGTTCCTCCAATGCAGTTTTTTACCGTCAACAGTATAATATCATATTATTACCTAATCATTAGTTTCAAGGAAAGAACCTTGGCCAACCGCTTGTACACACTCCCTACTAGGCTAATGTGTTGAAAACCCTGCGTTCTTTGCTCTTTCCTTCTTAGGGACTAAGGCAATAAAGGACACATTTAAGCTCCTTTCAAAAGAACCATACTCATGAAAATATGCAAAAATAGCCATTACATCATCCTCTCAAGTCACCCTCTAACAATGCTTAAAAAATGCCATCGTAAACCTATCCACCCTGAAGCTTTATCCCCATCATATGATCTCCTCGAAAGGTCTTTTCAAGCCAGCAGTGTCATCTTCCCTGATAGAGCTGAATTCCAAGTTCTCTAGGTCAGGCCTCCACCCATAGGATCCACTATACAAGCTTTTATAGAAATCCAAAACCCCTCCCTCACCTCCTCCACATCTGAAAGCACCCTGTTACCAATCCTAACTGAACTGATGTTGTTCTGCCTCTTATGAGCATTGGCAACCCAATGGGAGAATAACTTGATATTTTCTTAATATTTTTTTCTCTATGTGAAAACTTTAATCAACTGTTTGTCTTCTTGTTTGTTAAGTAGTCAAGTACCTTTTCAATCTTCAGCCAAGTAATGAGTATTGTTTTGGTCAGCATTCTTAATTTTGAGCTGAAACCAAAAGCACAGGAAGCAGACCAACCTGGTGTTGCATTTTAAGTTTGTTACACTTTGTACACTGATGATGAAAACAGCTTACCCTTTTTTTGTATTTAGATCACATTAACAACAGATTTGTTAGAAATCTTGCCAATATCATCTGACCTTATTTTTTGACTAAGCCTAGTGAGCTTGACACTTGGATTTTCATTTGTAGAAACATAGAAATCTAGTTATCCCGAACTTAAGTGTTTCTGGTTGGAAAACCAGATTTTTTTGGATAAAGCTTGGTTAGCCAAGTAATGAGTAGATCTCTTTAATTGATGCAGTTCCAAATGGCAAATTTTTGTTTATGTAAAGCTTGGTGAATATAGCTCATATTTGTTTGTTTTCCTGCATATAGAAAGACTAAGACAAATAAATTTTGAAGACTTGAAGTTCTCAATGGAGTTTAAATATGTGATCTTAAAAGCCCATGTTCTTAAGAGGAGGGGGGTTACAAATTCTTCAGTTCTTTGTGTTCGGGGAAGAACTTACATTCATTGAGGCTCTGTTTTGGTTTGCTGCATTCTGTATTAATGTTGTTATTATTATTTTTTAACTTACCAACAAGCTTTAGCTTGGTTGGTATTTTCTCTACCTCTCCGTATGGGAGGTCGAGAGTTCAAGTCCCCTAAAGGGCAAAGTGGGTTTCTGTGTGAGTATGTGATTTACCTATAAAAAATTATATATTTTTTTTAACTTGTATATCTTTCCTGCACTGACGAACATGATTTTGATGTAATTACTTTATTACTTAACTAAAGCAAAAAAGAACTCGGTCCCCATATTTCCATATAGATGCACATGGTTTGAAATTATCTAGAACTCCTTTCAGCATGGCTAGTAGTTATCAAAATCTAGCCAAAAAGCTAAAAAATAACTTGAGTACTAGCGATTGACTAGTACTAGCGATCAACCCAATCTACCTCTCTTGTGTACTTCACAATAACTTGGAATAGGCTACATTAAAAAGGGGAAAATAGAATGGGCCATCTCCTGGCAACCAACTGTTTCATTTGTGAGAGTAACAAACATTGATGTTGAAGCAATCAAGGACTGGAATTCTAAATTAGAGATTTTTTTTTTGTAAATTTCCTCTCTTCATGGGAGAGACGTGGATGAAATTTGCCCCTGAGATCATTATTAGACTGACAATCCTACCTTTTATCCCTTTTTTGTTTAAATGTGAATGGTAACTGTATTCAGTTATATCAATGATTCAATCTCCTAGTTTTTGAAGAATCAAACACGAGATCATTTTAGCTTCTTAAATCAGGTTATGCAGTCAGTGGTTTGATTTTTCACTTTTTCGGTTTTCCCTACTATGGAACTGACCAGTCTGGTCCTTGGATGATGATGGGCCTTTGGAGTAATTGCACTAAATTGAGGGATCGAGGGAATATATGTGTCTATATATATATATATATTGTTATGGCGGTTGTATTGTCATAAATATAGATGTCTATTTCTAGCTTAGGATATAGTAAATATGAATGATGAATTTTAGTTTTGTTGGTATTTAGAGCTGCTCGGTTTATGTATATTTTTAAGTGGTCTGACAAATTTCCAATCATGGCATAACTTTTGAACTCTAATATTGATTCATAGCTTCTTGTAAGTGGATAGATTTTTTTGATCGCATCATGTATCTTACTATATTTGTTTTCTTAAGAATGGCTCATTAGTTTCTTGCTGGGCCCACATAATAGTTGGAAGTTATATGAGAAATTGAATTAGGACGCCGTAATCTAGTCCATTACTAAGTTTGTAATTGGTTTTTTGATGCAGCTCATGGAGAAAGTGATCCCAGTAGTGGAGAAGCGAAGACCAGCAAATGCCCTCCGTAAAGTTCGCTCCATGCACTGGTAGTTATAAATATGCACGAGGTATGAGATGGAAAACAAATTAAATTTCTCTGACATAGGGGTACAAAACAGAAAGGAAGGCGATGTTTCTAGAAAACTATCTTCTATTGAATCAATGGTTTCCACTATGGTTCCTTGAGAGAACTTATGGTTCCTGCTATAGAGAAAAAGTATATGGATTGCAATCTAGATTCTTTATTAGTGAAGACAAGACTTCCATCAAAGATGGTCATTGACAGAGGTGGGTAGTTGGTTGTTGTAGTTAGCATGTGTTGCAATACTAATCCTCCTTTCCCCAAAGTGCTGATGTGAGGGGTGAGGGGATCCTAGACTGGCATACTGTATTTATGTGTTCAACAGCTTAATTAAATGCAGTGATATTGGCCGCGAACAAATTTTGTCAAAAGAAAAGGGAAAGAAGAGCAACAATAAGCCTTGTTGGAGAATTGCTGTTAATCGGAAAAAGAGAAAAAAAATAAAAAAACAGCTTCGTATAATGTCATGGTTTGGTTTATTGTCGTACGCTTAATTAATTTAGACATGATGAGGGTGGCTTTTCATTTATGAACATTAATGGCGTGGTTTGGGAATATAACTTTTATTAATCATATTCAAAATATATCGTAGTGTATTTGGGGGGATTCAATAGGTAGGTAGTGTTGTAATGGATGTAGGCGCAGGTTTTAGAATCCTTTTCACAATGCTTTTGCAGGGTTTGAACCCCAGTTCATGCGGAGTGGCGGGTGAGTGGTTTCTGGTCATTGAAAAAGAAAAAAAAAATGGAGGTAATCAATTTACAAGAATAGGGATATGAAAACCCAACTGATCGCCAGTGATGTTTAGCAGTACAAAAGAATAGTGGCCACCATAGATGTGCCAAAGTTACATATTTTTGATTTGTAAAATGATGGCCCCAAATGAACCGAGATCTCTTAATGCACCTTTCGAATAGGGTGCAAAATGGCCCCGAAGGCCCGAAGTCGGGTCAGGTTGCTCTTTTGGTTTCACAAAGATAGCGGTAGATGGGGACAAAGCCCGCTTTCTTCGCTCCGCGAATGGAAGAGAAACTAACACGTTCTCTCTTCAGCCTTCCCCGTTCCCTACAAGTCTGAATAGTTGAAAGCTCAAAGCCCGATCATTTAAAGCACCAAAGAAAACAAATATTTTTTAGTTTTCAATTCTAAGGATTTTCATTATTTATAATATTAGTACTTGATTTACTTTGGACTTGACAAATCAATGTTTACCTCTCACTTCTTTTATCATTCATTTTCATATTATCTTTCACTTTATGCTTCATACTATTACCGTATATATATATCTGTAAATATTAAATAATAATTAGCTCTTATTGTACATATTAAATGTGTCTCCTTACTTTTTATTCAAACGATTAAATTGTTTATTAATTCTAATTTTTATAATTTTTTATTTATTGTACTTAAACATTATACTTATTAAATATTTATTAATGTAATGATTCGTAATTAATTTTATTATTCTTGATTTTTTTAGTATTCTAATTTTTTTTTAGAATAAATAAACTTTCTACGGCTTACAATTTTACAATAAAAAGATTATTGGGCTCGCAAGCCCGTCTCAAGACTTAGGGGAGGATTAGAACCTTATTTTTTTAGACCCGACGCATATGCCCGAGATCAGTCTGGCCTGGCCCTGCGGGTCTTTTGTTGGTACCCTACTTTCGAAGTCCTTTTTCCAGTACCGTTTTTGTCTTTTTTGCCTGTCTTCATGACCTTTCTATCCTTTTGTTGTAACCTGAAAGTAGGAGTTAGGCCTACATCGAAGGTCACAACATATTTTGGGGTTGGTATGTGGCTTTTTTGAGCTATTGCTTCATGGAACCAATCAAAGGGTTAGGTTTCTTTTGTTAATAAAGAGTCTTTTCAAAGAATGAAATGCAATGGTGAGAAAATTCCCCCCTGGCTTACAAAAATATTATTGTCTTATCACAAATCTATTACCACTAATATTACTTGTAATGCATCACTTGTTCTTTTAAGCTAAGTTTGTTGACTGATTGGATTGTATTAGGCTAAAATCAAGCTCAAACTTCCTAGTTTGTACACAGTGGTCCCAAAAATTTTATACTTATCAAAATTAATTATATATCATTTCATAATTTAATGTCACAATATTTAAGAATATTTTTTTCCTAAAAAATAGTACTCCTCTGGTGGGTAGAGAGAGAAGGAAAGTGGAATGGAAATGGAGTTTTCAATGTTTGGCAGGGAGAAAAAGATAATCCCTCCCCCCCCCCCCCCTCCTCCTCCTCCTCCTCCTCCTCCTCCTCCTCCTAAAATTATCATATTATTTTCTCTCCAAGGTAAATATAAGAAAAGAGTTTCTGAGTCTTTTTTTTTTAAGTAATCCTTTTTTTTTGTATGGGTAAACTTATATCTTTTATTTTCTTCTTATTTTACCAAAATATAAATAGATATAGAACACTATTCATCCTGTATAATAAAGAACCCAATAAAAAAATATATTGGGAAGAAGAGATTTAGTTTTTCAAAGATATTTTTCCCATTTTCCATCCTTTACATTATTTCATTATATTTGCTAGAATTAGATGAATATAGAACAGTATTCAATACTTTAGGCCAGTGTGAATGCATCCTATCTACTCTTTAAGGACACTTAGCAACACTTTTTTAAGATAATAAATATAAAGAGAAATAAAGGGATTGATTTTGCTTTGTCAATGTTGAAATATTTGTACATGAAAGAGATGAAGCAGAAGAGAAAATTAGCATATGAAATAGAGGAGTCCCGTGGAAGGATGCTCTTTATTTTTATTCCTCTCCTGTTATTGGTTTTGTTATTTTGCCTTTTTACTGTTGACATTTTCTGGCCCTGGACAAGTTTTCTTGGCTCACTTACCAGTGTTCCCTCTTATTGTACAAAAGTGCCACTTCTTTAGAGATTTTATTCCTTCAAACATAAAAATATGAGAATCAATCACCTTGTATAAAGCATAAAGATTTCAGGATCATTAAAATTTCAAAAGATGGTGATGGTGTAGGACTAATAAAAGAAGCCAAGTTGAATTCTCCACATACCCAACATATATATATATATATTATGTATGTATGTATATGATATACTAATAACAATGTACATGTGTTGCTGGTTGATAATCACAAAGAGCTAGCTAATCATTTTAGAATAATAATCCCCGTCATCCTCCATCACAGCCACCCAAAATCACACTCTCTCGGTTTTACCAATCTCCATTTTCAATTCCTTTTTTTTTTCCCCCAAAAACAAAATCATTAAACCTTTTACTGTAAAAAAATACTAATAAACACATTGTCCAATATCACAGGCCCTGTGTCACCCGTTCAAACTCTTCCCTTGAAAAGCAAAACACGCCCGACTCACCCTCTCTCTCTCTCTCTCTCTCTCTCTCTCTCTCTCTCTCTCTCTCTCTCACACACACACACACACATTTTTCAGAACCATCTCTTTTTCTCCCTTCAATTGCCTAGAGGCCACAGATAGACCACCTAACTCCAAAGCCCCTCTAATTCTCCCTCTTGATCTTTTTTCTCTCTCACATAACCAAAACACAGTGGGTCATGGAAGTCTCCTCCAAGCTTGTCTTCCTCTTCTCCTATCTCACTATACTCTTCCAACTTTCTCACTCTACAACGGTGGTAGTGGATGGGGTTTCAGAGTGGAGAAACCCCACTCTTCATGTAGGGGACTATATCAGTAAGTATTATCATTTGGTTCTTTTTGTAGTTAAAATTTGTACTAACATTCCTCTGCTTTTTCTTTGTTCCTGTATCTCAGTTTTCAAGCAGAAGAACCTCTACATTTTCCAGAACAAAAGAGCCTTTGACCTCTGCAACTTCACTCAGGCTACACTTCTCACTAAACCCAATTCCACCTCCTTCACAGTACTCTCTCTCCCTCTCTCTCTCTATATAAATATATTCTTCAACTGGGTACGTAAGATTTGGCCGAAAATCTTTTGAGTCTGACCATTTTCTTCTTATAATGTCAAGTGGCACCCAACTCGGCCTGGTTTCTTCTACTATTCCTTCAACAATGGCTCTTTCAGCGCCTGTAATGGTCAAAAGCTCGTGATAAAGGTCTCTCCGCCACAACCGTCAAATGGGGCTCTCGCGCCGGAGCTATCTCCAATTGCAGCTCCGCCACCAAGTTCCGGTGGCATTCTATCATCATCTCCAGCATACCCGTGGCCATTCCGTCCTCGTGAGTTGACTTCGCCCAGTCCGGCACCGATTGCAATCCTTCCGGCAACAAGTCCATCTACGGTGACAGATAAAGGTGATGGTATGCCATTTATAAACAGTAATCCAGCAGTACCTCTACCTACTGGTGAAGTGGACTCTGCAACTATACGCCCCTTGCCCGTATCTGGTCATGGAAGACAGGTACCTTAAACTTCTTCTTCTTCTTCTCTTTTTTTTTTCTTTTTCTTTTCTATATGTATACATGTATGTGTGTGTGTGAATATATGTGACTGTATGCAATGGAGATCTTGATGATGGGGTTTTGATTGGATTCATTTCTTCGGGTGGGAGTGCAGATGGTGGGGTTTCTTGCAGTTCAAATTGCTGTATGTTGGGCGGTTTTCCTGATGCTGTAATGAAAACTGAAGAGAGAGAGAGAGGTAGAGAGAGAAGACCTTGCAAATTGCAATGTATAGATGTATGTAGAAAGATTTATGAGTAGGAGCTAACGTGCGCCGGGAACTGTGGTTTTGCATCTAAAGTAGCTTTAAGGGTGGTGATGATTACATACCATGTAATATGCCAACCCCTGGCCCTATTTTGTAATCATGAGCACTTTTTTTTTTTTTTGCTGTTGTTGCTCTTTACTCTGTAGTTTGCTATGCAATCAATTACTCACTTTCTCTTTTTCATTTCCTCCTTTTTGAACTTTTATTTATTTTTTTATTTCCTGGGATTTTGTTTTCTTTTCAATGAGAATTTGAAATCCCTAGGCTCTCATTATGAATTCCATGTTATAACTATTTGGGTATGTTTTGATGTGGTGAAAGTCTGCAATCTACATTGCCCATTAAAGTACAGAACGTTTACAATTGGCCTACCCAAGCAGAAAGAAATGGTTGCAATTGGTATGTCATCATTCATAATTCACATGATGGAAATTTAGCCTTTAACAGGTTGGCTACCTTTAAAATTTGGCTGTACACAGAGAACAAGTAAGCATTGTTAAAGATTCTTCTCATTATTGCTTCAGATTTTGATAATCTTTTTTAAATCCATTTCGAGATTATTTGACCCCCCCAAAAAAATATATATATTTCTCCGAGTACTGGACCTTAGCTATGAGAAGGTACTCATGGGCAAATTTGAAAGAGCTAGGAATGTGGGACAGAAGTTGCATTCAGCAATTTAGGCAGGACTGCATGAGCTTTATTATTTGATTTAGCTGTTCCTGTAGCTCCTTTTCAACATTCCTTGTAAAATCACTCATCCTTCATCTTACAGTGCCATACAGCTTCTCTGTTTGATGTTTAAGAAAGTCTCTATCTAGCGGAATGAGTAGATGTTGATGATCATAGATTCAAATCCAATTGTTACCATAAGATTTCATATTCAGGAACCTTCTAAGAAATCTTAAATTATGCAGAATCCTATAATGTAATGAATTGGTTTCATTTCATAATCAGTAAAACCCATTTAGCTGATTTCCTTCTCAGCTTCCACCTGCATTTTTGTTATTCTTTGGATGTATAAGTATAGTGAAACCATCCATGTTAACTAAGATTGCCAATCATAAATGAACCACCGCAGAAGGGGTAATCCAAATTTTCTCCCATACAACATATTTTCAGAGTCCGTATCAGAAGAAAACTTTAATACACAACCAAATTCTATGAATATCCACCAAGGACCTATCTGTAATTGCCTTTTTAGCTCCCTCCCCAAATGAAGCCAAACTCTTTCATGAGAAGAGGGTTTTCCAAAGCCAAATCTGCTCTACTCTCAATTTCTTTTGTTTGCTTTTTCCCATAGTTAATGTTTAGTGATGTATGCATTTTAAGGGTTTCAAGAGAGATGACAATTTTAGTGTTTTATTCAAAGAATTCAGAGAACCAGTTATATGATTGTTGGAACAAGAAAACCATCGGAATCCTGCCAAATTCTTCAGTAATGTTGATAACTCAAAGATTGGTAGAGTTACTCGATGGGGTTGATTAAGTTGTCGCTCAATGCAAGCAAAAAACAACAGACATGAAAAACTAAAAATTGCAATAGTCATTCAATCACATTTGACATAGAAAAATAACCCAGTTTGCAGAATTTTATATGATTTGTCCATTCTATGGACACTATGCAGTTCTTCTAAACATCTTGAACAATTTCTTATAAATATAATTGAAGACCATTTTTTCATTGTGTTTTTTTGCTCTGATATTGGTGGGCTTGTTTTTAGTCCTAATAATGTGAATCACAAGAACTATAAAAGAAACAAGAAAGGCTGGTCCTGCAACCATGGGAGCACATATCTTGGACTTATTAAGAGGGGGCTTCACTGTTTAAGTTGATCCACCATTCATGTTCTTCTCTTTCTCTGCCCCAGGAGATTCAATGTTACGGGCATCTTCAGTTTGTTCTACTTGAGCTTCTTATCTTTACCTGTGTTCCATTTCTGAAGTGGGTTATCCAGTTATAAGTTCTCTATTAAAATTTCAATTATAATAGAGTCCAACTCTAATTCTTATAATCCAAGAAATCTAATTGACTTTTATGGACAATATAATCTAAAAAAACAGTTAATAAAAAACAAAAACAACACTTCGTAACCATAGAACAAGAGAGAAATTTCTGTAACTCAACAAGAGAACTACGATCAAATCCACTAATTCTTTCATTTTCGGCATTGTAATTAGGGTTTCTAAATTCCTATAATTTCGAATATCATCAAAAATTTTAAAAGGAAAAAAAAAAAACAAAAAAGATAAAATAATGAATTTTTATACAATATGAAACTGTGAAATTATACAGTAAAATTATAATAAAATAAAACATAAACATTTGTATTTTTATGATGAAATATGTGAAATATAAAATTATACAGCATGAAACTGTCAAACTATAAATTAATAAAAAAAATATAAAAGAAAATAAAATATAAACATATGCATTTTTATAATAAACAAAATACTGACATGTAAAATTTTATAGAACATTTAATGAAAAAAATAAAAAATCAATAAACAAAACAATAACATGTAAAAATTTACAGAACATTTAATTAACGGACGAAAACAATGATGTATTATTCACTATTAAAACAGATAAAAAAAATGTATAATACAAATCAAAATTTTAATAATGACTAATAAATAATTTATATAAACTAAAAAAGAGAACAAAATGCAATGTAAATAATACAAATATAATAAACAGCAAACTAATACAAAAATAAAATATATATATATATATATATATATATATATATATACACACACACATACACAAGCACGAACCTGCTTATGAATAGAATACAAAATGATTTTGATTGTGAATGAAAAACCGATAAATAATTTTTAACATAAATCAAAGTTGTGATAGCAGTAAAAAAGAAAGAAAAAGATAAAGAAAAAAAAAGGTGATAAAATCCAAATAGATAAAGAAATTCCAAGTTAAAAAGAGATTGAATAAAAAATAAATAAAGAGATGACCAAGCTCAAAAAATTCATAGGCAATGATATCAAAAATAGATAAGAAATGTATTAAAATTCAAATAAAAAATAAAAAACTAACCAAAAATAATATCAGTGAAGAAACAAATAAAAAATAAAGTCAATCCAATAATATAAAAGGATAATAAATAAAATGAGTAAATTTGTCATTAACATATATATATATATATATATAAAATGACACGTAATTTATAAGTTATTTTACAATGAAAAAAGAGAAAAAATTATCTTTTACAACAAAAACATAACTAACATAGATTAATTAATAATAAAGTCACTAATATCAAGATTAGAGCTTAATTAACTTTTTTTTTTTATTAGTTTGATAAAGTCTTTGTTCGCGATTGGAGGGAATTAACTTTTTTTTTTTTTTTGAGTTTGATAAAGTCTTTGTTCGTGTTTTCCATTACTTGGTTTCCTCTGTTTATGGTTTTTTATTTTCTGTGCGAATTTTTCTTTCCATTAGAAGTTTGTTCTTCAGCAACTTGAGTCTTTCCAACTGATGGTGGAATTGGTAATTCTTTTCTCACCATTGACCCTACTAGAACTGCTCAGGAGCCAATTCTTCAAATTCTCTTCCACTTACAATTTCATCTGCTTCTGACAATTTGTGTTGGGATACATGCGTATCTTATAATATTTCTGTCCCATATTAATTGAGAAGTGAGATTTTTCTTAGTATTTTAATACACATCTTATTGGACTTTGTAAAGTTGTGTAAAATAATGAGATGACTCTTGTGCACACAAGACCATGGGAAGTCCAGTAGATTCCGGGTTAATTAGACACTGGCCTATATCTAGTTAACCCGATGCTGGGCCTATATTGCCACTTTATGAGTATTTCTTGTAGTCTCTCAAACCTATATTTGTTTACCTATAACCTATATTTGTTTTCTTTCTCTTACTGTGTAGTCTTTCAAACCTATATTTGTTCTGTGTGTGTAGTTTCTTGCGCAAAAGTCTCTCAAACGTATATTGCCACTTTATGAGTATTTCTTGCAGTCTCTCAAACCTATATTTGTTTACCTATAACCTATATTTGTTTTATTTCTCTTACTGTGTAGTTTCTTAAACCTATATTTGTTCTGTATGTAGTTTCTCACACAAATCCCCGAAGGTTTTGCCACTTTATTTACCTATATTTGTAAAAATCTGATTTGATTCTCTTATTTAATTGTCATACCCATACGAAATAAAAGTAAATCAAATCAATATCATAATTTACTTTATATATATTCGGCTATTTATCTATATTTATTCTATTTTGAGAGAGTATTTATCTTACTGTATAGTTTCTCTTTGAGAGAGTATTTCTCTGTAGTTTTTCTTTGCTTGGTTTGCTCAGCGTTTTATTGTTGTGTCAGTTCTACCATTTCGATTTTGACACTTTATTTACCTATACAAATTCTTTCCACCAATACAAAAAGTCTGAGTTGATTCTCTTATTTAATTGTCGTACTCATATGAAATCAAACTAAATCAAATCAATATGAGACTTTACTTTATATATATTTGATCAACTAACTGTTAATCTGTGCATTGCTTTTGTTGTTCTATGTCCAAACCAGTATAAATATGGTCCTTGAGTTCATTGTTCAACATACTAAAAAGTCATTTATCTCAGTATAAATATAGTACTTGGGTTCATTGTTCAACATACCAAAAAGTCATTTATCTTCTGTTCGATATTTGTTCTGTTTTGAGAGAGTATTTCTCTTACTGTGTAGTTTCTTTTTACTTGGTTTGCTCAGCGCTCTATTGCTGCATCAGTTTCACCATTTCTATTGTCTGTACTTATTCTATTGCGGCCTCTATTTAGTGATTTCTCAAATCAGAGAACGTGAATGAGTATTCATTTAATCCATACATTAGAAGTGTACGCTTGTACAAATTTTAGCTGTTAATCTGTTACACCGAGGTTTAATTTTTGAGGGATGAAATCACTCTTAAGGGAAGTGTTCTCACACGCCTCAAGCGCTAAGTTTTCTTTCTCCATTTTCTTATCACAGATTTTGAAGTTTTATAATCTATTCTTGCCTTCAAATTACAAGTACCGTTCATACTAGTCCTAAAATCTTTTTTACAACAATTTGTCCAAAAATTTATTACTTTCTTTGACGTCTCTAATACCTGGTTCTCTACTTTCTTGTTGCTGCAGATCTCTTCATCAGCAACTTCATGTTGACTACATCCTAAAGACCTTCTCACCAATAGATAAGTTACTAGAATCATTTATATAATTTCCATAATCCAAATCCCAAAGTCCAATGATGGCAACCTAAGAGAGAAAAATACAAGAGAACTTCAAGGAGAACCAGAAGAGAGAGAGTGTCGTGGGAATTTTTTTTTGTTTCTGTGTAACAAGGTCCACTCCATATTAGTGCTGGCACCATTTGAGCAGTCAAAATATTACTCATAATATTAGTTAGAGAGGTTTTCCAATATCAATTGGGAATAAGACTCTCAAAGTCCAACCCCATCTCTAACTTAACTAGATCAGACACAAACAGGGAAGAGGGAGAACCTTTGAGATGGGCCATGAGTGTCTGTTTCTCAACCAAAGAAAAGAGGACCGACTTTATTTTTGGCAATCAGAGGGTCGGCTGATGTAAATTCATCTACAGTTTTGGTGAGCTTTGAGTGATCCAAATTCCATCTAGCTTCTTTTTTTTCTTTTTTGATGGGATGTGTTGAAAAATAAAGAGAAGGGTGGGGTTGTAATATAAGAACAATATGTACTTGGATAAACTATAATTGGAGGCAAAGCACATATTGCAATATTGCTTACTAATTTGATACAGCAAGGGAGGGGGCGGTTAAAACAGTTGAAAGTCGGCTACTTCTAGATGTTTTTGGTGCAGTGGAGGGGTCCACTTTGTGATACCAAAATGTGATTCATAATAGCTTTCCCAATGTCTCTTATAGCCGTTGGATTGCAGTTTTTGGGAGAGACTCTGCTGTAGTGCCCAAAAATGACCTGGGTTTGCTGAATGGGCCATGAGGCAACCGAGAATATGTGGATTGGAGTGAAAGGGAAAATTTTGAGGCTTCATTTTCTCATGGGGTAATTATATCATGTTAATAAAAATTTTGAATTTGCTATTTTACTCTTAGAAATAATTATATTGACTTTTTCTTTAATATTTAAAAGTAACAAGGACCTCTCATATAATTTTTGAAAAAACAAGAAAAGTCAATATAATATATAAAGATATTTTAGTTACTCGAACGGTGGAGGATATTGTGAGTTAGGTGAAGGAGGTAAGAACTTAATTATTATTAGTCTGCGCGCGCTATGAAAAATTAAACTCACGCTAATTACTTGAAGCATGGACACTCACATCATTCGGATAGGAGATTGGTCGTAGTTGATGCAGTATTTATGACACCACCAAATGTATTATACTTATCATCACAGAAAAGAGTGCACCCATGTGCAACTAAGGCCTAGCATTTTTCATACTTCAGGATGATAAGTAGAAAAATGTTGTAAACTTAGTTTCAAAAGATGATAAGTAGAACAATGTTGCAAACTTAGTTTAAAAAAACACCTCTTCATAGGTATGTCAATTGCTTCAAAGAGCAAGGGTGGGAAGAGTGATGACAAATCTTTGAGCAATTTTTGGGGAAGGGAAAATGGTCCCCTTAAATTTCTGAAATTTAAAGAAAATTTTATAGCTCACCATATTCCATTTTTAAACTTTTTCTTGGTCCATCATCGCTAATCATTATACTAAGGGATAACTATTGAGGAAAAAAAGAGATCTCTTATAACTATTTAGAGATCTTTACATTAATTACTCCATCAGTCTTTCTTTCAATGTATAACATAGCCCCTTTCAAATCACCATCAGCTGTTCATACCCAGAAGGAAAAAAAGAAGAAGAGTAAGTTCAAATCTCTGCAAAGCAAAGATAGTCACATTTTAAGACAAACCCTTTCATGGTTTGTGTTTTATTTCATCTCGCAGTTAATAAATCTTTCAAGAAGACTAATGTGCACAATAGTGTTTCCGTACAATATTACTTTTCGTTCTTCTGCCATAGATTGAATTTCAAAAGAGATCACATAACAAAAGCATGGATGTGGCTTTTCTTTTTTCCTTCTAATGTCTCATTATGCCAGTCATTTTCCATGATCCGAAAGATTGAAGAAAGAAAGAGAATGGTGGCCCCTTCTGTTGGCTATGCCCTTGAGGTGTTGGATCTTCCATATATAGATATACTGATATATCCAAATAGAGATCTATATCTTTCTATCGATAGATAGATCTATTGAGAAATGGATATTGATCTGGTTTCAAGATCTATGAACAAGGTTAGCTTGGCAGCAATATTATCGTTAAGACAGCGCATCCAAATGATACATGTGCATAAATGAGGCATCACTTCACTCCAACCAACAAAAATTTTTAGCCACTAAAGCTTGAGATGTCAAAACAACTAGCAAGTTGTTTCAAGGAGGGCCACGGCACTACTGGCCTCTAGTTTCTATGGTTGCTATAATCTGTATTATTGTAGATGTTAGATGTTTGGTATTTCTGCCAGCCATGCCACTGCTGCTGCTGCCAAATCAAGGACGGGACACTGATTTGATCATCCAAACTGTGGGTTGGAGTGTGAATAAAAGAGGGATTCGAATAGGGGCTCCCTAAAGACGGAATTTACCGGAAATCATAACTAGAATAATTTGGATTTCACAATAGAAATCCAATCTTTTTGTCACAAGCAGTGAGGAGCCAGCCTTAGCCGCAGAGGGGGGGGGGGGGGGGGGGGGTTCAATTCCACCCCTTCAAATCTTTTTTATTTAAAAAATTTCTCATATTCTCAAGAAAAAAATTCAAATATACACCTTTACTTTATACATTTGCCCCCCACTAGCTTTGAATTTTTTTTTTTTTTTTCAATTTATCCTTATTTTCAATTTAGTTTGACCCCCTAGTGGGACTTTTATAAAATAAAAAATAAAAAATTGGGTTTTTCAATATAGTCTAAAGTTTGCCCCTCTGAAATAAATTTCTGGCTGCGTCCCTTTGTCACAGGCAGGAGAGTACATTTAAGTGAAAAGGAAGAGGATAATTCTAGGAATCAAGAAGTCTAGTCTTGAGATCCTGAGAAAAAGAATGCTACCGAGTAACAGTAAAAATGCATTTGATTAGTTTGCTTTAACAATGTGATTGGAAAAGGGAAAAGATGGTGCCCAATATTGTATATTACGCTGAATCTCTTTAGACCTACCAAAGGGATTGCAAAAAAAAGGTAACAACAGCTTCTTTGAGAAGTTACTTTGCACAACTTGCTCGAAGCAATGGAGCTAGACAGTGCCCAAAAATTGAGATGGAGATGTTCAATAAAAGTCATTTCTTTGTTAAAGCTACTTTCAATTCAACCCTTTTTTTTTAACTCAACTTGTCCATTGGGGTCCATAAGAAGCATCCATGAGAGAGAGAGAAAGGATATCACATATGAAGAAAAGCAGAAATGAAGGAAGGGGAGGGAATTGAATGAAGAACGCAGAATTCAGGGTTTATAAACCAGAGGACTTTGGGAAGGAATGTTAAAAAGCAAATGTTAGTAATTCAAGCTCTCAAATCCACTCTGGAAATCTACAATACATACATTTCAAGACAAAAAATAAAAAATTACACTTGGAATCCCTCCAATGCTTTGATAAATTACAATCTCCCAAATGAGCTAAAATTTTTCTAGGCAGGTTTAACGGAAGATTCTGATGGAGTTTTACATGTTCAACATTTCTGTAGTGCAATACCTCCCTGATGTTCACACCAAGGAGTAATAAAATTCTACGGGCAAGAAAAATAACCAATGCATCCTTTGAAGACTTCGCCTGATGTAATCTTTCTTCTATTAGAATAAAGTTCGCTTACCAAATAAAACAATGTCCTGGTCAACAAGAAAGTTCGAGCTTGACCAAACACTAAAAATCAATTCCCCTGTAATTTTGTTCTGATTTAATTAATATTTTCCTGGGGTCAAACAGATGGAAGTTCAAGAAGGAATGAGAGGGATTGAGCTTGACCAAATGCAAAGAAGACAATAGCAGAGACACAATTTTGATCCTGTATGCACGTACAGGGGGCTTTTCTAGGTCAGAATGCTTGAAGTCCAAGGAGGAAGTCATATGAATTTTCTTTTCCATCTTTCTCTAGGAAAAAAAGGGATTGAGATAAGATGATTGAAAGAAGAGAGAACACAAAAGCTATTCATCCAATTTCACAGCAATCTGAACCATCATGGGGATTGGCTTATTAGCTGAGAGTAACGGGCTGAATTACCTAGTTTAGGGATTTTCTTCACCGGAGGAAATGCCCTGTTTTAATGTTAACCACAGATTCTGCATAACAGAAGTAGTAACCAATAAGGAATTCCTTGCAAATTCTGGGAATGAATTAGAATCAAGTAAACCTCCATAAGGTAAGGAAAGTTATAGGTGAAATGAGGAAATGACCATCAACGTACTTAAAACGAAAAAAAGAAGACCATTAAGAAGGTTTAAATTTGTTGGAACTACAGCAAGTTTCATCCTGTAGGCTGAAGTTATTACTTCTGCTAATAATATCAATAGATAAAGAACACTCCCAAATTATATCATATCACAAAAATGTTAGTATTCCGTTAACAACCAAAATCCAAAAATAGAAACTACAGATAGCAATCTGCTCTGCAACATAAATGATATGTACCATGGACCAAAGACAAGAACACAAAACAGCTGCATCATGATCCAAAATTACTCAGAAAATTCATTATACTCTTAACAACACAAGCTGGAAAACAGCACCACGAACCTCTAAGGTTCTCAATCCATATCCTAATTTCTTTACAGAATATATATGTTGATAGATACAAGAACTTTACCTCCTTAAAACCTTTTATTTTTTTGTGCCATTGCCAAGAACCATTCTTTCGCCTCAGATAACCAGAAACCAACATTGAAAACATATTGTAAGTCCATAAGCAATGGACTTGTACAAAATTAGTTTGCTCTCCCAAAAGAGTCGAGCCCCTCAGTTCGGCTACGCACAATCCTATGGAAAACTTCCCTCACCTGGCGTTCCAATGGGTCCAGTCCATCCTTTACTGCTTTGAAAACTTCAACTAGCTCCTGTACTCTCTGCCTCACATCTCCTTCCTTTTCCTCCGTCAATGGGAACTGAATTGAATCGGCCAATTCGTTCATACGGCGCGCACATTTCTCAATCTGATGAATCTCCTTCAACAACCCACAAGCGTTTCTGCGGTCCCTCTTCTTCGACTCCTCCAAAATCCTCTCATGAAGCGAGAGAATCGGAGCAGCCCAAGTGAATTGCCGTGGTATATAAAAGTGGGTTTGGAGGCCACGGTCCTGGCAAGGAATCGCGGCCACAAGAGCCCACATTACGAACAAGAGGACAGAGCTCATAGTGAAGACTGCAACAGCAAGGCCGTTGGTGGCAATAATTTCATTCCCTCTTGGCGCAGCCAAATTGTTCCCAATTGCCTGCAGCTGCCTGGCCGCAGACCATGCCCGCGAAACACTCCATGACAAGGATCGAAAATGGCCCAAGGACTTATGATCCTTCTGAACATTATTGCGCCCAAAAGACCGGTTTCTATGCGCAAGAGATGCGTTTGACTCTTTCTCATCAAGCATCCCAATTTCCAAATCGATCAACGCCTTCTTTGCGCGACGAAATTGGCCCTCCCCGAGACTCCTTTGATTGTCCAGTGCACACAACACAATCTCCAACTGCTTCTTCCACTGTCTGATCTGCTCAATCCCATCTCGAATCGCATTACACACATCAAGAGCTTTCACACTCCTCTCGGAGAACTCCGACATCAATCGATCCATTGGAGTTCTATTCATGTACTCTTTGTTGTTAAACATTATAACCCTAAATTCCTCTTGGCAACAGAGGAATACATCCAGAAGTTTGCGAACCCATGAGAGTGAGAGCAGTTCATCGGAACCGACAGGCAATAAGCCGTTAAACCGATCAGCGACCTGTCTCTGGAAGGTTTCGAGCTCGAACTCTTGTCTTGTGGCTTCATGGGTATTCTCCATCGAATGAACCTGATCACGCCGTATACTCAGAATCGAACGGCCAAAATTGCTGAAACTCGCTGATACACCTTGATAATCTGTCGATGGCATTTCTTACATGAACAGAAAGAAATTTTGAAAATTTAACTCTTGGAAACCTTCAAATGAAAATTCAAGGACCAAAACCCCAAAAACACAATAACCCCAATTGTTGTAGAAAATGAAGAGAGAGTGACACACAAAACTCCAAAAAACTCCCAGAACACAAATGGGTTTATATTGTGACAATCAAAAACAATAAAGGCCTAAATTTCAAGTTTTTAAACACTTGAAATTTGAATTTTAATAGAAACAAAAGAAGAACAAGAGACACACCCAACTCAAGAACTGAAGTGTAGAGAGAGAAAGTAGAGAGAGAAAAGTAGAAATGAAGAGGAATGTTGAAACCCTAACAGGAGAAGGGAAGCTTTATGGGGTTGATTTGGACCGCGTAACAGAGTTCGTTGAAAGAGAAATTTCTAACCCTGTAATTAGGAAACTAGTTCAGTTTTTTTTAGCATTAAACGGTAATTAACAGAGTGACCTTTACACGCATCGCACACGTAGTGAACACGCCTCAGCAATAAGTGGACCGTGTCGCACATCACTATAAATCACAACATCAATCAGAACCGTCAGTTTATCATCAGACAGTGAAAACGAGAGGAGAACGTACACCCTATGAGGATTGTGCTGGGTCAAATCAGCCGATGGGTTAGTTTAAGCTTACCCGGTCGTACAATAGTGAGATGGAGAGTGAAGGGACGTGGATGTGTGTCTCATGCAGGCATACTATGCAAGAGGAATGTTGCTATTAATTACAAATAAAATATTTATGATTTGATTGTCGGATATATTATATGTATGTATTTTAAATACATATAATACATATATTAATTAGATTGCTAGTGAAAGTTTATTCACAATTGAATTTAGCATTTTTTTTATTATGTAATATGAATAGTGATGACAATTTAATCACTTTTTGGACCGATATCTTTGTCACTAGGGAAGTAAATTTGAAAAAATTATGTCTATTTATTAGAGTTCTAGATTTAGGATGAAAATAATAAAATTGTTTTATATTATATAATTAATATTTATAATGATATTAATTATTTTTTATGATTATAATGATATTCCTTAGTTACAATTTAATAAAAGTATATGTTTGAAAAAAAACTAGGTCATTATAATTTTTTATTAACATGTATTTTTCTTATTTTAACATATGTTACATTTTATTTGAAATGTATTAATTATAATTATTTGAATAAAATAAATAAATAAAGAAGATTTTAAAATTAAATGAAAATTTTATCATCCGGGAATGTGACAGAACGTTGAAGATGTTGAAAATAAAATTCAATTGTTTTAAATTTGAGTTTTCTCTGTGTCGATCCTTGGCAGCTAGAGATGACAATTTAATCTGCTTCATTTGTAATCCGCTAGCCCCGCCCTTAATGGGACAAGTTTGTAGAAATATATTTTCAACTCGTTAGGGTTTTAAGAGAAGGCACGCTATCCCGATTATATAAAATAAAATAAAAATAAATCTGTATACTACATAATCAATATTTATAATGATATTTTTTAGTTAGTTATTAAAAGTTTATATAAATTTGATAAAGTTATATGTTTTAAAAAAAATATATCATTTAAATTTTCTATTAACATATATATATTTCTTATTTAACACATGAATAGTTTTGTTCAAAATGTGATAATTATAATTAATCTAATAAAATAAATAAATAAAAGTCTAAAAATAAATGAGAATTCAAATGGGAATCTGACTCCGCCTATCACGGGGTTTAGACGAATTTAAGGAGAATTTTTTTCACAGGGCAGGGTTAGGGAAGGGGTCTCCCATCCCAAACCCACCCCATTGTCATTTCTATTGGTAGATAAAGTTTAAATGATGAACCCGATTCTCACAAAAAGAGGAGTTTACTCTGGTACGAATAAATTAACACAAAATATTTTTTACTAATTCATAAAAAAAAATGAAAACTTTGATATAACCTGCCTTTTCTATCATCGAATTTAAACAATTTTTTTAAAAACTATTTTTGGCAAAACAAAGTTGAAAATGGGTCCCCTAAATTGATACCGTTTTCATTTTTAAGAATTTGTTTGAAAAATGTTAGAACCAGTTTTGTAAAGGACAAATGAACTAATTTTAAATTTTTTGATATTTGGTAAGTACTTTTTAATAATATATTAACTTATATCTAATTTTAAAAAATATTTAAAATTTAAATAAAGTCAAATTTAAAAAATAATTTTTATAAAAATCAACTAATTTAACAAATGATTCTAACCTGATTGAATTAAATAAATACTTAAACAGCCACTAATATAAATGGAGGTTGTTGGTGGAGGGTGGCGACAGTTAGGAAAAGGAAGGCTGAGCCAGCTGGGTCTTCGTTGGCGCGTAATATAGAGTGGGACTCGGTCTAATAGCTATTCTAGAAGAAGAAAACTAGGGTGAGAGCCTGATCAGCGGCCCGTGGAACTGTGGATGATGTCAAACCTTATTGCGTGCGTCTCTGTATACGTGTATATTATATGTACTCCTCCGTCCCAAATTAGGGACCTTTTTTAGAATTTTAATTTTTTAAGAGAAATTATTTTATTATTTAAAAATTGTTTAAATTTTTAATAATATTTTTATTTAATTTTCAATAGGTTATTTTATATATTATAATAATGGATAGTTTTGAAAATTTATATGTTAAAGTACATTGATTTTTTAAATAAAATTCTTAAATTGGGACATTTCAAAATGAAATAAAATCAATAAAATTGTTTACCTTTTCTTTTTCTTTTTCTTTTTCATAATCCAAGGTTTTTTTTATTATATAACTATGAAAGCAGTGGAATCTAACTGCTAAAAGCGTAAATTATTACAACTAATAGCTATATTTGAGAGTGAGTATTTATATCACTCAAATAAAAATCCTTTTTATTAATCACAAATCTTTTAAAAAACTATATATTGAATATGACCAAATACATTTTAATAGAATTATACTTAATTCTAAATTCGATAAAAAAAATTTACTCATATCTGAATGTCTTAATTACAATCAACTACATATATAATGCATATGTATTTTTTACTTTTATTTAATTTTAAATTTTTAGTTAAAACTAAATAATCACATAATATATATATGTGTGTGTGTGTGTGATTGCATTTTTGACACATGAAGATTGTGATATTTACGTGCGTAAAAGAAGAAAGTTCTTCATCCTTAATTTGAAACAAATACCGTCTATTTTAATGTACTTCAAACAAAAGACTTCTTGAATAATGACGGATCAAGATCATAAATTTAAGAATGACATAAAAAAAAAAAAAAAAAAACTATTGCACTTTGTATTTACTTTCGTAAAATTTATTCCAAAAAATGTATTTAATCGTTGTTCAAACTTTAACCTTTTTTTGTTGTTGATTTTGCTTCTTGAAATACAGTATTTTCAAAAAAAAAAAAAAACCCTTTAACCTGCTTTTTTCAAATGTAATTGGAGAAGTAATCTCAAAACACCCACAAAATATATATATATATATATATATATAAATATATCAAAATATATATATATATATATATATCAAAATATTGTGCAGGATGCAACAATATTATTGAAATTTGGAAGCCCAACTCCTAATTAGTTCAATCCTTAAAACCCAGGTGTTAAGGAGAGGTAGATAGGGTTCTTATATATAGACCAGAGGAGCTAGAGACGGGCAATGTGGGACATTCTAACACGCCTCCTGGATTACTCTAACCCAAAGTTAGAGTTCTGGCCTGTCTCTGACACCATATTAAAATTTGGAGGCTCAACTCCCAATTAGCTCGATCCTTAAAACTCAGGTGTTAAGGAGAGGTAGAGAGGGTTCTTATATAAAGATCAGAGGAGCTAGAGACGGACGATGTGAGACACTCCAACAAATAAAAAAAAAAGTATAATTTAATAGGTATCTTATACATATATGAAAATTTTAAAGAAAGCAATTCTTAAATTGTAAACATATTTTTATAAAAAAAAAAAGTGATAAAAAAATAAAAAAATATATAAAATTTTGATCTAATACGACCAATTATTCAATACATGAATAATGACATTAACAATGTAACTTATCATATAACAATAGAAATCTTTGTTATTATTGAATAATTTTTTGAGACAGTATGCAACTCTGCTGGGTTAGATAGTTTTGAATTAAAGAAACCTTTGTGACTCACATGTGACCTGCGCTGCTGCACTGCCAAGAACAGAGAGTTGAGTATGGAACATAGGATTGGAACTGCCATCTTTGTGAGTTTTGAGCCACTCTCCCTTCTCCTACTTTCTGCTTATATATATATATATATATAGATATATATGTATATATATAAATATAAATATATGACTCTTTATCTTTTGCATCCTGATTTTGTAATTATGCTTGAAAAAATTAGTATGAAAATTTTGTTTAATCGTTTATTAAAATTATTTTTTTATTTTTTCCAACATATAAAATTGAGTATTCATTTGATTGAGTTGTGTAAAAAAGGTAAGCAACCAAGAAGAATAAGCAATTGGGTGTTTGATAAAAATTGTTAAAAAGTAATTATAGAATACGAAAAAGAAAAAATGACAAAAAAAAGGAAAAAATATAATTTTTATAATATTGTATTATTTTTCATTAGTTTAATCAAATAAATACTAAATTGATTTCATGTTACTGCACAAGTTGATTTCAACTTATTGTACTCAAACAGTTAGTTTTAAATTAAATGTTTAATTTCTTCTTCAAACACAATAAGCTTATCTCAATAAGTTGAAACATTTAGAGTATAATTCTGTGTCTATTTGATTGAGATATGTACAAGTGTTTATGAAAATAAACCATAGATACAAATAAGTAACTAATAAAAATAAGTATTTAATGAGAATAAGCTACAAGATGATTGGTAAAACTTATATCTGATAAAATGGGCGGGTTGAAAATGGGTCAGGTTGAAACGGATCAGATACAGATATGACCTGCAACTAAACATAGCCATTACGGCTCGGGTCAAACTCGGCTCGGGTTGAACCAGGTCATTTACGTCTTTTTGGATTATTAATGTTAAAAACAATATATAATATATATTAAGTCTTCAAAGAAAAAGTGCTAACAATATATTGATCTAAGATGTCAGTGTCAAGTTTGATTACTGTGGTCTTCACCAGATGATGAACTGTGATGACTAAAAACTGAACAACACAAATTTAATTGTATCCAAGTAATAAAAAATAAGTATGTACAACTAAATTTTTTCTCTCTCTATATAAGATAAAAGTATGTAGGGACAGGTTAGGAATTTATTCCAGAGAGGGACAAACTTTATTTTTAAAGTTGAATCACAAATTACAAATTTCAAGAAATATATAAATTTAATATTAATTAATAGTCATTTTGATAAATAATTAAATTCATTTATATTAAGAAGTTAATAAATTAGACAAGATGTGTTAACTTTAGACTATATAAAAAATCTAAAAAATAATAAAAATAAAAGTCCCATCGTGAGGGTCAAATTAAAATAAAAATAAGAATAAAGTGAGAAAAATTTTATAAACCTAGATGAGCCAAAAGTACACATTAAAGAGGTATATTTGAATATTTAGAAGACAGGTTTAAGAAAATAATCACTTTATATAAATTAATAATAATATATAACAAGAGGCTTTTTAGATAGAAGAGCTTGATGATAAATAAGAAAATAGATAGTATTGAGTGTTGTTTGGTATAATGTTATAAAATTAAGTTAATAAATTTAATAACTGAATATTGAGTTAAAATTAAATTTAAATAAATAATTATAAGTTTTCAAATACACAAATACTAATATTAAAAAATTAAAATGATTATTATAATCAAATAATATTAATTATTGTTAAAATTTGGAAGCCCAACTCTAAATTAGAGTAGAAAGGGAGAGAGAGCCTTTATATATAAACCAAAGGAGTTAGAAACGGGCGATGTGAGACAATCCAACACGTTTCCTGCATTATATTACCCGCGGAGGAAAATCAGGTGAGCGGTTCTGACTCCTCTATCTCAAGGTTGGATATCTGGCCTGACTCTGACACCATGTTGAAATTTAGAGGCTCAACTCTAAATTAGTTCCTTAAAATTCAGGTGTCAAGGAGAGAGAGGAGGACTCTTATATATAGACTAGAGAAACTAGAGACGAACGATGTGAAATAATCCAATAATTATAATCAATATTAAATATATATTATTATAATTAAACAAAATAAATATTATACTTTCATACAAATTTGTGTGTGTGTATATATATATATATATATATATATATATATATATATATAGACACACACACCTAAAGAGTTGGTCATAAGAAAAACAAAAGTGAAGATGGGACTCATCCGTCATCCTTCTTTTAGCAACGACGGGATGTTAATGTCAAGATGGGTTGCTGTCATCTCATAATGATGTGGTAGTTGTAGATTGGGAGTGTGTCAAACTAGATAGAAAGTATCATATTCACACTAGAGTGGGTCCCTCTCGTAGCAGATTAGACAACTGACCTTAACTGTCTTGGGTTTGTTGTAAATAAGAAGAACAATAGTGGCATTTTGTCCGAGAGACCTAACGGCCTACAGATGCAAATCGCAGTTTGAGTAGCGTCTGAAAAATGGAGTTCTGAGTCCTTCAGCGTTGCGTCCTTAGAGGAACTCTAGAAAGAGTTACTCATTTTTGAGTACTAAAAAAATTTATTTATAATTATAATTTTAAATAGTGTTATGATATTTTTAAGTTAAAAATTTATTTAAATAATAAATATTAAAATGAGATGTTATTTTAATATTTTAATTATTTTTATTAAAAAATATAATTAAACTTAACGGTTATATTTTAATCATTATTATTTTTATAACTGTTTAATTTAAATTAATTTTTTAAATTAAATTATAAAAATTAATTTAATTTAAAAAATCAATTTAAATTTTAACAATTAACTAAATTAAAAAAATTATTTAATTATAAAAATTAGTTAAATAAATAAATTCATCATAAACTTATAGAATTATTTTTAGAGTGATTTTTTGATAAGTTTTTTCTTCACAAATCTCCTATATTTATTAAATTCTTTGTTAAAATAAAGACGTTGGAATGGTAACCATTATAACAGTAAAAATAAAAATAATTCTAACTGTCAATTGACACTTTTTTCTTTTTTTTCTCTAAAGTTTATAAAAATTATATTCCAAAACGTTAAGTATTATTTTGTAACTGTATATGCCATCTTATTATAATAAAAAATTTTAAATTTTAAATACTATTTTAACAATTATAAATTTGACACACAGACACTCAACATTGAAGTTGCTCTTGGACCGTAGATCCCCGCCAAACAGGTCCAGCATCGTGTTACCTTTTCAAAACCAACGTTTGGCCTTGGCACACGGCCAACCGTTGAGATGAAAAAGTGAATATAATTTAAATAAGAATATGAAAAATAATCCCTCATGGACAGAAATATAAATACAAATATATATGTAGGGTCCATTACATGGAGACAAATTAATATGAAAGGTGGTTAAGGCTTTGGCTGTTTTCACACGTCTCCTGAAAAATAATAAAATTAGGGATATATGTCTCCGCCGTGAGAAGCAAGAAATCAATAATTCACCAAAGGAAATGTCTAAATTAACCATTCCCTTATCTGGCACATGTAAAATTAAGGAAGAATTAATAATTGTTATAGTTGCTTGGTTTGAATTAGAGGTGTCAAATGTTATTTAAATTTGTCAACCCGTTCTAACCCGTCCTATCAATCCGTCTTAACCCGCCCATTTAATTAGCGGGTCATAAACGAGTTGAGTAATAAGTAACTCGTCCATTTAGCGCATTAATACGGGTTGAATATGGATGTTTGACGAATTGAGAATAAAAAATAATAAAATAGTATAAAATATATATATATATATATATTTATATTTATATCTCTATTTGGGAAAGAACAAAATACTAAAACGTATACTATAGATTATAAAACAAAATTAATATTTTGAGAATATAATTTAACATCACCATATATATAAACACAATACAAACTAAAAACTTGTGATTCAAAATAAGTTGAATTGGTTTTCGGTAGGAGCTTTGAATACTATTTTTCTCCATAAGTAATAATTGGCATCTACAAATCACATCAAAAATATACATGTACAAAAATATGAATTCATCTTATTAGTCTATATTAATTATCATAAAAAATAAAATAAAATTTCTTATCACTACTTAAATACAAAAAAAAAAAAAAAAAATTACACTATTTTTCATGTTGTTTCCGCAAGAGGAAGGTGAAGGAACTCCCTAGTGTATGTGAGAACATTCATGTGCTAACCAATTGGGTTTCATAAAGGAAGTTCCACTATGCTTCTCTACTTTCTGAGTGTCTCAGTGGATGTTACAATTTTGCAACTTGACACATAGACACACACATGCGTAAGTATATATAACCATGACGATGGATCTTGATTAAATACATAGCAATAGTTATCTGATTACCCCTATAGTCTATAATGGCATCACAGAAAATATCACTTGATGCGTGATAACCTCTTGAGATAGTAGTTGCAGTGTCATACAGGCTGCTCTCTTGCAATTAAACATTGGAGAGAAATAATTTATTAATTATTATTATATATATTAGATTACACTTAATTAACATTTAATTTAAGTTTAACTACAAGTCTACAACAAACAACATTAAGCAAAAAAATTTTAATCATGACCTCGCCTGATTAGATTTATTAATAGAGAAATAATTTTTTTTTAATGTGTATTCACAAAAGTTTTAACAGAGAAATATGATAAATTTTGTTAGTCATATTACTTGATTGAAATGTAGCAATTTTAGGTAGTGTTTTATTTCTAAAAAAAAGTTGGATAACGGGTCAAATCCGAGTTAACTCGACCCATTTATGACCCGGCCAGGATTCAACCCGATTAATTCGGGTCAAATATGAGTTCAACCCATTTATGACTTCACTCATTTACAACCCGTTCAACCCGTCCATTTTGCCAGGCCTAGTTTGAATCTTCACAACAAAGAGGTTTGAAACTTTGAGCCTCAAGATTCACTTATTCACCTCTTCCCCCAGAGTAACTAAGTTTCATATTTTACTTTTTTGTAAGACTTAGTTTCAACTATATCCCTCAATCTAGAATGAGCTGAGTTAAACAGTTAATTCTAGAACATATTTTAATAATAGTTGACGCAAACAGCACAATTTCACAAACAAACGTTTTTTTTTTTAAATTCTTAAATTAAATTTTAAATAATTTAATTACTTAGAATCATGCTAAATTAAGTTTCGGAGAAGTCTTGACTGAGAGCAACTCCAACGCGAGGTGCCATCCGGAGTGCCAAATCCATAACCGTTGAAATGACACATCAAAACTCAAAATTTTTCACTCTAACGAGAGTGGCATTTGCGGTTGCAAAATAGCACCCAATGGTCTGAGATGCCATTTTTACAAATTTTGGAGAGAGAAAAGGGAGATGTGTCATTTGACGGTTGGGGCCATTTCTATTTTTACCTGTTTCAATGGCTCTATTTCAACAAAAAATTCTATAAATACAGAAAATAAAAAACTTACCAAAACCCAAAAAATACAAGAGGTTTGTTATTTTTTAAATTAATTTTTTAATTAAATTAATTTTTATAATTTAAATTGATTATTTTATTTTTAATTTATTTTTTAAGTTATGATTTTTTGTTAATTTAGGATGATTTTATTTATTTAACTAATTGTTATAATTAAATAATTTTTTTAATTTAGTTAATTGTTAGAATTTAAATTGATTTTTTAAATTAAATTAATTTTTATAATTTAATTTTAAAATTTAATTTAAATCAAACCGTTATAAAAATTATACTCGTTAAAATATAATCGTTAAGTTTATTACATTTTTTAATAAAAAATAATAAAATAGTACTTCATTTAACACTTATCGTTAAAATAGATTTATAATTCTGAGATACCATAATACTATTTAAAGTTATAAATAAATTTTTTAACAACTCAAAATGAAAATTCTATTTAAAATTGCTATGACAACTCCATTTATTTGGTAAGAATCTTACTCTAAATATACAACTAATTGTATCAATCCTTAAATATCAAACTAACGAGTGGTGATAAATATCAAACTAACTAACATGACCTTGATTATTAGTTGAGTGGTGATAAATAAAAGACATTAATTGAGGACCTTCCAGATAAGGTAATCTTAAATTTTTTAATGATTTCCCAAAAGTTATCGTTAATTGACCGTTGGGTGACGTGTAGAATAAAGCAAAACTGATGACCTCAATCACAATCATGGTGGGACCCTTTCTTGGGGAATCTTAGCATGACCAACCGAACCCAATGGACACAGATTCATCATCCCTTTCCCTTGCAACATATCTTGACTTTGTGACTCTGCATGATTCATCAAATTGACACAGTCATGACCCGGTGAATCACGTGTCTTTTGGACCTTTTCAATTATATTCCTTGAGCCGAGTCTTATAATAAAATATAATTAAAAAAATTATATTTTCATGTCACTATATTAAACCCATTCAAGAAAAAAATCAGAAAAGCTAGCTAAGCCTTCCTTCCCATCCCAATCTCGTAAAGCTTTTTTGGAATTTTGCAACTAACATTTCAACGGTAAGTGGTTGCAAAATTCCAAATTCTCTGCATTTGTTTTCTCTGTCTTTTCTGCAAACAAACAGAGCATAAAACGAGGAGGAGAAAAGCACGTATCAATGACCTCCATTATCTGCGGGAATGGTGGAAGCTTAGAAAATGAATGGACCAGGTTAACACACAGCATAAGCTAAACAACCAATGGTTTATTAAACCCTTGGGGGCTTTGTTAAATATGCATTTTATTCGGCATGATTTAAGATTTTTTAAGTTATGTTTGGTATGAAAAAAATAAAATAATCATTTAATGAAATAAAATAGGATATGAAGATTACTCACTTTAGTTAAAATAATGTTTAAAATGATTTTTAATATGGAATAGACATCTTTAATCATATAAAATAAAAATAAAAATTGAAAAAATTAGGATGAATATTCCTAAAATACCTATTCTGTCGTACCAAACATGACTTTAATAGTTTTAATTATAAAATTTTATGAGACTTATAATTTGTTTGAATAGAGAAATTTGGAGAAAGAAGAAAAAATTGAGAGATGGAGTAATAAATAAGATCTAATTTAAATTTTTAAGTGGGAGAAAATATAAGAAAAAAAATTGAAGAGATTTGGAAATTTAATTGTGAAAAAGTTTATATATACTTTTTTCTTTCTTACTAATTATTTAAACAAGAAATAATAATTTTATTCTTATTTATTTCATGAATATTTAAATATAGTAAATATGAACATTGTTTTCCTTTTTTTTTTTTCTCTTCTGTTTTCAATTATCATTTCTTTTTATTTCTGTCTCAAAAACTTTCAAACAAACTTTAAGTCTATGAAGCGAAGAGATTAGATGATCTGTTAGAATTTTTTGGATTATTTTGTAAGAATCTATATTGTATTGAATGTCAAATAAATGGGAGTATATCTTTAAGATTTGGGGGGGGGGGGGGGGGGAGATAAGTGATACATTTGATTTTGTATTCTTTTCACTAAATTCTTCCTTTATATTTTGTTTGTTAATTGATCATCATCAAGATCATCCTAAATACTCAAGATATATAATTGTAATATAATTCTATCAAGAGAGATGATTATAGAGAGAGAAGATTAGATAAAATGAAAAAGTAACTCAGTCCTTTTCAAAGAACAGGGGAAAGTTTAACCTAGAAGAAAGAGCATTCATTGGATGACACAAATATTGAAGAAAATATAAAAATTAGTTAGAAAAAGGACATGATATCTACCATAATGCCTCATATTTTAAGTGGGAAAAGCACCGCCCCACTAAGTCTAAGATGCTACTATTTTTTTTCTTTTTTCCTGTAGAATTAATAGTAAATCATTAACTAAAAAAGGCTTGACTGGGTCAAGGGTGGCTACTAGGACTGATGATGACACCCCCTGATGTACAAATGGCTTTGTTTGACATATTGACTGGCTCAACTCAAGTAGAGAGATGAGGAGACAGGGCATGCCATTTGCAACAACTAATCAAAAGCATGCAGTAGGTCTGCAACTTCAGTGCATTCCCATCCTTTGGGCAACTCTGTTTAAGGTTGACAATTAAGGAAACATGACACAAGCTATGAGTACCAACCACTCACATTTATATATATATATATATATATATATATATATATATATATGATTTTTAGATAAATAAGAATATCTATTGTAAAACAGGATTATTCCAGTTGGCCGTTCAGGTATATTTTTTTTAAAAAAGTTACGAGTTTAAGTTTTATTTTTTTTATTAAAAAATACGAGCATTTATTTTTATCTAATCACAAGTTAAATTATTTATCAATGACTCATATTATATAGGCTAATTGTATTGTTTAGTTAATTGCAATACATGATTAGGTTGCCTGTCCAAGTAAGGTTATAAACGAATTGGATTAGGAATGATTTATATCCTATTTGTTAAGAAAATTAACAAATTGAATTTTGTAACAAATCTAAAAGTTTTTAATCAAAATCCGAATTTGTTAACTATCAAATTCATTTTGATAATAATATTAATATATATTATGTATATAAAATATTATGTTATAAGGTGTAAAATTTAAAATATATAAACACAACTTAAGAAAGACTTGTATAAATTAATATTTAACATATTATAAAAATGTAGAATATATATATATTTTAATATAATATAAAAAAAGTTAATATATATTATATTTAATTGGATAAGATCATTAATGAATCAAATTTATGTAATCTTTTATTATTTTGTAATAATGTAGTTGTACTATTTAGTTGATTGTAAAACATAAATTACAATACCCCATCGTTTCCATAAAGAAAAAAAGAAAGAAAAGAAAGTATGTACAAGACAAAGCAAGAACTGACTGTGAATGAAATGAAAACCTAAAAATTTTTGCACAACTTTAAAATAGAAATTCAAATTGTAGGGAGACAATGAATAAAATTGAAATACAGAATAAGAGTAGAGTTGGCAGTTATAAAGCCTACCATACAAGAACCAATCTCCACCTGGTTTGGTTCATTACACAGTTTTGGGCTGAACAACCAATCCCACATTTGTTGAAAGCAAACAAACCCCAACTGAGTTGCATAGCTAGCTAGTGTAAATGTAAGCCTTCAAAATGAGACAAGAATGAACAAGCATTGGTGAGTGCTCTCAGGCTCAGACTTGTGTGTGCATGTTTTCATGGAGTTTTTTAGAAGAATTATATCACACCCAGCCAGTTTGAATCTCTTCACACCTTTCTAAATTCAAGAAATTTACTCACAAGCACTGCAAGTAACAAGTTGTTCAAGAAAGTTAATTTTGAATTTCATCTTCTCCTAAAAATAAATTTGGTATAGATTTGAATACAAAATTAGAGATTTTTTTTTTTATAATTTTTTTGATTCAAATTTAAATTTGAATTTGAATAACTAGTAGAGATGTCTTTATGTTAGAGAATATAATAATAAAGTTACACCTTCTCTAAAAGCTTAAGCTTTTAGATGAGTTGGTAACTTAACATGGTATCAGAGCAGGCCAAAGGTCCTGAGTTCAAATCTCACCGTCACCCAAAAAAATATGAATTGACACGTGTAGGCTCAAAGTGGTCACACGTGAGGGGACGTGTTAGAGAATATAATAATAAAGTTACACCTTCTCTAAAAGCTTAAGCTTTTAGATGAGTTGGTAACTTAACACTTTAGAAGACAACTTTGTCCACTTTACAGATAAAAAATGTAAATATAAAAGGTTCAAAGGTGGACACTATAGTCATTTGGAGTTCTGATTGTGAAATAATCCTATGCTGGCCCTTAGGCCTTGATTGTCTTTATGTTCCACATCACCAGTGTTTATGTAGAAATATCTCCCTAGGAAAAGATTTTTCCCCTCAATTCTACCCAGATAACCAGCTCGAAAATTATTGGCATCAATTCCCTATTGGCGTACACAGCATTTGATGAGGCAAAGGTGTAACGTTCAGATCAATGCTTTTTTGGCAGAAACTACATAAAATAAAATAATTAGTGCTACATTCAAGGAATAGAGAAATTCAGCCAGATCAAAGGATAAGGTTTCCTTTCGACTGTGCACCAAGGGGTTTATATACTCTCATGGCCAGAATCAGTCACGGCTGACTCGATTTTTTTTTTTATTTGATTTTCTTTTTAATTTTCCGAAAATTATTTCAAATGTATCCCTTTAATTTGTATTTTTGTCCCCTGGATTTAAAATTTTTTACACTACCTATATTTTAATACCAATTTAATCCTTCAATAGAACTTTTATAGACTTTTTTGTATTGCCTAAACTTTTTAAAGGGGTCTCTTTCTTTTATCAAACATCTTACTTAATTTATAAATTCCTTTATATCAATAAATATAATTGCTTATTAATTCTTTTTTATTTTTGAATTTATGAACGAACAGTCAACCAAAAAAAGAACATACCCCATAAAAATAGAGATGTTATTCTGCTTGAAAAAAGAGAATGGTTCACAACCCAAATCTTGTATCATGAATGATGTGGCACGCTAATATTAACTATACATTTAAGTTATGAAATTAATGTGCCAGTGCCAGTGCCTGTGACATTGCCACTCCCATGTCACTAATTTGAAAAAGAATTTTAAGAAGTGTAACATTACTCCAGAAACAATTATGCTCCTTGGATATTTTTTGGTCCAATCATCTTCCATTTCTTTGTAAAAGGGAAGGGGGAGAAGAACATTGAAAAACAGTCCAAAAACAAGGTTACCTCACAAGGTGTCACAGGGTCGAAATCTGACACAGAATTTCTTTTGCCTGTGCGGCGTCAAGACACCTGCCTTGACCAGCCAACCCCACGCACTCAAGCCAAGAGGCTTATGATAGAGAACACAGCAACACACAAAGGCACACAGATTTACAGGAATCACTTTCCCAACCTTTTATTCACAATAATCCAAACGAATACAAAGGAATACAAAGCCTAAGGGCTGCGAGACAAGAGAACACCCTCTCTTCTAGTCTATGCTCTCTCTCTCTCTCAGCCTGTGTCTATGTCTCACTGACTGGCTGTCTCGCCCCTCCCTATTACATTGTATTTATAGGCAAACCCTCACACGGTTTCCTTTTCCTAGATGGACTAGGATTGCGCCAACATGTCCCACGGTGTCCTTCTCCTTGACGGACTTGGATTGCACTTCCCTTTTCCGTGTCGAACTTGAATTGCGCTTTCCTTTTCCTTGCCGAACTTGGACTCCTTGTCCAAGACGGATTTGGATTCCTTGTCCTAGACGGACTTGGATTCCTTGTCCTAGACGGACTTGGATTCCGCCAGCCACGCACTGCTGCCGCACGCCCTGTGGCTGCCGCACGCCCTGTTGCCTTGCACCAGCGCCGCACTCGGTCCCACCGATGCTTCCGCGTGTAGCCATCCTTGCCGAACCATGCCTACTCATGGTTCGGACTTGTTTGCCGAACATTGCCACCATGTGCCGCCACTCTTGGTGATGGTGCTCGGACCACCAGCTTTCAATAGCACCCCGCCTTGCCCCGAAGGTGCCAAGGCCTCAAGCCGCACGCTGCATGGGCACCCCGCATGGGCATGCCGCATAGGCACACCGCATGGGCACGCGCATGGGCATGGGCACGCGCATGGGCATGCGCATGGGCATGCCGCGTGGGCACGCGCATGGGCACGCCGCATGGGCACCCCGCCCGTGGGCGCTTCAAGGGGGTACTGCCCCCTATATATGTCTTATGAAGATTTTCCAACCTGACTGGAGTAAACACAACCCTTTGCAGAACCAGTTCTTCCACCCGTGTGCATTTGCCTTGCCAAAAGGCAACCCATGCACCAAACTGCTCACCGAAGGCATTGCCTTAACACTTCGTTGCCCAAGTCGTGCGTCCAACTGTGCCTAAGTCAGAAAATCCCTTAAGGCAAATCCAACCTTGGAATGTCCTTCCCACACTTGAATGCCATTCCACTCATGAATAAGATTCCAAGTCCCGAATGCCTTTCCACCCGAATAACATTCTAAGTCTCGAATGTTATTCTAGGGCATAGCATGCCTTCCCCATGCCCATGCCCATGCCAATGCCACCAAGGCAGGACATGCCTCCCCATGCCCCATGCCGCCGTGTCAAGTTATAAAGGGTCTAACAAACCACCCCCACTAGAAGAAACCGACGTCCTCGTCGGACCAACACTACACGCGCAGCCATTCCATCGCTGCGCCGTGTCACTTGTCTTGATACTGCGCCTAAACGGCACCCACAGCATCCTTCCGCACTGGCCGTTGCCCATGCAGTACTCACTTGGCTCCTGCCAAGTCTTGCTAAAGAACTCCAGCCTTCAGCCCTTGTTGTCGATCGATCATCAGATTTTGGGAAAGTTTGTCACTATTTCTGGTTGCGACTGGCCCTTTCCCACCAACCAGCCCACCCACTGCCTTCAGAATCTCAATCTTCTGAATTCAGGCCCCCAGCCTGCATGCCACCAGACATGTCTCCTGCAGTTTTTTGTACTACTGCACCGTTGCCTACTAAAGCTCCCAAGTAGGGCTTCTTCCCTCCATCAGAGCCCTCTGAATCTTCAAGGACCCGAATTGCAGATATCCTTGAAACCCTTCCTTTCTTTGCTTTTGAGAAAGGAACAAAGCATGGACTGCCCTCGTCCATAACCAGCATCCCACCAAGGTGAGGCATCACAACTGCCTTTGCCTTTTGGAAGAACTCTAACCCAAGGATGACTTGGAAATCATCCAAGGGCATGGCCAAGAAACTGCATTCCTCACTCCAGTTTCCCACTTTGACCCGAACACCCCTTGCTACCCCAACAACCCGACTTGCCTCTGAATTCGCTGCCTTGATCATACTTGAATCTGGCTGCAGTGCAAGGCCCAGCCTATGCACTTCCTTGTCCGAGACAATGTTGTTAGTAGCCCCCGTGTCCACCATGGCACTAACAACCTGGTTGTTCAGCACTATGTCTACGAACATCAACCCCCTTTTTGGCACCGACTCCTCCTTCTGCAACACGTTCAGAAGTTGGATGGGGTTGACCCTCACGGTCTCCTCTTCTGAACTCTCTTCCTCTTCTGCAGTAAGAGCGTTCAGTTTCTCCCGCTTCGGACAATTTCTAGCCCGATGTGGTCCGTCACAAATGAAGCATCCATTCTGGGTCTGGCCTTTGGAAGGCTCCTTAGAACTTGAGGCTTTGTCCGTCTGCCCCTCCGAAGAACCCGTCTTCCCGACTTTCCTTTTGTCCTTCTTGCGCTCCATGGGTCTGTCCTTTCCAGCACCCTCAGCCCCTTTCCTGCCATCCCCAGTGTTAGCCTGCGACTTGTAGTCCACCAAGGCATCGGCTGCTGCAATGGCTGCAGACAAGTCTTTTACACCTTGCCGACGCAGTTCTGTTTGTGCCCAGTTCTGAAGACCCGCAACGAAATTGAAGAGTTTGTCCTCCTCAGACATGTTTTTGATGTCAAGCATCAAGGAAGAGAATTGCTTGACATACTCCCTAACTGTTCCAGTTTGTCTGAGTCGCCGCAAAGCATCACGGGCCTGCCATGCCGTGTTGCTTGGGAGGAACTGCTCCTTCATCTCTGCCACAAGCATGTCCCAAGTCACAATTTGAGGACGTGAAGTGTCCTCTGACCGTGTGCGCCACCACAGTTTGGCATCCCCGGTCAAGTACATGGATGTGAGATTCACCCGCTCACCATCCAGAATGTGTACAGCCTGAAAATAATGGGTCAAGTCCCACAGAAAATTCTCCAGTTCTTTGGCACTCCGCGTGCCAGAGAACGCCTTTGGTTCTGGTACTTTGGCCTTTTGCCCGCCCACGTGCATACCAACCGTACCAGCATGCAATGCACGCTTCAGCAACGTCATGTCTGCTTCCAGTGTGTCCAATCGGCCTTTTAGAGATTCGGCCAACGCCCCAAGATCGCCCAAGAGGTCACTAATCTTGGTTTGCCCTTCAAGATAGTGATCCTCCTCCACCTTGCTGAGTTCGTCATGCGCTTTCTGGACGTCCTCTATGATCTCGAACAGCCTACCGCACTGGACTGAGACAGGCGCTGCATCATCTGTCTGGGGAGCGCCAAGGAATTCCTCCACCCGAGTCACCCGTTCCCGCAGCTCTACGTTTCCACCAGCCATGGTCAAACCTGGCTCTGATACCAACTGTCACAGGGTCGAAATCTGACACAGAATTTCTTTTGCCTGTGCGGCGTCAAGACACCTGCCTTGACCAGCCAACCCCACGCACTCAAGCCAAGAGGCTTATGATAGAGAACACAGCAACACACAAAGGCACACAGATTTACAGGAATCACTTTCCCAACCTTTTATTCACAATAATCCAAACGAATACAAAGGAATACAAAGCCTAAGGGCTGCGAGACAAGAGAACACCCTCTCTTCTAGTCTATGCTCTCTCTCTCTCTCAGCCTGTGTCTATGTCTCACTGACTGGCTGTCTCGCCCCTCCCTATTACATTGTATTTATAGGCAAACCCTCACACGGTTTCCTTTTCCTAGATGGACTAGGATTGCGCCAACATGTCCCACGGTGTCCTTCTCCTTGACGGACTTGGATTGCACTTCCCTTTTCCGTGTCGAACTTGAATTGCGCTTTCCTTTTCCTTGCCGAACTTGGACTCCTTGTCCAAGACGGATTTGGATTCCTTGTCCTAGACGGACTTGGATTCCTTGTCCTAGACGGACTTGGATTCCGCCAGCCACGCACTGCTGCCGCACGCCCTGTGGCTGCCGCACGCCCTGTTGCCTTGCACCAGCGCCGCACTCGGTCCCACCGATGCTTCCGCGTGTAGCCATCCTTGCCGAACCATGCCTACTCATGGTTCGGACTTGTTTGCCGAACATTGCCACCATGTGCCGCCACTCTTGGTGATGGTGCTCGGACCACCAGCTTTCAATAGCACCCCGCCTTGCCCCGAAGGTGCCAAGGCCTCAAGCCGCACGCTGCATGGGCACCCCGCATGGGCATGCCGCATAGGCACACCGCATGGGCACGCGCATGGGCATGGGCACGCGCATGGGCATGCGCATGGGCATGCCGCGTGGGCACGCGCATGGGCACGCCGCATGGGCACCCCGCCCGTGGGCGCTTCAAGGGGGTACTGCCCCCTATATATGTCTTATGAAGATTTTCCAACCTGACTGGAGTAAACACAACCCTTTGCAGAACCAGTTCTTCCACCCGTGTGCATTTGCCTTGCCAAAAGGCAACCCATGCACCAAACTGCTCACCGAAGGCATTGCCTTAACACTTCGTTGCCCAAGTCGTGCGTCCAACTGTGCCTAAGTCAGAAAATCCCTTAAGGCAAATCCAACCTTGGAATGTCCTTCCCACACTTGAATGCCATTCCACTCATGAATAAGATTCCAAGTCCCGAATGCCTTTCCACCCGAATAACATTCTAAGTCTCGAATGTTATTCTAGGGCATAGCATGCCTTCCCCATGCCCATGCCAATGCCACCAAGGCAGGACATGCCTCCCCATGCCCCATGCCGCCGTGTCAAGTTATAAAGGGTCTAACACAAGGCCATTACAAGTCAACTCTTATCACCCATCCTCCAATATCTACAGCATCAACCTAGAGCCTCAACCATTTTCATCACCCAAAAAAAATGTTTACTACAGAAACTGAACATAGCACACAGCTGACAGATGAACTGCAATTACTGGACTTAAAAAATAAACAAGCAATATCATAATTGATCCTACACTAGTTTGTATTGACAATGTTTATGATTTTACATTTTGTTAAAATAAAATAAAATTTCTTCCAAGCACCTCACTGCCTTTCTCCAGTTAATATGTGATTTACAAAATTGCTGGCTTCACAAGTTCTAGCTCGAGCTCAGTTTGTTTCATATTTTACATCAATAAGACATATCAATTATATCCCATTGATCATTCTTGCAAATGTAGTGGTTAGTGGAACAAGTACCATTCAACAATGAGCAAATTATACCTTATCTTGGTTTGGCCGATACAACCTTGATAGAACTCTAAAGTTAGGGCTCTTCCTTTGTCAATCACTGTTCCTCCCAGCATTGTTGGTACAAAGGTCCATTTTTGAGATATGACCCATGTGAACATCATCATTAATGTCAGAGGTAACCCAACAAGTATCTTGAAAAAAGATGAACAAGAAGGAAAACAGTAACTGTTACAATTGAAGACTGTAAATGAAAAAATCCAAGAAAGATACAAAATATCTTAGTCAAGGAGGAAGGGATCAAGATGTTGTGATGATTCAATCGATTACTTAACATCAGGAGTATTAAGATGGTGAACATCTTAAATCAATTAAAATACTATACATTCCACCATGTCCCCATAACATAATCCTGACAAATGGCCAAAAAGCAACTCCAAATGCCCAAATCCAGATTTGGCCATTCCTGCCTATACCATAGGAGAGAGTGACTAGGAGGTCAGATACACAATTTCCTCAGAATGAAGTAAACAGCCTCAGACCAGTTTCAGTATTATCATTCCCAAGTATCCAACTTGAACCCAAAGAGCAAACACAAACCATTGTAATATGAAGTTACACAAGACTGTAATAGAGAAAAAATTTCATTCAATAAAACAAAATAAATTATAAACTCACAAATAAATCATGATGGTGAGTAGGTGATGGTTATGCTTAAAAGCTTATAATAAATTAAAAGGTAAATGACCCATACACCCCTTACAGTTTTTCTCATTTACGGTGCCTTTATGGTCAAGTGAAACTACAAAGGCATCTATGTAATTTTCCCTAAATTAAAACAACAAAAGCATGCAAAAAAAATGACAAAAACTAGAAGTGAAATATTTTGAGAGCCCTCAGATCTCATAGCTTCGAACAATCATCAACGGTTTAAATCTAATGGCATTCAACAAAAGCCTTGACCCACCACCACAAATAAATGCATTACATAATATAGGGTTAATTACACCTACCTCCCCTAAGATTTCTGACAATTACAGAAATCTCCGCTATACTTTCTGAAAAAACACTGTCCCCCCTGTCAAAATTCACAGAGTAACGACGTTACTGACAAAGTTTAAGTTACCAAAAGACCCATGGCAAGAGAAAATAATATTATATTCAAAATATCTCTTGAGGTAAAAAGACATAAATGCCCTCGTTTCATTTATTTCTAACTCTGTAATTACTCCCTCTCTCTCTCACAACCCATCTTATACTGTAATGGACCATTGAAGTGTGACTTTTGATGTATTGTTGTTGGGGAAGATGAAGTGGGTTTGGAAGGTATGCCTAGTTACTATTCTGATTTAACGGAATATATGTGTGTGTGTATATAACATTTATGTACATACCTCATAAGAGATAGGTGTAATTAACCTTTATATATATAAACCTAAAAGGACGTCAGTGTAATTTACCTAAATACACGCACACACGTGTAATTTACCCACAAACACACACACATCTATACTATACATATATATAACATACCATGGGGTGGGGGTGGGTAAAGGCTAGTGATGAAAAAAAACCATGAAACCACTCAAGGTGATGAGATTTTCCATCATGGGGCAATCAAGAAATGGCACGTACAAAGAATCTAAATCTACTATAAAACAATAATCACAAATCCTTACCATTTTTTTTCTGCTAAACCCAAATATGGATCCATAACAAGAATGAAATTGCAATAACAACTGAAGTGAGAAAAATGAGGGTAAGTAGATGTAAGCAGGGCCGGCTCAAGGCTAAGGCCAACAAAGCAATCGCTTTAGGCCCCACCTAAAAAGAAGCCCCAAATTTTAGGTATTTATAGTATAATAAAATTAGAAATGTACGATTAATAAAACTCTAACGGTATAAAAAGGCCTCAAAATCGCTTTACGCTTCACCTAAAGAGAAGACCCCAAGTTTTTGGTATCTATAGTATAATGAAATTAAAAGTCTAAGATTAATAAAAGTCTAACTCTACAAAAAGGTCCTAAATTTTATATATTTATAATATAATGAAACTGAAGTTTAAGGTAAATAAAAATCTAACTCTATAAAAAAGGCCCCATAAAAACTCCATGAAAATAATTTAATTCTAGAATTTTATTCGTATTATAATCAATTTTTTTTTTATTGTTGTTTATTAAGATAAAAAAAAAATTATGTAAAATATTTATTAGTAAAGTTTTATTCAATACATAAATCTCTCTTGTTGAAAAATAAATAAATTTTATATTACAAAAATTAAAATATAATATATATATATATATAAAAGAAACAAAGTAAAAATTTAGATTAATATAAAAAAAGCTTCATTAAGAGTTGTTACTTTCTCGCTTTAGGCCCCCAATTATATTGAGCCAGGCCTGGATGTAAGTGAACACATAGATTGCGTTTTGACAGGAGGTGCCTGAGAAAGTAAGTGGGGCTAAATAGCATAACAGAAGTGAGAAACTAGGTTTACAGAAATACGATTGGTCTACTTGTATAAGTGAGTGCTTTCAATGACAATCAAGGATGTATAGACAAGCAAAAGGCAAACATAATAAAATATTTAAAACTGACAACTACAAAGAAAAGAAAAAAGAAAAGAAAATGCAATACACACCCATTCAAATTTCCATAAGACATTTTAGGGACAAGTTAAAAATAAAGTAAACAATAATCTTACTTACCCAAAAAAAGGTAAACAATAATCTTGAGAAATTATTTCGTTGTAAATAAAGTTTCATCGTTCAAGCAGATATTATTAGATGCAATCTAATAATTGTAGAAAGTCACCTCTAGTTGAATTTTAATGAGAATATCTCTAAATTGGTTGACTTCAAAACAATAATCTTGAAAGATCTAACATCCAAAAATGCAATCCAGTTAGATCTAATAATTTTAAGTTAAACAAATGCGGAGGTGAAACATATTAATCAATGTGAAGATGAACATTAAAGAGGTGAAAATTGGGAATTCCCAACACAAACTTGAATAGACAAGAAGCGTTAACATAACAAACCCCAGCTAGTAAGGATTAAGTATTGAGATTAAATGAGTTGAGTGTGATTGCAACGAATTTGCTAAAGTGAAAAAATGTACAAAATAACAGGGTTTAAAATCTGTTCACTTTTGGATGGATTCACTTGTTGTATAAGCCAATAAATTTGTATAATAATTAAGATGTACCAATCAGACTCTAAGTTCAAAGGAGAAGTTAAAAAAGATGGATAACAAATGTAAAAATTAGAAAGAAGATTATGATGATGAGAACAAAAATAAAATTAAAAAAAAAAACTACCATTCTTATTAGTATTTCATTCCAAACACATAACACATAACATGTCTTCAAAGTTACACTTCAACTGCAAACCTGTAAAACAAGATTTTATACATATTATAAACATCTGAAGTAAAAAAGCATTCAGAAAAACGTAATTTTAGTTGCACAATAAATTTGTTAAACAGGACACCGTAATTTTAGTTACACAAAAAAAACTACCATTCTTATTAGTATTTCATTCCAAACACATGACTCATAACATGTCTTCAAAGTTACACTTCAACTGCAAACCTATAAAACAAGATTTTATATATATTATAAACCTCTTGAGTAAAAAAGCATTCAGAAAAACGTAATTTTAGTTACACAATAAATTTATTAAACAGGACACCGTATCCTCAAATCCTAAAATTCAAAAGTTGTCGGACCAATACTTCATCACAAACCCACATTCAAACACTTGAACACATACCATTAAAACTAGTCTGAAGGGTCATATATAGCTTTCTAGGCTGCATTTCCATCAATAACTGCAGTAAACTGCTCAGAGCCCAGTGCATATATCATCATTCACTACTCATCCAAAATACTGCCAAACAACCAACACACAAATCATTCTTATATTAGATCAATATATCTTTACAGAGGATATACCTCAGACATAAACATTTCAACCTCACCAAAAACTACAAAATGATAATATATACAGATAATTGGACTGTGGGGCAGTAACACAGATGGACTGCAGACCAAGTCCTATAACTTGAAGCTAGATCTATAACCCTTGGTCTAGTTCCATTTGGCTTGCATAGCACATGACCTGCAGTTGGGTTGGGTCTAGAAATTAGCACATAAATTAGAATTCAAACGGTTAATGCAAGCCCTCAGATCTCATAGCTTTGAAGCAAATCCTCGACGGTTTGAAGCTAATGGCGTTCATCAAAAGCCTTTAGATACCACCATATGAAAAATAAATAAATAAATAAAGGGTGAATTACACTAACATCCCCTGAGATGGTGGTATGGCGGTGGTGGTGGCGGTGGCGGTGGAGGAGCAGGAGGAGGTGATAGATAAAGGCTAGTGATGAACAGAAACCATTTAACCGCTCAACATATTGAGATTTTCATCATCGGGCAACCAATGAAGAGACCATGCTGAACAACACTTGTACACATGCACCTAGTGATGAACAGAAACCAATTAACTGCTAAAGATATTGAGATTTTTGTCATTGAGCAACTAATGAAGAGAGTATGTTAAACAACACTTGTACACAGGCACCAATAAAATATTGAGATTTTCATCATCGGGCAACCAATGAAGAGAGCATGCTGAACAACACTTGTACACATGCACCTAGTGATGAACAGAAACCAATTAACCGTTAAACATATTGAGATTTTCGTCATTGAGCAACTAATGAAGAGAGCATGCTAAACAACACTTGTACACAGGCACCAATAAAATTTTACGGTCTGCAGTAAGATTGTGAATGGGTGAAAGAGTGAGCAGAGCGAGTAAAGTCAATAAGGAAGGAACTAACACACTTTGAAGACACAGCCCCAAACAAAAACGAATACTTGAATTATGGAGATGTGAGGTGTCTACTATTGTCACATTCTAACTGAATTTTTAAGAATATCCTTGTGTTAAGTACTAAATATCTGAAGTTCCCTTGTCCTGGGTTTTCTCTTATAGTTCGTTTGGATAAGTAGAAGAGAAAGGAAAGGAGAAGAGAGTATTAGTTATGAAGGAAAGGAAGAGAGAGGAGAGGGTAATTCCTCCTTTATGTTTGGATAACTACTGAAAAGAAAGGAGATGAAAGACTAATATAATTCTTTCATCTTGTTTGGGAATGATAAATGAGAGAAAGGAAAGGATTTTATATTATTTTCCTATTATACCTTTTTAAATTCAGCATACTAATAATTAGTAATTTAACTGTATCTAAAGTGTGTTCCAACCTATTGTAAGAATATGCCTTAATCTATTGTAGCTATAAAAATATACTACTACTATTTTCACTATTATAATATAATACAATCTAATATATTAGATGTGTGTGTGTGTGTTGTACAAGAATTGAATAAGAGAGAAATTGAACTGAAAGAAAAGTGAGAACCTGCGTAGCAACAGCCACAACAACGAGCAAAGTTGTATATAGAAAAAAAAAAAAAAAGAGAAACAATGTGTATTTTGATGCCCTAGGATAGAGGTGTCATTTTTAGTTTGACTTTTACAATTTTAAGAGTAATATTGGTATTATTAAAAATTCATTAAATCTTTGTTTCTTTTCCCTCCATTTCCTCCCACTTTTAGAGAGATAACAAAATTGCTCAAATGAGGGTTAAGCTTAAGGGTGTCAATTTTTAACACGACACGAAGTTAATCGGTTTGGGTTTAACATAATGGGTTTGGGTCATAAACGGGTTGACACGTATAACACGATTACTAAACAGGTCGGGTTTGGATTTTACTAGTGTCAACCTATTTAATACGACTTAACACGTTTAATTATAAAATATATTATGAGGTAATTCTTCTCACATTAAATATTTATCAAGGTTTTGAGATTTTTTATTTATAAAAGAGGTTTCTACTTTGATTTAGCCCATATTCAAAATTACTAAACTTGAAAAATTATCTATACATATTAAAAAATAGGTAAATTTTTTTATTTAAAAAATAAAAAAATTAAAATAAACGAGTTAAGTGTGTCGACACGTGTAACCTGTTTAATAAATGGGTTGGGTTGGGTTTGAGTTTTGAAACTTGACATGATTAGTTAATAGTGTCAAGTTTGGGTTCACACATATTTTCGAATTTGTGCTTTGATATGATCCGAACACGACACGATAACACGAATTGACACCCCTAGTTAAGCTCTCCCTTCCTAATTTTTAAAACAAACATGATATAAGCTCCCCTTCCTTCTCCTTCCCTTTCCTTTCTTTCCAATTCCTTCCATCCAAACATAGTGCTAGGCTTGATCCAAAAAACATTTTATAAGCATAGGGTTTACCCAAATTTAGAGCTTCAGCAATCTTCTGTAAGCTTTGATATCAAGGTTCGTCCAGGTTTTGCTTCATATTCACTTAAAAGCACATTTTAGTCTTCTTACTAGGAAAACTAACACTGTACTCTACTTATAATTACATCATAACTTCTAGTATTACCCCATGATTAATTACACAATAAATAAAAGGTCTTCTCACAGTAGAAGTTTTACTTTATTAATCATGTTCTAAGCAGTTTATTATGTGCAACACAAATGCATAGCAAAAAAAAGTCGGAGATCTGACCACAGATGGAATGATTCAAATCTGTAAGACAGCCATACAATTTTTTACAAGATCCAGAAATAAATATCAACATCCCAATGTCATATACAACCGCATAATAATGGCAATACAAAGGTACATAAATTGGGATTCACCGCTTAGTCACACCACCCAAGGCCACCCGGCCCTGAACGCTGCAACTGCAAACCATTAGACAAGTAGATCTAGTTCTGCTTATCGGCTACCCCCGAATGAAGCGGTGGTATAGATATTATGGTCAATAAGGGCCCTCAGATCTCATAGCTTTAAATAAATCATTGCCGCAAAAACTAATGGCTGACATCAAAAGCCTTTACACACCACAACCAAAAAGAGATATATGTATATGTGTGTGTGCATGTGTGCGTATATATAAAATAAATGAGGAGGTGGCGGTGGTGGCGGTGGTGATGCGTAAAGGAAAATGACGACTAAAACCATGAAACCGCTCAATATTGAGGTTTTCCATCATCGGGCAACTGTGGAACATATAAGGGAATCGGTGAAAAAAATAAATTCCAAAAATTAATCGAAGTACAACTACACAATAAAATCGGAAAAGCATGAGAGACTGAGAGTAAAGAAAGCAGGCGGCTGTTAAAGTACTCACAGAGCCGCCGAGAAAGCAAGCGGAGCAGTGAATATACTAGGGCGAAGATGTGAGAATCTATTTATAGTCAGGTGAATTTCCGGGTTTATCCTTGTTCATACAAATATCTGAGCCTGAGGTGCCCTCTTGATGGAGCTTGTATTCTCTCGGGCGACTCCAATGTTTTACAAATGTCATAAATGTTGTAACATTGATGTGACTGAGTCCTTTAAAGTGAGTTGTTATTTTCATGTATTAAAAAAATTATTTGTAATATTAAGTAGTATTATAACACTTCAGAATTATAAATCTGTTTTAATAATAAGTGTCAAAATAAAGTATTATTTTAATATTTTTTTATTAAAAAATATAATTAAACTTAACGGTTATATTTTAAAAGGTATAATTTTCATAAATGTTTGATTTAAATTAATTTTTTAAATTAAATTACAAAAATTAATTTAATTTAAATTCTAACAATTAAATAAATTAAATAAATTATTTAATTATAAAAATTAGTTAAATAAATAAAATTATCCTAAATTAACAAAAAAATTCATAACTTAAAAAATCAATTAAAAATAAAAAAAAATCAATTTAAATTACAAAAAATAATTTAATTAAAAAATTAATTTAAAAAATAACAAACCCCCTGCATTTTTCGGGCTTTAGTAAGTTTTTTTTTTTTGTATTTATAGAATTCTTGTTAAAATAGAACCATTGAAATAGTAACCATTGTAACAGTAAAAATAGAAATGGCCTCAACTGTCGAATGGCACCTCTCCTTTTTCTCTTTCTAGAGTTTATAAAAATGACACTCCAAACCATTGAATGTCATTTTGTAATCGCAGATACCTCCCTCGTTGGAATGAAAATTTTTGAGTTTGGAGTGCTATTTCAACGGTTATGAATTTGGCACCCCAGATGGCATCTTGCTTTGGAATTGCTCTAATTTTAAGTATTTTTAGTAATTTAGCATTATATTAATATCATATTATTTGATATAGTAATTTAAAATATAATTTTAAAAAGTATATATTTTTTTTTATATAAATCAATTTATGATTTACCAGTTAAACTAATGTGTGAAGTAAAAGTGACTCAGAGGATGTTTAACCCCACCGCAGACAACTGAAAATAACCAAAGGGTGGAAATCTCTCACAAGATTTTTTGTCAAAACACTCAAAATAGAGGTAGAAGGGAAAAGTACCGCTCAGCCAAACATGGCCTCGGAGACAATGCATCAAAATTAAAATGCAAAATAAACAAGTTTAAAATGTTTTTTTTTTTTAAATTATTTTTTATATTTTGAAAGAATAAATTAAAACAAAAACAATTTCAAAAATTTAACCAAATAATTAAATTATTTTTGAAAACAGATTTTATGAAAACATACCTAAAAGCATGATATAAAAGTGATTCCAAAGAAGTGAAAGGTTCTATTTAACATTTTTTTAATCTAAAATTTCTTGATGGATCCAAATAAAATCCATATATATTGAAATTATAGTGGTGTGATAATTTGATAGAATAAATTTTTGGAGGATTCGGTAATAGTTTTCTTATAAAGTGTTAAATTAAGCTAAGGTTCAATTCAAAATATTGTAACTCAATAAGTCTCTCATTATTTTATTGACAAAGACATTCTAACTTTTTTTTTTTTAAAGATTTTGTTATTATTTTATTTAAAAATAAATTTAAGATTTTTGTCATTATTTATTTAAAAAATAAAAATAAATGGTCAAAATTTAAAAAAATTAAAAAAAAAACATAAAATATGTAGTTTTATCATTTTGAAGAAAAAATTGACTGGAGAAGGGAAAGGGTATGTGTATTTTTTAAGCAAAACAAGGGAAGTCAGTGTAATTTTAAAAATTTCAGGGGAGGTCAGTGTGATTGTTAAAAACCTTAGGAAAGTCAGTATAATTTACTCAAAATTTTAAAATTAAATAACTTACAATATATATATTATATAAAAATTATATATTTAAATTCTAAAAATTAAAATCTATTAAACAAGATACATATTACATATAAACTTCTGTCAAAAAAATCTGTCTTTTAAATAAAGAAATTTCCGTACATCATAGACAATTTATGTCACACATGCACATACAGAGAAATTGTGATAGGGAAATTTTTTTGTTTGGTTGCAAAAGTAAATAAAAGCTTGAAAATCACAATTTTTTTGACAAAAATAAAGGCAAACAACTCTGTTAAACAAACAGAGAAAATTTCACACTATGATATTTAGAAGAAAAAAAATCATGAAAAGTCTAAACAAACATATTTCGTTTGTTCTTGCAAACAAAGAAATTTCTCCATTTGCTCAAACGCATAATACGTTTTTCTGTCTTTCGTTCTGCACTTTAATTTCACCCATCTGAAGAATTTTTATCCTGCATCTAAGCAGAATAATTGAAACTAGATGCTTCAAGAAATTGTTAACATTAAACAAAAAGCTCACTTGCGATTTTTTTTTTTTTTTTGTATAATTGATCATAGAAATCATGTCATAACTCGAAATATTTTACATTATTGAACTTGTAATTCAATTTTGCATTGTTTTGCATAAATTAATTACATTAAAGACATAGATTTGATGTGTGAAATTAAGAAAAATCAGTTTGGAGTGTTTATACCAGCCACCGGACTGGTTCATAACAAAACTCCGGCTACAATGGTGGTGGTTACCACTGACTCTAATTATCGTTTTTGCATGATCAACAAAATCCCTAAGGCTGTAAGACACGAATTAGCCATTGGAGGATCGAATTAAACTAAGAAAAATGAGGGTTTCGTTGCAGCACAGGTTGCCAAATACCCCATCGATTCCAACTGGTTCTGCCCCCGCCACTGTTGCCGTTAACATTCTCATCATCCTCTCACGCCTCCAATTCGTCCTTGCACATACCTAATTAAATGTGAAGGACAAAATAGAATTCCAGTAATGAAACAATCACAATATCGGCAATATATTGCATCGGAATTAAACAAGAGCTTTCTCTTGCTCAAAGAGACCCACGAAGCCTAGGACTGCTGGACTGCGCCAAAGAGAGAGGGAGAGGAGAGCGAAGAGAAAGAAAGAAGAAGGATGAGAAAAGAAAAAGAAGCGAGGTGCTGGACCATGCCAGAGAGAGAATAGCGTGGATTGGTACATTCTCCGTCTTCCCAAAACGTCAAGTGTTATTTCTCCAATTACATAAATTTATCTGTAATATTATTTAAATTTAAAAAAAAATTAATATAATTTATTCAAAGAATAAATAATGTTTTGATAGAAAGTGCTTATGATTACATACAATGTAATTTCAATAACACAATATTATATGTATAATATTTTATTTAAAATAAAAAAAAATCACACAATAATAAAATATTACGCAAGTATACCAGTACATCCAAGAATTTTCCATCATATTGAAGAGATTTAGATCACAATAACTATTGATAAATGTGTTGTAGGTTTTTGATTTATCTGTATTGGATTGATGTCAGCAAAACACTTAGTAAATTGCGGATCAACTGGTGGAATATTATGTTTATTTTTAAGCATTCATCAATCATTTATAATATTTTTCAACTAATTCATTATGGTTTCATTAACCAAAAATAATGCAATTTTAATAAAGTTGCATATGAACACTTAAAAAAACTGGATAGTTGCAAATTGAGGGAATTGGAACCCATGATTCAAAGTTCCAAACCTACCAAAGCAAAACTCATTGCTTAAAAGACTGGTTGGTTGCACCTTGATGGTGTTCCAGCCTTCAAGTTCAATCACCTTAAACAAATGAAGAAAGAAGGGGGTTAATATTCAAGGAAAGCTTTTGGATTGGTTAATTGCAGGATCCTCTGCCGTTCAAAAAAGAGGAAACAACAAAAAGGGCCATCAAACTAAACAGCCACGGTACAACACCACAAAAATGAAATGGTGAACTTAGGCATTAGCGAAGTTTGGTTTGGTAAATCTTGAATTCAGCAAGCTCGAGCTCAAGCCAAAGCTCAACTGGTTTCAGCCAAGGCAAGCTTAAACAACCTATAATTCAATTCAGTCCAGCTCTTTTGCTTCCAAAAAACCCTTGCATGATTGTGTTCCAGTTAATTTAGCACCAAAATAACAATACATCAATCAAATTTTCACATAGAGCAAGGTTACTCTCCAAACTCGACAAGGTGTGTGCATATTCTGCTTGGAGGAAGATCAGTAACTGGAACCTTATTATCTTCATAAATATACTCAAACTCATATAAGCAGAGGAATTGCGGGAGTACTCAGAGGTAGTTAAACATACAACTCCATGGTATTGAACGTGAACAAATCAGGTGCATATGCAACCATCAAAACACACCTCTTCTAATTGTTCCTTCCAAAGCATTAAAAAAGAAAAAAGAAAAACAGCAATTAAAGTTCAACAGGAAAAAGGACATTTGACAACTGAATCACAGCATGCAAACTAAACCAAGGGAGAAAACAACAGAAAACGAAATAACCCTCCCCTCCATGCACAGATTGTTCTGCGGTTACCAGACCTGACTAGTGTCGTACACTGTCCAACACGAGTCTTACACTGAAAGCAACCCCCGCCCTTTCTTTTTTCATCCTTTTTCCATGCAACCCTAGAAAAAGGAAAACCTTTTCCCAGCTAAATAGCCTATTTCATACCAGCCTCTTTTTCTTGTTTACTTTTATTCACAAGCTAATTTCGTGTCAAAGCTGCTCAAACAGATAGCAAAGGCTTGAAATGCAGATAGAGGGTAACGATAATCCATAGTAAACATATCCTTGCCAACCTTACCGAACTGCAAGATAACTTTGTCATGGTCAGATTGGGATGGCTGCGAGGCTGGCTGAGATGGGGTTGGTGCACCAGCAGGAGGCTGTGTGGCAGCAATTAGCTGGAAATTCTTCACAGAGGCAACAGTTACCCTTCCCCGGAAGTTGAGGCACCAACACTGCAACTGCTCATGCCATCTTGGCACCTTGTTCCGAAGAACCAGAGGTCTCTCCTTGCCCTCATCATCCTCACGCTGTGGACCAACAACATCTGAAAACCGGGAGCTACTGAACTCAGTCAAGTTGTCGATGGATTTCGAGAAGGAAATGCTCCTGAATGAGTCTTCAAGGGATCGAGGGAGGAGCTGGGGCTGGCCCGGGACAGTGCCACCTGGCTCAAGGGCTGAGGCAGGGATTGAGTGCATGATACATTGCATCCTCCGTGGGCCCCTTGTGCCCAGCACATTCAGCTCATACGTGACCTGGGCAATGTTGTAGCTGCCTGTAGGGACTTTTGGAGAAACCTTTTTTGAGTAGAACCTACGGCTTGTGCGACCAGGTGGAGAAAGATGAGTGCTATTGTACGGAGGCTGTGTATCATAAATTATGAATTTTGTGCCAAGGAAATTTGACCTGAAACAAGAAAAAGATACGCATCTCAATGCAATGTATGAATAGAGGTGTCAATTCGTGTCGTATTCGAGTCGTGTCAAGCTATACATATTCAAAAATATATGTGAACCCTAACCCAACACTATTAATTAATCGTGTCAAGTTTCAAAACCCAAACTCAACCTATTTATTAAACAAATTACACGTGTCGATATACTTAACTCCTTTATTTTAATTTTTTTATTTTTTAAATAAAAAAATTTAACTATTTTTTAATATGTATAGATAATTTTCAAGTTTAACAACTTCGGATATGAACCAAATCAAAGTAGAAACCTCTTTTATAAATAAAAAATCTCAAAACCTTGATAAATATTTGATGTGAGACGAATTACCTTAACTCATAATATATTTTACAATTAAACGTGTTAAGTCGTGTTAAATGGGTTGACACTAACACTAGTAAAATCCAAACACGACCTATTTATTAATCGTGTTATACGTGTCAACCCGTTTATGAACCAAACCCGTTTATGCTAAACCCAAACCCGTTAACTTCGTGTCGTGTTAAAAATTGGCACCCCTATGTATGAATTAGTTACTGATTAACAAAAAATAACTAGAATAAATTCCTTTCCCTTAATAAATTATAACTAGTTCAAACTTGTAAATGAAGATAATTATGAGGAATACTTGCACAACCTAACAAAATCTTCTTTGACTAATGCACTATGAAGTCTGATGATCAATACTGATTATTATTTATTAGAAAATATAATTAATATTGAATATTTTTGTTTTTCTCAACCGTGTAGAAGCAGAGTGTCCAATAAACGTGTTGATAATAAAAGCAAAGCCAAAAGGAGGATGGCTGAAACTAGCAAGTGGCAAGAAGACAATAACAGTAAAAATAAAGATATGCAGTGTCATCTATCAAAAGCAAAGTGTCATTAGAAGCTACAAGTAACAACAATCGAGGTCATGACAAGAACACACTGTTTCAAATAATTTGACCAGGTGCAAAAAGAACCAGTTATCTGTACCAGAAAAGTTATTCCATTCAATTGTGGAGTCATTACAGATATGCAAAATGCACAGCCGACCAAAATTAACAAGGATTAAAGTTAAGTTGACTTAAGTTAAATCATTCTATGCATGTTTCTTATGTGTCAACAAAATGTCACTACCCTAGTTCTCAAATCCTGCAGCCCAATTTGCAAGCAATGTTAAAAGTTCTTACCATTAGTTATATTTGGCAAAAATTAAATAAGTACATCTGCAATTGCATAAGTATTACAAAATTGTCTATATATAAAATTTCCTTAAAACACTTTTCATACTAAAGACTTTATAAGTAACAATCTATTCCATACATTCAAATTACTAGCATGACCCCCATTTAGTAAATGAATTTTATGAAACAATCTTCAAAATCCTTAAACACAAGACCACCAGCATGCTATATGTAAATAATAATAGTGAACACATTTAGATTGTCATTCATACTCTATAATGGAAGTACCACACCTTCAATAACAAAAGCCTGCTGTTTAAGTCCAAATCAGAAACCGACTTTTATTTTTAATTTCAAATCATAAAATAAATATATAAATAATAATAATGCAAGTTTGACTTCTAAAATAATTTTGCAATGAACGTATGTAAATATGATTACACAAGTCCATCATAACCCCCCAAGACTGTTGTCCCAATAACATGAAGAAATAGCCCAACAACATGGCTTAAAAGCTTGAACTCAAGTTATTAGTAGCAAAGCTTGTGGTGTCTTATAAGCTAATCAAATTTTTCTCACCTCACCGATGTGGAACAAGGGTATCACAATCTTCTCTCCCCCTCTTAATTATGTGACGTTCTTGTCGCATAGCCTACAAGGCCCAGTCACTTTCTGTGGCTGGCCAATGTAGGGGAAAGCTCCACTCCCCCTATAGTCCCAGTCTCCCCACAAGATCCACCACATTGCAGCACCACGTGTCCCTTTATGGGTAACCACTGGTAGAGTACCACACCACCACGGCCCACGTCATAGGGCCAGGGTCCATTCTGATATCACTTGTAACACCCTAAGCCTACTATCCCAAAAACCTGAAGAAAGAGCCCAATAGCATGACTCAAAAACTTAAACCCAAGTTATTAGTAGTAAGACTTGGGGTGCCATATAACACGATCAAACTTTTCTCACCCTAAGGGTATCACATCCACACACAAATACCCAGAGTGGGGTTTAGGGCCACAAAATGTGAACTCATAGAATACGAATCCATTCATTTGAGCAGATATAGGCACTATTAGCAACCCCTGCCCTTCCTCTCTTCTTCTCCAATTATCCCCCCTCTCTCTCAAACCTAAGAGCTACAAAGAACAAGAACGGTAATAGCAGCAACAATATTGAATATTTAATAGTATAGTTTTAAAACTCATCTTAACTTTCATCCTAGGCATACCAGCTGCTAGTTTGTTTGTGAGAGTGCACAAAATTGGTTATAAACAATGGAACTAAGTAGGCTCCTCAAAAAATATTACACGCATATGAGTTATAAAAGGTAGAGGCCATTGCCTGGTGCAATGGTAAAATGCCTAGACTGTCAAGTATGAGAACCCAAGTTCAAATATTAGACCAACCACTTTGTCAAAAACAATTCAAAAGGTTAGATCTGTCTCCAATCCATAGAAGACTTGGCATTGAATTTTGGTTGTAGAATGTGTGCACTTCCTACTAGTTATCTGGGGATGCCTTTGGGGAAGTCCCATAAAGCTAAGGCAGTGTAAGAAGTTGGGGCGGAGTGGTTCCAACAATGGCTTGTTGGGTGGGAAAAAAAACTCTCTCTCAAAAAGGGCTAGACTCAATTTGATCAAGAGCACTCTTTCTAACTTGCTGGCTTATTTTATGTCCCTTTTTACTATTCTTGCCTCGGTTGAGAGAAGGTTAGAAAAATTGCAGAGAGACTTCCTACGGGGGGATGAAGAGGAGAGGAAGAAGTTCAATTTTGTTAAGTGGGAAGGAATTTGTAGTCCACTGAAGGGAGGTGGCCTTGATATTAAGAAAAGAGAGTTTAATCAAGCTACAATGGGTAAATGGCTGTTGAGGTTTGTGTGTGAGAGCAATGCCCCTTGAAGGAGATGGATTGCTATTAATTAAGGACTATCTTGGGCGGGGTGGGGGCTTCTTGAAAGGGGTATGTGTCTTAACGGGTGAGTCTTTGGAAAAGAGTTACGTCAGGTTTTGAAACTTTCTCTTCTCTTATTTATTTCGAGGTGGGTAGAGGATACAATATTTAGTTCTAGCATAACTTTTGGTGTGGGAGGAGGCTTTGAAGGATATGTTCCGCGCTGTTTTGGATCTCAATGAATGCTGATGCTTTGGTCAAAGTGTTTGTTTCTGTCTTGGATAATTAGGTGGTGTGGTGCTCGAGCTTCAGACATGCGTTCCAAGATTGGGAACTAGAGGCAATCACTCATTTATTAGCTTCTCTGCATCGGATCAAAGGGGGTGGTAAGATCACGTTGCTATCAAATGAAAGGTTTTGAAGCAAGGGATGCTCTCTGTTCATTCTTTCTATGATGCCCTGATTTTCTATATATTTTATTTTATTTTATTTTTTTGGGTGGGGGGGGGGGGGGGGGGTGTTTCTGGGCATGGTTTTTCCATGGGAGAGTATTTGGCACATCAAAGCCCCTTTAAAAGTGACTTTCTTTGGATGACCGGCTGCTCATCCTAATTGCTGGTAACTTGAAAAGGTAGGGTTTTGTGTTGGCTAATAGATGTAGTCTATGTCAACGGATTGAGCAATCATGAGCTTACTTATTCTTGGTTTGCCTGGTCACTAGAGAGTTATGGTCCTTGTCGCTTGCTATTTCATATGGAAGATAACTCCCTTGTGCCTCATATGGTGTGTTTGGTAGAAGAGGATTACGAGAATTTTTGAGGGAGAGAAGCATTCTGTTTTTTTTTTTTTGGAAAAGCAGAACATGCTGCGAATTCTTTCTTTATTATTATTTTTTTCTTTTCTTCCATTTTTTGTGCTCTGGGTCGTTCAAGTTAGATATGGGATCTTTTGTTGATTTCTTTTTCTTTTTTTTGGGAGGGACGGGGGCGGGGTGAGGGATATGTTTATACGGAGATAGCTTTTTGTATACATCTCATGTACATGGTTGGTTGCTTCCCCTCGTGACGTTTTGATTATAATACTTATATAAAAAAAAATCCAAGGATTACCTCACAAAGAGAAAATAGGAAAGGAGAAGAGAGAGAGAGAGAGAGAGAGAGAGAGAGAGAGAGAGAGAGAGAGAGAGAGAGAGTTGCCTCAAATGTGTTGCCACACTTTAGGACAGGATTAAATTCCAGCTGGTTCCCCATCTCAGTTGTCTAGAATATTTACATGCAGAAAGGACTATTTTCTGAGTTCTTAAGTTGTCACTTGTCACTAAGCAAGGGAATTCACCAAAATTTGCAGCCCCAAAAATTTGAGAAATGAAAATTCTTCTTATTTTTTTGACAAGTAAAGAAATGAAAATTCTTAAAGCACATTCCTACCTCAGTTTTCCAATGTAAGTACTGCTTGATCTTGATATGTTATCTGCATCCATAGAGATCACATACTCTGTGCAAGTAGTTCTCCGATTCCGTTTTGCAGAAAGAAGAAATTTCCCGTTTTCAACAAGCAAGGCTGCAAAAGTAAAGTATTGAATCATAGCAGAACAACAGATAAATGTGACATGCAAATATGGTTAAACATTGATTGCAAGGGTATTAATTTTACATAGTACCCAGTGCTGTTGGATTGCCACTAGCACTGCACTTAAGCTAATGAATCGTCACCCTAATTACAGTGTGTATAGTTAGTCAATACATGGGTTGGGTTTCCATTAGCTTAGTCAACTTGACTTGGTTTAAAGCTGTCTGCAAATATTTCACATACAGTTAATTGAATTGTATAGAAGAAACTAACTTGGGTATAAATCAAGACAACAGTCAGTACTACAATGCAAAGCCAATTGCAGAGCAAGTCTGCCTGATACAAACATTTGATCAAGTGACTCACAAGCATTGAAACAGAACCAGTTAATAGCAACACAGAAGAGGTGAAGTTCCAAACTTCATTAACAAGATTCATTAGACTGTTTAATAACCATAAATTGGACTACATAATATGTACTCAACCCAGCTGGCCAGTATAGCTGGAAAAAAAAAAAGTTGGTTTGCCAAGAAACCTAGGCAAAGAATTTTCCAAAGATTTTGCACCATGATATTTAAGTTCAACTAGTGCCTATGAGTGCCTATGAAGCATAGACACTTTATTTTGGTTAACGTGTCCGTGTCAGACCCTGACACTCTCCGGATACGTGAAGACAAGCAAAAAAGAGTGTTCAATTTTTTATTTTTTTTCTGAATTTTGGACATATTTGGAACACGTTTTCTATTTCTTCTTCTTCTTTTGGATTTTTTCCTCTTATTCTCCTCTTCTCCTTAATTCTTTTTTTTTTTGTTATATATATACATATATATGTTTTATGTAATAGTAATTTTGTTTTGAAACTTGAATCATGAATCTTAATGATCAAATGAAGAAGTTCTTGAATTTTTATTTAAAGGCTTTTGGACACGTGAAGACACGCAAAAAAGCTAAGAAGCACGAATACGGACACTGGATACGGATACAACACGACACGGACATGAAGACACGTTATTTCTAAAAAAAAATAAGACACGGACACGTTGAATATATATGAATTTTTTTAATTTTTTATATGATTATATAATAAAAATTTATTGTGATTGCAATTAAATTTGGTATAAAAACACATATATTACAAAAATATTATTAAGATATTCAAATAACAAAGCCATTAAATAAAAATTAAAGGACTTATTCATTTAATCATCAACATCTATGATTTAAGTGTTTGACACGTGTCCAGAAAGTGTCCGAGAGTGTCGGTGTCCGACACGGAGACATGAGCCAAAATAGAGTGTTCATGCTTCATAGTAAAAAGGTGTCCAATTTTTTATTTTTTTCTGAATTCCGAACATGTTTGGGACACATTGTTTGTTTTTTCTTCTTCTTCTTTTGAATTTTTTCCTCTTAGTCTCCTTAATTCTTTTTTTTTTGGTTATATATATACATATATATGTTTTAGAACTTGAATCATGAATGTTAATGATTAAATGAAGAAGTTCTTGAATTTTTATTTAAAGGCTTTGTTATATTAATATTTTAATAATATATTTTTTATTTGTGTTTTTATACCAATTTTAAATCAAATAACATTAGATTTTTATTATATGATCATATAAAAAATGTACATATTTAACGTGTTCATGACCTGCTCTTTTGAGAAATGACGTGCTTGTGTGTCCATATCGTATCCGTGCTTCTTAGCCTAGTGTTATGGGACAGCTTTAGAAAACTTGAAATAAAGCTACTACATATGGTTTTGTAGTAGGTTTTGATTGTAGAATGCTTGTAGGTTTAGGGTTCTAAAAAGTGAGGGTTCAAGGTTTTGGTAATGGTTTGAAGTTAGAATTGGCTTAACAACATCTATTATAAAAGAATGAGGTATTAGAAGAGCTGAACCAATGTTACCTAGAAATTGGATCACTATGGTATGTTAGTATGTGGAATGCAGTGTAGTTAAAGGCTAAGGGCACCCTTAAGACACTAAAGTCTCAAATTGCCCAAAAAGCGAGATAACAAAAAAACGCTAATCTGAGTGAAGTAAGACGCTAACTAATAAAATAATAAAATATATATATTACATATGAAAAATTAATTTATTCTAAGTTAAATAATATTATATCACTAAAATAATTATCATGTAATACTAAAAAATTCAATGTAAAACTTACATATGACGTACTTAAGTGAAATAACCATTTCAAGTTTTAGTATTTTTTTTCTAAATTAATATTCAAAGTTTTATTATCTATCTAAGTCTTATATATAAAAAAAATTTATAAACGTGCTAGTCCTAATAATATGGAAAACATGATAGGGACAATCTCGAAGACATCTAAACTAATTCTTAAAAATTAGGCCCATGTTAGGAAGACTCCCCATATAGGTGATCAATTTGGTTGATAGAAGGACAATGTTTTATCGTGGGCAAACTCAAATTTTATGAAGAATGACGATAGTTTGCTAGTTGTAGAAGATGAAATATCAATCCCTACTTAAAAACTTTTTTCATGTTGAAAATGTGACTCTCCAAAACTTTGAATTTTTGACAACATTTCAAATTTTTAAATATTTATTAGGCTAATTTTGTGTAAATGTTTGATAATAATACTTATATTAATATAATAAATTAGACAATAATACTTCTAGACTATAACTATATTCTTTTATATTGATATATATGCTCCTTACAAAATTGTTAAATAAGTGCATAAAAAATTATAAACATAACGACATATAAGTAAAATATGTTACAATTAAAAAAGTCATCGTCTAGTCGCCTCTCGCCTTACTTAAAGCGATCACCTAGGCGTCGCTTCTTTGAAGATTCTTGACTTGAAACATATTAAGACAATAAGACTAAAAATCACCTAGGCAACAAGGTGACCGCCTTTGACAACATTGGTGGAATAGGAACATAAATCATCACTTGTTATAAAACACGGTACGTCAAGGATAGGCTTCTTTGCATTGCTTTGTTGGAACGAAATATGTTTATTTGAAACGCGATGTGTTTTTTTTATTATATTTGTAATAATATATATACATATGTACACATGAAAAAATTCTAACGAATCTAAATCATTGTAAAATAAAAATTTTCACAATGTATGTATTTTCTTATATGTTATATAATTTTTTTGGATTTTTTATATTTTAGATTTAAACATTAAATCTAGCATTCCAAATCGCTAATAATCTATGTTTTAGATCGCAATTCACTAGAGGGGGAACGAATTATCATAACTATGGGCTAGACAACAATTATTTAAGGTTGTGTTAAATTAAAGGTTCAGTGGGTAGGGTAATGAGTTAGGGCTGATTAGATCTTGATATATTAGGGTTTTAGGGTTGAAATAGGGGCTGAAGAAGTGTGGTAACAATAACTTTGGAATTACATTTTTAGCTGCTAAGGATGCTTCAACCTCGGAAGGGTTAGAACAATTCACACAAACACAATATCAAATTTTCAGAATTCAACTCTTATTGAATAAAAAGATTATATAGCTTTTCATAAGCTGTTGGACTTTCCTACTTGGACTGTAACTCCAAAAATAAGAAATCATGAAACTTAGACTAATAAAGAATATTCTAGATTGACTAAGACTCTAAATAAAAACTCAAATAACACAACTTGACCCAAAATAACTATGGTCATGCCTAGAAAATTAAAATATTACCAAAAAACCCTCGGTAAGATATTTGTCCAGCAGCGAACCAGTTTAAAATAAACATAAACAATGACTCAAATCAACCAAAAACTTAATTATGTAATGCCTATATAATGCTTTATGTGAAATTCTTGATGTTCCCTTTTTTCTTATTAGTATGCTCCCCATCACCTTAAACACTTCCAAGGATTTGGTTCATATTTACATCTAGCTAGCAGAAATCCCCAATTTTTGAACAACCTCCAACTTTAGTTTCTAGGGCTCTAGGTTTAAATTAAAGTTACCACAATTCGCTCCCCACCTAGCGAATTGCGATTTAGGATCGCACAATCCAAGACATAAATCATTAGTGATTCAAAATACAAGATTTAGCATTCCAATTTAAAATATCAAAAATTCCAAAAAAAATATACAACATATAAGAAAATCATTCACGCATCATTGGAATTTTAAATTATAATGACTTGGATTCATTGGATTTTTCTAGTGTATAAATATACATACAAATATTATTACAAATACAATTAAAAAGCATATCACATTTCAGATAAACGTATTTTGTTTCAACAAAACGATCCAAAAAAACCTACCCTAATGAACCACGTTCTATAACAAGTAATGATCTACATTCCCATTCCCGTTCCCGTTCTACATACCATAACAATCCACGTTCCAAGTAGCATTCTTTAAAATAAATTCAGGAGCAATGCAATGTTTCATAACCATGGAGATTAGGAAGTAGGGGCCCAATGTCTAAGTAATATATTCTCTTGATGCTTCATAGCCATGGAGATTAAGAGGTACATGCTCAATGTCTTAGTAATACTGAGAAGGACCTAGGGTCCATTTGGGGGAAGGTTTTGCACCCCCACTTTTATGTTTGCATTTGCAAAAACTGCCCCCAGGAAATGGCAAAGCTTTTAAAACTGCTTTTGTATTAATTTTGCTTTCCAAAATGCACAGAAGTGTCACCCAAACTGCTTTTCCCCAAAGCGTTTGGGAAACTCCCCCAAACACCCACTTATTCCAATAATATGTAGATGGATTGCTGAATGTGTATAAATGGCTCCAGATGTTGTATAAACAGGCTCATTTCAATGCAGATTCATTGAGTCCAAAGTATCAGAATCTTACTGTGCCAAGTAAAGTTTCAGGTAACTACTAACCATTAAAACATGATCTTGGCTAGCATATATGCAGTAAATTAATTGTTTAAACTGGAAGGTAAATACAAAGAGAACAAGAGTGCACCGCTCACAGAAAGAAATGTTTTAGCTTTGGTTAAAGCAAGGGGTTAAAATGCATTAACGTACTAGAGCTAATACTTAGGCCATAAAGATGCATGAGCTGCATAAAAACAAGTTAACATTGCATAATAAGTTTACTTCAAATATCAAACAAAAGTTATGTAAATCTAATTACATATTTAATGCAAATGATTGTGCTCTTTGCCTGCTTAAACCCAAAAATTAATTTAAGAAAATGTATAGGGTAGATAGTTACACTCAATTTTAGATCCCCATCAAACTAAATGGTAGTTGGCATAAAACATAAAAATTTACAGTTAGTATCATAAATGGTTGTAACTTGTAAGAAACACTTACTAGGGCTAAGACAAAGGAAAAGATGGTAAGTTAAATTAGATTTGTCTCTCTTAATGAAGCACTGAATAGTTCCATCCCGAAAGCCCGGCTGTAGAAGTCAAATAAATCAGAAAAATGTCAACTGCCACACAGCTATCATATCATAAAATGATCGTGTGGTTATGAAACATGGTGGGTTAACTTGGAAAGTAAAAATCAATCGACAAGTAAAATTAAGACAAACGAGCAAAAGACCTGACCTGTTTCAGGGAGACTGGGAAGGTAAGCTTCCCCGATAACTCTGGACTTTCTACAATTTCTTTGCACATTGCCCTCCAAGACCTGCAAACAGCAGCACATGCAACAACATGCTTCCGAGCAGGCCAAGTACTCTCACTTGCCTCCAACCTCTTAATCACATCACGAAGAAGCTCAGGTGGGAGGCTAGCCCAAGGGGTGTTCTGGATAACCAGAGGCGGGTCATGCAATTCATGGACTGCACTATGAGATTTCCCCCTGTGATGACCTGGAAGCCTCACCTCAAAACTCCTCCTTGATAAGCTCCCAAAACCATCCCTTACATCACGAACTATGCTGCGGAATGACATTTACACTAACACGACGATACCCGCCAGAATGTTTAAATATATCTTTTCCCAATATAATTTGCATAAATTATATCCCAGAGGTTCCACTTAGACTGAATGCTGAGCATGAATCAGTAACATTTGCGTGGACTTATAACTGCAAATCAATGAAAGTTTTAATTCAAATTTATTCTACAAAGCTTAATGACCAATAAGTGGGGGGCAAAGATTGATATGGAAGAGCACAAAGCAAGAAAAGAAGATTCCCCTAAAAGAAAAACCGCACAAGGACATAAAGCAGCCTAAAAAACAAGACTTCAATCAAAACAATGTTCGTGCTTCCTAAACCTCATTTTGAAACAGCAAATGCTATTAATTGCTTCCTTATTTTTAAAAAATGATTAAAAACGAAAAATATAAAACAACACCAAACAAAAAAGAAAGATAATATATATATATATATATATATATATTTCAGGATAGTAAACCCAAAAGTTAACCCAGTCGAATTTTCCTAGAGCCAATATCATCCAAAAAGAAAAGGGAGGCATTTCCCTAGAAACAAAGGATAGGTGGGAAAAAATAACGAGGATTTAAAAGAATTGGAATACCCAATTGAAGTTCCACAAACAGAATTTGTGGGAATCAGAAACCTATATGTGATAATGTGTGTGACCGTGTCTTCACAATGGTCAAGGATGCATTTTCAATACAACCCCCCCCCCCCCCCCCCCAAAAAAAAAAAAGAAAGAAAAAGAAAAAAGAAAGACCTAAATATAGAAACTATTCATAAGAACATTAAACAACAGTCCAACCTGACGGCCCTAACCTCATAAACGACCCAAAATTCGACAAATTTCACTAGCAAATCCAAATATAGAGACTTTCCAAAAGAACATTAAAGCAACAGAGAGTCCAACCTGGTACTCAAGCCAAATGACCATGAATTTCTCAGTCAGACCACACAACATACGTATAGAATAACCAAGCTCGAATTTAGCAAGCATTTTTTTCCTCTATATCAAAATAAAATAAAAAGAACCAAAGCAAGATTATTCTTCCCACAAATCGCATGAGATAAAACAAAACAATGCGAAATGCCAATGCTTTCACATCTAATCAGCTGAAAAGACTCAAAAGGAACTCAAAAAACCGGAATCTTTATACTCGTTGAGTTGTATAACAATCAAGAAAACAAACCTTGAAATCTGATAGTCTGGGAGAGCAAGCGAAGATTTTAGAAGCTCCAAAGAAATTCAGTATTTGGAACTCAAGCACATATAAATATATACCTGAGCAATAGAGTTAGAGAGATAAAATCAGAGTTCTAACTTTGAATTCAGTGAATTCAGATAAAAAGAGGACAGATCCATAGAGCAAAGAAGGAGCCCTAAAAGGAGATGGTCAGAGTTAACCTCACCCTCGTTCTGGGCTCTACAGTTTTTCATTAGATCCTTCGCTTTACCACACGGTTTCTCTCTCTCTAAACTCTCTCTCCTCTCTACGGCCTGAAGTCTATCTCTCTACTGCGGATTTCAAACCTTTATTAAATCCATTTTACAGACATTTGAAAAAGGTACTCAGTTTTTTTATTACAATTTATTAGTTTAATTAATGTCCAATCAAAACCAAAAATTGGGCCCCCTAAATTATGGGTTTACCCTTCTCGTGGTGTTTGGTTGCTTGATAATACTAATACTTGATATTATTGTACCCGTCCCAAGAAAGAATACCATCTTGATCCTATTAAAATATGAAACATAAATTACACAGAATTTTTTTTTTAAGTTTATGATAATTATATTAATAATTTTTAAATTTTTTTAAGTTATATTGATTTTTTTTATTTGATAAATTATAAATATTATTTTAATTAAATTTTTTAAATGACAAAATTACCCCTTTCTCTCTTTTTTTTTTTTTTTACTTTCTTTTCCTAATTTTGACTATTTTTTATTTTAAAATAAATATTGATTAAAATATTAATTTTTATATAAAATGAAAATAAGTTCTTTTTCACCTTACACTTATTTTTATATAAAATAAAAATTCTTTAAAGAAAAGTTAGAAAAATTGGTAAAAATTGAAAAAATGTAAAAATAAAATAGATAATTTTATCATTTTGAAGAAAAAAATTTAATAAGAGAAAGGTATTTGTTGTTTGTGTAAAATTAGGAGATATCAATATAATTTCAAAAATCTTAAAGGAGGCCAGTGTAATTGTCAAAAATTTCAGAAGAGATTAATACAATTTATCCAAATATTAAATAACAAACTAAATCATATTTGGTGTGATTTTCATTTTTTTCTTATTCGTATTTGTATTTTTTAGTTTTAAAATTTTAAGGAATGAAAAAAATTAATTTAAGAAATAATTGTGTGGCAGTGAAAATAATAAATAAGAGTGCCTTCTTGCAAGATAATAAAATACTACTAGGAAGAGTTATGGGACATAGTGTAATGCCTGACAAGGCCTCTCTGATTATCAAGTTAAAAGATTATTTGAAGAGGTAATGAAAAGATGCAGGAAGATTGGAGTTTGAATTGTGCAAAATAACATACTTGATGCATGCAGGATTTAGGATTTAAATATGAGAGTTGACGTGAAAAGAGTGTGCCTTTGATTGTAAATAACTTTCTAATCATGGAAGATAATATAGAGCCACAGATAAAGCCTATAATTGGAGTTAAGCCTCCGATTATCTTATTATTACGATCCCTTCCCATTTTGGGATAGTTGAATGAAGTTGATTTTGTCAAATTGTCTGAATTACTAATAAGCCTGTGTTGGAGTTACTTCCATGTCCGGTCTTTGTTAAGCCTTACTCTGTTCAGGATAGAATACCACACTGGAGTTTGGACTCATTCAAACAGAGCTATAGTTTGTTTGGCTATGGTAATGTGTTTAATTGAATAAGGATAGTTTAGACACTTCAATCTTTCTTATACACGTAACGTGACGTGATACTATTTGGTGAGTAAAATTATGTCCTACAAATTTATTTTAAATTACTTTTATTTTTTAGTCAACTCAACTTGGTAAAGATTAAAAAAAAATTAAATATGATGGGCAATTATTAATTAATTTTAACCAAACAAATTCAATCAGGAAGTCTCATGAACCCAAGTCAATTCCCATGTCATCACCCACGCCCCTAAATAAACAAATAAAAAAAAAACTTTATTGTAGCCCCCCCCCCCCCCAAAAAAAAAAAATGGGTATCAATACACAACGCGCATCAATGCTGCCATATATAACTGAGGCCATATATATGTATATATTTGTTGTAATATGCCTATAGTGTTGTTGTGCTTCATCTCACATCGGAAAGGATTCGGAAACTCTTGTCGCTTATAAGCACAGGACACCCTCTCCCTTGCAGGAGGCCTTTTCTTGGGTAAAAGCCCAGGAGGAACAAAGCCGTGCGGGGCGGGCCAAGACCCAGAACCTACGGGACAGGCTTGGCCCAGAACCTAGAGCCCAAAGCGGACAATATCTTGTACGAGGGGCCACGGTGTGCGGGTCGAAAATGTGCAGCATCAGCTTAGCGCCGTCTATAGGAACGTTGAGCCATGTGCCTCGTTCTCACGCTCCAACCAGTTCCGACTGGGGGGAGCAGCTGTTGTGCCATTTCATCACATATCGGAAAGAAGTCGGGAACTCTTGTCGCTTATAAGCACAGGACACCCTCTCCCTTGCAAGAGACCTTTTCCTGGGAAAAGGCCTGAGGAACAAAGCCATGCGGGGGGGGCGGGCTTGGCTCAGAACCCAGAGCCCAAAGCGGAGAATATCTTGCACGAGGGGCCACCGTGTGCTGGTCGAAAATGTGCAGCATCAAGTGTAAATACGTATGTTGTAATTACACTTAATAAGGAACAATATTTGCCGCTGCAATATATATTATGCATCTTTTATTTTGCTGTTGTAATTTATTATACTTTTTTTTTTTATTGAGGACAAAAAGAAGGAAAGAAAGCAGGACATAGAAAACAAACCTTAAAAGATTTTTAATACTTTGTCCATGACGTTCATTTGGGTTTTAATTTTGTTAATTGACTAGCTTATGGCAGTGTTAAACCTGAGTTTCTAAGTGGTGTTTTTTTTTTTAAAAAAAGGAAATACATATTTTGGTTTTACAAAGGAATTAATATATCTCAAAATTCTTAGAAAGGCCTTCATATTAGTATCACTTTATAAGGGTCCATCAAAATTTCAATACTTTTGTCTCCTGAATATGATTTATAGTATCCGCTATTAATAACATCGTAGGGCATGCTCTGCTTAATAGCTTCTCTGCCTAATGATTTGAGGGTCCTCAGTGGGTTTGACAGTTTGGCCTGTGGTTTGGGGAACGATTGTGGGAACTTATTATTCTTTCTCTTTTGCCTAATGAATTCACCATGCAAAAAACAAAGGGACTAAGAGACATGCCCCTCAAAACAAGAAGAGGTTGGACCCACCTTCTAGGCAACAAAACGGAGGGCCATGCATGCCATCTTACACAATCAACTATATTAAAACACAACAAAAGAATCCAACAAACAAAAGATACTAGCCAATTCTCACATACAACATATTACTCAGAACAAGAAGAAATTCCAAAACCTATTTCTAGCACCAAGAGGACAACACAAAAGAAATATGAAAATGTCGAGGTATTTTGACTGATAAGGTTACAACTATTGAATCATTGAACGAAGTACTCCACCTTCTTGTATAAGACTCCTTTGTCATTAAAAGTATAAATCAAGTTATTTAACCTTTTGATTTCAATCACAATAAGCTTACTGATGTTGCTGAAATAAATAATAAAACAAAGTGGATCTAGTACGAGAAATTTCTGTGGGAATAGTTAATGCAAAAGATGAAAATGAATGTGAATTCATGATGGATGATAATGATGATTACAAGAAGATTGAAATTATAGTGTTAGATTAAGAAGACGATTCTCTTGTTTTATTACGAGATCATTATTGTAATTAAAACAAGAGTCCAAATCTATAGATTTAATAAAAGATATATATATATATATATATATATATATTTGAGTCTTCGATTGATCTTGAAAAATATTAAATCATTATTGATAGTTTACGGATGAATTTGAGGTCGTGTATATTTAATTAATTTGACGACAAGCTATTTTCAAGTGGAAGAAGCTGATGTAGAATATATATGATACCCACCAAAACTATGAATATATGTTTTAGAATTGTTGTAACATTAGTTAGTTTTCAAATTTGAGCATATCTAAAATTTTTTAGGAAAAAATATTAAAAAATTCCTAAAATAAAATTTTCAATCTAAAAACTTTATGATATATTTTTTATATCTAAAAGATCCAAAAAGTAAACTTTTAATACAAAAGGTCTAATTATTAACTTCCATCATAATACCGTTAAAAAAATAATTAATTAGACTAAAATAGCTTTCAAAATATATTTTAGAAAAAATACTAAAAAATACATAAAATAACTTCTTCAATCTAAGAAAATCATAACATTTTATGGAGTGAAAATTTAATTTTTAGGCATTCTTGATAAATAAAAAATATTATTTTTTTAATTAAAAATTTTATTTGATAAACTATTTAATATTTTTTAAAATGTGTCTTGAAAATTACTTTAGTCTAATCAGTAATATTTTTTAACAGTATTTAGATGAAAGTTAACAATTGAACTTTTTTATATTAAAAGTTTTTATTTTGGGTCTTTTAGATATAAAAAATATATTATAAACTTTTTGGATTGAAAATTTTATTTTAATGACTTTTTAATATTTTTTTTAAATAATATTAATAAAAAATAATTTTTTATTAATTTTTAAAATAATTTAAGTATAATCGAAATGAGACAATACAAAATAAATTTAAGATTTTTTTTCTTTAAACGGCTTAGTTTGAATATAAGCATCTAGTCACTTACACGTCCCCGTTAACATTCTTAGAACGTATGTCACGTAAATCCTAGGCGGCTGCTGGTTTCTTTTTTCCTTACCGGAAAAAGGGCATCCAATATATTATTTATTAATTTATAGATAATACTTGGCTTCAAAAATTGTGTATATGCCACAATGTATATGAGCTCTCATTTTTTCTTTTTGTACATACATAATATTTTGGGTATATATCTTAACTATATCTGTCACATATATAATGCATATATATTTTTTAATTTTATTTAATTTCTAATTTTTAGTTAAAACAAAATAATCACATAATATATATGTAATTGTATACGTGACACATTAAAATTGTGATGTGGAATAGTCAATTCAATAGGAGAATAAATCTTTTAAAAATATTATTAATATAAAAAATTAAAGTTGTCCCTAATTGAACTTACAACTATATATATAAATATTAAAAGTTCCAATTCTACTTAGAATAAAGAAATTCTATCTAGCAAAAAAATAAAAAAGAAAATAATTTATTTATCTAAAATAAAAAGTTGGAAAAAATACCAAAAAGTCATTAAAATAAGATTTTCAATTCAAAAAGTCTATGATATATTTTTTATATCTAAAAGACCCAAAATAGAAACTTTTAATACAAAAAAGTCTAATTATTAACTTTTATTTTAACACCGTTAAAAGTATTACTGATTAGACTAAAATAACATTCAAGACACATTTAAAAAAAATACTAAATAGTTTATAAAATAAAATTTTTAATTAAAAAAAATTAAAAATTTTATTTATCAAGAAGGCCTAAAAAATAAATTTTCACTTCATAAAATGTTAAGATTATTTTAGATTGAAGAAGTTATTTTATAAATTTTTTAGTATTTTTTTTTTCTAAAAGGTTTAAATTAAAAATTTTATTTTAGAACCTTTTTAATATTTTTTTTCAATTATTTAAGTATATAATCAGGCGGATGAATTAAACCTCCAATATTTCTTAAACCAGCTCCTAAACTTATTGGTTTTAATTTTATTTTTTTTCAAATTTTTCCCTATCTCTTATACATATTTTTAAGAACAATGTTGCATTTCACAAATTTGTATTTCAAATGATATAATAGTGATGTGTCATTGCCCAGTCCCTTGGGAAGTTGTCATATCCCACCTCTAACGAAACATGTTTAAGAAAATGTATGTCCATTTTATTAGAATTTGAAACAGGTTAGAGTGAAGACATCCCACCCGATTATATAAAATATAATAATAAAATAATTTTGTGTTAGATATATAATCAATATTTATAATGATATTTTTTAGTCATTTATTAAAAATTTAGACAAATTTGATAAAGTAATATATTTAAAAAAAGTAAATAATGTCATTATATTTTTTTATTGACATACATATTTTTTTATTTTAACACATGTAATATTTTGTTTGACATGTATTAATTACAGTAATTTAATAAACTGAATAAATACAATTTTAAAAATAAATTGAGACCCTGATGGCAACTCCCCCCGCCCCAAACCATTTGCGTTGCTATTCTTATGTGACATATTAATTATATGATTTAATGCACTATCAATATAACAATGCTACATTATTATACTAATTAAGGTGCTAAGTGGTATATAATTATATGCCCAACAATGCTACAGATGCCTCCTCTTTTATCTCACTTTAATCCCACCATCTCACTTGAGTGGAATCCACTATTTATTAAATGAACAATATTATCTCACTTATGTGAGAAGGTGAGATTAAAGTAGAATAAAAAGGGTGAGATTCCTAGCATTTCTTTTATATATCACATCAATATTACAGTGTCACGTCATTATATTAATTGATGCACTACCAAGATTGTTGGAGACCATGATTTCAAATTTAGTAATTTTTATGACTCTTTCTTATAATCTGCAATCTCAAAAGTAGTATGGAAACTTAATCTGTTCTCTTAGGAATCCGCTAATCCTGCCTCTAATAGGACAACTTTGGGAGAATTTTTTTTTTACTTTGTTAGGGTTTGGGGCGGGTTTTAGAAGAAGGCACCCGCCTAAATTATATAAAATAAAATAATAAATGAGTTTTATGTTACATAATTAATGTTTAGAATAATATTTTTTAGTCACTCATTAAAAATTTATACAAACTTGGTAGAGTTATATGTTTGAAAAAGAAAGTATTGTCATTTTAATTTTATATTAACATGCATATTTCTTATTTTAATACATGTAACATGTCTTTTAAAATATATTAATTTAATAAAATAAATAAATAAATAAAAAGTTTAAAAATAAATAAAAAGTCTAAAAATAAATAAAAAGTCTAATAAGACCGTCCTACTTATTATAAAATTTAAATAAATTTGGAGAATAATTTTTTTTTTTCATGGGATAGAATTAGGGAAGAGATTTCGGCTCCTAACCTGCCCGTTGCCCTCCCTATTTGGTACTATCATTATATTGAAAATTTGTCCCATAATGTATAATTAAGGTTAAATGTAACAACCGTTGCACTTATAAAAAAAGCTGTAACAGTCGCATTGAATTGCTCCTAACCAACATGTTTGCCATCTGATATGATAGTCGTTGAAATTAGGTAGTTGTATGACCTTTTAAGGAAGAGGATGTAAAATTGAATTCCACAAAATAGGTTGAGGAATGATAGTAACAGTTGTGAGTTTCTAACACGTGATTTAATTAATGTATGTATTATGCGTGTTTATTTTATATACAATTATTTGTATATATGTATTGTACGAATTAATCAAATCGTAAATATTAGATACTCGTGCATGATATTGGCTTTTTTCAAATAGGTTTAATTTATTATCAAAGTAACAATAAGAGATGGTACAAGGAAAAGTTAATCCCACTTTCCAAAGCGACGAAAAGAGATTTATGTTGCTGTTAGGTTGTGTGATCTTTTGTTACTTTTATAATATTATTATTAGAGTATTATTCAGTTAATTGTAATACAGAGGCATGCTAGTGTCAGTCGTAAGTGTGGAAACTCGTGATCTGATTGGCATGTGTATTACACACACCATTGTCACAACCCATCACGCACACACATATAATGCACATGCTAATCAAATCGCAAGTGACGGTTACTCGCGACCAACGCTAACGTTCATCTTGTAATACATGAATTGTAACATTCCATCATTTTTATTAAAAAAAAGTAAGGGATACCCCTTAAAAAAATATTTTGCAATTTTATTTCAATGACTGATTCAATTTTTTTTTTTTAATTTATAAAACTTTTCTATATTTATATTAACATGGCTAAGGCTGTGTTTGGATGGGTGGTTCCATTGTCCGTTTGACCATTTTAACATTTCAAATGGGCATTTGAGATAAGTGGGTGTTTGTTTGGATTTCTCGAAACGTCCATTTGAATATTTTCAATACCAAAATGAACGTTTTAAAAAAGTAATAATAAATAATTTTTTTCAAAATGCTATTTTTTTAAATATTCATTTTCACCGTCCATCCAAACGAGCACTAAAAGATAAGCCAAAATATCCTAACTTAATTCGTATTTGCTTGAACAGCGTTCTAGGAAATCCACTCATGATAATTGACTCAAATTTCACCACTTTAATGAACTCACTTTAAATTGAGCTTGAAAAATATAAAAACACTATTCAACAATATCAATTATATATATATATATATATATATATATATATATATATATATATATACACACACACACACATGCTAAGTCATTATGATTCTTATTAAGTTACGACAGATGCCTATTGGCCATAAAAAAAAATTGTGCTAATACAAAAGATATAAGCATTGGCATGATATATGAACTACCTTTATCCATTTACCAACTTTCTGAATTTCCTCAAACACCATATATACCTATTATCCCACTTTAGCCATAAGAGTTAACACTTCATTTGACAACTATATATATATATATATATATATATATTTTGATGTATCGTAAAGTGATAGATCAATTAGAAACATGATACGTATATGTACAGAGCTTCTTCGAATACAGACCAAGAAAGATTCTGCTATCTAGATCAAATCGACACAATAGATTCAGAGATATATTGTTCAGAATAGTGCACCACCTCCAGTCTTGCCTCCAAAACATATGGGGTGCCGATCTGCTCATCACAAACCTCGAGGCAAAAATAGTAGAGTATCTATAAGAATGTGTTCTGAACTGATTATCGTCTTTCACATTCTACCAACCTCAGAACAAAGAAACAAAGTTCAATATGACAACTGTTATCTCCGAATATCTTCAAAGTCCTACTTTTATGGTTTCAAATCTTATTCAACTTAAGATATCTACAGGTTATAAATAAGATCATAAGATACGCTTTCAATTTATACTGAATTATTTCTTTCAAGTACAGTCTTTTTAATTTATTAACTTTATCATCGGAGCGGTTACCACTGGAGCTTTCCTGGTAACCCTCTGATTTTGAATTCTTTACAAGCAACGAAGGGCGGGAAGGTCCTCTGATCATAAAGAGCAACATCATATATATATATATATATGTGTGTGTGTGTGTGTGTGTGAGGAGATAGAATAAAACGACAGAACTACTGTTGATCACCTGGACATAATTTAATTGTTTAGGTAGCAATGATCTATTTTGGTTTACCTAATTAAGTTCTACCCATATAGGTTGCTTATACTAAAAAAAAAATTTAAGGAAGAAAGAGAAAAAAGAAGACAGTGCCAAGCAATGTCTATATTTACTTGAAATGGAGATCTTGTAGGGACAGTTTGTAACAAAAACTTGTACAACTTGCATATCCAACATTTAATGACTGTTAATTACTTAAATAAATCATCAAATAATTAAAACATAACAAAAGCCAATATTGATATGGTTGGCATGTCTCTCCATGGTGCATCTCTACACGTGTACTTAAAGTAACCATGATTCAAGTAATAATCATTAAAAAAATCAACACATATTCCACCTGTCACCATGTAATCTCAATTATGAGTTGGCTTAACTTAGAATAGTTAAGTAAGATTGATGCAATTTGGAGTAATTGCAAAATTACGATATGGGTTGTTAATCTCTTTACATATATTACAATCATGTATTGACATGCAGAATTGTACAAACGTGCCTTAGAAAATAATGTTCTAAAAGCCTATCTTGTACAAGCCATTAATTCCAATGGATTTGCTTGTTGGGATGTGATACAAAGAATTTGATCATTTAATTTAAATAAGATAATTTTTTTAGTTAAATTAATTAAATATGTATTATACTAATCAGATTTGTTAATTATTCGATCCAATTATGTATAACATACTCATTACATATATTATATCAAAAGTAAATATTTTAATATATATATATATATATATATATATTATAAAGTCTATTGGCTTACTCTTTTTTTTTTTTTTTAAAGTATATAAGAGTAACTCTAATGGTAAAAATCATTTAACATATTACAAAGGCATTTTTTGGCATTTCTGTTTCAATGGTAAAATGTTATTTTCAGACAAAATTATCATTTTTTTTTCAACCACTATTACAAAAACAAGATAAAAGTTCGATCAAATTTAGATTGTGCATTTGCAACAATATAAACCATTAAAATAGATAATAGTTATTAATATAAAAGTCATATTTTAAAAAATATTTCACTGATCAAATTTTAAAAACATGAATAATTAATACTTAAATCACTACTTTAAAATAAAACTACTAATATATAACTCTAGCAGCTCCAATGGTTGATATTGGAGCTGCTCTAAGTATGGAGTTCAAGTTTTTTCCACCAAGGAATATTCGGTTGCTTTTGACATATTGCTTACTGCTAGGTTGGATACGGTAGTTAATCTATTAATAAATTCTAATTAATTTGAATTAAAAATTTGTTGATATACCTGATTTGTTTAATTCAATAATTTTTTGTAACGGATAGAATTTGGATGAGTCATGATTTGACCCGAATTTGATCATTGTAAGGCCTAATGTACCTAAAACTATTAAATTATATCAATTAACACCCATGTATGAACTAATGGAAGCAATTGATTGTGTGTTGTTACTTTTTGAATGATGGTAGATGAAGTAATTATTTGAAAATTATAAGAAATTAAGAATGTTTACCAGATGTTCACCAATACTAGGTAGATTATTTTTATTTGTTTCATTAACATAAAACTTAGTTTGATGTTTATGTTGTGTGGAATCAATTAAACAAATAATAAATCGATTTCAAATAAATAAAAATAATAAAAGGTACATAAAAGATACAAGATTTATGTGATTCGGTAAGATGCTTATATCTATGAACAACAATGATTAGTCTAAAATGTATCAAACAGATTACAAGAACAAAAAACTCTCAAAACCCCGAAACCATTTTTTCTCCAATGAGAAATATTTTTTTTAAGTCAAAATTTTAAAAAATAATAATATCTTTGTATAAATAGGTTACAACATAAGAGACAAAGCAGGTTCCAAAACAAAAGTGGGTAATTTCTTTTTTTTTTTTTCTATTTTTTAGGTTGTCTCGAGTCACAAATGGATCCTCGGAGATTCGGATAAATTCATAACAACTACCAATAATTTAATATTAATATACAGGTCAAATTTTTATTTTTTTGTTTTTTCACTTTGTGGTCGTCATGGATAGGCTTTGAAAGAAAAATAAATGGTTGCTTGCCCAAATAAAAAAACAGGCACTCGCAATGTTTGTACATATACAATTGTCATGGCTGTTGAGAAGCATATCAAATCATTGCTTTCAAAATAATTCTTATTCATTACATAGACCTAGTTTGGCATCGCGTGGTCACGTACAAATTGTGAGATCAACTCACCAAACGACTCATGCTATTTTGAACCAAAAAATTGTAAAACTGATCCCTAATTTTAAGCTACGACCATCTCACCAAACATATCCTTAATCGCCTATCACTAAATTCACTCATTGTTCAGCGCTTTTGCTGGTGTTCATTTTGATCCGAGATTGAACTCAATGCACAAATTATATAATTCATACTCGCAATTTTAAATAATCCAAGAAACAATAGAAAGTATAATGTCAAGCTTTGTAAAATTCGAAATGGACATGGTTCAATGTTATGACTAATAAAATGACCCCATTCCCATGAGACAGTTCTAAATACCCAAATTGTGTCCTAAACATCTTGGAATATAAGCTTTATTCATTATTTATTATTTTCAAATCAAAGATTAATTTTATGTGATCAGCTAAGTGATTGTTTTTATATTCTTTAAATAATGAAAAAATAGGCAAAAATGGTTTTTCTGATGAATACATCCTTGACTTGATCATCAACTCCAAAATAATTCCAAGCATATTTATATATATTTTTACGAAAAAAATGTTTAGTAGAAAAGTCTTATACAGTGATATCAAACTCAATTTTAATTATTATGTTAGATTCATGCGAGTCTCACATGAATATTCAATTTGAATGACAATACCTCTGTAAGACTTCATTGATTTTTTTTTTTTAAGTTTTGCTTAAGATTTTTTTCACGCCATACACTAGAAAATATACATACATACATATATATATATATATATATATATATATATATGAAGGATAGACTGAAATAATTTGGCATTAATATGTTCTTTCTAATAAAAATTGAACCCTTGACATCTTCAATCTCTTTAAATGTTTAAATGTTTACCACTATATTATAATGACTTTGGTTTGCTATAAAATCTATTTTTTTGGAAGCACGATTTTGGCCTGCCATTTCTTTTCTCTGGTCTCTACTATCCACTTGCCCAACTGTAATGCACTAGATTTTGGGCAATTATTTTTATATTTATTGATTTCTAAAACCTTTTCATTTTCTTGCTGGTCAAGCTGGTAGATATGGAAGTTCTTGTCAAATAATTGGAAAGTTAAACAAATAGAAACTGGTGATGTCATGGCCTCCTAATCCAAGGGCTTGGATCCCACTAACCTAATATTTAAAGTACAACCCTACCTGTGACATCATTTGCCACCCTCCTCCATAGCCAGCACACTGTATACAAGAAGGAAATTGTTTAGGAAACAAGACAAAAATTGACTTGCTTAGAGAAGTCCAATTACAAGAGGACATCTATGCCCAAAATTCAGGTCAGAAACTCTCCACGCCTCCTACCTGTTTGAGACAGTGACTGAATGAATTAAATTGGCTTAGACTTGGATATAATGTAATTAATTCTCTAGAGTTAATTTTCTTTATTTTTTTGGGTAGTTTAGCACTCCCCCCTTTGATTCAAGTATTACCATTGATGATGCATTATATTACTGCAGGTTGACTTAGAGAGAGAGAGAGAGAGAGAGGGAGAGAGAGAGTTCTGCAATCTGCATATAACATATGTGATTAGATTTATCATAGAAATATTGAATTGTTTAGCATGGTTGACCAATAAATAAATATAATTTCTTAAATAATTTTAAATAAATATTAAATTTAGTCTTGTATTTACTTAAGCTGTCTCCTTCTCAAATTCCCTAGTTAGCTACCAAATATGTGGATGATCATATACCTAACATATTAAGAAAAAAAGAAAGAAAGAAAGAAAGAAAGAAAGATTATATAATATGAATACTAAAAGTTCTCATTAATTGAATAGGTCCCTTTAATAAAATTGTAAAAAGAGATATGCTACTATTAGTCGCTAATGATCATCACTTGCGATTTGATTGACACGTGCAATATACGCGTCAATATCATGCGTGCCCATATAATACACGCGCCAATTAAATTATGAATTTTCTCACTCACAATTGACCGTAGCATTTTTCTTGTAAAAAACAGTTGTTGTGATGGAAGAGGCCTAATTTACATCCCTCATGGGGGCAGGGCAGCTTTGTTTGATGAAAAAATCTGAAAGAAACATTACCAAGTGGGATGGATTTAGAAAACATCATATTGAATGTTCATTAGTAACTTGGATGGCTTATATACATATATATATATATATATATATATATTATAGGGGATATTGTGGCATGGCTTTCATAAAAGTGTAAGAGGCCAGCTACTGCAATTAGAAGTTCAAGTGCCCTTGAATTTTTTAAAAACTCACTGTTTTCATCAAAATAGGAGGCACCCAAAATAAATGGTCATGTTTATATAGATACATATATAGTGTGAGACTTGTCAAACGTCCCACTGTTGGCATCCTTATTACCATGGACTAAAAATGCCCCAAAACATATTCATTCAAGGAATGCAATTATTTTCCCTCGTGTGTGTAGAGGGGGAAGTTGGTTCACACACCTAACTTTGGCTTTTTAGCTTTTCCATGATTGATGGGCATAAATATTAACGGACATTTGAGTACCTACTCATCTTTAATGTAAGTATTTTTTTTCCTTCTATTCTTTATCTTCCTACTCCCAAAAACACAAATACAAATATGTTGGCCAACTCTTTTGCACCTCAATTCTTATCCATATAACATTTTGTTTTTGTTTTTTTCGGTCAACCATCTTTGATTTTGTTGTTTACCCTTCTTTTTGTCTCCTCACCCTTGTTATAAAGACTTAATAACCAAATTATTTTAATCATCCTCTCTGTTTCTGATATAGAACAAATGACCTTTGATTTTATGGATGAATGAGAGTGTTTCAAGGGGGAAATTTTTGCTAGCCAATTTTGACCCATTTCTTTATATTTTTTAGTTTCCTAATTGAGTTCAAATTAGTATTAACACTTTTGGATTAGTATGAGTAGCTGCCTATTCCACAAGTATCAAAAATTGATAGTTTGTAATTATATTAGTAGAAGAAGTTAATATCCTATTAAGATTCATTAGTAAAAGAAGTCAATATAAGAAGTTAATATCTTATTAGGATTCATTAGTAGAAGAAGTTAATATCCTATTAAGATTCATAGTATTTTTAGCCTATAAATATAATGAAAAACAGTCTCTATTCTTCAAATTATCAATAATATTTCAGTTTAAAAATTTGATAGTTTATCTCTTTTCGGGTTCCGTCCCCCATGTACAAACTTCAATTTTTTGAAATTGGTTACCTTCCGCCAAGTTTTGATCTTCAATTTCTTTTGTTGTAGATATGCCTCTTCTCAATTTGTGAGTATAAATTTGGGTAAAAAAAGGAAGCACGGTTAATGTAGTTTGTAAAAAACTTAAGGCAAACTTGTCCCAAATCTAGATAGATTTGATTTATTGACTTATCTTTTACTTCTTTTTAATTAAAATATAAAATTGACAACTTTCTTTTATTTTTATGTAATTCTAGTGGGTCAATTTAGGAAAAAAAATCTCAAAAAATCTATATTACTATATATATATATTTATATATTTCAAAGTTGATCAACTGACCCCATAGTAGTATATGTGGCTTTTCCATGCCTAAAGTGATTGTTTTACTTATTTAATGCTAGAGTCGACCCTGATAAAAAAAATAGGCCGGTTCTTGTTTCATCACTACAAGCGACATCAGTATGTAGCAATCCTAGCCCTTAAAAAAGAAAATGAAAGCCACTTCTCTTGCTGATGATTTGGATTAGTATTTGAAATTCATGGCATGAGCTGTATTATTATAATCTTACTCTGATGAATTTTTGGGGATGTCCATATCCATGTCCCTTAATATTAAGTCTATTTTTTTTTTCCTTCCCTAAAAACAATTTTTACATTCAATAATATAGAGAGATACTTGACACAGTCACCATGGCTGATTTGCAAAGAAGAAGCAGAGCATGTTCCATGTTCGATACTTGATAGTGATATATAATATTATATGTATTTTTTTATTTTGAGGTAAGTATAATACTATATGTATGAGATAAGATAAGCCTAAAGTATGGTGGGATTACTTTAGGTGACAAATTTATGATTTAAAAATACTGAAAAAATTGTAAGGTGAGTTAGAACCTTTTCAGCACAATATATGTTTTGGTTTATATAATTACATGTCTATGCACTTGTCAAATGTGCTCTAACTTGAATGCAATTAGATGTATTGAATGCATTATATGTACAAGTAACAAAAACAGGAAAATCTTGGCAATTATTATAGGTTGGTAATTAATCAAGTTCAAATCCTACAAGAAAATGGAACATTGATAGCCTGATTATTCTAATTTACAGTAGTTTTCTGAGATTAAAGTGTGAGCTTCAGTATAATTGGAATTGTTGTGGCCATCATTAGGCGATAATACTCTTGTTAAGGGCAGCTAAAGTGGGATTCCATTACCATCTTGGCTAGTAGATGGTGGTAGCTCAGTTCTGAAATGGGTTAAAAATTGATAGTCTAATATGGCACCTGTTATGGGATAGTTTTCTTAACACAAAAATTGAAGCTAGTCCATGACGACATTGCCTTTGCAATAGAGTCACTCAAATAACTACTAACAAGTCACATGGAGATTACAAGAGAAAATACTTCCTAAACTTTTTAATTCAAACTCTTTGAATATAAAGGAACACTCCGTAACTACGAAGGCTTATAATTAGTACTAGGCACTGTGCTTACGAACTTACACTGTTCATTGCAGTTATCTCCCTTACACTTTTTACCAAACACTGGCAATACATACACACATATATAGACAAGTTACAGCAGCAGTTACAAACACAAAACGCCTAGACTAATGTCACATGTCCATGAGCAGTTGTCTGTGACCTTCCGCCTGTCTATGGTACAATCACTTGGCTCAAGCATTTAAGTCACTCCTTTGCGATTCTGCCACTTGTTTCCCAGTAGTTACAGAAGTCCGCTGTCATTTGTGCACAGCAGTTGTACAAGTCATCTGCCTTGCTCTAGCTACTACCACGTGTCTTGTAGTTACTCTCTTCAACTACAGCGATGATCCGCATTGCGTCCCATGATCACAACAGTTGTGCCTCATGTGACTGCCACAATATCAACTACTAGAGACATGAAAATTAGTCTCGCAAACTGCCATGTTATGAGTCATGCACCATATCAACCCATGTCAACCAGCATAACCATATTAGTTAGTCAAGTCTGAAACCACCAAGCATTCTTCACGAACTTGGAGGATGTCATAGCCATGACACCTCTAATCTTTGTCACATGTACTCTAAGCCAAATCTCATAAACACATTGTCTTAGCCCAACAATGTCCAAACATAACAACTAAACTAGTTTTGGTGCATGACGGAGGGAGGAGGTGGCTAGGGTGGGCTATAGTCCCCCCTTAATATGAGGAATTTTTTTTTTTTTACTTGTAATAATATTTTGTAAATTAGTTCATTTTAAAATTTTAACCCAGTCCTATCTTTATTCTTCATTTCTTATTTTTTACTCCAAATTTTCAATCAAATCTAAAATTTTTATCTTAATTCTCTTATTTATCTCCCAAAATTTTGGTCTAACTCAAAAAAATTTTCTCTAAAATTTTTTTTAACCCCCTAAATTTTTTTTCCTAGCTCCACCCTTGAACACTGGTACCTAAGTATGAACCTATGCCTTGATCAACTCTGCTCAACTAAGTCAGTTACATGCTAGGGTTGCACCATGGCCATGCTACTAGTAACATTAGCCCACTTCAAGCATCAAGGGTCCATCCAAGCCAAGCCCACTAGTTCAATCACAGATCACACCATAAACCACTCCATTTGAGCTAGCATTGACTAAGTCACTCTATGGTGCCCACAGATTGCCCTTAGCATGTCTCCCTCGTGCCTTAGGGCGGAGGAGGGACTCACCCCCTAATCCTATATATGTTAAGCTAATAATTCCCAAGCTGGCAAAAAGAGATATAATCTCTAGATTTCAGACTATGCCAAATTTGCTGCGAGGACCCCCACCCTTTTCTGTATACGTTGAACCCAAAATCATTGCTTTAACAACAACAATCATATGTATGCTCAAAATCCACTGGTCACCCAAAATAATGTTGATATCTAACGAAATGTCACATCTTGCTGCATATGGTGCCACTAAAACATGTCAGTCTATCTCAAGTAGTTAGGATGTGACAGTACCAGTCCCGGCCTTGAGTCCATTTTCAGCTATGCCTAGCAAATGAAGAACCAACAATCTAATTCAATATTCATGATTTGGATTATTATTCAATAGTTTTATTTTATCACATACATACATGTACACACACATACATATATATATATATATATATAATGATGATTAGTGGTTACTTTTACTCGTCATTTCTACCCATCTCTTATTACCGATTTACAGGACATGCCGTAGGTCTTAGTGGGACCTATAATGGAGAAAAAAAAAATGGAGCAGGTTGTGGGTGTGGGGCCAATTCAAATTTAGTAAAAGAATAAGTACTTGGTCAAAGAGATGAAATTTCTAATTAATGAGAATTTAGGATATAATACCGATTGATTCGCATGCACTGATGCACAGGTGTAACAGGTATAACCATGCGTTTTATGACTTTTGATGAATTTTGGTGGATCAGATCATTCCATCATTGTCCTTTTCTTTTTAGAGAAGAGCGGATAAGATGATGCCACTTCATCTCATTCAATTAAGTTTTGTAAATTGCCCCAGGCCTGGTGGCTTAGTGACATTTTCTTAACTTTTTCATTGGGAAGGTCAAGTATTTAATTCTTTTCAACAACAAGCGTGGGTCTGATTTATAGTGTGAGCAAAATGACTTGGGTTAGTAAGGTAGTAAAGTGTTTGATCATTAGATTAAGTTTTTTTTCGATTCAAAGGATTCTATGAGCTCTTAACATAGAAAATAAATAAATAAATTACTACGTAGCTTTATACACACAAGAAAAATAATAATAATGATAGTAGTTGATTCTAATCTAACTTAGATGAAAGAAACTTTTTTTATAAAAGTATTTATTTAAATCATAATGTGTCATGTATATAATATATTTTTATTTTTTATTTACCTAATATGTGATGTATTTGAGGGATATGACTAGCACATGCATAGCATGTGCATGTCGCTAGTGTGTGTGTATTATTACTTATATATAACTGAGAGTTGTTTATCACAATAAAATGATGATTTTACCTTTCAGTCATTAGTTTATTGTTATTTATTTCGTTTACCTAATTTTTAATTTTGTCCCATCATACCTAACTTATGCTTTTACCCCTTATTTATTAATTTATTATTATTTATAAAATTATCGGTCTGTCGTTTTTTTATAGACGTTTTATAAATCTTTTATTACTTATATTTATAAACTTGTCATTCATTTTTTGATAGACCGTTTTATCAATTTTTTATTACTTATTTATAGTCTTACCATTTATTGATGTAAATTTTTTATGACAAATTTGCGCATGACCCGAACCTTTAACTAGTATTCTGAATAAATGGTGCATTGGTATAAGATATTTTAATATGGAGTTTTTGGTGTTTAGCGGTATGATGTTTGATGAAAATTCATAAGTTCTAATTAATTATTTATAAAGTCAGTCATTTGGTGTAAAACTTAAATGTGAATACAAGGCTCCTATGTCATGGTCTTTGATTTTTTTCAATGAGTGCCAGTGCACAAGAGTTTATTAGTGTTGGAGTAAAAGTGTCAAAAACTTGTTAACAAAATTACAACTAAAGAAATTGGTCCAACCCGATCTAGGGCTTAGGGTCGGGTTTATGCCTTATTCTATGAATTTTTAGTCTAACTCGGCTCGGTTTAGCGGGAGCCTGCAATGATCCGGTCCGAGGATGGCCCAACTCACTTCTTCTCTTGCTCTGGCCTAACCTGACAGACCATTTTTGCACCCCTATGCATAACAAATGCGAAAAGAAGTTTCACTTGTCGTAAATAAAATTTTTAAAATCATGCTATTTCCTTCTAGATACCTCACAGAGTCTTAACTACCATTCATTCTTAAGAAAATAACTCTCACGGTCTTGCATGTACCATTTACAATCTATGGGATGAAAGCAGTGGCAGAGTTAGGATATTGGTTTAGTGGAGAAAGTTTCAATCATACTCATAAAATTAGTTTTGATTTCCTAATTAATAATAATAATAATAATAATTATTTGTATCTCAAATAATTGAAAAGAACAAAAATCTTGAAAGTTTTATCATGTCATTTATAAAAAAAAACATATATTTACAACTTTCACACATATTGTTTATATGATTCGTCTTTGTTGGACGTCTTTTATATATGAGTAATGCTATCCTTACCTTAATATTTTACCAAAAAAATTTACTTGTTGACATGGCTGCTCTTGGTGCTAGTGAATTCAGCCTCCTGGTCCTAGTAAATTCGGCCTCCTGGTGCTAGTCATGTCATGTGAGTCCAAGAGGCTTAATTGACTAACACCTGCATATACCAAGATACTTAATTGACTAGCACTCAAACAACCACACCAGCAGGTAAAAAAATTTGGTAAAATTTTATGGTGAGGATAACATTACTCTTTATATATATTTTACTATTACTTATAAAAAAAATTACACATGATATTAATATTATTTTTGCAAATATTTTAATTCTTATAAAAAGATAATCATAATAAAACAAATAAAATTGAATTTAGCAATTCAATAACATTCTCAAACAACCAATTAAAAAAAAAACATTCTCAAACTAAAAGATAGTATCAATCAACCTAAAAAGATTCGATATTATACATTCTAAAACAAATTATTTTAAAAATTTAATAACAATATAATAATGGTGACAACGGAGCCCAATGGATAAGATGCATGCAATTGAATAATCAAAATGGACAAATGCAAAGCAAACAAAATATTAGCAAGGAAGAAAAACATACCAGACTGATTGAGTAGTAAAAAGAGTGTTGAAAGTTTGAAGAGCGTAATAGGATTTAGGTCACAAATACGTTGGAAAAAAATAATGGGTCATGCTTTTTCTTAAAAGCTAGAATGTGTAAGTGGATTTAAAATTTCTGCAGGTAAGTTCAAAAAAAGATCAAAATTTGAAGAGGTCATGTTCAAAAAAAAAAAAAAAAAAATCAACAGGGGCAACTATAAAATTCTTATAAAAATTTGTAAAAGGCGAAACTAACCCCAACATTTTTCAAAATTTCAGTGGGGGCAGGTGCCCCACTCTAAATCCGCCCATGGATGAAAGGAATGCATGTTTAATGATAAGCATGGATGCAGAATACTACGGAATATTTCTCAAGCTATTCATTTCTATAAAAGGAACCAATAAAAAGGCCTTCAAAAGAGTTACGTTAACCTCAAAACACGATGATACTATGAATTATTTTATAATTTTTTTAAAAATAATTTTAAGAGATTAACTTTGTCGATCTAAATTTTAAAACTTTTTTTTAAATAAACAATTTTAGTAAACACGTGCTGATCACGTGACTTGCAAGGGTGAGACATAATGCGACCTCAAGGGCATGTGCAAAAATGGACATTTACAACTTAAATGTACCTAAAATTTTTGTGGGCGGTGTGATGTACAACCGAAACTATCTAAAACTAAAACCCCCATTTTTTTTAAAAAAAAAACTATAATTGATGTTTGTCATCCTATATAAAGTGGGGTTTGGGAGCTGATATTGAAAATCAAAAGCAACCATGGCAATTCAAGGCTCTTTCCTTTTCATTCTCATTGTTCTTCTCAACTTAGATGCTTGCACAAAAAGTGATTATTTGCCTAATTCTTTTAACCGGGGAAGTTTTCCAACCAATTTTTTTATTTTGGGACAGCTTCCGCAGCTTACCAGGTACATCCTCATGGGAAGTCTCTAAGATGAAAAATTATTTATATATATAAACCATTGAAATCTTTTTTTTCTTCTCCTTCGTACTTCACATTTATAACAAAACATAATTTTGTCTTATCAGCGGTATGGAATGGTATTCCCATTGGTCCCCAGGTATGCATTTTTGGAATATATATATATATATATACATATATATATATATGTTAGAGAATATAATAATAAAATTACACCCTCTCTAACAGCTTAAGCTTTTAGATGAGTGGTAATTTCACATGGTATCAGAGCAGGCCAAAGGTCTTGAGTTCAAATCTCATCATCACCCCAAAAAAAAGAAAAAAAAAAAATATGAATTGACACGTGTAGGCTCAAAGTGGCCACACGTGAAGGGGCGTGTTAGAGAATATAATAATAAAATTACACCCTCTCTAACAGCTTAAGCTTTTAGATGAGTTGGTAATTTCACAATATATATATATATATATATAGTGCACACACACACACACTTAATAACATCATCATTATGATTCCTTTTTGATTTTGCAGGCTGCACCAAGTTGGCTTTATGTTTATCCAGAAGGATTTCACGATTTATTGCTCTACACAAATAAAAAATATAACAATTCTGTCATCTATGTTACTGAGAATGGTAAACGATAATTGTTTTAAACTACACAAAAAATATGTAAGAGCATAGTTTACTTTACATAGCTATATTATGGTATATGTCATATAATTATATTTTTCCATTCTTTGTAGAAATTGGTGAATATGATAATACAAAATCGCTTCAAGATAATATGAGAGTAGACTACTATTATAGTCATCTTTTAGCCCTTCAAAGAGCTATAAAGTGAGTATTTTGAACAATCTAGTTTTGCATAAAAGACTTCTTGATTTTTACTTTGAATCATAGATAGTAGTTATAACAAATGATTAATTTTGCTGGGGATGGTGTTGATGCGAGAGGATACTTTGCATGGTAGCTATTGGAAAATTTTCAATGGAGGAATGGTTACACTATTCAGTCTGGCATTGTTCAGGTGGACTACATGAATGGGCAAAAAAAAATATTATAAAAACTCAGCCAAGTGGTTCATGAATTTTCTCTATAATGGGAATTAGACTGTAACAAAAAATTAGAATAGGAGACTATTTTTCATTTTCATCTTCATAACTATGTACAAATGAAATCACACCCGCTAATTGTTAATAAAAAGAATGATTTTTATTTTTTTGCGCATATCAAGTGTTTTTTTTTTTGGTGAGTTTCCATGTTTTAGCTTTATTTTTATGTGTGCTATTTCCTTGTGTGTGTGGGGGGGGGGGGGGGGTTGCCTCCATTTTTCTTTGTTTTTATAAAGTTTCTACATTTAGCTAACTAATAATCTAGGCCCCAAGTTTGATTGTGTTGGGTCATGATACATAATGATTGGACTCTCTTTAATGAATTTTGCCTTTATGTGAAGTATGTCTATTGACTTGTGCAATGAATTCAATCAATTATTTTATGTTAGAAGAAAAATATTTTTTCTCTTAGACAGTATGTAAATATGACATATATTGATTGGCTTGATTCTATACCCAGTTCATCCACAAACTTCTCTTCCTTAACATTACCACTCTTCCAAATTTCGAACGGAAACATGATTATTCATTTCTCCTTAACAACTTGGTTGGATGGAGAGAATTGAAGAGAGAAGAAAATATTAAGATAAAGAGATAGTTAAATATGTCGTTTGAAAGTTTTTAAAGGAGAGAAAAGGAAAGAATAGGTGAAAAGAAAGTGTATTTAATGATTTTTTTTGAAATTCCAAAAATGCCCATAAATGAAAGAATTAAAAATTCTAAACATAAAGAAAAAAAAGGTACAATTGTCAAATAATTTTTTAAACTTTCTTTTCTTTTTTCTCTTGAACTATCAAAGAAGATAAAGATGAATACTTTCTGTTCATTTTTTTTTTGTCATTTTTTTTTAAATCTTATTTTCTTTCCAAACGAACTGTAAGTCTCTAGTATGTTTATAAATAATAAAAAAAAAATTGTCAATACAACTTAAAAAATAAATTCAAACATCTTCTCTCATCAATTAATTATTGAGTGGGGTTTGGAAGATGTATTAGCGCAAATGATGCATGCCAAACTCTAAAAGTATGCATGACATAAGTTTAGGAGGAGAATATGAGTTTTAATATGGATGGTCATGGTAGTAGGCTAAAATCACGTTCTGGTAAGGTTCTTACTCTCGTAATTTGACTATGTGGTGCCATTTATGTGTGTGTATGTGTACACACACATATGGCACAATCTTAGTCTTGAAGACTTCATTTTCAGTAATGACTAGAAAATGATAAAGTTTTGCGGTCATGCACTATGAAGAACTTGACAATCTACTTCAAATTCATGACTTTTGTTTATTCAATAGTTTATGAGAAAATGTTAAACAGATCTTCTCACTCTTACACATAAGAAAGTAGGACCCATTATCATTGATATATGTAAATTTCATCATTTTATGTCTAAATATGAGAAAATTGATTATGTTTAATATTACTCTTATTCTGGTAGACATTGTTTTCCAAGTGTTACATGAGTTCTCGGTTCTTATCAATCAATAAGTGACCTTCAAATGCAAAGTTTTTTGTTTTTTTTTTTATTCTTAGAATGTTGATTTCATTGAATGTACTTTAAGTCGCAGATTAATTTCAAATAAAATATCTTTTTTTTTTTTTTTTTTTTTTTTTTATGACAGACACCTACAATTATAGGTTCTTGGGCACATGAGGATCAGAAAAAATTCTAAACATGCTGAGTATATTTTCAAAAACAGCATATCAGATAAAATGAACAAAAGCATTTTGATTAAAAAAGGTGCATGGACTAACATGCAAAATTGTATTAAGAGCACAAAGGGAGCATAACAAGTGCAATCAACTTCAAAGTCCCCTCTCCATTTTCTTCCTATTATAACTGCAATTCTCTGTGGTTGATTCCATGTCTGAACCCTCGTATACTTGTCCTCTCACATTACATCGGAATGTATTATTTCTAGGTGACCATTGAGTATTGCTTGTGTAACATGATCTAACATCTCCACCAACTTTACATAAACTACAACAATTTGAACTATATATTTCACTCAAGAACTGATCCAAATGAGAGTTCTTTAAACCTCTAGTTATCTGTTTGGCCTTGAGATCACTTAGCCGGTGAACTAAAACAAGTATTCCTTCCATGATTTCTCGTTCAAGCTCTTTCTCTATTTCCTTTCCTAGCTCTTCCTTTAGTCTGAGCTCTTCTTCTGTAACATGCATATTGAAGAATGAGCTCTTGTTATTCTCTTTCATTGGTGAGCTCAAAATTGTGTTGCTGCCCACGCTCGAACGCTCGTCCTCGTTTGAGATGAAGGCTAAGTTGGACCAAATGACAGTTCCTTCACTTGGAAATGGTGGTTTTGGTTTGGAGGATGATGACTTGATGCTTCTCTTAGAGAAGGTAAGGTCTCTTTTGAAAGAACTTCGTCTCATTGGGACAGAATCTGGATGTTTCGTGTTTTTGACAATCGGATTTTGACTGTAACACACACACACACACACATATATATATATATTTATTTATGTGGTTCATGATGCCGGCAACTCTTATTGAAATTTGGCCACATGCATGGCAGGAGTGTATTGCCGGCTGTTCATTTAGTTACTCATTTTATTAGTCTCTCTGGGCCTGATGTGCAGTAAGTTTCTCTTTCAGTACTCGTTATATGGAAGGGTGCAAAAATGCCCGAAGGTCCGCGGCCTGCCCGTCCGGCCCGGCTGGCCCAATTTTGTTGTGGGCCTTGCTTAGTTTGGCTGGCTTGGAATACCTCTATTTCGGGTTTGAACTCATTTTTTTGGGTTTGAAGTCCAACCCAAAACCCGGCCCATATAAGTCTGAACACTTAAAAATCATGAACCCAACCTTTAAAACATAAAATAATTATTCCTTAATTTTCAATTTAAATGATTATCGTTATTTATTATTATTTGATTTACTTCTAACTTGATAAATCAATATCTATTTAATTTCTTTACCTTTCACTTCACATTTTCATTATTTACATCTCAATTCAAACTTCACACCATTGTCATACATGTAAATATTAAAGAATATTAGTTCCTCCTATATATCAAATGCATGACTTCATGCTTTCTATTCAAACTATTAAATCATTTGTCAATTGTCCAACAACAAAAAAAAATTTATTCACCAATTCTAACTTTTATAATTTTTTAATTTGTTATACATTAACATTTTATTTGTTAATTTTTTATGCATGTAATAATTTATGAATTAATTACAATTTTACAATTTTTTTTTTTTTTTGTCCCGCTAAGTCCATACGTATTAAGAATTAGGGCCTAGGACCTTATTCTCTAAGCTCAGCCCGACCCAGCCCGCTAATTTGGCCAGAACCCGTAATAGCCCAACCCGACCCGCCTCTCGATCAAGCCCGGCCTGCCCGGGACCCTTTTTTGCATCCCTAGTTATATGTAGACAGAAGTATATGATCACCATAGGTAGAGACAAACTTGTATCCACTAAATTATGTCCTTGCCAATTGCCAAATGACTCTTAGAAGATTAATATGGTATTCTCAGCAGCATTTCTTATTGAAAAATGGTTATTTAAAAAAATTAAGTAAATTCACTGTGTTATTTATTGACTTTAGGACAGTCTGGTTCTTGAGCCAAAATAATAGTAAACTAGTCCTAAATTACATTGAGGCAATTGTAAGTGCCAATGATTGGTGTAATTATATGAATTTAGACGAATTAATGCGAGGGATGCAAGTTTGAAATTAAGAATAATCATTTCATGTAAATAAGGTGGAGATAGGTTTGTATTCAATCTATATCTATCTAGCCTTTTAACTATTGAAAGTGAGTTAGGGAAGCTTTAGTTTATTTTATTGTTTAATTAGAAGTCACCCAGATCAAGTGAAAGGTGTGGCAGTATATTAAATGAAATAATTTATGACTCAGTAATTTTCATAGTTTTGTATTATTAATTTGGTATGAGATATATGATTTTGTTGTACATCTAATTTTTTTCGAATTTTATGGTAAAAAAATTCCATACATTGAATTAATCTTATATATGGTTGTAATAATTATGATGAAAGAGATACTAAATTTCGTTTTATTTCTCTTTCATAGATTTATTCTTTACAAACATTGAAATAATCTTTCTCAAAAACGGCTGGCCATAAGAACTTTGGGCAAAATGCTTGAAATTTCAAGTTGATACCAACTACTCATTAATTTGGTGGATGAGATCTTAAAAGGGTGGGGCCATTTTGCTCCAAATTAAAGTTTACACCCATTCGTCCGAAGGACCTAATTGGTGAGGTTGAGTCACAAAAAATTAAATATAAAACAATCAACAGTGACAGAAGGTGATGAATGTGGGTAGCAAAAAGTTTATGAAATTAAAAGCTACAACTTTATTAATTACAAATAAAACACTATGAAATGTGTTTTGGAATGCTTTTACTACTGGGGACATGTCAGCAAAGCCATTTGCAACGAGCCCATCATCAATCACTTAAGTGTAATGCACTCCAATGTGGTTTCCTCCTTGGTTTCTGATCTTTCTTCATTTGTTTCCTTACATTTTCCTTCTTTGTGCTTTCCCCACAAAACGATGTACAGGCCCCCCACCAACATTATAGCCCCAAAAAAACTGCCACAAATTCCTCTATCAATGTTTAAACATGAAGAATCTTGTCTATGCATACATACACATGTTTGTGCGCATATATATACATACACAACATATGTACGTATGTTTTTTGGTTTGTAACAGTAGATAAGCAAGAGTATGAACCTTCCCAGGTGAAGGGCTTCCTTGAAGAATAATGCCGAGATGATGGCTGTTATGATAAGTGCTATTGGACTGAACACAGCACAGAAAACAGGGCCCTTCTTCTCTATGACCCAAACTCGCAGCCAATAGGAACCCGCTGTCACAATTATACCCTGCCATTTCCATCACACTTTCCCTTTAAAATTAGAGAATTCGATGTACGCACCCAAGTATATATGGAAATATTATATATGCATGCAAGCATGCGTGGATGTATCTATATGTGTCCATTGTCAGAAATTGTGTTTAGAGGAGTGAAATTATAATTTTAAAACGGGTCTTGTAAAAATACAAAAAAAAAAAAAAATTAGGGTGGCCAATTCCTAATTTTATAGATTATTAATTAGCAAAAGAACAATAAATATCCAAAAATTTCAAATCTCTAATGGGGGCACAACTAACCTTCCTTCCAATCCTTAATTTAACACACAGCAATCTTGTCTAGAGAGTTGATTACAATAATGGATGAGGCCAGAAGCTTACACAATAGACCACAGAAACAAGATTAATATTCCATCCGAGCTTCCATGCTAATATGTTTCTTTCCATTGAAACAGCCAAAATTGCTGATTGTATGCAGCTAAAGAAAGATTGTAGAGCTATGAGGCGCAGTTTCGCCGGATATTGCTTCACAATCGGACCCTAAAAATAGGAACAGATTGTATTAAACAGAGATGATCAATTTATTTTACAGAGAGTGAGGGAGGGACAGAGAAACAAAACAGAGAGTGAGGGAGGGACAGAGAAACAAATGAATAACCTGCATAATAAGCCACAGAGACCATGTTGTGTTAACTGAAAGCATGAGGAGAGAACCTTTAATCCAATCCCCTCTAGGACTATGCTTTGTAGATGGTTCTGAAATTCCCTTTTGAATTGATGAATACAAAGGACGCCCCGTTACAAAAGTAAACACCATAGCCCCAGAAACACCTACCAGAGAGCCCAACACCTTGGCTATTCCATGCCATTGTTTCATGGAAATGTTTTCCATCCTGAAAATGTCCAACACCATGCAAATTTTTCACTTGTAGTTTTCTTGAATTTGACATTTTTTTTTAACTTTCTCATTTACCTTAAGGAAACAGCCATGATTAAGGTAATGACAGGAGCTGTGTTAATGGTGGCTGTTGCTACTGTTGCAGAGGCATATTTTAATGCGGAAGTGTAAAGATTCATAGATAGAGTAACCCTGAAATTTTTCATACATTAAGTTCGTTAGAAAAAAGTATAGCAATCTCTTTAGTGTTTTTTATTAAATCACCAGTTACTCTAAAAGCTTGAATTGTTAAAAAATAGACAAACAATGTACATCAAATCTAGCTCACAATGCAATCCATCTTGCAATAGATAATATATGAAAAGATGAAGATATATGGATATACTGACATAACAGAATGCAAATTATGATGTAATTAGATTGAGAATAGAGAATATATACATAGATGAAGATATATAGGCACACTAACGGAACAAGTGCGAATCCACATGGCCAGAGAGTTAACCCTGGCATAATAAGATTAGTAAGTGCAAATCTTGCACCGAATGAACAGTAATATTTTTCAAGATCTCTGAAAAACTTGAAGTCTGATACTATGTTATGTCACTAGTTGTTATAAAAAACTCAAACTGTTAAAGATTAAGTAAATAATATATATTAAGTTATTTAACAGTTCCAAACTCAATGACGACAACTAAACATAATGACCGCACTTGTTGTAAGACTTAACCCAACAACTTATGCTACGAGTTGATGATAGTTCACCATTGTTCACAGCACGAGTTGATGACAGTCTACCTGTGTCCACTTCCTGTAAGCACCCCTCTTTCAAAAGTATTGGTGGCTTGTCAAGCCTTCAAAGATAAATTTTTTTGTAATATTCTGAATCTTTTCCTAGTCGAAAAAGAAGAAATAAAAGCAAGATCACGTACCCAAATAAAGAAACAAAGAAGATCTTGCAGAGTAAGACATATGATAATGGGGCAGACTTGTCACTGCACATGAAGAACAGAAAGTCACAAAACTATAAAGAGAAACAGAAATCATACTATTCATATAGGCAGCAAAAAAAAATTGAGAGACAGTCTTTGGGTAACCTTTCAAGGAAGAAAGCAAGTGGAGCTACGACAAGTGTGGCAAGAGCTTGCCGATAAACAACAAACACATGTGGGTTCATTCCTCTAGTCATGGCTGCCCTGGAGAAAAATGCCAGGCCTGCAATGATACACTGTACGATGATCATTGCAATATAAGGCTTATAGCTCTCCAGACCCATCACAACCCTTTTGAACTCAACCTCTGTCTACTAAAAATCTGCTAGCTTCTTCTAACTATCTACTGAAATCTAATATCAAATCCCTTTTTTTTTTCCTCCCAGGATCTAAAACATCTGCTTATGAAAACAAGGATAAGATGCTGTAGGCATATTTCTATATTTCATAAGCACTAGCATTTGTTTCATTTCTTGGATTACCATATGATGGTACTAGCTAGGGTATTTAAAGGGGAAAAAAAGTTTAATGGCAATGTCTATTTACAAACATCTTCTTTTTAGATTTGACTATTTAGGTGGGACTTACATGAGTTCAGCATAATACTTAAATAAGAATGTGGTATCATTGGATGAGACATTTTTTAGAAGATATAGTACTTGAGTGCAAGAATGTGGAAAAGTTTTTGAATGCGACTTTCTTGCCAAATATTATAACCCATCATTTTTAGTGCGACATAGAATACATGGTAGAGTTTTATTGAAAAGGAATATTGTAACGTGCAACTCTAGGCCAACTGAAGAATACCTCCAAGAATGCATGAATTGGATTAAAGCACTATCACTATATTCTTACAATTTGATATCATGACATTTCCAGTGGTGCATAGCTACTCTGTGATGGTTGAGTAGATATGCACCACTGGAAATGTCAGTTCTAATTGTAATCAAACCTGCAAAGATACACTGTACGAAGATCATTGCAATGTAAGTCTTATAGCTCTCCAGACCCATCACAATTCACAACCTTTTTGAACCTCAAAATCTGCTAGCTTCTTCTTCTAAATACGTACTGAAATCTAATAGAAAATCCCATTTCTTATCCAACTATGATCTGAAAAAAATCTGCTTGTGGAAACCAGAATAGGAGGCTGTAGGCACATCGCTATATGTTAGAAGCGCTAACATATCCTTATTGCTTGGATCACCATTGATGTGACTTAGATTCTGTCTTCAGATGTCTTATATTTTATTAATTATTGGACAGGGTTGAAGATGGAAAAAAATTTCAGTACTATCCAAACCAATTTTTAACAGATGGTTTATATTTAAAATTAGAACATCAATGTCACATTATTTATGTGATATGTTTGAAATTGATTCAAATAAGAATGAAATTTTTTCATATTATTTTATTACTGATTTTTTTTTTATTCAAAAGGTAAAATCAAAGTCTTTTCAGGTAAGATTTTGTATTAGTGAAATTGTAATTTTGTCAAATAATTTTTTTGTCCATTTTAAGAGAAATTGTTTAGTGAGACCGTTATTATACGCCGTTATTGGATGTGGCATCACGATCTTTCTCAAAATGTATCAGTTGTTAAAAATTTGTGATAAATAATTTTTTTTATAAATTTAAAAATATAATAAAATCTGCGAAATAAAGTCTTAACACATCCGATGACACTATCTCACCCAATAACCTTTTTCTGTTTTAGAAGACCGAGGAATTTGAGATTTTGGAATTTTTATTACATATAGTGAATTTTGATAATCTCTTTTCTATAAATACACTATCAAATCACCTAAATTTTGCATTTTTTTTCTCTATATATTTGTTCTTGCTCTTTAGATGATATAATATTATATATAATGCTAGAATGCGCCATCCATTTGTTAATAAAGTGTAAATATGCGTGAGATAAAAGCACTATTATTATATAATTACAATTTAATATCATTATATTAGCATCAACTGCGTGGGCATTAACAAAAAGCACTGCAATGGCTGAGTAGATAATGCAACATTGGAAATAAACAAAGAGTACAACATTCAATTGGAGCAAAAAGTTAGACAAAGTGGATTATGGGACAAAACCAGTGTAAAATATGAAAGTTAGACAAAGTGGATTATGTAACATTATCGAAACAGAAGATGCTCTTATAAAAAAAAATGTTCAGAAAAACAAATATCTTGGTGGCATGTTTGGAATCAACTTTAAGAAAATATGAATTCTAATGGTCAGTTGAATATTCTTAAAAGCAAATTGGATACTCTAAAGCAAAATAACTAAAGCATAAGTTAAAATTTAAGCACTAGCTTTGTGTTAATAAAAACTTATTTTTTAAAATTATAAAAAAAAGTTTATTTAAGAAATTTTTTGTTTACTAGACTTTATCTCCATGTGCCTTTTTTATTCACGTTTTTTTTTTAATATATATTTTTGAAATTGTGTTGTATTATAATAAATTTCTTTGCACACATTTTTTTAGCTATATTTTTATTTCCTTATCTATTTATAAATTTCTGTTTCAATTAAATCATAGCTCTAGTTATCCACAAAAAAAAAACCCTCTAATTTTCATATATCCATTAGCATAAGTATGTTAGTATATGATAATAGACAATATATCATAAAAGTTAGATAAATTTGGTCTACTTTTTGGTTGACTAAAATATTTATGAAATATGGAGCATTTGTTTTTATAAGGTCTAGAGTTTTATGCACTTTGTACTTCTACTTTTAATATAATTATACTATACATATACACAAAATTTGAAACCTTAAAGTTTAGAGTTTTATGCAATTTATGTGTACTTTTAATATAATTGTACTTATATATATACACAAAATTTGGGGCCTTAAAAGTTTAGAGTTTTATGCATCTTATACTTCTATTTTTAACATAATTATACTATAGATATACACACAATTTGAGACCTTTATTGTAGGTGGGGCCTAAAACAATCATTTTACTCGCCTTATATAAAGCTGGCTATGATATGTATGTGTGTGTGTGTGTATATATATATATATATATATATAACAGTAAATAATAAAACTAAATAGACACATACATATATATATGTATATATATATATATATATAAATTGATATTTTGAATTGTAAGTTCTTACTTTTATGAATTTTATGAATTTCTGGTTTTATTTTACCGTATTTTTTTTTTCATAGATATAATATAAATTAGAGGTGTCAAACAGGTCGACCCGTTTTAACTAGTTCATTAGAGCCAACAGGCTCTGTCGGCCCGGCTCACCAAGCAGGCCGTGTCGTGCCGGACCAACATTGGTCCAGCATATGGGCCTCTCAATTTTAATTACATAATATCACTATTTTTTATTTTATTATTTATAATTATAATTTTTTGTATTTTTTACTTTGTAATTTGTTAGTTTAATATTATTATATTTTATTTATATTTGTATTTTTTTTAAAATTATATTCACATAATAATAATAATAATAATAATAAATAATGGATGAGGCCATGATTAAGGTAATGACAGGAGCTGTGTTAATGGTGGCTGTTGCTACTGTTGCAGAGGCATATTTTAATGCGGAAGTGTAAAGATTCATAGATAGAGTAACCCTGAAATTTTTCATACATTAAGTTCGTTAGAAAAAAGTATAGCAATCTCTTTAGTGTTTTTTATTAAATCACCAGTTACTCTAAAAGCTTGAATTGTTAAAAAATAGACAAACAATGTACATCAAATCTAGCTCACAATGCAATCCATCTTGCAATAGATAATATATGAAGAGATGAAGATATGTGGATATACTGACAGAACAGAATGCAAATTATGATGTAATTAGATAGAGAATAGAGAATATATACATAGATGAAGATATATAGGCACACTAACGGAACAAGTGCGAATCCACATGGCCAGAGAGTTAACCCTAGCATAATAAGATTAGTAAGTGCAAATCTTGCACAGAATGAACAGTAATATTTTTCAAGATCTCTAAAAAACTAGAAGTCTGATACTATGTTATGTCACTAGTTGTTATAAAAAACTCAAACTGTTAAAGATTAAGTCAATAATATATATTAAGTTATTTAACAGTTCCAAACTCAATGACGGCAGCTAAACATAATGACCGCACTTGTTGTAAGACTTAACCCAACTCCTTATGGTATGAGTTGATGATAGTTCACCATTGTTCACAGCACGAGTTGATGACAGTCCACCTGTGTCCACTTCCTGTAAGCACCCCTCTCTTTCAAAAGTATTGGTGGCTTGTCAAGCCCTCAAAGATAAATTTTTTTGTAATATTCTGAATCCTTTCCTAGTCGAAAAAGAAGAATAAAAGCAAGCACATACCCAAATAAAGAAACAAATTAAAGAAGATCTTGTAGAGTAAGACATATGATAATGGGGCAGACTCGTTACTGCACATGAAGACCAGAAAGTCACAACACTATAAAGAGAAACAGAAATCATACTATTCATATAGGCAGCAAAAACAAATTGAGAGACAGTCTTTGGGTAACCTTTCAAGGAGGAAAGCAAATGGAGCTAAGACAAGTGTGGCAAGAGCTTGCCGATAACAAACACATGTGGGTTCATTCCTGTAGTCGTGGCTGCCCTGGAGAAAAATGCCAGGCCTGCAATGATACACTGTACGAAGATCATTGCAATATAAGGCTTATAGCTCTCCAGACCCATCACAACCCTTTTGAACTCAACCTCTGTCTACTAAAAATCTGCTAGCTTCTTCTCACTATCTACTGAAATCTAATATCAAATCCCTTTTTTTTTCCTCCTAGGATCTAAAAAATCTGCTTATGAAAACAAGGATAAGATGCTGTAGGCATATTTTTATATTTTATAAGCACAAGCATTTGTTTCATTACTTCGATTACCATATGATGGTACTAGCTAGGGTAAAAAAGTTTAATGGGATTTACTTCACTTACTTCTTTTTTTTAGATTTGACTATTTATGTGAGGCCTACATGATTTCAGTATAATACTTAAATAAGAATGTAGTATCACCGGATGAGACTTTTTTACTGTAATTTTTTTTCCTTTAGAGGATATAGTACTTAAGAGTACAAGAATGTGAATTTTTTTGAATGAGATTTTCTAACCAAATATTATAACCCATCATTTTTAGTGGGACATAGAATACATGGTAGAGTCTTACTGAAAATGCATATTGTGACGTGAAACTCTAGTCTCATTGAAAAATACTTCCAAGAATGCATGAATTGGATTAAAGCACTATCACTATATTCTTACAGTTTGATATCATGACATTTCCAGTGGTGCATAGCTACTCTGAGATGGTTGAGTAGATATGCACCACTGGAAATGTCAGTTCTAATTGTAATCAAACAGTGCACCATTTCATTAGAGGAAAAAAGTTGGATGGAGTGGGTTCTGGGACTAAACATAGAATTGGGTTCTTTTAGAAAGCAAGGATGAACTAGTTTGCTTTTTAGTCATGATTATTCTCACAGATTATGGGATTAATAGGGCTTGATTCCTTATATAAAGGAAATATCTTGTTTGGAATCAACTTTAAGGAAGCCTGGATTCTATTAGTCAGTTAACCCTATAAAAGCAATTTTTTTTATGGAATTCTCTGCACTGAAACAAGAAATTGAAAATTCTATCATTTGTTGGACCCATTAATTCTTGTTGTACTGATATCTACGTTAAAGCCAAATATTATGTATAAGTACATAATAAAATTAAGAAAAATATTATATATAACTAATTTTTTCACTTTTAAATACAAATAAATCATCTCACATACATTTATTAAAGTAAATTTCACTAAAAGAAAGTGAGAGAATTCACAGATAAAATCGTTACGAATAGCATCACTTCAAATATAAAAAAGAAATACTAAACATAACATTTTTTCTCACTCTCTTTAAAAAAACAATACACTTGTTGCATCTAATGGTGCAAGGCAAATAATATAACATAAATTGCACAAAAAGAAAGCGTCCCCATCACTTTTTTTTTTTTTTGTGGCATTCCTTTCTTTAATTATATTATATTTCTTGTGATGAAAAGCAATTGAATTCCAATTGATTTTGGAATTAGTTATAAATGAGAATAAAGAAAAGAAGAAAAAGTTAAAAGGGTTATGATTATGGTGTCCTGTAAGATTTTAAGTTAGACAAAAATAAAGAAGAGTACGTGCCATGTCACCACTATATTAATATTTGGATTTTGGGTTATTATTTGGATTTCATGACGTGAACTATGTTTTAATTAAACTATGTTGAATTTTTGGAGAAAAAATGGCATAGAAAATTCAATTATTCCGTGTTTAGATCTATTTTAATAAGTGCAAGTTTTGCTACTGTAAGATAGAAAAAAATTAAATGTATACAGCTTTATTATTGAGGACAAAAATACTATTTTCACGACAAAAAATTCATTACCTTCAAATCAGAATAAAAAAGAATCATCTTCTTTAATATTGGTGCAGAAATTAAGAAAGAGAATTATAACTTTTCCAATCAATAATGTAGAGAAATACTTAACTGTTACTCGTGATGTTGCAAAACATAGCTGATTTGTAGAGGAGAAGCAGAGCACGTTACTTGCTTGATGGTGACGTATAAGGGCATCTTTAGCAGTGACTCAAATTTTTATTTAAATTTGAGTTAGAATTTGAGTAAAAGTTATATTTGAGTTATGGAGTCTACAGCAATCACTTAAGTTTTTATTCAAATCTTTTTAAAAAAAATTCTCAAATCTTTTTTAAAAATTATCACCGTATCTCAAAAGGCACTTTAACCATATTTGCTTCAACAAACAGTAACAGGAAAATTTGATTCTGTATTTGAGTTTCCTCGAATTTGATATCTATATTGAGTCATTGCTAGAGATGAGTTTTTGAACATTTTGATTCAAATTTGAATTTGAGTCTGCTTTTGAATAACTATTGGAGATGCTTTAATATATCATGCATGAGATAAGCCTATAGTATGGTGGGATTACTTTAGTGACACATTTATGATTTATCTATACTGAAAAAAAAATACAGGTTTATATAAGGAGTGGGATCCACCATGTTAGGAGTAGAATTACATAAACAAGATCGGTGAGATACAAAAGCAAATAAGAAAATAAAAATGAATATAAAAGTATACTTGTACACAAGAACATAAAGATTTACGTGGTTCATTATAGAATCGGACTATGTCCACGGTTACAGTAATTTTACTATAATCTAAAAAAGTAACACATTAAAAAGAAATGAGACTATTCAACTATAAATACCTAGCATTAGAGAAATAATGTGAAATATTAAAAACATATTCTCATAAAAAATCAGGTTGGGAGCATGCCCCCGAAACCCCTTCTTCAGGTAAGGGGGCTTCCGCCCCTGCAATCCCCAGCTAACTTATATCTACTAATTAAATCTGTAGATAAGGGACTAGTATCAAGTACTTAATAGGATTCACATTATCCAAGTTATAGAGTCTACTAGTAGGTCCACTTCTTGCGAATATATGAATATAATATGAACAAATTTTAATAAACTATGAAACATTACTCGTATATAATTGATTACTTTTAAGTTGAATGCATTTAGATGTACACCAATAAAGGAATTCTGGCAATTATTATATGTTGGTAATTTATCAATTTCAATGTACTGTCCCACTGATCGAACTCAACTTGAAATTGACATGATACAACTCAAAGGCAAAATCAGGAAAAAAAAAATCAGAGAGATTTTAAAAAAAAAATTGAAAAAATAAATTAGTCAAAATTTTGGATTAGGTCAAGATTTTTGAGAGTTGGATAAAATTTCGAATGAAAAATGAGAGAAATAATGAGTAAAGATTGGATTAAACTAAAATTTTGAAGTATAAAAAAATATCAAAATTTTACATGTATAAAAAATATTTTTTAAAATTTAAGAGCCCACTAGTGCTCCCACCGTTGGACACAACATGGCCCAATCCAAGTTTTGAAGACTCAATTTTCACGTTAAAAAATGATGAAGTCATGCTGTCATGCAATATGAAGAACCAACAATATGATTCTCAAAAATAATACTACATTTTTCAATTTTATATTCTAAATTTATTTTTAGTAATATAATATTAATGTGACAGGACTACATTAATTACATAATTTAAAGTATTATTAGTAGTAAAGTATCACATTAATATCACATTATTTAAATAAAAATTTAAAAATCGTAACATTTTTCGATTCTATATTCATGAGTTGGTAATATTTTATGAGATAAGAGTTATTTGTAACTTCTTATTATGACAGACCTTCAACTCCAAGTTACAGTGACATTCAAATGCAAAGTTATTATTTGTAATATAATTTTTCTTGCATTCTTAGAACGTTGATTTCATTGAATGCACTTTAATCTGCAAATTAATTTCAAATTATGAGATTTTGAGGCAAGCAACTGGCAGAGCAAACTCCAAATATGTGAGTCCATTTCTAAGATTCACATACCAAATAAAATAAACAAAATCATTATCATTCAAAATGGTTCATGGACTACATGCAAGGGTGGATAAAGTTGGATATGCCATATCAATTGTCTCACACTCCCTTCCTCCTTTTTTTTCTCCTCTCTTTTATTGATCTAATTTATGTATTTTATAATCATCAATAAAAAATATTTTTTTGTTGATCGAAAAAAAAAAAAAAAATCCCGCCTTCTTAGAAGAGTAGAACCCACCATCTATGTAACCCACTAATAAATCCCACCCATTATGAGAAAGTAATTTGTAAGATAAGATAACTGAGATAAGATATCTATCATTGTTGACCTGCAAAATTCTATTAAGAACACAGATGACATGTACAATCATCTCTAAATTCTTTTCATTTTCTTCCTATTCTCTGCCGTTGGTTTTATGTATGTTGGTGAGCCCTTATATACTTTTTCTCCCACATTTGGTGACAGATACCAGAAGGACAAAGGGGGGCGATCCCCCCCACCCCCACCTAAAAATAAATAAATTAAATATTGTATTTTTTACTCCCAACTCAATCAACTCACACAAATTTTCTATATTTTTAATAAAAAATATTATTTACGCAATTAAGGTACACCAGGACTCAAAAAGACAAAAAAAAAAAAGCCTTAATAATTAATGAGCCAATTGATAATTTTTTAAATAGGCTATATCATCAATTTATTTTTTATAAAATCAAAATAAAATAGACATAAGCCCACATTTAAGTAAAATTCTAACAATATCATCGAAGCCATTTGCAACAAGCCCATCATTCATCATTTATGTGTAATGCACTCTAATGTGGTTTCCTCTTTGGTTTGTGATCTTTGGTCCTTGGTTTCGTTACTTTTCCCTTCTTTGTGCTTTCCCCACAAAACAGTGTAGAGGCCCCCCACCAGCAATATAGCCCCAAAAAGACTGCCATAAATGAACTCCAAAAAAGACCTGTGTCAATGTTTAAATATGAAGGATCTTGTTTAGGCATGGATACGCATGTGTGTATATGTATATATACAGTGGCAGATGTAGATCTTAAGTTTAGGAGATAAAAATATAAAGTTAAAAATTTAAGGTCTTTTGTAAAAATATGAAAAATTTTGGAAGGATAATTCTTAAATTTTTTAAAAATTTATACAGAAAATATAAGAAAAAAAGTCAAATTTTTAAAACTTTGGAGGGCCATTGCCCCCTAGTCCCCACGGATCGCCACTGTATATATATATATATATATGTATGTATGTATATGTACTTATGGGTATATGTATGTGAGTTTGTAGGAATATAACAATAGATAAGCAAGAGTATGAACCTTCCCAAGTGAAGGATTTCCTCAAAGAATAATGCTGAGAAGATGGCTGTTATGATAAGTGCTACTGGAGTGAACAGAGCAGGGAAAACAGGGCCTTTCTTCTCTATGACCCAAACTCGCAGCCAATAAGTAATCCCAGTGACTATTATACCCTGTCATTTTCATTGAACTATTAATTTAAATTAAGAAGTATTCCATATAATCACCACAGATATATTATATATACATGCAGTCATGCACGGATATATGTATATGTATAATGTGTGTGCCTTGTGAATGACAGATTCAGAAATTTTGGCTAGAGGAATGAAATTAGAATTTTAGAAGGGGTCTTGTGAAAATTCAAAAATTAGCAAAACAATAATAAAAAATTTAAAAATTTCAAATCTATGACGGCATAGCCTCCTGTGCCACTTAAGGGAAGGTAAAATGAATGCTCTGTCCTGCACTACCCCTAAGAGTTGAGGTCAAAGAGAGAATAAATAGAATAGGACGGGGATGAGGATGGGGACAGGGATAGGGAGGGGACGGGACAAGACGAGGACCAAGAAGGATATTAAAATTTAGGATAAATTACACCTACCTCTCTTGAGATTTCTAGCAATTGCAGAAACCTCCTCTATATTTTCTGAAATAACATTGTCCCCCTTCTGGTTTCAATGTCGGTAATAAATTCTCCTTGCCGTCAATGATCGTTAGTTGACCTAACAGACTTTGATGATGTAAGCAATTTTTTTTGTCTAAATGTCAATTTTACTCCTTATAAGTCATGGTTAAATGGCAAAACTACCCTCACTTTAATAATAATTTTTTAATTAAAAAAAAAAAACAAAATTTCTTCTTTCTTCCCTCTTTCTTCCTCTCTCTCTACGTTCCTTCAAAGGCATTTCTCTCTCTCTCTCTGCAACCCACTTTCTCTCAACTTCAACTTCAAGAAATTGGGGCTTTTGATTACAGAGCTCCATGATTTGCAAACACGACTAATTATAGGGTTTCTCAATGAGTTGAACTCTTAACCATACTATTTATGCGTGTCTGCAAAACCTCCAAAATCTCTTCACACCCAAGCGTCCATAGCAGACTCAAGCATGCATCTCCGACGCTTGATTCTTTAATCAACCAAAACCTGCAACCTATTCCACTTATCCACTGGCTTCTTACCATTTCCACCCAAGGTAAGCTTATAATCAAAGAGATCCAAAAAATCTCCCAACACCCATTTCATTCCCACTTAGATCCGAGTCCCACCCAAGTCCTCTAACAAAATCAAGTCCTCTCCAATTCTCTCTCTAATAAATCTCCATGGGAAGAACAAATCATCTTACTGTTCTACCCATTCCAAGCCACCACTAGAAAAATCTCTCACCATCTCACTTTTCCCTCTCTCAATTTCTCTCTAGAAGTAACCTTCGACAAAAATCAACTTTGCCAGACTAACATCACAGCCACCGTTGTTGCCAATCATTTGAACCCACCACCGACAATCCACCACGGGAAAATTCCTCTCCATCTTACTGTTATCTTGCGAGGGGTTTGACGGCGTCGGAAGAAGCAAGAGAACGAATGATCTTCGAAGGTGATCGCCATGAGATTGATCGGTACTTGCAGGCTGTGGATGAGATTCAACGGTCCATGAAATCGGCGATGATAGCCGAAGAACATAACAAGGCCAATAGCGCGATCCAGATCGCCATGGCACGGCTTGAGGATGAGTTTCGCAACATCTTGATTGCCCACACTAGTCCGATCGAGATTGAGAGTATCGGTGACTATAAATTACATGACAAAGATGGTGTTGGACGTCGGTGTTGTCGATGGTGGTGGCCGTCGGTGGTGGTGCACTGTTTGGGGTTAGGGTTAGGGCTGAGGGGGATTTGGATAGAGAGAGAGAGGATGGATAAGGAGGAGAGAGAGTGTTATGGATTATCTAATAAAATTATAATATTAAAATATAAGGGTAAATTAGTAATTTTACTAATTCCGTTAACGGAGTTAAGGAGACAAGACTGATAGGGGGACAGTGTTATTTCAGAAAGCATAAGGGAGATTTTTGTAATTGTTAGAAACCTCATGAGAGGTAAGTATAATTATCTCAAAAATTTAAAACCGTACTCAACACCCATTATATATATAAATTACATAAATACATTTCATTATTTTTATATATTTTAAACATCCTTACATATATAGATTTAGATGTGCCTGTATATACATATAGTATGTATATATATGGATTTGTACTTGAGATAATATTAGTTGGGTTTTAAGTTATGAAAAATTAATAAAACTAATTCTTAGATGGGAGGCTCCCTTTAGATGGGACGGGAAGAGGATGGAGATCGCTCCATTCAGGCGCAACGGGACAGAGTTTGTTATGTAAGACCATCTCCAGTAGTTACTCAATCTCAAACCCAAATTTTACTTAAAATTTGAGTAAAAGGTGAATTTGAGTTTGATCTTTTCCAGCAGTCACTTAAGTTTTTACTCAAATCTTTTTTAAAAATTCCCACCTTATCCCAAAAGCTACTTTATGTCATTTCCCCTCAGAAATTATTTTCCCTCTTCTTTTTCCTTCCAAACCTCTTTCACTCTTAAAATAAATTAACATTACATTAAAAAAAAATATTGAATTAATTAAAAGTAATATTAAAAATAAAATAACATTACATTAAAAAAAATATTACATTAATTAAAAGTAACATTTAAAATAAAATAACATTACATTGAAAAAAAAAATCACATTAATTAAAAGCAACATTTAAAATAAATTAACATTACATTAAAAAAAATATTGAATTAATTAAAAGTAATATTAAAAATAAAATAACATTACATTAAAAAAAATATTACATTAATTAAAAGCAACATTTAAAATAAATTAACATTACATTAAAAAAATATTGAATTAATTAAAAGTAATATTAAAAATAATGATAATACGGAAAGAGTAGAAATTTCTTCTTCTCTCAACAGTGGAAGATAATATTGAATTCTGCCGTTCTACTTCAGGTGGCTTCTTCTTCTTCTCTCAACAGTGAAAATTTCCATTCCATTCTGCTTGTTTAAGAACTCAGCTCCAGCGATGGCGGCAGAGAGGGATCGACGCCGAAATCAGTCAACAATGGAAGATCGGTGCCGAAATCAGTAGTTGGAGCCCCTCCCTCAAGCGATTGACGACGAAACCCTCCACCCATCTGTTCAGCGGCGGCCTGTTTATGCAAGATGAAGAACTTCTGCAACAATTTTTAATCAACACCCAACAACGATTTGAGTCAGTCCTCTACCGTCCACATCCACTACCGTTGTACCATTGTACCGTTGGAGTTCATGGTTTCTTTCCGCCAAGGTACCATTTCCTTTTCTTTTCTTTCCCCTTTTCCATCTGTTGAAGGGTTTCCTAGGTAAATCCTAGTGACCATTAGAGATTTGAGTCAATGAACAGTAACGCGCAAGTTTGGGTTTATGTTTGAGTTTGCACTGATTTGATATGGGTTTGATGCAACTGTTGGAGAGGGTTTTTTTAGCATTTTGACTCAAATTTGAATTTGAGTCTGAAGTTGAGTAGCTACTGGAGATGCTCTAAGGGGAATTATATCATTTTGATACATAACTACATGAACAACACAGTGAAAATTGATTGATTGATGTCGCCTTCGAATTTAACACAAATCAATTTTGGTGAAGAGATATGTAATGCTTATTTGTTCCCATCGAAGCTCCCACAGAAAGAAGATTCATATCCTATCGAAGCTCCCATGCTTATTTGTTCCTTTCCATTGCAGCAGCCCAAATTGCTGACTGAATGCAGCTAAAAAAGCATTGTAGAGCTGTGAGCCGTAGTTTTGCAGGATACTGCTTCAAAATGGGACCCTAAAAATAGGAATAGAATGTATTGAAGAAAGCTGATCAATTTATTTCTCAAAAAGTGAGGGAAGATAGAGAAATGAATAACCTGCATTATAAGCCACAGAGCCCATGTTGTGTTGGCTAAAAGCATGATGAGAGAACCTTTAATCCAATTCCCTCTAGGACTATGCTTTGCGGATGGCTCTGTAATTCCCTTTTGAATTGATGAATACAAAGGAGGACCCTTTACAAAAGTAAACACCATAGCCCCAGAAACACCTATCAAACAGCCCAACACATTGGCTCTTCCATGCCATTGTTTCATGGAAATGGTTTCCATCCTGAAAATGTCCAACACCATGATTTTAATTTTTTTTTTTTTACTTGTATTTTTCTTAAATTTGACATATGTTTTTTTTTTTCTCATTTACCTGAAAAAAACTGCCATGATCAAGGTAATGACAGGAATTGTGTTAATGGAGGGGCATATATCAATGCAGCAGTGTAGAGATTTATACAGAGAGTAACCCTGAAATTTTGAAGGCATCAAAATTCGTTAGAAAAAATTATGTAATGAATTTAATATGCTTGATTTCATGTCGTTAGCTCAGGCGGATCAGAAGATAATATTGTTAGAAAAAATGGATTTTGAGCATTTAAATTAGCTATCTTTGAGCTAAAATTAAAGTGGGTCCCACAAATTAAACTGGGTGGGTCCACATGGGAATGTGTTCTCCTCCATGAGGAGATGAAGATTATATATTGAGTTGCTCAAAACCATTAAGGAGTGAATGAGAAATTGCCTCCAAACATCACCACTTGGAAATGGTAACTAAAGCTTGAAGCTTGTGCAAAAAGCTTGTATCTCACATAGGATGGAAACAAGGTTTTTAAAGAGTATATATATACATACCTTGGAGTGGGGTTTGGGCCCTAGGGGGCACCCCAATTTTGTGGCTAGAAGAGGACATAGCACATGCTTGGTTCACCACACGCGCGCCGGCGCCGCCGCCCAGCCCCGGGCTTGCTCCGGTTCTGGGTTTTGGGCTTGGTCAGTCGTATATATATATTTTTGGAGAAAATTATTTTAAATAATTTTCCTTTAAACGCTGTCGTTTTGTTACTGTTAAAACAAATTAAAACGCTGCCGTTTAGTTACCAGATAACCAAAAAACGTCACCGTTCTACGAGTACGGTTTTTAGTTTTGGTTTAAATCCAAAACGACGTCGTTTTGCGATGGCGTTGGTTTGAATTTTGACTGAACAGTCGTCTTCTTCATGCGCGACTGTGTCTGTTCACCATCAATAGACATAACAAAACCTTCGTGCCTGTGCCAAATAGGCACGAAGAAGTCTATAAATACACACACTCTCATTGCATATTCATTTATTCAGAATTATATTTTATGTGCATTAGTTTTAAGAAAGAGTTTCAGTCACCGTTTGGTTCGTTGTGCACTGAAGTTTGAGTGCTTCATCTTCAAGCACGGTGGTCATTGTATCCTAGGAGACGGACGACCAAGAACTCGTAAGCACCACTGCGAGGGTCGTATTTCGTCTTAAGGACATTGTGTTAAACGCAAGCCTTGATCTTCTTCTGTTTTCAGTTTCTGTAAGTGTTTACAGTATTTGTTATTTCTGATACAACATATGGTTTTTCCAGTATTCTGTCTCTGGTTTACATATTTTAATTTTCTTGTTTCTGTTCTGTAAAGTGGTTTTGTTTATGGTTTTGGTTTTATTTAAGTTTCTGTTTTTGTATTCCTACAAAACAAAAACAACAGATTCTGTTTTCTCAAAACAGTTTCTGTTTTTTCCTTTTATTTGAAAAAACTGTTTTAACTATTCAGGTTTTACAATCTTAAGACGAAATATTTTTTATAAATCTGTTTGTTATTTCAGTTTCTGTTTCAGAACTTGGGAAATACAACAAACATTAAATACAGAAAATTATTATTTTGTTCTTCTATAAATAGATTCTGTTATATATATATATATATATATCAGTTTTATACTGTTTTGATTTTCAGAACTTGAAATTTACAAACTGTTATATTGTTTTGAATTTATTCAACTTAAAATTTTCAAACTGGTATACTGTTCTGATTTTACAAAAACCTGAAACACATCAGTTTTATATATCAGTTTGAAAAATCAGATTTACAGAACTTGATATTCAGAAATTGATATATCCTTCTGTTTTATAAAGAAACTTTATATCTATAAATCTTTCAATTGCCTTTATTGATTCAAAATTGGTTTCTGAATTTTTTGACTGAATTTGAGTATTCTGTACTATTAACAGTAATGGCTACTGATACTACCCCTATCCCTACTATTACTGTGGTGACACCTGCTCCTGTTATGTCATCTGCTCCTATGGTCGGAACTATGCCCGTGAACCATGGAGAAATACCTAAGAAATTCAATGGGTCTGATTTCAAAAGATGGCAACAAAAGATGTTGTTTTATCTTACCACCCTGAATTTGGCTCAGTTCCTTCAAGAAGATGCATCTGCTTTGAGGGAAAATGAGACGGATAGGCAAGTGGTTACCACCGTGGAGGCATGGAAGCATGCAGATTTCCTATGCCATAATTATGTCCTCAACGGTTTAGACAACACATTATATAATGTGTATTGCACCATCAAGACTGCAAGGGAATTATGGGATTCACTTGACAAAAAGTACAAGACTGACGATGCCGGAATGAAGAAATTTGTTGTCGGCAGATTCTTGGACTACAAGATGGTTGATTCCAAAACAGTCATCAATCAAGTTCAAGACTTGCAAGTCATCCTACATGAGATTCATGCAGAAGGAATGTCTTTGAGTGAATCATTCCAAGTGGCTGCGATTATTGAAACATTGCCATCATTATGGAAGGAATTCAAGAACTACCTTAAGCATAAGCGCAAGGAGATGAAACTTGAAGACTTGATTGTCCGATTGAGGATTGAGGAAGATAACCGTGCTTCTGAAAAGAAGGCAGGAAAAATGGTCATGGAATCCAAGGCCAATGTTGTGGAGTAAGGGCAAAGTTCTCACAATAATAAGAAGAGGAAGCATAATGGCAATGGTCCCAAGCAAGGTGCAAATAAGAAGTTCCAAGGCAAGTGCTATGTGTGCAACAAACAAGGGCACCATGCTAAAGATTGCCACAGCCGCAAGGACCAAGGAAACCCAAAGAAGAAACGCCCTCAAGCCAATGTGACTGAAGTGGACGGCCTTTCAGATAATGTCTCAGACATGAATCTCTCAGCCGTAGTTTCCAAAGTGAACTTCATTGGTAGCAATACCAAAGAATGGTGGGTAGACACAGGGGCTACTCGTCATGTTTGTTCAGACAAGAAGATATTCTCATCATATCAAAGCATAGATAATGGGGAACAACTCTTTATGGGCAACTCTTCTTGTTCCAAGGTTGAAGGCCAAGGGAAGGTGGTATTGAAAATGACTTCAGGCAAGGAGCTTACTCTCAATGATGTGCTGCATGTGCCAGAAATTCGAAAGAATCTCATGCCAGGCTCATTGTTGAGTAAAAGGGGTTTTAAATTGGTCTTTGTATCTGACAAGTTTATCCTCACCAAAAATGGGATGTATGTGGGGAAGGGGTATATGAGCAATGGGCTCTTTAAGATGAATGTAATGACCATTGTACCTCCAATTAAGAATAATAATAATAAGAACACATCTTCTGCTTATTTGCTTGAGTCTTCAAATGTGTGGCATGGTAGACTAGGACATGTTAATTTTGATACATTACGTAGATTAATTAATATGGAATGCTTGCCTAAATTTGAAATAGATCTAAATCATAAATGTGAGATTTGTGTGGAATCTAAACTTACAAGAACTTCTTTTCAATCAATTGAAAGAAGTAGTGAACTTCTAGAATTAATACATTCAGATATTTGTGATCTGAAATTTATTCAAACTAGAGGTGGTAAGAAATATTTTCTTACATTTATTGATGATTGCACAAGATACTGTTATGTTTACTTATTGAGAAGTAAACATGAGGCATTGGAAATGTTTAAACATTTCAAGAATGAGGTTGAGAACCAACTTGATAGAAAAATCAAGGTGATAAGAAGTGATAGAGGTGGTGAATATGAAGCACCTTTTGGTGAGTTTTGTTCACAACATGGTATAATATACCAAACTACTGCACCCTATTCACCTTAACAAAATGGGGTTGCTGAACATAAGAATAGAACTTTAAAAGAAATGATGAATGCATTACTATTAAGTTCTGGACTACCTCAGAATTTGTGGGGGGAAGCAATTTTTTCTGCAAATTATATTCTCAACCGAATACCTAAAAAGAAAACGAATAAATCCCCTTACGAGTTATGGAACGGTCGAAGACCTTCTTACAAATACTTAAAAGTGTGAGGGAGTTTGGCTAAAGTGGCAGTATCTATACCTAAAAAGGTTAAAATAAAACCAAAAACAATTTACTGTGTTTTCATTGGGTATGCTCATAATAATAGTGTATATCGCTTTCTGATTCATAAATCAGAAATTTCCGATATGCATGTCAATACTATTATCAAGTCAGGAATACATCTTTCTTTGAAAATGTATTTCCTTACAAATCCACACAAGAATCGAACTCAAGTAAAAGAACTCATGATACTGTAATAAGTAGTAGTCAAGGCCAACAAGATGATGATGAACCTAGACGCAACAAAAGAGCTAGAGCATCAAAATCTTTTGGTCCAGATTTTCTAACGTATTTGTTAGAAGATGAGCCTCAAAGCTTTAAAGAAGCAATGTCGAGCCCTGAAGCTCCATATTGGAAAGAGGCTATTAACGATGAAGTAGAATCCATTCTGCAAAATCATACGTGAGAACTAGTAGATCTTCCACCAGATTCAAAACCTCTTGGATATAAATGGATATTCAAGAAGAAAATGAAAGCAGATGGATCAATTGATAAATATAAGGCCAGACTGGTTATTAAAGGTTACAAGCAAAGGGAAGGCTTGGATTATTTTGATACATATTCACCAGTTATGAGAATATCATCCATTCAAATGTTAATAGCTATTGCAGCTATACACAATCTTGAGATACATCAAATAGATGTAAAGACAGTTTTCTTAAATGGTGACTTGGATGAAGAAATATACATGGAACAACCCGAAGGGTTTATTGTTCCAGGTCAAGAAAAGAAAGTTTGTCGGCTTGTTAAATCCCTTTATGGATTAAAACAAGCACCTAAGCAATGACATGAGAAATTTGACAGTGTAATGATGTCAAATGGGTTCAAAATCAACGAGTGTGACAAATGTGTATATGTTAAGAACATCGAACATGGGTTTGTCATTATTTGTCTATATGTTGATGATATGCTCATTATGGGTAGTAATAATGAAGTCATTAAAACTACTAAGAAAATGTTGAATAACAAATTCGACATGAAGAACTTAGGTGTTGCCGATGTAATACTTGGATAAAAATCTTTGGAACATCGGATGGACTAATATTATCTCAATCACATTATATTGAGAAAATTCTCAAGAAATTTAAACAAGATGATAGCAGTCTAGCAAGAACACCTGTAGATGTAAATCTACATCTATCTAAGAATAATGGCAAAAGCATATCACAACTAGAATATGCATAAATAATTGACAGCCTAATGCATGTCATGAATTATACTCGTCCAGACATAGCTTACGCTGTCAGCAAATTGAGTAGATACACAAGTAATCCAGGTCCGGACCATTGGAAGGCAATAGTTAGGGTTTTGAGGTATCTCAAATATACTTAAAACTTTGGATTGCACTACTCAAGATATCCAACAGTACTTGAAGGATATTGCGACGTAAATTGGATATCCGACACCAAAGACTCGAAGTCCATAAGTGGTTATCTGCTTACACTTGGTGGTGGAGCGGTGTCTTGGAAATCTTCTAAGCAAACGTGCATTGCTAGATCCACGATGGAATATGAGTTTATTGCACTAAATGAAGCTGGGGAAGAAGCCGAGTGGCTTCGTCACTTCCTAGAAGGTATTCCAATATGGCCAAAACTTGTGCCCGCTATCTATATTCATTGCGATAGTCAATAAACGATTGGTAGGGCACGGAGTCATATGTATAACGGTAAGTCTCGACATATTTGTCGAAGACATAATACCGTGAAACAACTTCTCTCTAATGGTATTATGACCATTGAATACATAAGGTCAAAAGATAACATTGCGGATCCGTTAACCAAAGGTTTGACCAGAGAGCAAGTAAGTAAATCATCGAAGGGAATGAGTTTAAAGCTTATACACTAAAGAGTCGCCATAATGGCAACCCAACCTTGTTGACTGGAGATCCTAAGATCTAGGTTCAAAGGTACAACCGAATTGTATGTGACTCATTGAGATTACTATGAAGATCAAATCTCCTACTCATTCCTATGATCAGAATAGTGATGCCTGCAACGTTGAACAGGGTAAGCTAAGCTTTTAATAATTCTTATATCTTGTTAAAGACAAGTGGGGTATAGCAGAATACTCTTCATAAGAATTCACCTATGTGAGTGTGAACTGGGCTGGTTCTATGAGAATGATAAAGGCTAAATTCTCTAGGAGCACTCATAAAATCAGGAATTGTTCAGGGCCAAAATGAACACAATCATGAGAACCAACTGTGTCAGGGAAGATTCTATGAGAATGCTGTTGTCTTGGTTTACACAAACGATTGAACAGTTCAAGACATCATGTTCACTGATCAATTAGTAACCCTGATAGCATTTCTCAATGGAAGGTTCAAGGCCACAAGCTACCTTCCTTTATAAAGGAAATTTTCAAATGAACTCTCTCTTAGTGTCTGCATGTCATTTGCATTACTTTCAGTCAATTTCATTCATGTGGGGGATTGTTAGAAAAAATGGATTTTGAGCATTTAAATTAGCCATCTTTGAGTTAAAATTAAAGTGGGTCCCACAAATTAAATTGGGTGGGTCCACATGGGAATGTGTTCTCCTCCATGAGGAGATGAAGATTATATATTAGATTGCTCAAAACCATTAAGGAGTGAATGAGAAATTGCCTCCAAACATCACCACTTGGAAATAGTAACTAAAGCTTGAAGTTTGTGTCCCACATAGGATGGAAACAAGGTTTTTAAAAAATATATATATACATACCTTGGAGTGGGGTTTGGGCCCTAAGGGGCACCTCAATTTTGTGGAAGGGGGAGGACTTAGCACATGCTTGGTTCACCACACACGCACGATTGCGCTCCGCCGCCGCCCCGCCCTGCACCGAGCCGAACCGGGCCTGTTCGGGTTCTAGGTTCTGGGCCTGGGCTTGGCCTGTCATATATGTATATATACATATATATATCTTTTTGAAAAAAATTATTTTAAATAATTTTTCTTTAAACGCTGTCGTTTTGTTACTGTTAAAACAAATCAAAACGCTGCCGTTTAGTTACTAGATAACCAAAAAACGTCACTGTTCTACGAGTACGGTTTTTAGTTTTGGTTTAAATCCAAAACGATGTCGTTTTGTGATGGCATTGATTTGAATTTTGACGGAACAGCCGTCTTCTTCATACGCGACTGTGTCTGCTCACCATGAACAAACACAACAGAACCTTCGTGCCTGTACCAAATAGGCACGAAGAAGTCTATAAATACACACACTCTCATTGCATATTCATTCATTCAGAATTATATTTTCTGTGCATTAGTTTTAAGAGAGAGTTCAGTCACTTTTTGGTTCGTTGTGCACTGAAGCTTGAGTGCTTCATCTTCAAGTGCGGTAGTCATTGTATCCTAGGAGACGGACGACCAAGAACTCGTAAGCACCACTGCGAGGGCCGTATTTTGTCTTAAGGACATTGTGTTAAACACAAGCCTTGATCCTCTTCTGTTTTCAGTTTCTATAAGTATTTACAGTCTTTGTTATTTCTGATACAGCATATGGTTTTTTCAGTATTCTGTCTCTGATTTACATATTTTAATTTTCTTGTTTATGTTCTGTAAAGTGGTTTTGTTTATGGTTTTGGTTTTATTTAAGTTTTTGTTTTTGTATTCCTACAAAACAAAAACAACAGATTCAGTTTTCTCAAAACAGTTTCTGTTTTTTCCTTTTATTTGAAAAAACTGTTTTAACTATTCAGGTTTTACAAATATGACATGCATTCAAGGCATCATTGAGGGGAAATTTAGAGTGTCCAGGTCAGGCTACTTGATATGCTTAATGTTTTGTAGTCCTGATTTGTTTAAGGGGTGTGCTAGTGTGAGTATTGAGGTAAGGGTAAGGTTCCTGTGTAGTGATACAAAGGTTATAATTTGAAGTTACCGAAATAGTTCCTCTGCTTGCGTAAGTTTGCAAACATTAAACCCTTCAGGTAAAGTTGCCTACATTCAACCTTTCCCAGACTTCACATTGACGAGAGGATTGTGCATTGGTCTAGTGTTCCTCTGAACTTGCATATGGCCATGACTCCAAGTCTTGTACATTTTGCTACTTTTATACAATTTTGCCTTACGTATCAGGGGAAAAAAAAAGATTGAAAGAAAACAATTACATACCCAAAGAAAGAAACGAAGAAAATCTTGCAGAGCAAGATGAATGATAATGGGGCAGACTTCTTACTGCACATGAAGAAAAGAAAGTCACCAAATTATAAAAGAAACATAAATCATATACACATATATATATATATATATATATATATATATATATATATAGAGAGAGAGAGAGAGAGAGAGAGAGAGAGAGAGAGAGAGAGCAAATTCAGAAATGTTTGGGTAACCTTTCGAGGAAGAAAGCAAATGGAGCTAAGACAAGTGTGGCAAGAGCTTGCCGATAAACAACAAACACATATGGCATGGGTTCATTCCTTTAGTCATGGCTGCCTTGGAGAACAAGGCCAGACCTGCAAAGATGCACTGTACGAAGATCATTGCTATCCAAGGCTTATAGCTCTCGAGACCCATCACAATTCACAACCTTTTGAACCTCAAACTACGAAAATCTGCTAGCTTCTTTTTCTAACCCCGTACTGAAATCTAATAGAAAATCCTCTTTCTTATCCTACTATGATCTCAAAAAAATCTATGTGTGCAAACAAGAATAGGATGCTGTAGGATTATGGTTATATGTTATAGGCACTAACATATGTTTATTGCTTGGATCATCATTGATGTGACCAGATTCTGTCCTGAGATATCTTATGTTTTAGGTTAAATTAGACACACTTTTTCTGAGTTTTAACATATTACAGATAGACTTGTAATTTGAGAAATTATACTAAATTCTGGAATTAGAAACTATCAACAAATAGATAAATAAAAATGTTAAAATATCAATAATACCCTTTTTATAATTTCTAAGGTACATCACATGTTTTTTTCTTCAAAAAATCAAATCTGAAACCCCATTTACACTGCTTTCTTCTTCATCGTGTGTGTATATGTATATAAATATATATGAATTGAACTATAATTATATACTTACTCAGTTATCGGTATACTAAAATTAATAAATTAAATATAAATTTATCCCCAAAATTAACATCAGACCATCTTCTCACCGATACCACCTCTCTTTCTCCATCTGCAAGTCATGTGCAAAATAAACTTGCAGGACTTCTTTTCCTACTTTTTTTTTATATATAAACACACACACAGATATATATATATATATATATACACACACACACACACACACACACATACATACATATAGTTGACTCTTTTATACTTAATATTCAATAAGTTAATAATTTCTAATAATTAATAAATTATGAAATTAACTTCATAATAATTAATAGATTTTCAATTTTTTTTATAATATTAATTATAAGAGAGAAAATAGTTTTATATACACTTATATATCTTATCTATGACAAGTTTTGATAATTATATGTATTAATATTCTATGTTATTGGAGTAAAAGTTTTAGAAGTGAGTAAAATAATGACATGGCAAACGTATGAATTAAATTTTCTTTAATTAAAAGATGTTAATAGTTATTTTTATGACTTCAGTTGAACATTATATGTATTTTTTAATGAAAAACTCAATTATTATTGAACTTTTTTTTTTTATGAAAGACCCAATTATTGTTGAAAAATTTCATATAAAATATTTTTTTATATAAATATTCAAATAAATGTAAAGAACATTTTTTAATTTATGAAAATATAACAAAACTTAATAATTAATCATTCTAATTAATAATAAATCTCCAATCTCCCATGTATATGAATTATAAGAGAGTCGACTATATATATATAATCTAAATTATTCACATTAGTACTAACGATAAGATTTAAAATCACTCTGATACCAACTGATTTGAGAATTGAAATGCAAGCACAAAAATCAAGCAACTAAATAAATCTTTTTGAGTAAAACATCAAAACATGAACATCAAACAATAATTATTTTTATTGTAAATAAACTCAATCAATACTAATGACTATTGCTTTTAGCAACTCATGGCAGCCTCTCACACAAACTCTTCTTTTGTTTTTCACTAACGGCCACAATTGTTAAGCCCCCACATACGGCCCTCTCAGCCAACACACGCTCACTCTCTAGCTACCACTCTGTTAATTTTGTCACTCTATCAATTTTCTGGGTACATTTCTCTTGTGACAAAGACCCATATATATATATATATATATATAACACTATCTATAAATCCTATATTAATAAGGACATCTGATCTTTCAAGAAATAAGACTCCTCAATATTAATCCCATAAGGAAACTAATTAACCAAATCTTATCTAAGATAAATTTTATCTAAAATATATCAAATACTACACCAACTACAATTAGGACGACCTAAAAATACTCCAAATATTAATAGGACTCAATATGTAGATTTTGTTTAATTAGCCAACAATGTCATCCTTAAACCAAGCTCTCCAAAACAACTTTCTAACGCCTTTATGAGCAATAGTCTTCAAAGCAATTTGTGTCACCATAAGAAACTTGTACGACAACAATCTGGAACACGCATCACTCTTCATCTTCACACGTGGATATGGTCAAATCTTGTATGTGGCATACAACTTCTCAACTTATTCAACACGATCAAAGAAAGAATCCATGCTTATCCATTCAGAATCAGCATTAGCAAAACAATTATCCATGCCAACAATTTAGAAATGATGCAAAGTTTGTCAAAATCTCAGAATACCAAAAACTTGATCTTGAATAAAATTTGCAGTAACAAAATTATTAAAATCCAAACAATTGTTGTAATTAGACATTAGGAATTTATTAATTCCATTGAAATCACAAATATTAGATAACTTGGACTTTTCAATTCCCAAAAAATTTTCACACTTTGAATAGCCAATCTTCACAAAATCAACAGGCCATTGAGTGATAAAATTTTCAGTACAAATAAAATCAACAAACTCTGAATTAAAAAATTCTTCAATCTTAACATGTTTTGATTCCAAAGCACTCAGCAAATCAAACAAGTATTTAAGGCCAAAATCTTCAAAGTCTTCAATTGCATCAATTCCACAACGCGCAAAATTTTCTGCTTTAACTATTGAATTCTAAAACTGAGTAGGCTGAAACAACTTAGAAATATCCTCCAACTCTCCAAAAGCAATTTCTAACAAATTCAAGTTGTCATCTTCATGAGTCAAAGCCAAACTTTCAACCTTACAATTATTTTCTTTAATTTCAACCTCTAAAATATTTTCTTCTTTAGAATTATTGACGATGCAGTTAATATTATACGAATCTAAATTCGACACATTATATGAATCATCCCAAATTGGAATGAATTCTGAAAACAATTTTAAAGCATCAATTACTTTATTTTTATCAAATTTGTCTGTTTCAAAATCGACCACCCAATATCTATCTATGGAAGCTTCATAACCATTTTGTGGTTTTTAATATGTCAAAATAAGATTAAACTAAAACTTATGTTGTGGTGGATAATTTTGTCCGCAAATAAAAGTATTTCAATGTGTCCAATGTATTTTATTCCTTGTTATTTGATAAAACCATTTAGTTTTTTGCTCATAAAGCTCTTTTGACAAATGCTTCAGTGCAATATCCAATACATCATAGATAATACAAGCTTTAAGATAAAGTGTAACACGATATAATCACTCATCAATATTATGTCCACATACTTTCAAAATTTCAAACTTTTATCCACTGACCAAAATTTTCTCTATAATTTTAAATCAACAATTTATTTAAATCACGTACCTGAGCTTGGTAAAAATATAATCTTTCTTCTTCTTCTATTTCTTTTGCTTCAATCTAATCAAGCTGGCTTCCCTATCGATTAAACCGAAACTTTTTTTTCTCCACAATTATTTGTACCATCGCAGGATCTTTTTTCTAATCCAAACAGTCGTCGAATCCCAATCAAACAGCTCTTCAACAAACCACTCAAGATCTCAACCTTAAACAACACAAGAACCATAGTTCTTTGCAATAATCCAAGGATGAGACCAAACTTTCATTTTTTGCAGCTTTGATAAATTACTCCAAGATCGAACTTGGTTATGATAAATTACCCCAAAATCATAACTAGCTCTCCTAAGATCGAACTTGGCTTTGATACCAAATGTAGGACCCAAAATTACTCGCTCTAATACCAACCACGGGATTTAAAATCACTTTGATACCAATTGATTTAAGAATTGGAATACAAGCACAATAATCAAGCAAGTAAATAAATATTCTTTGAATAAAACATCAAAACATGAACATCAAACAATAATTAATTTTATTATAAATAAACTCAATCAATACTCATGACTATTGCCTTTAACAACTCATGGCAGCCGCTCTCACACAAACTCTTCTTTTATTCTTCAATCACGATCAAAATTGTTAGGCCCCCACACATGGCTCTCACGACCAACACACGGCTCACTCTTTGGCCACCACTCTATTAATTTCGTGGCTACACTTCTCTTATGACAAAGACCCACACACACACACACACACACACACACATATATATATATAACACTAATTTTAAGTCCTATATTGATAAGTATATATAATCTCACAAGAAATAAGACTCCTTATTATTAATCTCACAAGGAAACTAATTACCCAAATCTTATCTAAGATAAGGCTTATCCAAAATATATCAAATACTACTCCAACTACAATTAGGATTACTCAAAAACACTCCAAATATTAACACAACTCAATAAACAAAACTAGGAAACTTTCTAAGATATATGGACTTGGTTTAATTGGCCAACAATATATATATATATATATATATATATATATGTATGTATAAGAAAAGGGTTTCTTTATGGTTCTAAGAAACCTAAAATGAGCGTGGGTGCAAATTGGTGTGTATGCAATTTGTTAATCAAGAAGGAGTCTCACGACATACATGATACAAACATCAGATCTAAATATATGCATGTATATGTAGAATTTAAAATCGTTCTGATACCAATTGTTGAACCCAATTAATTTAATAGACCGGTGCAAGACGAACATGCAACACGTTGTCAAAAAGAATTGAGCAACGAAATGACAAAAAAACAAAAGATGGAAGTCCTTCTCCTGCACCAAATTTAAAAACCACGCGGCAGTCTATTTCTCATGGCTTACACCTCAAATGCGGCACATAGTGCCACATATATAAAAATTATGTAAATTCTAATCCTAATGTAATTAGAACTTCTACTCCAACTCAAATTAATTATACTACTCCAATTAGGATAAAGACTCCTAATCTCACTAATAACAAATTATCCAACTCTTATATAAGATAAGGCTTTTCTAAAATATATCAAATACTACTAGGACTCAAAATCAAGAGTCCTACTAAAATTCTGCTAACTTGGTTTAATTGGCTCATATTACCTTCTTAAACCAAGCTCTTCGAGCTTCACTATGTCAAGCAATCTCTTCAACTTAAGAAAAAAAAATTGTTTTGAGCGGCTTTGTAAAAATATCTGCAACTTGTTCTTTGGAAGGACAAAATTCAAGTTGGATCTCCTTGTCATTCACCAAGTCACAAATGAAGTGAAACTTAATATCAATGTGCTTGCTTCTCCTATGAAAAATTGAATTCTTTGTCAAAGGAATGGCTGACTTGCTATCAAAAAATAATGTAATAAGACCATCCTACTTATGTTGTAGAACATGCACTAAGCATTCGCCACAACCAAACTGCTTGAGTAGCTATACTTCCTACTGCAATGTACTTTGTCTTTGCTGTTGAAAAAGCTACCACCTGCTACTTCTTAGAAGACCAAGAAAATACACCAAAACCAAGATGAAAGACATAGTCTGAAGTACTCTTTCGCATCTCAATATCACCTGTCCAATCACTATCTGTATAGCCAACAAGTTTCAAACTGTTAGAAGATGAGTAAAAAGTACCATTACTTTGTGTACCTCGAATGTATTGCAAAATTGGTTTAGCAGCTTGCAAGTGAGATTGATGTGGAGTCTCCATGAATCTGCTAATCAATTCAACACCAAACACAATATCTGGCATAGTAGAAGTCAAATTTCTCAAGCTTCCCACCAACCTTTTAAAATAGGTTGGATTCACAAGATCACCTATGCCATCTCTCACCAACTTCAACCTCTCCTTAATTGGAGTCAAAATTGGATTGGACTTGTCCTTCTTGAACCTTTTCAAAATATCACTGGCATACTTTTTCTATGAAATAAGAATTCCACCATCTGTTTGAATAACTTCAATGCTAAGAAAATAAGATATTAGTCCCATATCTGTCATCTCAAAGTGACCAATCAGAGACTCCCTGAATTCTGAAATCAACTTTGGATTATTGTCAGTAACTATGAAATTATCAACATACAAGCACATAATAAGAATATCACCATGTGAAGTAGACTCGATATATAAAGTATGCTCATAAGGACATCTCCTAAAACTATGCTCAACAAAATAAGAATCAATGCGTGTATACCACGCTTTTAGCTCTTACTTCAATCAATACAAAGCCTTATTCAATCTAAAGACTTCATGCCCATTTATCACATAATCTGCAGATTGCTCAATATAAACCTCTTTTTCAAGTACACCATTCAAAAAAACAGATTTAACATCCATTTGAAAATTTCTCCAATTATTTTGAACAGTAAGAGAAACAAATATACAAATTGTATCAAGTCTAACAACAGGAGCAAACATCTCAAAATAATCAATACCTAGCTTTTGCTTGTAACCTTTAGCCACCAATCTCGCTTTAAAGCGATTCACCTCACCATTGAGTCTATACTTTGCCTTGTACCTCCACTTTGCAACCAATGGGTTTCTTACCACTAGGAAGAGTAGTAAGTTTCTATGTGTTGTTCTTCTCAATTGCATGAATCTCATCATCTATGGCTTTAATCCAATGATTATCACGAGAAGCTTCTTCAAAAGTCACTAGATCGCAATTTACAAATAAAGCAAAATCTATCAAATCTTCATTAGTTGGCTCATTATCACTACCAACAACATAATCCTGTATGAGGTGATGGCACATCTGAAGATAGAGGATCACTAATCTGAGGTTCACTCTGTATTTCAATGTGCGGATCTGCATTATTAAATATTAAAGTTAGCTGGATTTGATCATTCTGAGACCAATCCCAAACTTATTGCTCATCAAAAGTCACATCACGACTGATAATCACCTTCTCTGTTATTGGATTATATAACTTGTAGGTTTTTGACAACTGACTATAATCAATGAAAATACACTTTTCACCTCTATCGTCAAGTTTCTTTCTAAGATGATCTGGCACATGAGCATATGCATTGCATCTAAATACTCTTAGGCGTTTAATAATCAACTTCTGTCTACTCCAAGTTTCCTATAGGGTTTTGTTAGAAACATTTCTAGTAGGGCACATATTCAAAACATAGATAGCACAAGCAATAACTTCAGCCTAAAATCCTTTAGGTAAGTTTTTAAATTTCAATATGCATTTAACCATATCCATAACAGTTCTATTCTTTCTCTCTACCACTCCGTTTTGTTGTGGAGTATATCTAGCAGTCAACTGATGCTTAATACCACGCTTCTTAAAAAAATTATCACAAACAAGATATTTTGTATCCCTATCAGTTCTCAAAGTTTTAATTTGAAATCCACTTCGCTTTTCAAAATAGGCCTTGAATTTTTTTAAAGTATCATAAGCATTAGATTTATGTTGCAAAAAATAAACTCATACTTTTCTACTGAAATCATCAATGAAAGTAATAAAGTACATACTTCCACCATTAGAAGGTATCTCCACTGAGCCCAAATCTGAGTGAATCAACTCCATAGGTGTATTGGCTCTCTATGAATTTCTTGTAGGAAAAACATCTCTATGTTTTTTTCCCATAACACAAGTTTCACAAACTTTGTTAGGGATATCAATAGTAGGCAAACCAAAAACCCAATGTTTTTGAGTAAGAAAATTAATACTGCCAAAATTCATGTGACCAAAATACATATGCCATAACCAATTATCTTCATCAATCATAGAACTAAAGTAAGGTAAATTCTCACATTTAATACTCAATGAAAATAAACAATTTGGAATCATGTTTACCTTTGCTATTAGCCCCATACGATCATCAGTGATTGTGCAAACTCCATGGTGGATTCTCATATCATAACCTCTCTTTGAAAGCTGCCCCATACTCAACAAAATTTGTTACAGATTTGGTACATAGAACACATATGAAATATATTTGTGAGACTCATTCTTCAAACTGATTGCAATTCTGCCTTTACTCATTACAAGTATCTTTGAATTACTTTCAAACTTTACCTCTGATTGAATAGACTCATTCAAATCAGAAAACATGTCTTTCTTACCATTCATGTAATTACTACAGCCTGTATCCAAATACCATTTTGTACCATCATCATTATCCACTACGTTACAAGTCAACAACATGGTCTATGAATCATTATTACCACTAGGACTATTTTCAACAACATTAGCTTGATGATCTCTCTTATTCGGCCTTCTAGATGTGCAATCAGACTTTTTATGCCCAAACTTGTAATAATTAAAACATTGAATATTGGATTTATGAGAATGTGGATTAGAATTATTACTGTCCCATCTTCCTTGGACTAGTCTGTGCTGCCAATTATTATTCTACCACTGATTATTGTTCTGTCATTGATTGTTATTCTACTACTGATTGCCTTTGCCTCTTCCTCCACCAAATATGTTTTGCCAATTATTGTTTTTGCCTGATCTATTGTTATGATTATGCCCTCTGCTCTGGTTGTCTTGAGAGTGTTGATTAAAACCTGCATTATTCTGGAACTCATATTTTTCATTCTTCAAATTTAATTGAGCTTGCAAAACTTCTTCCACTAAATTTTTTGATATCTTATTCAAGCGTTGTTCGTGAACCATCAACAAACCCCATAATTCATCCACTGTCATGGACTCCAAGTTAGTAGACTCTTCAATAGTAGTTACTTTATATTCCAACTGTAGTGTCAAGCTTTGAAGAATTTTTTAAATTATTTGACGGTTTGCTATTTGTTCACCATTAGTCCCCATTTCATTAACAAGTGTCGCGGTTCAAAAAAAAAATCAGAAATAATTTATGATTTTTTCATGTGTAACAACTCTAAATCTCTATACAATTTTTGTAATCTAGCATTTTTTATTTTATCAACACCAGCATGTATTTTTTTAAGGATATCTCATGTTTGTTTAGCAGACTGAACGTGAGCAATTTTACTAAGAACTGAAAAATCTAATACTTGATGAATACAATTTAAAGTTTTGAAGTGTATTTACCTTATTTGCTCATTTGCATCTGCTGCAAACTCTTCTTTAATAAACTTCGTCGTTAAACCATTTGAATAAAAAAATGTTATCATTGCATTCTCTTAAATAGGAAAAGGAGCTTTCCCATCAAATTTGTGAACTATACAAATAAGCAAAGTCATCTTTATGAACTAAGAAATCAGACTCTAATATAAATTGTAAAATTTAAAATCATTCTGATACAAATTATTAAATTCAAATAATTTAATAGCCCGGTGCAAGACGAATAGCACGTTGTCAAATGAATTGAGCAACTAAACGACAAAAAAAAAAGAAGAAGACGGAAGTCCTTCTGCTGCACCACCAGCAGTCTATTTCTCACGGCTTACTCCTCTAATGCGGCACACATTGTCACATATATAAAAATTATATAAATTTTAATTCTAATGCAATTAGGATTTTTATTCCAACTTAAGTTAACTATATTATTTCAATTGAGATAAAGTCTTATAATCTCACTAATAATAAATTATTCAACTCTTATCTAAAATAAAGTTTAACTAAAATATATTAAATACTACTCTTACTAAAATTCTACTACCTTGATTTCATTGACTCACAGGATATACACACCCGATGCACCTGATTGCTAAAAATCTCTATACATGGATTGGGTCGTCCCTATTTATGCAGAACGCTTTTTGCTGCCTTGCTGAATGCTTGGATTGGGTCCACTCTTCTCTGTTGATTCAAGCTAGAAATTGCAAATAAAAAATGGATGGCTTTGAGCTTGAATATTTGTAGAGAGAGAAGATTAATAGGGTTTTCTAGAAACAACATGTATGTGTGTGTTTATATACATAAATAATTTTTTTATTTCAGTGTATTGAAGGGGAAGAAGAGAAAATTGAGAAGATAGGTAGGAATTGGGTTGAAGGATACTTTGTGATTGGCTTGTTCTTTTGTGGTTTGTTCTATAAATGGTTATAGAATCACTTGAATATCTTTAAAAGATTTGTTAATTTTGATCCTTTATAAGTAGAAATTAGATTTGAATTTAAAATATATATATATTTTTTTATTTTCTTGGCTGCCAAATAATATTTAAAATCTTTTTTTTTTGTTTATTAATTTTATTCAAGGGTAAAATCGATATTTTTAAAAATATATGACATGACATCAGGATAATCCGTTTGCTCAACTAACAATTGACTAACGGAAGGGGTTTTTTGTTATTGAAATTAAAATAGAGGGAAGGTTAATGTAATTTCTCAAACTACACGAGTCTATCTGTAATATCAATAAACTTTAGAAATGGTCAATATCATTTATCTTATGTTTTATTAATCCTTGATCAAGATTCAAGAGGGAAAAAAGTCAATTGACAAGGTAACATGAAAAAATTTCATATTTATTCAAATCAGTTTCTAACATATGATTTATATTTAAAATTAGGGCATCAACATGATGTCATTTGTATCATATGTTTGAAACTGATTTGAATAAGAATGAAATTTTTTCTTGTCACCTTACCACTGAATTTTTTTTTTGTTCAAGAGACAAAATCAAAGTCTTTTCCCGTAAGACTTTGAATTAGTAAAATTGTAATTTTTCCCTATGAGATTTTTTGTCCATTTTAGAAGATGCCGTTATCAGATGTGGTGTCACGATCTTTTCCAAAATTTATCATTTTTAAAAATTTGTGATAAATGATTTTTTTATGAATTTAAAAGGATGATAAAACCTGGGATAAAGTTCTACCACATTAAATAACGATGTAAGTGACTGTCTTACCCAATAATTTTTCCTATTTTAAAAGGCTGAGAAATTTGAGATTTTATAATTCTTATTACATATAATGAATTTTGATCTTCTCTTTTGTACAGACACACTATCAAACCACCTAAATGTTATATATATTTGTTACTTCCTCTTTAAATGATATAATATTATAATGGGAGAATGCGCCATCAAATTGTTATTATAATGAGTTTGGAAGTAAGTCATGCAATAGACGACACTTCCCTAAACATTACATTTCGGATTGCCTCGGTCATGTAGATGGGATCGTTTTTATGATTTTAGTAATTCGATAAATTTTATAAAAAATAAAATAATGAAGACTATTATTTTATATGATAGACTTATAAAATAATTTATTTACAAAGAGACAAGACTATTTAATAAGGAAAGTATTTCTTTTACTTTATTACTTATTTTACTATTTTTTTATTTCACTCAATTTAAATATTCTCGATATTATTTTTCGTCTATTCTCAAAATTGGTGATAAAAGGTTAGGTCGTCATATTTGAGTTTAATGATATATTTTTAAAATTTGTTTCTTAAATTTCTATTTCAAAGTATGTGACTTTAATATGATATAATCGGGTTATTACTAATATTTCATGTCATTTTGAATTAAAGTTTAGGATACAAATTTAAAAGTTTAGCATTATTGCATTCTTAATACTCCCTCTATCTCGAATTAAAAGTTCTTTATTTCATTTTGAGATGTTCATAATAAAACTCCTGTTTAAAAAATTAATGTATAAATAATTGTAAAATTTTTAAATTATCCTCACAAATTTGACATGAATGTACTACTCAATGTGAATGAAAAGCTAGTTTTATAAATTTATCTTCTTAATCAAGCGTAAAAGTATTAAATAATTATCATTTTTAAAAGTTGATTTTTTTAAAAAGCGCTATTAATTTGGGAGGAAAGGAGGATAAAAAGTTAGCTCTTTAAATAGAGTTACATGATGTAACTGTATATTCATGGTTGAGGCGTGCAAGGTGTTTGACTGGTTGGCCGTTTCAAGATTTTACTAGCTTGTTATGTGTCGAAAGTCAATAGCAGACCACTTGATGCCCAAGCAGCCAAAATGAGATCGCGAGGCCGTAGACAAGAAATGGTCTAAGCCATTAACCCATTCCATTCAAACATTGAATAGTATAGACTCGTCTCTTCTAATCTCTCAACTCCCTCCTATACACACACACACACACACACACACACACACATATATATATATATATCTGTATACATTGCAACCATTCAATACTTATCAGAACCTCAGCTTTAAAAAGAGATCATCTTTCACATTGCATCTCTCCTAAGAGGTTAACTCTAAACCCTTCTTCCATTCTCATTCTGTCAATATTCATAACCTTAGCCACCAGAAGAAAACCCAAGAAGAGATCATAAATCAAAGGAGTTAACATGGCAAACCTTCAAGTTTCAAGTTTCAAGCTTCATGAATTCATCCACTTCTCTAATGTCACCGGGTTGTCGACAAGGATCAATAAGAGGTGCCATCAATGTGCCAACACTCCGGCCAAGTCATCTCTCTCTTCAGACCCTTCCAACTACAGGTTTGGTGGAGGAATTGAAAATGAGAAGTAATTTCACCACTGCAACCACTACCTATCTTGAAAAGCAGTCCAACTCTCTCATCAGTTCTGACGCTTCAAGAAGAAATGATACTAATGCTGCCGATCCCACGGTGATTGCTAAGCTTTACGCAGTCATGGAAGCTGTTGAAGATAGAGTGGAGATGCATATAATATTGGGAAGCAAAGGAACAACTGGAACAGCCTGCTTTTAACATCCATTAATGCAATCACAATCACTGCTGCAACCATGGCTGGCATTGCAGGTACAAGTGTAGTTGCTGCACCTCTTGTGACAGGACTTAAGCTCTCTTCTACTTTAATGTACTTGGCAGCTACTGGGATGTTGTTGATTATGAACAAGATCCAACCTTCCCAACTTGTTAAAGAACAACGAAACGCTGCAAGATTGTTTAAGCAGCTTCTTGGCCAAATTAAAACAACCATGTCTCTTCAAACTCCAACTATTGAAGTTGTGAAGAAGGTGATGGACAAAGTTTTGGCACTTGACAAGGCCTACCCACTTCCTTTAATTGGAGTAATGCTTGAAAAATTCCCGGTAACAGTTGAACCTGCCGTTTGGTGGCCTCAAGATGGACAAAAACAAGAGAAAGGGGTTGGGGGGTGGAGGGGAATGGTTGGAATGGAAAGTTGGAAGAGGAAATGAGAGAGATAGTTAGGGTTATGAAGAGAAAGGATAAAGCAGACTATTTAAGGCTGGGTGAAAAAGCTTTGAAAGTTAACAAAGTATTAGCCTTAGCTGGTCCTTTATTAACAAGCCTGGCAGCTGTTGGGTCTGCTTTTGTGGCACCTCCTGCTCATGGTTCATGGGGTGTAGTACTTGGAGTTGTTGGTGGTGCTTTGGCAAGTGTTGTGAACACATTAGAGCATGGTGGGCAGGTGGGAATGGTGTTTGAGATGTATCGGGGCAATGCAGGTTTCTTTAAGCTCATGGAAGAGTCTATAGAATCAAATCTGAAGGAGGGGGAAGTTGAAAGGAGAGAGAATGGGGAATTGTTTGAAATGAAGGTGGCTCTGCAGCTGGGAAGGAGCCTATCAGAGCTAAAGGATCTCGCAGCTGATTCATCTTCAAGAAGAGGAGGCATTGAAGAGTTTGCAAGCAATCTTTTCTGATATTTCAGTGATTCATTATTTTTTTTGTCAATACTTTTGTAGGATATTTTTGTATAAATATGTAACACAGACTAATTTGTTTGTAAATCTATCCATAGAACAGTAAACTCCATTCATTCATTCAATGTAAATGATGGGTTCATGGTATTTTTTATCATAATGAATTCGTTCATTATATTTTTCTTAGAGGTGTAAAAGGGTTGGACCGCAATTGTGGCCCATTAGTACTAATGAGTTGGCTTGTGCCAACATTTATTAATTGTTATGTCATATTATGTCGTCCCTTGATGAGTTGTATTTGGTAGTGACCTAATCTGTCTTAATAGGCCTGCCTTAATGATACTTAATGGGCTTTTCTTAGGCCATGTCTGTGCCTGGAACGGGCTCGTGCCATGTTGAATCCTGCCAGTGCATTGAGAGGGATAGGCTTGACAGTCTTTATTCGTGTAGGGTCCTTATCGTGTTCCAGTCAATTTGACTCACTTTATACTTCTATACTTTACATAATATTTTTTATAACAGTAATAAGTGTTACAATTTAATTATTATAATTAATAGTATAATTATAATATTACAAAATAATTAAAGACTACATGATTTAACAGCAGCAGTAGAATCTTGGCTTTTTTTTTGCCTTCTTTTTCACTAGCTATGGTTTGATAACTTTTTTTAAGTATATTTTTGTTTATTTAAGTAATATATATATATATATATATATATATATAAATGCTATTTGTTTTAATATTTATTTTATCTTTGGAAAATGTTTTAATAGGCCTTTAAAAGAATTAAAATGAAAATCACATTTAAGCCATATTTATAAAATGCACTTTTGTTTATTACCTTTTGTTTTTAAGAGAAAAAAAATTAAAATTTTAAAAGTTTTTTTTTTTGGTCAGATTATTCCCACTCCCATTGAGTCATTTGTGCTTCAAAAAGTATAATTTTTATCATTAAAAAAGTAATATTTCTGGAGTTCAAATGTAGAAAAGGGTGTGTCTATAACCATTCCCTACTTTTTAACTTACTAAAATTACTTCAAAATAATTTAGCAAATGGTATCTTAAATTTTTTATCAATTCAACAATACTTAGCAGGGATGAAACAAAAGAAATTATGTTAGCTTTAGCGAGTAATTATTTGGTGAGTCCATTACACTAAATTATTATGTGACGGTGTTTCACAAACTTCAAGAGTTTCTTAAATTTGTGAGGAATTAAGTTACTATACATAAATCAATGAAAACTCAATAATTTTGTGAGACACTGTCATACCACATGAGATAGTGGTGTGATGTGACGGTCTTATCGAATAATTTCTCAATTTTAACATTTTTTTATCCAATTTTTCCTGAGTAAATTGGATTTTTCCTTTTCTTTTTAGAATATTTTCTCAACAAACAACCAAACAGAAGGCAGAGGAATATCTAAAAAGCAAAAAGAAAGGGAAAAGAAAAAGGAAAAAAAGAAAAGAAAAGAAAAAATAGACGTTAACGACTACACAATATAGAAGCCTAGTACAAAGTATCTTATTTGCTGATGACAAGTGAGAAATCTTTTTGGGATACCTTATTATTGGATCATGTCAATATCAAAACTAAAGCCAATCTGTATATTATTGGGATACGTCGTTTGCAAAATGAAAGCCCTTTACACATTATTGGGATTTGTCGGAATCAAAATTAAAGACAATTGCATTCCACTAAGCCCCATCCATCCTCCTGTCAATCACTTTTGTGTAATGCATTCCAATGTGGTTTCCTCTTTGTTTTCTGGTCTTTCTTCATTTGTTCTACTTTTCTGTCCTTCTTAGTGCTTCCCCCATAAAACGCTGAACAGCCCCCCCGCCAGCAATACAGTCCCACAAACACTGCCGCAAATTAAAATAATGATCCCCAAGTTTGCCTATGTATAATTGTATATGCATGTGTGTGTGTGTGTGAATATATCAGAATATCATATATATATATATATATATATATATATATATATATAAGGGTATGACCTTCCCCAGTGAAGGATCTCCTTCCACAAGAATGCTGAGAAGATGGCTGTTAAGATAAATGCTGAAGGAGTGAACATAGCTATGAAAACAGGGCCCTTCTTCTGTATGACCCAAACCCGCAGCCAGTAAGTAACCCCAGTCACAATTATACCCTGCCAAAATGCCACTTTAGTCAAACTTGAATTCAAAAGGGGTGAAATCCATATATATGCATGTAGGTATGAAAATAAGCATGCATGAATTTGTTATTGATATATTGTAATATTAGAAAGTGGGTTTGTATTAAAGAAGCATGTCCCACATGGAAAGACACTAGCTTTTAAATTAAATAATGTGACGGTTAGAAGATGTGCCTTTTGTTGAAGGTACGTTGTCAAACTCTTTTCAATCAATATCCATTTTTCTCTTTCTTTGTTTTAGTAAGTCAAGTATTCAATGAAACGTTCTAAAAAAATATATTCACAATTGTTGTTTGGAAATTAATAATTTTGTTATATTTTAAAAGTGTGTTACTTGAATCTCACAATTAATTCTCTGAGTACAATTAATATTTTAAAGACAGTGTCTTCGACACGTCTCAAAAATCACACACACACTTATATCTTTATATATCTACATAGTGCCTCAACAGAATTAGCCCATGTATTTATATATTTTTCATATAGCCACTAAACAAAGGGCAAGGCAAGAATGGATGGATGAGTTGGCAATAATACACCTTGTGCTTGTTTTAAAGTAGATTAAAGAAAATCTTTCACTTCTCTTTCCAAAGTAGCATGTTCCATTATTGATTCCCATAATAAATTTTGATAGGCTAATCTATGAAGGATTTTTAGTTTTTAACATGGCAAAACTTTTCCAAGTAGCTCCATAATTCAACTTTTAGGACATTGCAATTTAGGGTTAACTTACAAAAGCTGATTTTATTGGGACTAAGCCATTTTAATAGATGACATAAACAGAGTTCTAAAGCAGACAGGACTTTGTTTTGGACAGAAACAAACATAGTATAAAGGTACCTTGCAATAAACCAAAAAAATTGAATTACTTCATAGTGTTTTACATATTATTTAAACATGCAAATGCATAATTTAAATTGGAGCAGCCATTAACTATATATGATTGTCCTATTCAAATGGATAGAATGCTATATAATAATGAAATCTGTAATAGGGTGATGCAATTTCCATGGAACCTCAAAAGGGCTTTAAAATTTCTAAATTTAGTAACTAGATTTATGTTTGTTCATTGAGAAATGAACTCTTCCCCTTAGTTATGGAGATATGATTGCAATAGTGGAAGAAGAAACTTACACAATAGGCCACAGAAAGAAGATTTAAATCCCATCCAAGCTTCCATGCTGATATATTCCTCTCCACCACAACAGCCCAAACTACTGACTGTATGCAGCTAAAGAAGCATTGTAGAGTTGTAAGTCTCAGTTTTGCTGGATATTGTTTCACAAGGAGACCCTGACAACAAGAGTAAAAAGAATTGAGGAAAGCAGATCAATCCTTTATCAGAGAGAGAGAGAGAGAGAGAGAGAGAGAGAAACCTGCGTAATAAGCCACAAAGACCATAATGTGTTGCTTGAGAGCATGATGAGAGAACCTTTAATCCAATCCCTTTTGGAACTATTCTCTGTAGATGGCTCTGGAATTTCCTTTTGAGCTGATGAGTATAAAGGAGGTCCCTTAACAAAAGTGGTTACCAAAGCCCCAGAAACACACACCACAGAGCCAAACACCTTG